>CM052705.1:65357846-65377418 GCA_028551405.1 Uromys caudimaculatus | reverse complement strand
ATAGCTTCATTCAAACTGGTTTCTTTAAGTGTGAATTTGGGAAAACAAATGTTAACTATATTTATAATTAACTACGTGAATAAAGTACATCTATGTTTCATAAAGACTGCTATGATCTGCCAGAATGACAGAAATTATATTAACTAGGAATATTGCTACTTTCTGCATTCATGTTTGCTGTCTCTGCCATATAAGCTTGAGAGTATGAAAATTTCTTACTCAAGTTTGTAGTCTCCATTATGGACCACAATGTGTGACATAAAGTGACAATATGACTATGGGCAGATGGAGCGATTTTAAATAAACAGGATAAATAGGAGATTCTAGAGGAGCCAAACCAACATGTGATGATTTTGAGTCACTATGCATAGAAATAAGAACATGTTATATCCGAGAAAGAGCAGGTGTAAAAAAACAACAACAACAAAAAAAAAAACAAAAAAAACCCAAACTTAGTTCAGAAACAATGATAACTCAATCTCTGGGCGCATCAACTGAAACCTAATCTTGTAAGCCTTATTTAAATCTGATTCCTCTGGTGGTGAATCCTTGTGGATCCACCATACCAGGAGACTCTAGTAGCTACATCTTACCCATTCCAAAAAGCTCTCTCTCTCTTTCTTCCTTCTCTCTTCTCCTCTCCATCCCAGAAGTCTCTGCTCTGCACCCAGTGATTGCCTCTTTTATTCATTAGGGGATTGGTTCGCAAGAAGTCACAGGTGTAACTCACTCCTTGTCTGAAGCCCCTCCCAAGAGGGCAGAATTAGGAGAATTACAATCAGCCCCAGGGCTATCCACAACAGTTCTCCAAACTAAATTTCACTTTAATGACTTGAATATGGGCAAAAATTAAGTAGTTCACACCTAATTTAGGCAAAACAGTAAAATTAAAGAGTTTCACTTGAGAAGCAACACAACATATGAAAATACATACTTCATATTGAGTATTATCAAATGTTGAACTTTTTCACAGATAATGCCAAGCATTCTTCACAGTGTCTCAGTGGGAAAGCTTGCACTTCTGCCACCTTCCATTGAGAAAGCAGAGATGCTCAGACCAGGGTTGGAATCATGCCCTCCTTTGTTTTGATGCTTTGTTCTCTACCAGGCTCTAGCTGTAATGGCATTTTGAACATGAGAGGTAAGGAGGCTGGGAAGAGCATGTGGACTGTGGGAAAGATCTCATCTGTCACTTTCTGGGGAAGGTTTTTCTGTACTGCTGGCCACTTTATTCCAACAGGTCCCCAGCAGAGACAGGCTAACGCTGCAGTCTTCCAGCTGCAAATGTGGGAAATTAGTTGTATTCACCCTCTCCAGCACCCTATGTGGAATTTATTTGGTTTTTTGAAGTAGCACTTGAGGTATACATCTCCCAGGGTAGCTAGGTATGAATTTTGTTACTCCTAAAATGAAAACAAATAGGAATGGCTGTAAGTCTCTCAACTATTTTTTTTCACTATTAATAAAACAGCATAGTGTTGAATTGTCATGAGGAGTGAGGTACCTATTTACATAGAGCATGTCCCATTAATAACCAGCTTGCTATTGAGACCCTGGAAATCATTTTTAAAAATTCAATTTAATCAAAACCCTACTCACATATTAAGTTCTTTCCTGCCTTGTGTCTCAGAGACACAATATCAATTAGAAGCTAAAGAGAGCATCAGCAGTCACCTAAATAAATGTTCCAGCCTTGTTTACTTGTGAGCAAATTTTGGAAAAAGCTTAACTGGTACATAAAACTGTGACATACCAGGTTCTGAAATATGTGACCAGAATCTTGGCTTTAAAAATCATTCATTTTTGTTACATCAAAGAGAGCTGATTAGACTGTGACCTCTTGTCAGACTCATGCATCAGACTTGTCCTAATCCTAACTATTCAATATTTATTGAGTAGATTAACATTACAGAGGAAGGAAACAGTCAAGTGAATGACGTGGGAGAATTTGGATAGTGCTTGTGTGTTAGTGTGTGTGAGTGCTCAATGCGGCTGCCCTTAGCCGAGATTGTTCCTATGCCCACCTCAAATACTACTTTGAATTGGGTATCTTCTCTACAAAATGAACTGTGGATCTAAGCAGCCTATTCTTGCTGCTCACCTCTCCAGATGTAGTAATTTAATTTAATTATCTATGAATTTGAAAGCTGAATATTATTTTATGCTCCTCATAAATAAAACCCACTCATTTTTCTAGCTTATCACACAGGGCTCTCATAAACCAGAAGGATTTAGACCTGGAAGCCAAGAACCTTACATAATAGATATAAGTAAAGCAAAATGCCGCTGGTGCTAGATAGTAAAGACAGTAGGCACATGGGTGTGGCAGCAATCTGGGTTGCCTATTTGGCACAGTTGGGAAGAGGGAACCTCAGTTGAGAAGCTGCCTTCATCAGATTGCCCCATGGGCATGTCTGTGGGACATGGTCTTGATTTCTGATAGATGTAGTAGGGCTATCCCAGTGTGGCTGGTGCTATCCCTTAGCAGGTGGACCAGGACTATAGAAGAAGCATAGCTGAGCAAGCCAGGGTAATGAGCTGTGAGCATGGGTTCCTCCATGGTTTCAGTTTCTGCCTTGGCTTTCTCCAGTGACAGGCTGAAACCCATAAGCTGAATAAACCCTTTCATCTACAAGTTGCTTTGGGTCAATGTTTTATCATACAAACAGAGAAGCTAACTAGAGCACTGGGTCATTGAAGAAGTTATTACAGCCAAGACCACAAGTTTAAAACCAGAGACACAAGAAGAATCCATTTAAATCTCTTTTTTTTGTGTGTGTTTCATAAAAGAACACTTTTTAAACAAGTGACATTTGATAATGATATGCCAGGAGCCATCAAGGAGAAGCAAAAAACTAGTAGGCAATCTTCCTGAGACGGGTATGCCATTGACTGTAAAGTTAATGACAGATTTGCTTCTTTAGGCAAGGCCGAGGATATTACATTTTAGGAAAGATTCCTGCTATTAATATGCTTTTTCTGTTATTATTAAATATATATAACAATCACTAGGTATTAGCCCACCCTCTTGAGCATATTTCTGCAGAATGGAGACGTAGTCTTGTAGTGATGCTATATAGGTGAATAGATGATTTCTTAATTATTAATGAGGATTCTAGAAGAATTCCTAAAATTATATTAGTAATAACTAAGATCTTTTATAACAAGACTGCTATTAAGTCCTTTCTGATGTCAAAACTGCAATGAGAACTCTGTCAGTTTTCAAGTCTCACAAGTTAATTGCTTCTGAGATAGCAAGTAGGCACCTACAAGTAGAGCACGTTCCAAGAGGTTGTAAAAAAGTGACCAAAGGTCACACAAAGGGAACTAATGATTCATTATAGGTGCAAGGACAGATAAAATATCGACTGGGTTTATCTATACAAAACTTCAATGATAACTTAGCTATGGTCTCTGACTCTCCATGATCCTGTAGAGCTAGTGACAGATGATGAATGTTTAGCCAGATAATTACTCTTAATGGATATGCATGCAAGCATTCTCTGTTGAAAACTTCTTATTCAATTTACGATTTGAATTTATATGTAAACTTGTGATGAACTTTTTACCATGTGATCGTGTATTCTGAAAGATGTATAAGTGCTGAGGACAAAGAGAGAAGAAGATCCCCTTTAGGGAAATTTCATAGAACACTTAGAGAACAACTTTTGTTGAAACTTTTTAGAGAACTTTTTTAGACAGAACTGAAGAAGAACTTTTTAGAGAGAAGAACATTTTAGAGAAGACTTTTCTTAGAGAACTTTCATGGAAAACTTTTTAGTGAGAATTATTTAGAGAGAACTTAGAAATAAAGGCTAAAATTAATTTTCAAAGTGTTCCCTTTCTTCCTGTAACTTTGACTAGCAGGCTGAGGCTGCAGAGATAGAACAGGTAACTTTAATCCCCCCTCTGTTTTACTATGAGGTGCTAAATGCAAGAGGCTGCAGCTTCTGGCCTCAGAGCAATTCAGACAGGCAGGTAAGCTACCACAACAAAGGGACTTAGACTTAAGATAGGCAAATATTTTATTATTAAACACCAACTCTTGCCCCTGGTGACCCTTTTCCTCCTCTACTACCTTCAAGAAAGAACCAAGAAAAAAGAACTGTTAGGGCTGGCCCCCAGCAATGATATTGATGATAATGATGATGACTGATGTTAATAATGATATTGATGATGATGATGATGATAATGATGATGATGATGATGATGTATGGTAGATACAAAGCGTATTTCCAAGCCTTCTACCTATAGCACCTAAAAGATAAAATCTATCATTATCAGCACTTCACTGTAGGCTTAGATTTTTTTCAAAAGCTATTTTAATAAAGGTTCTCAAATGCTTTGACCCCACTTCTAGCCCACTGTCCAAGGGTAGGGGAGAAAGATGGGTAGTAGGACAATGGGGATGTAGCCCTGTTGAGAAGTCGTTCTTTGGAGGGCAGTTCCAATCTACATCGTCAGGATACCAGCAGTCCAGTTCAGCACTAATCAGCAGTGGCAGCATGGTCTCCAGAAACAGCCGGGCCTCGGCCAAATCTGCAGGAGTCAATCACTGGGAGCAGCTAGACTCAGCCAGAATGCAAGAAGTTCTCTGCTCTGCCCTTCTCTGTGAAGTGAAGATCAGCAAAGGCGTGAGACCTTGCACAGCTAGCAATGCTTATACTCTTTCCAAACACCACGTGTCTTCTCATTGGTGTACTTCAGCAAAACAGCCCGTGAGTCTGCTTCAACAAAGCATCACATGACACAACTCGAAACGTCCACTTTACAGATGAAGATAGGGAAGCACAGAAATAGCTACAGCTCATTGGCTATGCACATGGACTTTGAGCTACCAAATCTATAAGGTGTAGAGTAATTTCCACCATCCAGACAGAACTTCTACTATTCAGATGCCGCTGCTGACAGAGCAGGAGTTTCAGTTTTGAATCTTGGTTTTCATTTTTGCCATTATGTTCTTCTCTAGTTCTTTGCCAAATTACTTGCTTTTGCTCCTTTTCTTACCATCAAGGAGAACATGTGAACTTCAGGTCTCAGTATGTGGAACAGCATCATCCTGGTGAGTTCATGAGCTCATTTCTCATGGAGAGCAGTATGATCTCATCTAAGTTGTAGTGTACAAATGACTCTGCGCAATCATGCCTCATTATCTTGATGCCCTACTTTGCTTAACAAGGTTTAGACTTAGTTATGGCAGAGCAGTCAAATAAAACTTGCAAAATCTTTAGAATTGCACAGCTCTGGGAGCAGAAGTAAATTATGCTGTAAGAACAACTTCCTTAGCATGCCAGGGCCATCCAACCAGTGCTGATTCTTGCCAGTGGTGAGATACCCTGAGCATGGTTCTTGATTAAAATCAAAATATTGCATATACCCACCCAGACCCCGAGGAGTGCAGACAGACTCTTCAACATGGTAGGATGAAGGAAATAACACTCAAAACTTCTAATGGAAGTTTACAGTGATCCATCTATAAATATAGCTTGAACATGGGATAATTGTTTAGGTTTGGATGGATGAGAAGGATTACTTTCAGGACCTTCTTGAGGGTAGTACATCGTCGGCATGTGCTTGTATTTGCATGTTATTCGGCAGCAATCTTAATGGATCCACATTTCCATGACAGTCAGTACTGAGCTATCTAAAGGCTGTGACTAATCTATTAACAAATTCACTTAGAAGAAAGGTGTCCTATCATATCTTCTTGGTGATTCTTTTTAGTTTGAGAATTACTAGTGGTAAAGATCAATGGACCACGAGATGTGCTCTTTACAAGCTATGTCTCTTCCTTTCAGTAGTGGTTTACTGCATGTTGTAGCTGGTACCCTCAGTCTCAGCATCTGCAAATGCAAGATGCCTGGTAACCTGAGGATGGAGAGATTGAGGGCCTAAGCTGGTGAGGATGCTATATCCCTGGATGCCTTTTTTTACATATGATTTCTGACCCATTAGTGGTGGTGGGGAGATGAGCTGGGAGACAGCTGTTTGAACAAAAGTGGAAATTTTGTGTAAAGAGAAACCGCATGTCATATAGAAGCTAAAGGAAAAGGCAACCCCTAGTGTGTGTGAGAGAGACCTCTGGATTGGCTCTGAGGGATGAGGAGAAAGTCACTCACTATCTGTGAACCCATTTAAAATGTTCTCTTTACATCCTATCAACGATCTACCCATGGCAGAGTTTTGCTGCTAGGACCAAATAAGATGATCTGCTTAGCTGAGTGCGAAAATCCGTTCTCATCCTAGCAGTGTGCATGGAATTGTGCTAGCCCTTTCAGAGATGAGCCATATGATCCATATCTGAACTCTCACCTCAAGCCAGTCAGACAAAGCAAACATCCTCCAAACAAAAGGAATTTGATTAATCAAGACCAAGAATTGTTTTTGTTTTAATTTTTATTGATCCTTTGTGATTTCATACCATGTACGCCAATCCCACTAATCTTCCAGTCCCTTTGTATCTGCCTTCTGACTTTGCTGTTTCCCTCCCCAAATAAAATAAAACAAGATATAATCACCACCACCACCACCACCACCACCACCACCACCACCACCACCACCACCACCATCTTGTGGAAGCTGCACCATGTCACAATGTGTCCCAAGGTATACCCCTTTGTCCACACATCTCTACTTACAGATGTTCATTGCAATGAGTATTTGGTCTGTTTCAAGGCCTCTGCTTCTGTTACATTGTCTATACTGGATCCTCATGGGGACTCCTCTCGGATATCCTGTTGTTGCCCTGTGCCATGGGGCTCCTGCAGTTTTGGATCTGCAGAACTGGCACTTTCACACACTCCAGCAGATCATAGATGGGGTATATTTTGTGGTAGTCCAATTTAACGTCTTGGATCTGGGCCTGGAATGTAGTTAAGGTGATCAACCTGCCAGCTCACCTGTTCCTGCACCACCAGGGTCAGGCTCTCTAACACTGCCTGGCCTAGCTCACCCAGTGCCTCAACCAGTAAGGCACAGAATCAGCTCTCCTGCTCTCATGCCCTCCAGAGAGCATGCCCTGAACCTCACCTGGGCAGCACAGTAGAACTGGCCACAGAACAGCAGGGCCAGCTGGTTTGAGTATGGGTGAGCTGGTCTCGAGGGCACATGGGCAGAAGAAAATTGTTTTGATAAAGGCTGGGAAGTGATGCTAACCTTTTAACAGGATGTTTAGATCACCGGCTCTCTGATCTGGTTGTCTTTGGGATCACACTAGAGCAGCGGCCACAGGAGTCACCCCAAACCATTTGCAAATCAGATACTTACATTATGATTCATAACAGTAAAAAATTTACAGTTATGAAGTAGCAATGAAAATAATTTTATGGTTAGGAATCACCACGGCATGAAGAACTAACTGTATTAAGGGGTCTCAGCATTAGGAAGGTTGAGAACCACTGCTCTAGAGCTTTAAAATACACCTGTCCAGCGATTCTGATTTCATTAGATGTGCCTGGCATGTCTTACAAAAAGATCCTCAGTGCTTCTCAGATTTGACTTCATCAGAAGCACCCTGGAGGTCCCGCTCTCAGATGCTGTGATTCACCAGGTCGGAGGGTGTGGATAAGAACTAACTGTTCATTCAGCTTTACGTGTAATTCTGGTGACTGCATATACTATGTCAGAACCAGCACCCCAACTAATTCTAGAGTAATGCTTATGTCCTATGCTGGGATGTAATTCACATTATATTTTATGTTTGTCTGGTTGAAAGAAGAAGGTAGACTCAAAAGTCTGTTCTTTTCTCAGCTAATTGGAAGACTTTAGAACTAGGAAAATCAATACTTGTTATTTTTGGACACAGTGTGTGGCCAAATGAACACAATATCATTTGATTAAATAGAACTGTTAACAGAAATAACATGTCTCATACAAAGGATGCTTGCTTGCAAGTGTATTTGCTTGAAATTGTCCTTTCAAAATAGGAGACATTATTTGATAGACACCTGGTAAGTAGCCGTGTGTTCAACAAAACAGATTTTTGAAAGAAACTTTTAGATTTGAAAAGCAACTGAGATTCCTTTTCTCTGCAGATGTCTCTGTGAGCAACAGAATGAACGATTCACCTTTCCAAATCCTTGGTGTCAGAATAGCTAGAGCAACACGGCATAATTTTCAGAAATAGAATCCTATTAAGCTTTCACAGCCCATGTAAGATGCCATTGTGAAAATGTGCAAAATTGATCATCACAGCTTTATTACTTGCAGAGGCTGGGAAGGGCACTCAAGGTTGATTTGGGCGTTAAAATGTATGAATTCCGTCTTCCTTGAAGACTGTAAATCCTAAATGCCCATGAGCATCCCTTATGGCAGACTCCAGGGTTTCTGTCACCTTCTAGTTAGGGAAATACGGAATCTGCCTTGACTATTTCTTCTCAAGGGTGGATGCCAGGGAACTCTGTGTATGTGTGCAAGGATGGCATCCAGACTAGGGAGAACTCAAACTGTTCTTGCTAATCACCACTTTTGCATCATAAATATATTTTGTGGTGAAAGAAAGAAGGTTCTTTGCCAGATCATTTGCTTCTTCTTGTCATGCTGTGCCGATTACAGATTAGCTTGGAAAAAGCCAAAAAGGTTTGGAAATTTGTTTTTTTATATCTATTGAAATAAAAATAAAGGGAAATTTCAGTCGAAAATATTTATACCTGATAACCAGCTTTATACAAAAAGAATAAAATCATCAGTGTATGTACTCGTCTTTGCATTGCAGTGGAGTTGATAATTATCAAAGCAAACTTTTATATCCTTTTGTTTTTTTATTTGGAGTTGGACAGGTATTAGTCTAGGCTTTCTTACTCAGAGTCATATTACTATAGATGGTGCTGTTTAAGGAAGGGATATTATTAAGGAAGACTAGAGAAATGTTAATGGACAGAAAGGGAGATCTTATATTACAAAGCATGCAATGTAATATGGGTTATGCAGGCTGTAATATCCAAAAGGCATTTTAGAATGCTTTTAGATAAGACTGGAAAAGAAGTATACAAATCATAGAACAAATACCAAAATGACATTACAGGTACAGTAGGACTTTATTTCTATATTATATTTACAATGACTAAACATCAGAGGCTATATGTTCTATTTTTGTATAGGGTCTTAAAGATTTTGTTGAAGTCATTACACTGTGGGAGACATTGATAGAGTGGTGGTATACATCAGCATGCCCCTCTCTGGTCCTGGTCTTCATCTTTGAGGACAGCATTCTCTTCTCCCATGTTTGTTGCTCTTTTCTACCCCTTCTTCCCCCAGGGCATTCCCTTTGCTTTATATCCAAACTTTTCAAGTTATTCCCACATGACTTCAATGACAGGTTGTGTGTTAACAATTCTCAAGCACTCTGTCTCAGTCCTCATGGCTTTCCTAAACTCTTGCTGCTTGTATGCATCCTGTTACCATCTGGGTAGATCCTTTGCAGGCACTTAACTCTCAAACATAATTTTCAGCCATGTCTGTTTAGTTTCTTGTTTCAAATTTAATCAAGTTTTATTCTATTAGGCGGCTTCTGGGCTTTTAAAAATCCCACAAGTTTGTATTTATTTAAAATTAAGACAACAATTAAATGCACAGCATAGTCCTCCCTGCGAACACTCCCATATACCCCTTTTTGCTTTCTTTTTAGTTCAGGGCCTCTATTATTTTCATCATCATCATCATCATCATCATCATCATCATTATTATTGTTGTTGCTGTTGTTAATTGTACACACACACACACACACACACACACTCCTAAGTGCAAATGCTGTACAATGCTACTTGTAACTATGTTTTCAGGACTGACCACCAACTAATTGGTGACTATATCTTACACTCTTAGCATCTCCTTACCTGCCTGTAATTTTGTGTTGGGATGATTCCTCATGGTCTTTGCCCCATCCACGTTAGCATGCCTATTGTTTTTTCCTTGTTCAGCTCATGTTTAGGCAGTCATGTTGGTGAGACTTTATAGGAGCCCCGTCTCAATGGATACATCTGCAGTACAACTCCTACACCTAAGACTTAGATCATTGTGGAAGAGGGAGCAGAAACACTCTAAGAACCAGAGGATCAGGGAGATTGCTGTGAAACGGTGGTTCATAGGAATGTCAGAAGCTACACCCATAAAGTCTCATCAACATAACTGCTTAAACGCGGGACATTTTAAATTAAATACACTTGAGCACACAAAATATACCATGTGATTGAGTGAGTAGTTTCTATTCTTAAAGTACCTTTTTTAAAAAAAAAAATCAGATATGTGTTGTGTTTATAAAAATATATATAGAGATATATGTTATATGGGGTTATGGGGAGGTAGGTGTGGGGGAAGGGTGTGCCTCAGCAGGCCCGAGCCCAGGCATCCCTCCCCCCTGAGGAACCAGCCACACACAAAGGTATAGTATAGAAATAGAGTTTATTTAGGGCATGGGAAGGGGAGTTAAGAGGGTAGTAGAGGCAGAGAAAGGCAGAGAGAAGGAGAGAGTAGAGAAGTAGAGGAGTGGAGGCCGGCCATGACCACGTGTAGAGAGGGGGGAAGGGAACAGTGAGAGGTAAGGGAAGTAGGAGAGAGGCAAGAAAAAGAGGTAAGAGAGGGAGGAGGGGACAAGCAGCCCCTTTTATAGTAGGCCAGGCCCACCTGGCTGTTGCCAGGCAACTGTGGGGAGGAGCATACCTGGCTGTTGCCAGGTAACTGTGGGGTGGAGTTTAGACAGAATGCCAACAATATATATTTATCATATTATCCTTCCCCAACTCTGCCCAATCCACCCTACACTACCCACCCAGATTCATGCTTGCGCGCTCTCTCTCTCTCTCAAAACAAACAAACCCCAAACAGAAACAAAACCAAAATGAAAATTAAAACAAATTAAAAAACAAAACAAAACCCCAAAATCAAAAAGGACAAATCAAAACAAAATGCGCACAGATTAACATGAGTAGGCTTTGTATTGCTCAACTACTTCTGATAATTGTGTCCTGGAGTGTGGTTGGTATGTCCAGTGATATTCCATTGGAAGCTACTGATTTTCCCTTTCCCAGCAGGTACCAATTGCAAATAGCTTCCTGGTTAGGGATGTGACTGTGCTCTTTCCCTTCTCGGTGCTGGGATTTCCCCTGGTTTGAGCCTGTCAGGTGCTGCCACAGCCTTTGTCATTTCTGTCATTGCCTTCAATGGCTAGTTTCAAACTGTCATATGGTGTGGAGCAATTAATGGGATTATTACTATTTATTGAGTTACATTTCTCTTATAGTTTGGTTTCTTTCTTTTGACCTCCACTTGCACTTTTTTTTTCTGTAACATTTGCATGCCAATACTATTTTTTTTTTTTTTTTTTTTTTTACCTTGCTCAAGGTTCAGTGGCTCTGGCTGCTGGGTATTAACTCTAACTTGTATGGATGATGACCTAATCTCCTTCTCAGAGTAATGTTATCCATCTGTACTCACAGGTGATTGGTTCCAGGACTCTCCAAGGACACCAAAATGGCTGCCTGTTAAAGTCTCTTATGTAAAATGGTGCACTATTTGCTGAAGGTTTATACCAATCCTTTTGTATATTTTAAACATCTCTTGGTTAGTGTTTAGTACTAAATACAGTTGTAAACAGGATTTGTCCTTTGTTGCTTAGTGAGTAACAAGACTGTGTGTGTCAACTATTTTGATTCACATTTGGTTGGGGATGCAGGCTTCACTATATCATAAAAGGAATTATTTCTCTTTTTCTTTCTAAGCAGGGATTTCATTTCCTCCAGTGTTTTGTCTGAGAGAAGAGCAAGGAAAGAAATCTTCAACATTCTTGGGACATATGAGATTTGCTTTGTCTTCTAAAAGAATGTTCAATACTACTATCCAGAACTTTCCTTCCTCATTTAGAAGAGAAGTCCCATTTTGGAGGCCTTGGGTTGTCTCTCACTTTCAGAAAAATATTAGGTCCATTTCTAACTCTCCTCATATGTCTTGTCTCTTCTCAGCAGTGGCTTTTATTGTCTGCCAAGTAAGATGTGGCTAGAGATGTGGCAATACTTTCTTTCCCGATGTGTATTTACAGAGACACACCATTCCTTCACCTGTCCCTTTGTTCCAGTCACCTGGAGCTCCAAACACTGGATGCTGTTTCCTTCTCTCTGTGCCTCCAAAGACTGTCTCCTTCTGCCCAGATGGTTCTTTCTCTTCTTCTCTCTTCTCTTTGCCATTCTCTTTTTTGCTTAAGGAAATTTTAGTTAATTGTAAAGATACAAAAACATGTAAGCATTTTATTGAAACCTAGGTACCTTCTCTGGGTTTCCATAAAGTTAATGTATAGACTTTGGCATCGTGTTGCTGATTCATTTACATATTCTTATTCATATTAAACTCTGATTTCTCTCTTTGTCTCTGTCTGTCTGTCCGTCTGTCTCTTTCTCCCTGCTAAAATACCCTTGACAGGTTATGAGTTAGATAAAGGAGTACCTAAATAACATGTAACAAAATGGAATATTTTCCAAGTTCTTTGTGTATGTGCACATGTGTGTAAATGTGTGTGTATGTGCACACACATATGTGGTACTAGGGATTGAACTCAGGACTCTGCACATGCAAGTACTGTACCATTGAGACATATCCCAGGACTTGTCCTAAGGTTTTAACTGTTTCAATAGACATTAAAAAAAAACCACCCAAAACAAAAATCAAACAACTCCCCCCCAAACCTGTGAAACCAAAGTAGCTTA
Source organism: Uromys caudimaculatus (assembly GCA_028551405.1). NCBI lineage: Eukaryota > Metazoa > Chordata > Mammalia > Rodentia > Muridae > Uromys > Uromys caudimaculatus. The sequence goes on along the minus strand of CM052705.1, from coordinate 65,364,726 downwards.
GTTTACTGAGTCCCCATCACAGCCACATCTAATACAGATTTATACATACCTTCACTCTACTACCACTACCAACTGTGCTATGTGCTCAGCCTTTCATTGTACCTGGCTCTAGTTGAGAGACTTTCATAGAACTATCTAATGTACCCTAACCTCATAGTCCACCACAACCCCTTGTTCTTTCTTTCCAATCCCCCTTTGTTATTTACCCTAGATTGTATGGCTATGGTTCTCTGGCTATAGGAAAATGTCTGTAGTAAATGGCAGAGTCCTTCGGGTCATCTATGTGGTTTACTACTTTGTAGAGAGATTTTATATTTCCCTTCTCTTCTGCAAACAACATAATTGAATGTCTCTCTTTTTTGTTTTCCTGAAATTCCCATGTCTCAACTATAACCAGAAGGGAAATAGAGGAAACGATTACCTGAAATAATTTCCGACAGTATCTTTAGAAGGAAAGAAATAAAAAGAATAGTCCCACAGAGAGCCTCAGTGAGACAAAGTGGTATTTAACTTAGTGTAGAGGGTAGTTTTCTTTCCACCCCCAAGAACAGAGCTCAGGGTCTCAGAGAAGGTAGGCATGTCTCTCCCACACAGATCCTCAGCACTGAGAGTAGGGAACAGTTTAACAGAATAACTGTTTCCATCATCGTATCGTGTGAAATCATCAGATCACAAGAAACACCAACCTGCTAATGTTGATCATAAGTGGGATTAGGAGAGGATTCTTTTTTGTTTGTTTCTTTTCACTGTTATTACTTATATTTACTTTCATTGGCATACATTCATTGTACATGCTTTTAGTCTTACACGTTTGTTTTTAAGGGAAAGTCTCATGCATCCCAGACTTACCTTGAGTTTTCTATGTATGACTGTGTTCTTCAGATCCTCTTACCTCTATCTTCCAAGTGCTGAGATTACTGGCATGTACCACCATGCCGTGTATATGTCATAGAGGATGCTGGGGACAGACTTCAGGGCCATACACATACTAGACATGCACTCTACCAACTGTGCTATGTGCCTAGCCTTTCACTGTACCTGGCTCTAGTTACGAGACTTTCATACAAATATCTAATGTATCCTAATCTTGTTGCCCTCCACACCCCCTGTCCTTTCGTTCCCATCTCCCTTTGTTATCCTAGACTGCGTGGCTTCCTATTTCATGACATATCTAAATCCATGATTTTATCTATTTGAATAAAATCTGCAAATGAGAGATGTGATATTTGTTTTCCAAGTCTGATTTAATTCACTTAATATAATATTCTCCATTTACATTAATTTTCTGTGAGCAACATCATTATGCTCTTATTAGTGGCAGAATTTGATTTAATGTATAAGTTGGTGGAGTTCTGATGACTCTAATGCTTATCTGTCAGTGCTAAAAGTGAGCTACACATACACAAACACACACACTCATGCATGCATGCACACACTCACACACACATACCAGATAAATAAAAGTATTGAGAGTAATAAAAATAAAAATAAATTAGATAAAGAACATATATCAAAACAAAATTATGTTTTTCAAAGTAAAATTAACCAGAACTATATTTATCTATACATGAAATACATACAGACACACATACACACACACACATGAAAAAATTTTCTGAGATTTTTAGATATTTTGCTTTATCATCCTCATTATTATTTTGTGACACTTAAGGGAATGAAGCTCATGGCTTTGTATGTGTCTGAGGTTTTTAGTTATAAAATTTTGATTATTGTGGATTTGAGTAGTGCTTACTCAACTTTATTCAAATGCCTTCCCAGTTTATGGACATAGCTAAAGAGCTAGCAGATTTATATCATGGTTAACAAGTTATTCTAATGATTTGGGGGAACAGTCTTTTTCAAATATAGAACACAATTGTGACTTCGACTCTTTCTAGTAATGTTCACCACTAAGTGATATAAGTCAGGGGCACTTCTTTTCCCGTTCACTATTCTGCCTGCAGAATAAAGCTAAGCAAAATTGATGTGTAAATTCATGTCTTTTATTATATGTTGGCTGTGGAAGGATGTGCTACTTGATAAAAGCCCACTATTTACATTTTGACCTTCAAGTAAACCTGGTAAACTTCAACAATGGTCATGGCTTCTCTAGAACTTCCTCACATTAGCTGTAGAAAATCATTGATTGCAGCAATTTCTGCTACTTCCAGCTCCGCTGTCAGTGACAGATACTGCCTTGATGAGCTTGTAAGTCTTTAAATAGCCTGCATTTGTTGAATAGTAAGGCACCATTTGGTATCATTTAAATGAATTTTCATTTGTTGATCTGATTTTTAAACATTTTAAAAATTTAGCTTACTAGTTCAGTGCTATTTCTGCCTTTTATTAAAGCCATCCCTTGTTCTTTTATGGTGTGGTGTTATATTTACTAAATAGTTTGGGGCTTGTAATTTAACCATGGTTGGAAACAAACACGTAAGAATAATACGCTGCTGTAGGGGTAGTGGAATCAAAGAAACCCACTGGGCCTTAAAACAACACGCAGTTTTCAATCTTCCAACACCGTGCTTCCAAATGGATGTTAAATCATTCACTCTGGATATGTCATTTCTGTCTCAGTCTGATTTATATATCTCTGGATGTTGGGCTCATTCCCATCGCCAATGTGAATAATGAAAGTTTTAAGACTGTAGCCAATAGCATCAAGCTGTTTGGTTATATAAGCAAGGATAAAGGGGTATTTGAAATAAATAAGCTTTTTTATTATCATATTAAATGTGGATGCTGTAACATAAAATATCTCGAGGTTTTACAATGTGCACACACAAGGCCCTGAAGATGTCTCTTTATATAGTACAAAATCTCATAAAGTGTTCATCTGACTGAAGAATATCCATCTTCCCTTTGTGGTGGGGGAGAGAACTAAGTGTAAAGCCATGTGTTATGCAAGTATTTCTTTCCTCAGGGCACTGTTCTCTCGAATAGTTCACCTTAATAGCTTCCCTCATTTATGTAGTCACTGTACTTTCTTTGATGGATCATGATGACACTGAGAGACTCTCTGAGAAGGATGAGGGCATGGTGGCAGAGTAGTTTAATATATGCAGAGACTTCTCCATCACAGAACTAGTATAGGATTCATTCCAGGTCTTCATGTTCAGACCAACCTACGATTTTCTATTTTTGAGATGATGTTTTAATTATTTAGTCCAAGCTAGCTTTGAACTTGAAATCCTCCTGCTTCTTCTTCCCAAGGGCTATGGTTACAGATGTATGTCACTGCGCCTAGCTATTTTGCATGTTTTGACTGACTTGACTAATAAAACTGGAAATTCATCCTAAATCTCATCCTAACATACTAAAGAAAAAAACCTCCCTTTGTTAAAGAGTTAACTTTAGGGACTGGAGCTCAGTGTTTAAAAGCACTGGCTGCTCTTGCAGAGGACTTGGCTCCCAGCACCTGCATGATGGCTTACAGGCAGTTGTGACTCCAGTTCCAGGGGATCTGACACCCTCTTCTGGTCTCTGTGGTTAACAGGGTACCATAATATACTTACATTCAGGCATTTTTACACACTTGTAAAATAAATCTTTACTTTTAAAACAGGGTTAGTTCTTGGAAGACTACGTGTGTGTGTGTGTGTGTGTGTGTGTGTGTGTGTGTGTGTGTGTGTGTGTGTGTTTAGATAGAACTTTGCTTGGCCAGGGATATCAAACAGTGTTCTGAGTTCCTGTAGTGATCTATGTGAAAGAATGTTTTATAGGCAATGGTTCAGATAAGATTTGATTCAACAACTATTTAGTAATGCTGTGTTGGACTGGGATGTAGTCCAGTGGTGAACATGCTTGCCTAGCCATGCAAGGCCCCATGTTCAGTTCCTGGTACCACAAAAGCTACTATAAGTATAAATTAAACATTTTACATAGAGGGGCTGGTAAGATGACTTATTGGTTAAGAACATGTACTGATCTTGCAGATAGCCTAGTACTCATGTCTCAGCTTGCAATTGTCTATAACTCCAACTCCATTGATGTCTGACACCTCTGATCTCTGAGGGCTTGTTCCCCAAACCAAACAAAACCCAATCTTTACAAAGAACTTTGTTAATGCATGATGGAAGTAGATGAGAAGCAGAAGTTGTTTCTATGCTAATGCTACTTTCTATAACAATTATAATAACAGAATAATGTGAAATAAGATGCTGTTCATATAATTTTGCTAAACCATGGGGAAAGCATTAAAAAAGGCAAGAAACATTGTGGTGCACACTATAATCGTATGATCCCAGTATTTGGGAGGAAAGGCAGGAGAATTTTTAGTTTAAGGTTGTTTTCTATCAAAACAAAACAAAATTCATTGGTTTTTTTTTCCTACAACCTGAACTAATTTTCTCTTATTCTGTGATGATTGTCATTAACATTCGTCTAACATTTTATCCTAAAACCCACTAGACCACAATGATGACTTTCATAATATCAGAAGGAAGTACATGTTGCCAAGGGAGAGGGGTAATTGGTGGTCCCACCAGGTTGCAAAGCCCACGAACCATAATTATTGAACGGGTAAGATAACAGTGGTGAAATAGCAGCACTTTTATATTGGGGGTAATCAGCAGCTGCATTATTGGATTCAAAACTTCCACAACATTAGGAATTAATGACTGGTTCCGTATATCTAGCTAACTACCCAGGGCTTGAAAGGTCCCAGCCCAAGAGGATGTTCTTTAATTAGTAAGCTCTAACTCACCGTTGTCCACGGATAAGTATTGCTCGCTCTAACTCACCCTTGTCCACGGATAAGTATTGCTCTCACCCCTCATCAGAGGAGCTTCTTTTATGCAAGAGATGAAGACAATTTCAGAGATCCACAAGTGTTAAAATACAGAGAATTAATGACTGTGTAGCACTGATACCTAACTGATACATCTCCAGTGAAAGTCCTATACTTAAGGCTCAGGGGAAAAACCACACGAGATGGGGTCAGCTCTTGATACATGCACACACACACAAAGCTACATGGGCTCAGTAGGGTGTGTATATGCATGTCCATAAACATCCATCCATCCATCCATCCACACGTGCAGTACACACATAGCAATAACAATTAAACAGGAGATCGGGATTTAAGAGGGGAACGTGGCAGAAGCTGCAGAGGGAGAGGTGGAGTGGGATGCTATGTTCATGTCTGAGGCTCTCAAAAAATTAGTAAATGATAATAACAGTAATAAAAAGAAAACATCTAAGGGGAAAGTATTTATCTATTGATGCTTGAGAAAATAATGGTTGACAGCCAGTTTGACTGATTGATTACCTCCTTCCCTTGGCTGTGTCCCTAGAAATTTAGTTTGCTAAGTTTAAAAAACTGTTTTAGTACAAAAACATTAGCAAGAAAGTTAATGTTTGAGGACAAAGAAGTCACTCCAGTCCTCTTAATACTTTAAGTATTATAAATAAGTACATTTATAAAATGTAGCATTTTGCCTATTTCTAATGCACATAAAAAGAGTATGCACACACACTCTTCCCCGTCAATCTTAGGTTAGTATTTCTCTTTTTTGTTGATATTATATATGCATCTTAAAGAGTAAAAAAGTAAAAGCTCATGCTGTGTTTCTGGAAGTATGGTATCAGTTTCCTCTCTCAGTCTAACACCATGTCTTCCTTTGTATAAAGCAACTGCTCAGTTTTTTGGTGAGGACCATCTGGTTGGCTAGAAGCTGTCGTCGAAGGCTGTGACTAGGTTTGACATTCTATGCTTGGCAAGAATAGGGCTTCCTATCTCCTCAGGACTTTACATTCCTTTGCGCTTCAAATTTCTACCAGCCTCCAGTTTGCTCCGTTTTTGTTTCTGGTAGTTTGTCCTAACAACCTCACCACCACGGTACCAGCCCTTCTTCCTATTCTGCGCTGTGATTCAGAACTTAGAAGAGACTCAGGGACCCTAGGTGTTCCGGTCTCTGGTGCGGCAATCTGTTTCTCCCATTGAATTCCTTCCTCTGGCTTAAGTTCTCGCCATTTGTGGTACAATAATCACTGCTGAGGCTGCTTGGAATGGGTTCATTCCTTCTTACTCATTCCTTAGTGGACCAGAATCCTTTAAAAAAAAAAATTGATATTTTCTTTATTTATATTTCAAATGTTATCCCTTTTCTCGGTCCCCCCCCCAACTCCCTTATCCCATCCCCCCCTCCCCCTGCTTCTATGAGGACGCTCCCCCACACGCCCACCCACTCCCGCTGAACCACCCTAGCATTCCCCTACACTGGGACATTGAGCCTTCACAGGACCAAGGGCCTTTCCTCCCATTGATGCCCGACAAGGCCATCCTCTGTTACATATGCAGTTGAAGCCATGGGTCCCTCCATGTGTACTTCTTGGTTGGTGGTTTAGTCTCTGGGAGCTCTGGAGGGTCTGGTTGGTTGGTATTGTTGTTCTTCCTATGGGGTTGCAAACTCCTTCAGCGCCTTCAGTCCTTTCTCTAATTCTTCCATTGGGGACCCCGTGCTCAGTTCAATGGTTGGCTGTGAGCAGAATTCTTTTTTTTTTTTTTTCAACTTGCCTTCTTGGCACAATAGCTGGGCATTACTATCTCCTGCCTGGAAAGGGGTGCCCTTATCAGTTTCTTTCTTTCTTTCTTTCTTTCTTTCTTTCTTTCTTTCTTTCTTTCTTTCTTTCTTTCTTTCTTTCTTTCTTTCTTTCTTTCTTTCTTTCTTCCTTCCTTCCTTCCTTCCTTCCTTCCTTCCTTCCTTCCTTCCTTCCTTCTTTCTTTCTTTCTTTCTTTCTTTCTTTCTTTTCTTTCTTTTTATTTTTTTATACTTTATTTATATTTCCAATGTTTCCCCCTTTCCAGGTCTCCTCTTTGGAAACCCCCTATCCCTTCCCCCCACTCCCACCCACCTATATGGGGGTATTCCCCCTC
>CM052705.1:65339037-65357746 GCA_028551405.1 Uromys caudimaculatus | reverse complement strand
TCCTCTGCCACATATGTGGTCTGAGCCATGGGTCCCTCCATGTGTATTCTTTGGTTGTTGGTCCAGCCTCCAGGAGCACGGGGGGGGGGGGGTCAGGCCAGTTGATACTGTGTTAGCAGAATTCTTAGTGAGCATTTTTGCATTTGAAAATCAAAGGAGAAAAAGAAGCAGATAGCTTGAGGCAGATAGATTTAAAGTACCCATAAGAGAGCCCGAGCATGGAATGGTCTGAAGAAATGGTAATTAATTCTTACGAAAATATAAGTGACACTAAATGGTAGAATTGATTTTTCATGTCTTATTTCTTTTTACTTTATTTTTTTTCAGCTTGGGTTTAGGTTAATAAAGACCAAAAATCCTTTGTTTAGGCTAACACAGTTAGTTATTCCCTTACTATTACCAGTGATCAGGGCACAGAATCTACTACCTAGTGAGAAGCAGGCTGAAAAGTGGAGAAACTGAGTTTATGCCTGTAAGTGCTCAATAGACCTCAGTGATTCGAGAGCCATGGATGCAGCTGTTGTAATGAAAATACAGAAGTTGTCGGGCAGTGGAGGCACACGCCTTTAATCCCAGCACTTGGGAGGCAGAGGCAGGTGGATTTCTGAGTTCGAGGCCAGCCTGGTCTACATAGTGAGTTCCAGGACAGCCAGGGCTACACAGAGAAACCCTGTCTCAAAAAACAAAACAAAACAAAAAAAGAAAATACAGAAGTAGTTAGAAAAAGTATGTCCGAAAGTCTTGCTCTTGATGGTTTTTAAAAAGATGTGTGGGCACATACAAATATGATACATTCATTCATATTTTACAATTTTATGGCTTATTCTTTAAAGAACAAATATTATCTGGGGCTAAGTATAAGAAAATGAATTTATTTCCATAAGTGCCATAAAATTTTGTTATAATTGCATATTTTCTGAGTGACCTTTCAGTTATGATAATGTCTGAAGATGGCTTTCCCAAGGGATGAGTTGCAATTATAAGGCGATAGTTATATTAGCTCAGCTCACAGGTGGAATACTAGAATATCATTAACAATGGCATTTGATTGTTTCTTTTTAATTTTCCAGATTATATGTCAAATTTCTCATGAAATCAGAGAACATGGAGAATCATTATTACTGTGGTCGATGGTACTGCAGTTTTATTATCCTGTAATAAATTACCATTTAGTACTGAGAGATTTCATCATAATCTCAGAGGTTTGCTTTATTTGAAAGATTTCTACAGGAGAAGCAAGGGGACCATTTAGGAAATTCAGGAGTTAGAAATATTATCCATGCAAATAGATCTTGGAATTTTTACAACTATTTGATTCATTATACTATATTCTATACTAAAAATTGGAATCACCCAAATCACTGAGATAAAATTCTCTTGAATTTTCTAATTTAAAAAATGTGTGTATGTGTGCACACATGCATGTGTGTGTGTGTGCACACGTGCATACATGTGTGTGTGTGTGTGTGTGTGTGTGTGTACACATGTCACTTGTATGGAGGTGCTTGCTAAGGCCAGAAGAAGGAATTGAATTCCTTGGAACTGGAGTTGTAGATAATTGTTAACCACCAACTGGGTGTTAGAATTGAACTCCAGTCTTCTGGAGGAGTGGCAAGTATTCTTAACCACTGAGATATCCAGCCCCACAATCCTCCAGTTTTAAAGTCCTGTTTGTGCATTACTCTTCTAAAAACAAAAGGGTACAAAGTTTTGTATTGAGTAATAAATCTTTCAGAAATGCAGATTTACATGAATATCAAGGAGAAAAGAATACTTACTGCTTTTTCCACAGTTTTGGTTTAGTAACATACTATTGGGTCAAGAAACTCATGGGCTGGCATTTTGTTTTGTTTTTATATAATCCACGAAGTTAACATGTTAATGAACTATTTTAATTTTATATATTGGCTTTATTAACCTGAGTCTATATTTTAAGGGCGTATCAGATTTTGCTGTCTAGAAGATGCGTGTGGATCCCTGTGGGTCCGTGTGTGTGTGTGTGTGTTGGTTTTATTGTACAACTTTCTGCTGTGATAGAGGTTTTGGGTTGCATCTTAGATGAAACAAAATTTCTGACTTCATAGAAGCAATCACAGAATGCTTTTGCATTATTGTTAAATCTAATCCTTTAATGTAGAGCAAAGTATTCCTCAATATTTCCATACATACTTGTAATTCATTTTCTTTCAGGAAAAAAAATAAGGAGAAAAGTTTCATCAAGTATGTGAATGAATATATAATGTGACATTTTACATTTTATTTATCGACATTTAGTCCTCTGAAAGTGTCTAAGTTGACCTAATTTGCTATTAAATGAAAACTGGGCGGTTTTTAAAAAGAGCTACAGCATTATATTGCACCGATATAGCTTCATGCTTGTCTTATCAAGAGCAAGATATTAAGAGGATTTATAATGTACAAGGAAATGTCAAATGTGGTGTTCTGATGTTTCAATGAATGTTTATTCCTCAATCAATATTCAGCAGTTGCTTTTAGTTCAGGATTACATCTTTAACATCCCCAGAAAGAATGTAGATAGAAACATGAAGAATATCATAACTCATTGTAATCCTTTCAATACATTGACTGAATGTCTCCTTGTTTACTTGGCTTGTGTCTTTAATTTCGATGGCAGAGAGATTCACTTCTACCATCAATTTGATCACTCTGTTCAAATCAATGAATTCTATTAAAAGGGATTGTAAAGAGACCTAGGTTTATGGCTATGGGAAGACATATGTTGAGGCTTGTTGTTGCTTGACTGAATGACAACATAGAAGAAAATGAAGGTGATTCTAAAATACAGTCACTCTAGGCCTTCTGAGTGGATGAGAAGGCTATATGATAGTTGCTCCAAAGTGTTCTGCTTCCCCTTCTTTCTGCTTGCCCTTCCAAGCTACTCTCCCTGGACACCCAATGTCCCCTGTACTGGCTGGTTTTGTGTCAACTTGACACAAGCTGAAGTTATCACAGAGAAAGGAGTTTCAGTTGAGAAAATGCCTCCATGAGATCCAGAGGTAAGGCATTTTCTCAATTAGTGATCAAGGGGGGAGAGCCCCTTGTGAGTGGTGCCATCTGTGGGCTGGTAGTCTTGGGGTCTATAAGAAAGCAGGCTGAGCAAGCCAGGAGGAAGCAAGCCAGTAAGCAGCATTCCTCCATGGCCTCTGCATCAGCTCCTGATCCCTGACCTGCTTGAGTTCCAGTCCTGACTTCCTTTCATGATAAACAGCAGCATGGAAGTGTAAGCTGAATAAACCCTTTCCTCCCCAACTTGCATCTTGGTCCTGATGTTTGTACAGGAATAGAAACCTTGACTAAGACATCCCCCCAACTCACATGTTTATAGTCTTTTTCTTTCACTTTGTTACACACAGATACAGACATAGACACATGACACACACACCAAGATATGTATAAATACAAGCTGCTGATTCTGTTTTTGTTGTTTGTGTGTATATGGTTTCAAGGACCACTCCATATTGCACAACTAATAAAGAGAGTGATTCTTGAGGAAGGCAAATTCTCCCAAAAGTCAATAGTTGCCTGTTCTTTGTCTAGAGGGTGGGACCGTGACACATTTTCTCTCTTCCATTTTAACATGTCTATTGGTAGAGTGGTGGTTCTGGTCTTGTTCATGCAGCCATTTCTAAATGAGGTTGTCCCACAGCAGATTTTCTGATGTTTTGTTTTTGAAGCCACTATAAATTGGGATGAAGTCACCTAAGCTCTGGCAAATGTATCAAAACCATGCCCAGAGGAAAAGGGAGCCTCTTCAACAAATGGTGCTGGGAAAACCAAATTTCCACACCTAAAAGAATGAAACTAGATTTATCTCTTTCATCCTGCACTAAAATCAATGCAAAATGGATCCAAGGCCTGAATCTAGGTCCTGAGACTTTGAACCTGTTTCAGGGAAACAGTGAGGACACTAGAAAACACAGACATAGCCAACGGTTTTCTGAAAATCTTCTATGCTAGTGGCACAGGAAATAACCACAAGAATTAAAATATGGGATTACAGGAAAGCTGAAAGGTTTTTCATAGTGAAGAAAATGGTCAGCGAAGTAAGGAGGTAGTACTGGTTAGTAAATGTATCTTCACTAAATAACTCTTAGACAAGGGAAATAATTTCTAGATTATATAAAAATCTGTGAAAACTAAACTTCCCAAACCCAAGCCATCCAATCAATAAAAATGGTTAATGAACTGACTAGATTCTTCTCAAAATAAGAAACAAAGATAGCCAATAAAAATTTAAGAAGGTGTTCCACATTCTAAGTCACCAGGGGCACACAAATTAAGACTGCTTTGAGCTTCTATCTCTCTCCAGTTAGCATAGAAACATAAATGAAACAAAAACAAATGCTGGCGAGCATGTAGGAAAAGAGCAATCTTTATTCACTGCTGGTAGGAATGTGAATTTGTATAGCCACAAGGAAATTAGTTTTTAATCAATTGAAAATGAACACTTATATGATCCAGCCATATGACTCTTGGGTACTTGTCCAAAGGATACTAATTCAACACATCACAGAGATATCTGGGGGACTCACCTGTGAGTCTGGCTATGTCTGAACTCCTGGGGGGGGGTCAAGCTGTCTCTGGGTATGATTGGGGTGGGGAGGGCTGTAGGAGAGGGTCCATTCCCAGGAGTAGATCCACTATAATTATATATGTGTTTATATGTGTATTTGTGTGTAGGTCATGAGATCTGGAAGGAAATAATAGATGAGTTAAAGAGGGAAGCTTGGGATGAGTAGCATCATATATGTCACAAGAAAGCTTGAGATGGAAGCATTGAGGGAAGAAACAGAGTCTGTCAGAGGAAGACAGGGGCACAGTATGGAGTGGAAAAAGTATAATGAAATCCATTACTTTGTATGATAACCTTAAAATTAATAAAAAGGGAAGATAGAAAGATCAGATACATACAGATTTTTAAAGTATATATGTCTTTTGTTATATAGATAGTTTTCTGGAGATAAATATTTGTAGTAATTTTTTTCCTCATCAAGGTGAACCAATAAATATCTATTACAAATACAAAATATTTTAAATATGTTTCACCATAATTGCATGTGATTGTCCTATCTATCTTAATTAGTTGTTTGTTGAGTCATTTGATTGTTAGGTTCAGATATCATGATAGTTTACCCCTAAATATGCCAACATCAGTCTTGTAAACCATAATGCCATTGTTACATCAAAGACAACCATTAGAGATTTACTAATATTACCTAATGTACATCCACATTATAGTTTTACAGTTACTTCTGGAATGCCTTTTAGAGCTGGAATAAGTATTCTGATATAATATTTTGTTAAGCAAATCAAGTACTTATACCAATATGTTATAATTCTATTTTCTCAAAATAGTAATTGGCCATCAAATAGGTTTGAGTTTTCATGGCCCCAAGCCATCAACTGAACTCACCAGAGTAATTTTCTGGAATGAGAAATGCTTACTGCCAAAACCAAAGAATGTTAATCAGAAACCAAACTGGTCATGATTTCCAAGGTGCTAATTACTTGAAAAAAATTCCCTCTCATTGGCTCAGTCTATAGATAATTACTAATTGAAAAGCTACTAGAATAGTGAGAAGGTATATTAGCATGTTAATAGGTCTTTGTGCCCAAAGGCTTTGGATTATAAATTATCAAGACTGCATTAGCCAGATGGGCAGGATTAATTAGCATGCTAGCATTACCTGGCATCCTATGGTGGCTGAGAGTAAACAAAGTAGCCATTTCAGTATAGCTTATCATTATGTCACTTGCTCGTGGTAGCTATAGACTAGGGGCTGAAAGCACTGAGGGTCAGTGATTCTGGATGCCAACAACTAGAACAACATGAGTCCTGTTCTTACCTAGGCTAATATTATTTTCATGCACTTTGGTTTCTTCCATTTTTAACAAAATGAAAGGTGTATGACAGTCAGAGCCTAGATTAGAATTCTAGCCACCTATCTTTAAATGCTGGCATTGGGCAACTTATTTAATTACTTCATGCCTCAGTTTCTTCATCTGTGACATAATGAGACTGTTATGAATTCTCTGGAATCCTTTCCAGCTTTCAAGTTTTATGAGAGTGTGTGGATTGAGCTCAGAAACAGAACTGTAGTCAGAGGAGAAAGGCAGAAGCAAACTTTTTTACTAGAGTAGTGGAAACCACTATCTAAAGAGATAATTTCTACAAAGAGATATAACACTGATGGTTTTATATTTTCAAAATCCTGTAGGCTGCCTTAGTAACTAGGTGGATGCCCATGTTAAGTTAGTAGACTGTTGTCTTGTTTGTGCTTTTCTGCAATTATCCTTTCTGGGCAGATTCTGAGAGAATTCTGGGATTGAAATTAACATCTCTGCTCATCCAGAAGTGTTGAAGATTCACCCGAGCTCAGTAGGAGAAAGTGATGGTATTTTCAGATACCTTTATCTCAAAGGTTCAATTGCTCAAAGGTCAAACTGACAGATAAAATTGTTTTAAAATTGTAACTTCAAGGTATTAATTTGTCAGAAGGATATCTCTTTCAGTGAGTATATGGTTTTGATTAGGGATATTTTTGATTAGGGATATTTTTCACTACTACTAATAATAGTAATAATAATAATAGATATTTAATGAGCACTTACTCATTATGGGAATAAGAAAATGCCCTGTGAATATTAGTATCACTGTCATCATCATTATTGTATTTACAAAAGCACCATGATGTTGGGGTCTTGAGAGGCTCATTTAATAGCTACAGAATAGAGCATAGTTAGTGCTCTCTAATGCTGCTGATTCAGGGTCTCAGGACACAGAAGAACTGGAGTTGTTTGCTCAGCATCATATATAATACCTCCATGTCTTCTAGAAGAGTACCATTCAGGGAACTCTTAAGCTTTTATTTGCTTTATTTGCTTATGATTACTTTTATGGCCTGCGACGTATTCCTCTGTGGCTTCTTGACTTTCTAGGCATGGTAGTCGCTATAAATGGAATTAGAGTATTGGGAGGTTATCAAGGTGCACTTTAGTTTTGTCTTCAGCTCATCTGTAACTTTACTTAGCCCTGCACTTAGACTCATTTCATGGTGATGAACACAGGTCATTTTCATGTGTAGCATTAATAAATAGCATGGACAAAGCATATACCCAAATCTAGTATGCTACTTTGTTAACTTGTACAGAAAGCCAAAGTAATATAAGATACCGCACTGCTTATGACTTCAGTTGGTCAGAGTGTGATTTCATAGTTCATATTCGGACACACGTCTGCTGACTCCACAAGGTATCTTTCTCTTCCTTTGTCTAAGAATATCTCAGTTGACATCACACAGGAGCACACAGGAGCACACAGGAGCACATAGGAGCACACAGGAGCAAACTCTCAGCTTTAGTTTCTTCTGAAGCAACATTTACTTATTCATATAGAAGGTGAAAAAACTTAGGAATTACAGTATTAAAATTATTTTAATTACTAACTACTACACACTACTACCCTGTTCATTATTAGTCACAGTAATTTTATGTCTGTCTTCTGAATAGCTCTGATTCCATCGCTGTGTAACTCTGATGATTAATAATTATTAGAAATAATCATGATAATCATCATTATCGAGTGCCTTATGTGTTATAGGACTGGACCATGCATTTTACAGATATTATGGTGCTTAGTTTTTGAACAACCTGATGACTTAGGTATCATTGTCATTTTTATTTTTGTTGATGCTAGAGACCAAATTTAGAATTTCACACATGCAAAGCAAATACCCTATGATAGAGCTATCCTACTCTAGTATCCTCATTTTAATAACTAAAAAATTAAATTTCATATCTATCTATCTATCTATCTATCTATCTATCTATCTATCTATCTATCTATCTATCATTTGTTCATTTGACATGATCCTTTACTATATAGCCCAGGCTGGGCTCAAACAAGTATTAAGATTGCAGGTGTACAGCATAATCCCTAACTACATTCTAAGTATTTGTCTTTATACCTACAAATATGTTTTTGCCCTTACCCCTCATCAAGGAAACTTCTCTTTGCAACAGAGGGAGATCAGTTCAGAAACCATAACCAATCAAAATACAGAGTTGTGGATCCCACTTCCAGTAGATAAATCTATAAAACAACTGTGGCACCTAGAAGCCCAGGGAACATTTAAAAAGAAGAGGCAGAAAGATTGTAATAGCCAGGGGATCAGGGACTCTGCTGTGAGATTATGCCTGCTAGTAATGCCAAAAACTATACCCATTAAAAACCTCACTAACATGACTGCCTAACCATGAGCTGAGCAAGGAAGACATCAATAGACATGCCCAAGTGGATAGGAGAAATGCCACCAGGCCTCAAGCTTAGACAAAGAACTATAGGCAACTAAGGAATGCTGAGAGCAGGAGAAATAGTCTTTTTAAGGGAAGAGCATACCAGCTGGCTATTGTTGAATTAGATTTTTCAAAACCTATTTTAACAAGGGCTCTTAAATACTTCAACCTCCTTCTAGCCCACCACCCACCAGAGATAGTGGAAAAGAAAGGTTAAGGGCAAATGGGGATGCGGATCTGTTTAAAAATAGTTCTTTGTGGCAATTCCAATCTTTGTTATCAACAGTCCAGTCCTGTAGCAAAACATAAACACAAATTAGCAACTGTAGTCCAGTCCACTAGGCAATCACCACTCAAGAGTCAGCAATGGCAGTCTGATCCAGAAAAAATTGGGAGGCTCCACCAACCAGCCTGAGTCTGCAGAAGAGGCAAGCAGCTGCTGGAATATCATGAGAAGTTCTTTGGTGAGTTACTCTCTATGAAGTCACAAGTCATGACAAATGATGATCAGCAACAGGATGCAAAGTGAACTGAGACAAGAGTGTAGTCAGCAAAGTGAACCAAGACAAGAGTGCAGTCAGCGAAGTGAACCGAGACAAGAGTGCAGTCAGCGAAGTGAACCGAGACAAGAGTGCAGTCAGCGAAGTGAACCAAGACAAGAGTGCAGTCAGCGAAGTGAACCAAGACAAGAGTGTAGTCAGCAAGGACTCATGAGGTGGAGCAAGGCGAACCAATGTCAGAGTCTCTTCCCACTGTTGGTGGGGTCATATTTATATTCTTTCTAAACATCACACATTTTCTCATCTGTGTCTGCTTCAGCAAACCATCCTTTCAATCATGTCTGCTTCAGCAAAACGTCCTTTCACCTGTGTTTGCTTCAGCAAAAAATTCTTTCACTTGTCTTCCCCAGCAAAACATTATATGACATAACTGAGTTTCCAAAGAAACCAAATTTCCACTTCAGATTCTTAAATACCAAATGGTCAGCCCTGAAAACATACATAGAAATAAGATGATAGAGACTGAGCACAGCAGGATGTATGTGTATATGTGTATGTATATGCGCATGCATATACGTATGTGTATATGTATATGGGAGAGTTTGCAAGGAGAAAGCAAAAGTGTGAATGATGTAAACACATTATAATCTCAAAAATAAATGAAATAATTTTAAAACATGTGTGATATACATTAAAAATATATGTTGACCTTTCCAGAAAGACCATTAAGTTTTTTTTTTTTTTTTTTTTTTTATAGAAATAGAGTTTATTTAGGGCATGGGGAGGGGAGTTAAGAGGGTAGTGGAGGCAGAGAAAGGCAGAGAGAGGGAGAGAGTAGAGAAGTAGAGGAGTGGAGGCCGGCCAAGACCACATGGAGAGAGGGGGGAAGGGAATGGGGAGAGGTAAGAGAAGAGAGAGGCAAGAGATCGACCATTAAGTTTGGAAAAGAGGGTTTCTGTGTGTAGATCAGGCTAGACCTGGCAGCTAGCATTGTCAAATGCTAGGCTGTTCTCTCTCGAGACATTGTCTGCACTATTAGCACCATTTAGCATGAGGGATTCTTGAAGCTCCTGAGGGGAAGCCTCACCATCCTCATCTGCAGAAGCTTCTGGCCTATTCGAGTGAGTGCTGGCCATCATGTCCACATCGTTCTCCTTGGCCAGGCCCTTTGACTCCTCATCAGACTCTGCTGAGGACTCTGCCCCATAGGGGACGAGCACACTGGAGCTTAATTAGCCTTGCTGGGGGAAACTGATTTTGCTACTTTATTAGATACTGATGTCCTGGATACGTTTGAGGTAGACTGTATTGCAGAAGGGTTAGTGATGGTGGAGGAGGGTGCTATCCTGCTAGGGGCCTCCAGACAAGTGCCATGGAGGTTGCTATTGCAGTCTGTTCCTCAAGACAGAATCCTTGAAACCTTCAAGCTTACCAACTAGGCAAAGGGTCCAGTGGGTGAAGAGAGTAGTTGGACTATGACAGGGGGAAGCTCTCCAAAGGATCCTGTTTCACAACCAGAGCCCACCAGTGATGAGACCAGTCCCCTTGAGATACTGGAGACAATCACCAACAGGAACATGAAGACCCCTTCCACCATGTCACCCCTGGAGCCCACCATCAGTTGTACCAAAAAAGACTCGTTCATTGTCTCAGCAGAACCTGTGGAGGCTTTGCCTTCAGTCTCTGCTCTTTGTAACAATACCAATACAACTTTGGGGGATGCCCCAGTGCTTGAATCATGTAACCCTGGAGACTTGACTGCCAACTTGAGACAGCCAACCAAGCAGTGAAAGGCGATACAGCTGAGAACTCTCAGGACTCTGTCTTGACTGAAGTGGTGGAGAGGCTGAACCCTGCTCCCTCAGTACTCACAGGTGACAGGTGTGAGTAGAAACTCTTCCTTTATCTCAGCACAGAGGGGTCAGAGGAGGCAGAAGACTTCCAGAAGCTCGGAGGTCTCTGCTGACATGATGCCCCCTCAGCCTGACAGGACTACCACCAGCTCCTGTGAAGGGACTGTGATGGAGGCAATGTGGGATCCAAAGTTCAGGAGCCTTCCCCAGCCAAGGAAAAGATGTGCAGCCTTCGGAAAGTGGACCGAGGACATTATCGAAGTTGGAGAGACCTGTCCTCCAGTGGGGAGCACAGCAGGCCCCGGCTGGAGGACTGTCACCATAAGAAGCAGCACTGCTACAGCCCAGAGTGGCCCAAGCAGGAACGTCACACCCTGCTAATACATACTGCAATGGGGGCCAGCACCTGGGCCACGGTGACAAAGCCATCCCTGAGAGCCACTCCCTGAGCAGGTACAGCCACCACCATTCACGGATTAGGAGTGGCCTGGAGCAGGACTGGAGCCAGTACCACCATTTGAAAAATGAGCATGCCTAGGTCGGGGAAAGATTCTACCTGGACAAGATGCGGTGGGACAAGTACAGGTATTACCACTACAGGTACACGGCCCTGTACAGCGCCCGCGAGTCCCGCGAGTCCTGCGAGTGGCGGCCTCTGCATGGTCGTAAACACGGACGCCTTGTCCAGGTTGGACTGCCACATAAGGATAGCTACTGGGGCCGCAAGGCCAGGAAGCTGCAATCCTGGGAAAGGAACGGCCCCACTTCCACAGCCTCCAAGAGGCCCCTGGCCTTGCTGTGCCTCTCGAGAGGCATCTCCAAGAGAAGGCTGCGCTGAGTGTGCAGGACAGCAGCCACAGTCTCCCTGAGCACTTTCATGAACACCAAAGTGTCAAGTCGAGGAAACGGAGGTATGAGACTCTAGAAAATAATGATGGCTGTCTAGAAAAGGAAGTCCACAAAAGCCTGGGGAAGGACGCGCTAGAAGAGCCAAGGGTGAAGAAGCACAAAAATAATCTAAAAAGAAAAAGAAGTCCAAAGATAAACACTGGGATTGAGACAGCAATCCCACCAGCAAGAATCCAATTTTTCAGGAGTGTACTCTGATGCTGACCTCCACAGACACTGGAAGAAAAAGAAGAAAAAGAAAGGGCATTCAAGGAAGTAGGAGGACTTCATAAAAGATAATGAGATGCATTTACCGAAGCTCTCCAGCTATGAGGCTGTCTTAGTCAGGGTTTCTATTCCTGCACAAACATCATGACCAAGATGCAAGTTGGGGAGGAAAGGGTTTATTCAGCTTACACTTCCATGCTGCTGTTCATCACCAAAGGAAGTCAGGACTGGAACTCAAGCAGGTCAGGGATCAGGAGCTGATGCAGAGGCCATGGAAGAATACTGCTTACTGGCTTGCTTCCTCCTGGCTTGCTCAGCCTGCTTTCTTATAGACCCCAATACTACCAGCCCACAGATGGTACCCGCAAGGGACCCTCCCCCCCTTGATCACTAATTGAGAAAATGCCTTACACTTGGATCTCATGGAGGCATTTTCTCAACTGAAACTCCTTTCTCTGTGATAACTCCAGCTTGTGCCAAGTTGACACACAAAACCAGCCAGTACAGAGGCTGTTGGCCATTTCCGGAGAACAGAGGGCACCTTTCTACTGGCTGATGATCTGCCTATGGAAGACAGCGGCCCTTTCAGGGAGAAAGCGAAGCATTTAAGAATGGAAGGCTGGCCTGACAACAAAACTACGATTCAACATTTTCAACAGAAGCCATCCCCAACCCAGCTTAAATTATAAACATAGAAAATAACTTTGTTCAAACTGCGTGGTGCTTCTTTAGTAAATACTGTACAGATTTTACCGTGAACAACTTCTTTTTCTTTTTCTCTCTGTCTGTCTCTCTCTCTTTCAGCTTTTACCTTTTCTTAATTGCCCTTATTCCAAATGGCTACTTTCTACAGTGCTGAACGTTGTAAATTACCGTGTACATAAAACCACACTGACAATAATGGAATAGACCCTCTCAAATGCAGCTTAAGCACAGACTCAGGTTACTACTTGTATCTCATGCAATGTTCTTCCATGCTAGACACCTGGTGCACGGCCAGCTGGGAACCATGGACTTCAAAAGGACAAGTGACAGTGCATTTATTTAATTTAAAGACTTATTTAAAGACCCAAGCTCTCAGCGAGACCTTCGAGGGCTTCCGCTGCAATGTCTGATATTAGAAACTAATTTGTTTCAGATTTTAGTTGTATTCAAGATTTGAAGATGTGTTTTATAGACAGGTTCTGTTTTTGAACTTTGTGGAACTATTCCAATCAATTTACCAGTTATGATGAGTATATTTACATTATGAATCAGACATTATTTGTAAGGCCTACAGTATGTTTCTTTTACCTAACACCTTTTATATTGTGCCTTGACAATACGATATTGGAGTCTGAGTCATCAGCTTGATCCCTTCAAGTTTCTAGTTACAGATAAAAATCATACTGTGATTTTATTTTTAATATGGATATGCTATAAAACTGTGATATTTATAACTCACTGGTCCTGCATTAAGAGAGAGGAGTGGGGAGAAGACTGTATTTAATACAGTGATTATCTGAATAATCTATATGGCTTATACAGTTTGTGTTGTTCAGAGATGTCTAAAGTTGATATTTGCTTTTTTAAGATTAAAAAAGCACTTGCCCCACTGTGTGTGTGTGTGTGTGTGTGTGTGTGTGTGTGTGTGTGTGTGTGTGTATGGCATGTAAGATTTATATATATATATATATATATACTAGTAAAGAACTGAAAATGACAAGTCATGTAACATGTTTCTTCTAACTCATGTTCAACGCAGAAGCAACTTTACTTCTATTCTTTGGTATCTATCTTTAATTTCTTGTATGAGATTTTCCCCCCTAAGCTGTGATAAAACACCTTCACAAAAAGTAACTTAACTGAAACAGCATTTATTTTAGTTTACAGTTCAAGATATGGTCCATTGTGGTGAGAAGTCAAGGCAGCCAAAGCTTGAACAATATATATATATATATATATATATATATATATATATATATATATATATATATATATATATATATATATATTATTTATGCGTCTGTAATTTATTCTCCATGGGGACAAGAAACCCAATGGAGACAGAGGGCAGATTTACAGTGACTACTTTCTGCTTAATGGGGATGTGGTTTGTTTAGGGGTGAGGGGTGGGGGTAATAGACATGCTCTAAAATAAGATCATAGTGACAGAGGACAGCATTCTGAGTGTGATAAAAGCACTGTACTGTACAACATAAATGGCTTAGAATGGCGAATTTTATGTTACATAAATTTACCTCAAGAAAGACATTAGATTATTGTCTCATTAGGAGGTCACCCATATTACCTTTATAAGTGTTTCTTGTCTTACTATTTTTAGTCCACTTTGTCATCTCTGATTTTTAACTGAGTAATCGAGGCAGGTTAACTTTCTCAAGATCACAGTACTAAGCCTAGGGCTGACCTCAGGTTTCTACAGGTTGCACAGACAATGATTATCTAACTTCTGTCTGAGATGATGGCTCTTGTGTGTGATGCATGCATGTGGAAAAAAATCAGTTTTGTGATTTATCTTTCAATTGTCTGCAGGTAGAAAATTTATCTCATACATGCGGATTTTACTTAAAATGCTACTTCTTGTGTATCATTCATTAGACAGTACCCTATAGGTACTGTACCCAATAGGAAAATTGCAATCTACCAAAGGAGGAAATAATAACATTAAATGGAATTGGGGATTTATAAACACAGCAATCTAACTTGGGATGTGAAGGGATTACAGCAATTTACACACAGAAATGCTGGATTTATAATCCAGGTTCTTAGGAGACTTCCAGGGTAAAATGACAATCTCATGGTTCATTTAGAAACTGTCTCGATAATAAGGTGGCAAATGATTAATGAAGACACTGGATATCAGTCTATGGCCTTTATATACTTCACATACACATGTGCACAGATTCAAACTCAAACACATATACACATACCACACATACACACACACACACACACACACACACACACACACACACACACACACACACATCTGTACAGTAAATAGTTCTGGAATTTAAGCCATTACCAGTAATTGTTACATTTACACATTACCCTTGACGGCTAAAAGTTAAGTACATTAAAAATCTTAGCCAAACCAAGGCATACAATTGATGATTGTACAATTGGCAATTGAATCTAACAAAAAGCTGCAAGGAAAGGTCTCTGTTCAGTTTCTAAAAATGTTAGAAGTCCTCCATGTATCAGTGCCCAGGAAGGGTCAGGAGGGGTCATTCCTCCTTCCAACATCCTGTGGGTCAGCACTAAGAAATGCCATAGACTATTACTACAAACCCACAGTATTTAAGCAAGAGTTAAAAAATAACATCTCGGGAATAGAGTTTATGAAATAGTCCTTGTACTATATAATCCTATTTTATCCTCTGTCTTAAAGTTCTGTTTAGTGTTCAGTAATTCAACAGACAAGTGAACAGTTATAATGTGTTAATTAGACTCAAACAGTGAGCCCACTGGGCTTGGTCTTCTGGAAATAACAAAACATTGTAGAAATTTGTGTCTATCAGATTGGTAGGTGAGATATATGTACATGTATGAAGTTGTTTGATTCAAAACAGAGTTCAACCAACTTCTCAACTCTGTAATGTAGATGACAGGTGCTAAGAGAATATAGAAATAGTTTTTCTGGTATTTATTAGTTACTTTTCTTCCATGCGATGGCAAAACACTGGACAAAAGCAGCTTAAGAAAGGAAGCAGTCCTAAGGTGAGGGCACGGGAGGCATGTTAGTGGAGTTGGATTTGATCAGACTGTCTAACACACACACACACACACACACACACACACACACACACACACACACATACACATACACACACACACACACACGCATGCACGCACACACATACATGCATACAGAGAGAGAGAGAGAGAGAGAGAGAGAGAGAGAGAGAGAGATGGAGAGAGGGAGAGAGGTATGGGGGAGAGGGGGAGAAGGAGAGAGGGAGAGAGGGATAGGGGAGAGGGAGAGAGGGCGAGGGGGAGGGGAGAGGGCGAGGGGACAGGGACAGGGACAGGGACAAGGAGATGGAGAACCTGTGCTTGAGAAGGGACATTGTAAGAATAGACATTTTAGCTTATGTTTTAAAGACTACATAAGGTCCTAACACCGGGAGTAACTGGGACAAGTGGGATCCAGGGACCCAGGAACCCTGCTGAACCAGTGGCATGGCCTCCTTCTGGTTTGGGCAGGTGCCCTGAGCAGACCTTGGGCATGAACTCCTCAGCCAGTCCCACAACACCCAGAGGAACTCCCAGGTGCTCTAACATGCCCAGCTTCCCAGGATCCCAGGATCCCAGGAGCTTGGTCACACCAGAATCTCAAGGTCCCAGAGGCAGTTTGACTCCCAGGAGCTCTGTCACACCCAGGATCTCAGGATCACAGGTTTCCAGAATCACAGGATCCCAGAGACAGCTGGTCTCTCTGAGGAGTTCTGACACAACCAGGATCACAGGAAAGACAGGATCCAGTAAGCTATAGGGAGGGCAGGTAGCACTAGAGATAACCAGATGGCAGGAGGCAAGCACAAGAACATAAGCAACAGAAACCAAGGTTACCTGGTATCATCAGAACCCAATTTTCCCACCATAGCAAATCTTGGATACACTATCACACCAGAAAAGCAATATTTGGTTCTAAAATCACTTCTCATGATGATGATAGAGGACTTTAAAAAGGACATAAATAACTCTCTTAAAGAAATACAGGAGAACACAGGTAAACAGCTAGAAGCCCTTCAAGAGGAAACACAAAAATCCCTTAAAGAATTACGGGAAAACACAACCAAAGGTGAAGGAACTGAACAAAAACCATGCAGGATCTAAAAATGGAAACAGAAACAAAGAAATCACAAAGGGAGACAACCCTAGAGATTGAAAACCTAGGAAAGAGATCAGGAGTCATATATGCAAGCATCACTTAACAGAATACAAGAGATAGAAGAGAGAATCTCGGGTGCAAAAGATATCATAGAAAACATTGATACAACAGTCAAAGAAAATGCAAAATGCAAAACGCTCCTAACACAGAACATTCAGGAAATCCAGGACACAATGAGAAGATCAAACCTAAGGATAATAGGTATAGAAGAGAGTGAAGATTTCCAATTTAAGGGGCAAGTAAATATCTTCACCAAAATTATAGAAGAAAACTTCCCTAACCTAAAGAAAGAGATGCCCATGAACATACAGGAAGCCTACAGAACTCCAAATAGACTGGATCCAAAAAGAAATTCCTCCTGTCACATAATAATCAAAACACCAAATGCACTAAGCAAAGAAAGAATATTAAAAGCAGTAAGGGAAAAAAGTCAAATAACATATAAAGGCAGACCTATCAGAATTACACCAGACTTCTCACCAGAGACTATGAAAGCTAGAAGATCCTGGGCAGAACTCATACAGACCCTAAGAGAACACAACTGCCAACCCAGGCTGCGATACCCAGCAAAACTCTCAATTACCATAGATGGTGAAACCAAAATATTTTATGACAAAACCAAATTTACACAATATGTTTCCACAAACCCAGCCCTACAAAGGATAATGGATGGTAAACATCAACTCAAAGAGGGAACCTACACCCTAGAAAAAGCAAGAAAGTAATCTTTAAACAAACCCAAAAGAAGATAGCCACACAAACATAATACCACCTCTAACAATAAAAATAACAGGAAGTAACAATCACTTTTCCTTAATATCTCTTAATACCAATGAACTCAATTTCCCAATAAAAAGCCATAGACAGACTGGATACATAAACAGAACCCAGCATTTTGCTGTATATAGGAAACGCACCTCAGTGTTAAAGACAAACACTACCTCAAAGTAAAGGGCTGGAAAACAATTTTCCAGGCAAATAATCCCAAGAAACAGGCTGGCGTAGCCATTCTAATACCTTCTTCTCAGCACCTCATGGCACTTTCTACAAAACTGACCAGGTAACTGGTCACAAAACAAACCTCAACAGATATAAGAAGATTTAAATAATCCCATGCCTTCTATCAGATCACTACGGGTTAAAGCTGTTCTTCAATGACAACAACAACAACAACAGAAAGCTCACATACACATGGAAGCTGAACAAAACTCTACTCAATGATAACTTGGTCAAGGAAGAGATAAAGAAAGAAATTAAAGACTTCCTTGAATTTAATGAAAATGAAGGTACAACATACCCAAACTTACAGGACACAATGAAAGCAGTGTTAAGAGGAAAACTCATAGCTCTGAGTGCCTCCAAAAAGAAACGAGAAAGCATATACTAGCAGCTTAACAGAATACCTGAAAGCTCTAGACAAAAAGAAACTAATACACTCAAGAGGAGTAGAAGGCAAGAAATAATCAAACTCAGGGCCTAAATCAACCAAGTAGAAACAAAAAGAACTATACAAAGAATCAATAAAACCAGGAGTTGGTTCTTTGAGAAAATCAACAAGATTTTCTAACAAAACCCTTAGCAAGACTAACCAGAGGGCACAGAGACAGAATCCAAATTAACAAAAGTAGAAATGAAAAGGGAGACATAACAGATTCTGAGGAAATTCAAAAAATCTTCAGATCCTACTACAAAAGCCTATACTCAACAAAATTGGAAAATCTGGATGAAATGGACAATTTTCTAGACAGATATCAAATACCAAAGTTAAGTCAGGATCAGATAAACCATCTAAACAGTCCCATAACCCCTAAAGAAATAGAAGTAGTCATTAAAAGTCTCCCAATGAAAAAAAGCCCAGGACCAGAAGGGTTTAGTCCAGAATTCTATCAGACCTTCAAAGAAGACCTAATACCAATACTCTTCAATCTATTCCACAAAATAGAAACAGAAGGAACACTACCTAATTCATTCTATGAGGCCACAGTTATACTGATACCAAAATCTCACAAAGACCCAACAAAGAAAGAAAA
>CM052705.1:65318918-65338937 GCA_028551405.1 Uromys caudimaculatus | reverse complement strand
ATAACAAAACCACATGGTCATTTCATTAGATGCTGAAAAAGCATTTGACAAAATTCAACATTCATTCATGATAAAAGTCTTGGAAAGATCAGAAATTCAAGGCCCATACCTAAACATAGTAAATGCAATATATAGCAAACTAGTAGCCAACATCAAACTAAATGGGGAGAAACTTGAAGCATTCCCACTAAAATCAGGACTAGACAAGGCTGCCCTCTCTCTCCCTATCTATTCAATATAGTAATTGAAGTTGTAGCTAGAGCAATTAGACAACAAAAGGAGGTCAAAGGGATACAAATTAGAAAGGAAGAAATCAAAATATCACTCTTTGCAGATGATATGATCGTATAATTAAGTGACCCAAAAAACTCCACCAGAGAACTGCTGCAGCTGATAAACAACTTCAGCAAAGTGGCTGGATATAAAATTAACTCAAACAAATCAGTAGCCTATCCTACTCGAAGGATAAACAGGTTGAGAAAGAAATTAGAGAAATGATACCTTTCACAATAGTCACACATAATATAAAGTATCTTGGTGTGACTCTACCCAAGCAAGTGAAAGATCTGTATGACAAGAACTTCAAGTCTCTGAAGAAAGAAATCGAAGACGACCTCAGAAGATGGAAAGACCGCCTATGCTCATGGATTGGCAGGAGTAATATAGTAAAAATGGCCATCTTGTCGAAAGCACTGTACAGATTCAATGCAATCCCCATCAAAATTCCAACTCAATTCTTCATAGACTTAGAAAGAGAAATTCTCAAATTCATTTGGAATAACAAAAAACCCAGGATAGCAAAAACTACTCTCAACAATAAAAGACTTCTTGCGGAATCAGCATCCCTGACATCAAGCTGTACTACAGAGCAGTAGTGATAAAAACTGCATGGTATTGGGACGGTGACAGGCAGGTAGATCAATGGAAAAGAATTGAAGACCCAGAAATGAACCCACACAATTAACGGTCACTTGATCTTTGACAAAGGAGCTAAAACCATCCAGTGGAAACAAGACAGCATTTTCAACAAATGGTGCTTGCTCAACTGGCAGTCAACATGTAGAATAATGCAAATTGATCCATTCCTATCTCCCTGTACAAAGCTCAAATCCAAGTGGATCAAGGACCTCCACATAAAACCAGATACACTGAATCTAATAGAAGAGAAAGTGGGGAAAAGTCTTGAACACCTGGGTACAGGGGAAAAGTTCCTGAACAGAACACCAATGTCTTATGCTCTAAGATCAAGAATCGTCAAATGGGACCTCATAAAATTGCAAAGCTTCTGTAAGGCAAAGGACACTGTAAATAGGACAAAAAGGCAACCAACAGATTGGGAAAAGATCTTTACCAATCCTATGTCCGATAGAGGGCTAATATCCAATATATAAAAAGAACTCAAGAAGTTAGACTCCAGAGATCCAAGTAACCCTATCAAAAAATGGGGAACAGAGCTAAACAGAGAATTCTCAACTGAGGAAACTCGAATGGTTGAGAAACACCTAAAGAAATGTTCAACACCCTTAGTCATCAGGGAAATGCAAATCAAAACAACCCTGAGATTCCACCTTGCATCAGTCAGAATGGCTAAGATCAAAAACTCAGGTGATAGCAGATGCTGGCGAGGATGTGGAGAAAGAGGAACACTCCTCCATTGTTGGTGGGATTGCTAGCTGGTACAACCATTCTGGAAATCAGTTTGGCAGACAGTCAGAAAATTGGACATAATACTACCTGAGGACCCAGCTATACCACTCCTGGGCATATATGCAGAAGATGCTCCAACATCTAATAAGGACACATGCTCCACTATGTTCATAGGAGCCATATTTATAATAGCTAGAAGCTGGAAACAACCCCGATGTTCCTTTACAGAGGAATGGATACAGAAAATGTGGTACATTTACACAATGGAATACTACTCAGCTATTAAAAACAATGACTTAATGAAATTTGCAGGCAAATGGATAGAACTTGAAAATATCATCCTGAGTGAGGTAACTCAGTTACAAAAGAACGAACATGGTATGTATTCACTAATAAGTGGATATTAGCCCAAAAGTTCGGAATACCCAAGATTCAATTCACAGCAACCATTGGATTAAGCGTGGTGTCCCAGATGGAGGAGTTGGAGAAGGGAATGAAGGAACTGAGGGAGTTTGCAGCCACATGTGTAGGGAGCAACAGTGTCAACTCAGGTGCTCCCAGAAAGTCAACCACCAACCAAAGAATGCATATGGATGGGCCCATGGTGCTGGCCACGTAAGTGGCTAAGGAGGGCCTTTTTGACCATCAGTGGGAGGAGATGCCCTTGGGTCTGAGAATGTTAGATACCTCAGTATAGGGGAATGCCAAGGAGGGAAGATGGGAGTGGGTGGGTGGGTGGGGGAATACTCTCATAGAGGTAGGGGGAGGGGGAGGGGATAGGAGGTTTCCAAAGGAGAGACCTGGAAAGGGGAAAACATTTGAAATGTAAATAAAATGTTAAAAAATAAATTTATGCACAAATACAAACAAACAAACAAAAAGTCTACGTAAACTATTTTACATAATAATAGCTATGGTGGTTAATATTCATTGGAAGTTGCTCTTGTCTCTCCATTCTATTCCCAGATGAACTCCTATGGACCTTGTTGTACATTTGAACTCTTGGATACTCCATGAACTAGGAACGTTGCCTTGGCACCCACTGTCATTCCAAACCATTCTTTCCAAAGTCACAGTTCCTTCATTACCCATAATTCCAATATATTTTATGTACTTCGGTGCTGACTAAGTAATTAGCAGCACTCAAAGTCCTATGAACTCCCCACTTCCAGAAACATATCTGTGTCCTCTGGTCACCTGTGCTTTCTCCAGTTCTACTCTCTCTACCTTTAAAGCCAAAGTGTATCCTATGAGCTGAGTTTGTGATTCTCAAGGAACTATGATGAAGTCCTAGCTCTCATCTCCTTTGAGTGTAACTGTTGAAGGTAGGTCTTTAAAGTGGTAAGAAAGCTACAATAAGGCCATTAAGATGAGCCTTCATCCCTTATGACTATGTCCGAGAAGGAAGAGATGCTGACATCCAAAAGGCACAGGGTGCAGACCATGCTATTTAAAAGAAGGACACTGCACTCACAGATTCACAGATCTGCTGCTTTCCTTCTGTATAGGTGCTGATGTCTAAGGCCTTTCCACTCACCCTCATCTCTCACCTTGTAATGGGTAACTCCATTGTCTTTTAGGGCTCACATTAGAGATGTCCTGACAAGGATTTCCCTGAGCCCTGCCTTTCTAGCCCTCTGCATTTACTGGTGACCAGCTCTGGTCACATCACTGTTCTGTCTGGCCTTTCTGCATTTCCTCCCTGGGTCATTCATTGGCTCCTTGAAGGTAGCGGCATCACTCCCAGGTTTTGCTTCTCAGGAACTTGGCAGACTGACTGCCTTGTGTATAGAGAAGCCTCAAGGTTACTGAATGAATTGAAGGTAAATTGGTTTAGTAGGAAAAGGAAATACTTCCTAATTGTGACAGCTGCTCAATCACACACAGAATTAAGCTACTTGCATTTGAATATCTTTCTAATTTTAAAAATTGTCCATGATAGAAAAAGTCTTATTGTTAAGAGTACAGACACACCCATTTTCTTCTGTAAAATGCTCACCAGTTTGAGAAAGATGCAAAACAGATTAAACACAAATTTAAAAGATAATTTCATCTTATATTTTATGTACTTACTTTGTACCTCTTGTTTCTTTTTTAAAATTATTTTTTTATTTAATTTTTTCCTGTGCATCGGTGTTTTACCTGAATGTATATTTGTGTGAGAGTGTCTAATCGTCTGGAACTGAAGTTACATGCAGTTATGAGTTGTCATGTGGGTGCTGGGAATTTAACCTGGGTCCTCTGGAAGAGCAGCCAATGCTCTTCACCACTGAGACATCTCTCCAGCCCCACCTATTTTTTCCCATATACAATTCAGTCAGAAAAGAATTAGCTATAAATATTTTATTTTGGAAGTGATCAGTTTACCTTCTTTGAAGCTCCGTAAATCGGGGAGAGGAGCAATAGGATTCCAGAAGGGTTTGTTTTTGAAATTTTAAAATAGTGAACACACCTAAGTGTTATTTTTAGTTTCTTTAGGAGCAAGTGGCAAGCATTGTTAGCTCACAGCATATGCTATGTTGGTGGAAAGAGAGTGGGTAAATTCATGCGTCAGAAAACTCTGCAAATGATTCTGTGCATAAGACGTTTTTGAAGAAACTTGGAACCCAGGAGATGTGACTCTTTCAAAAAAATCTTGGCACCGCTGGCCTTTCAGAGAGAAGAGGGGTCAGCACTGGAAATAGCTGCCTGGCCCCCAAGAAATGGCATGGAGCCAGAATGAGAAATAATTTCATTTGATATCGATTAACATGTTTATTCTGAAGAGCTAATTTTCTGTACTAGCAGAGACATTCCATACGGCTTCTCAAATGCTTTATTATTTAAAAAAAATTAAACCTCCAGACAAAATCCACATTTAAAAATAAAAGCACCCCCCCACATTCATTAGCACTCAATTAAAGAGAATCAAAATTAGAACATAGAAAAAATATATAGAATGATGCTATATTTTACATTTTTAATTAAAAAGCAACACAAGTAGATTCCACGCCATCATGGGTTATCACACCTTTAAAAAGCAAAACCAAAGAAGAGCAGGGAAAGGCCCAAGCCTTTTCCAGTTTAAAATAATAAACTAAAAGCAAAAAGAAAGAGAAAGAAAGAAAAAGAAAAGTTCAAAACCTCTAAAGTTCTTTTTTACAAATCCCTTCTATGCATCCAAAGCAAATTTCTGCAGGTGCATAGTTGTTGATCCATCTTGTTGACCATGGCTGACTTACGGCACCAGTAAAAACTGATGCTTTCTTCAGTCTGTGAGTTACCAGAGCAGAATTCTCCCGGGACCCCATGCTAAAGCACTCTGTAGTGACTATTATCAAACGCTGAATCTCATTTTAGCTGTGATAAAGCTCCTAGTATTAAAACAGTGGGTTTATAGATAGATGATAGATGAAAAATCTAGTTTTCAAAGCATGATCTTTGTGGTAGAACATGACTCTCTTACTATGGAAATAACGCCAGCTGCCTAGAAACGTTGCCTAGCAACCTCTGGAAACAGAAAAACCTAATATCAGCTCCAAGTTGCTCGTGGGTAAGGAGATTATTAAAAAATATCAGAAAAAAAGGACTGTAAAGTTTGTTCTTAGCCAAGACAACAAGTGATGCTTTTTAGGGTGTCAGCGACTCTGTATCCCCTTCCTACACTAACTCAAAAGCTCTATGGGTTTCTGAGTCGCAGGAGTGCTGTAAAGAAGGTGACTTGCAAAGGTCTTGCCTTACCTTCAGAGAGAGCAACAACCCCCCCTTCCTCCAAGCTGATCCTAGTGAGTAGCAGCTAGTTAGTTGGTAGCCTTAGCTTTGAAAGCCTCTGTTGCCACAGCTGCTGGCTCTTTCAGACCCTGTGACTCTGAGTAACCTGGGGCTGTTTGTCTCTGGCTGTTGTTTTGCCTCTGCTTTGGGTGCCAGCTGAGGGCTAGAGGACCATTGTTCCTGGATGGCCCGCCTGAAATGCTGCCCTGTGCCTCTGCTCTGCTAAACAGTCCACAGAACAGGGGTGGATGGAGGTGCAGACAAAGCTTGGACAGCCGCTAGCTTCTGCACCCGGCAGATACTTGTTTTGTGTTGTAGGAGAAGCAAAATGACTGACTGGGCTAAAGCTGGACTCTCTTCAATTCAGTCTCCTTTCTGTTCATAGGATTAGAAAATTGTCTAACTGGACGAATGAATTGGGTACTAATCAGTTTGCACTGTTATCATAAAACATTACAAATTAGGTAGCACAGAAACAACAGAAACTCATTTCTCACAGTTCCATAGGCAAGGAAGTTCAGGGTCAAGGTGATGGCAGTGGGCCTGAGAGCCCCCTTTGTGCTTCACAATTCTGCTGCCATCTCACATAGAGGACGGGGCAAATTAACATCATTGGACCGTGTGCGTGTGTGTGTGTGTGTGTGTGTGTGTGTGTGTGTGTGTGTGTGATCTATGTGTGTATGCTGTATGTGTGCTGTGTCTGTGTTGTGTGTATGGTCCAGAGTGTGTGTTGTGTGTGTGTGGAGTGTGTGTTGTGTGTGTGTGGTGCATGTGTGTGTTGTGAGAGTGTTTGTGTGTGTGTGTGTGTGTGTGTGTGTGTGTGTGTGTGTATGTGTGCGTGTTTGTGTGTGTATGTGAACAGAAGGCAGGGGAGGATGGCATGGCAGATGTCCTTTGAGACAGCATGTCTGATTGAACCTGGGA
This sequence comes from Uromys caudimaculatus, assembly GCA_028551405.1. Lineage (NCBI taxonomy): Eukaryota > Metazoa > Chordata > Mammalia > Rodentia > Muridae > Uromys > Uromys caudimaculatus. The sequence continues at coordinate 65,332,616 of CM052705.1, read as the reverse complement.
CTAGGCTGGCAGGCAGTTAGCCCTAGAGGCCCTCCTGTCTCCATCCTCCACCAGAGTGCTGAAACTTTGAAGTCAGGTCCTCTTACACAACACTGAGGAATCTCTTCAATAGTTTATTTGCTTCACCATACTTTATATCATCACCCTCTTGCTTAGGATTTTAGCATACGAACTGTGGTGGGAATAATTATTCCAGCCATAGTGATGAGTTTTTCGATTTGTGAGATAGAAAGTGAACTTCATAAGTTCTGTTACCCTGAGACTCCGCCTGGCTTTAAGTGTGAGTACATTTTCACTCAGCATTAAAAGCCCATTTTCTTGGGCTTGATCTACTCTTAGGAATTACAACACTAACAGCATCAAGTTAATACCTTAAATTTCTACGTTATTTCTCTAGACATGCAAGCTCTCACCAGATCCTATGACTGCTTTTGAAAAGGGCATCTTCATTTTACAGAAGTGGGAGCTGTTACTTAAAGAGTCAGACATTTGTTCAGTGTCCTTAGCTGGAATTAGAAGTTGAACTTGGGCTTTCAAGTCCAGTGTGATGGTTAATGAGCATTTGGGGAGTGGCTCATCTCAGGAGAAAGGGCAGAAATGTGTCAGATCAAGAGGCCTGAATTGGGAAGTCTGGACCACAATTCCCTGTAAGATTTGGGGCAAACAATCCTAAACTTTGTGAAAGTAGATTCCCTCTTTGTTAAGTTAAAGGAGTAAGGTAGAAACAGCCGTTAATCTTAAAACATTTAAAGCTACAGGTCTGCCATCTTTGTGAAAACTTCAGGTGCAGTGGCACACACATGGCCCCAGAGGCAGGCAATTCACCGGTTTAGGATCGATTTTCTTTTTCTGAAAGAACTAAATTTATTTTATTCAGCAAAAGTCAGACAGAGAGAATATCAGTTCCAATTTCCTGCTCCTTTGGCATTAATGAAGTGCTTAACTGACATGGTAGCTGTGCTAAGCACTTTGCCTGAGTTACTGGAATCAGTAGCTTCAACAGTTCTAAGCAGAGGGTGGGATTCGATCTGTGCCCCGCCCCTGAATTCCACTGGTACTGGTGCAGTGTGCAAAACAGAATGGTGCTTCCTCAAAAGCTGAGAAATAGAACTGTACTGTAATGAGCAATCCCTCCTCTAGATATATACCCAAGGAATGGAGCTGAGTCCTGCGGAATGATCTGCACTCCCCTCTTGGATATGGCATTATCCACCATCCAAGACATGGTAACAATCTGTGCCCATAGACAGATGATTGGGCAAAAATCTCTCTCTCTCTCTCTCTCTCTCTCTCTCTCTCTCTCTCTCTCTCTCTCTCTCTCTGTATGATTATCTGTCCTGTAGTATGTATAGTGGACAAGGTTGAAGAAGAAGAGTCTTACATTTGTATCAACATATATGAATTTGGAGATTGCTATGCTAAGTCAAATACTGCACAGACAAACAAACCATTGTCTGTTCTCATACACATTGTGGAATTTAAAATACAAAGCCAAATATACAGAAGTAGAGAAAAAATGGTGGCCGAAGGTGGGAGAATGTGAGGAGATGTAGGTCCAAGTGTTTAAAGTTGGAGTTATGTAGGATGAACGTACCTGGCTACCTGAAGCGCGGCATCAGGACAACAGCTAAAAATAGTATATTGTTAACTGGGGCATCAGGACTGCAGCTAATAATGGTCTAGTTTACTTTTTACAGTTTTTTTTTGCTGCCTCAGCATCAGTTTAGGCTTAATCACTCTTGATGGTTTCTATTTCTTTACCCACTTGTTCCTTAAAATGGTCCAGTCGAATGTTTGAGATTTACATCATCTGTTGTGACCACCTCTCCATAAGACTGCTAAATACATTCTGTTTGACATTTCCTCCAACCTCTGCATTCCACATAGATCACACAGGCATGTGCAGGGACTGCTTCTCAGCCACAGTGGGACTCGACAGGACAGAGCCTGCTTGTTCCAAACTCACCAACTACAGTTCCTCAAGAGAGACTTGCTTGAGAGCACATAGTACGCAACAGTGCTTTAACGTAACCTCTTGGCTCCCTTTCTAGCTTACCAACCCTACAGCCGGATGCACATGCTAAAGTGTCCAGTGAGCTTCCCAAGGTCTCGGGAAATTCCCAGGGAACTTTGCTCATATAGATATTTGTGATATCCAGGTTTCTTTTAAAAAATTTAACTGCATGTATATGGCACGTTTCCTCCCTTCTCCTTTGTCACAACCCTCTCCTTTTCTACAGTACTGTGAAGAGTAAATCTTAAGCCCCTCCCTTTCTTCCACTTTTTTCTTTTTCTAGCTACTTAAGTTCATGCTGCTTTTTGTCCTTACATTAGGCATAGCTGGTTTGTGCAGGAGCGAGCTGTTTGGCCCATGAATATCTGCAAAGCTTGCATGGCACTTATGTATCTTTCAATTTGGTGATTGTACAGTGCAGATGCTGAAGAGGTGCTATACATACTTCACACCCTGCTGGATTTCAATTCCCTAGAAGTCATCAGTCATTGCCCTCTAGGCTGGGTGTTTGCAATTCTGTCAGCAGAGGCACCAGACCTTGAACGCGTACATTCAACAACGAAGGTGTTCCCATCGCTTTAATTAAATGGAGTACAGGTCTGTGGCACTTTCTGCCTCCAGCAAACTGGCCTCTGTATAATTCTTTTTATTAATTTCATTTTCTCTTTTTTTCCCTTTAACTTTCCTATCTCATAGACTCTAACCTTAGCCATTGATGAATTACTCTTCTTGCAAACTTCCTCTAAGTCTCCTGATAGGCATGGTAGCCCAGCCTCAGTTAATAGAAGCACCATGAAGAGGCCAACTCAAGACAGTCTTGGAAAGGACTTAACGTTCTCTACAACATCTCTGAGTTGTAGCTGTTACAATGGAGACTAACCAAGCCCAAAGAGGAGGAGGAATAGGCTCTGTGGCAGGTCGGACCCTGAACCTCTGTCATCAACTGGGCTCCACCACTTAATATAACTGAAACTCCTTATATCTTGGACAGTTGGACTGTTAGTTCACAAATCCCTGGTGTTGGTCTCTTTCTAAGTACTGAACTAAAGACTGAAGCCTTGTAGATAAAGCTGTTCTCACCTCTTGGTGGCAACCCCTTTGGGGTTAAATGACCCTTTCTTAAGGATCAATATCAGATATTCTGCATATCAGATATTTACATTACAATTCATAATAGTAGCAAAATTACAGTTATTAAGTAGCAACAAAAGTAATTTTATGACTGGGGTCACCACAACATAAGGAACTGTATTAAAGGCTGAAACATTAGGAAGGTTGAGAGCCACAGCTCTACACAATCTTGTCAGGTATGGGTTGTCTACAGCAAGGTTAAATGATAGATTCTCTTTCTTGTGAATTAACCTAGTGAAGGACTATTTAGGAGAGTGATATGATGAATTTAGTGTAACCCAAAGTTACTATTTTATTTTTAATACTTTTTATTTTTATTGGTTATTTTATTTATTTACATTTCAAATGTTATCCCCCTTCCCGAAGTTATTCTATCACACTGCATTTATGAACACAGGGTTTCATGGAACACAAGCTCCCTGGGAAATATGGCAGATGAGCTCAGTTTTGCTTGTATTCTTCCCTCTTTGGAGCCACTGTTGAGCACTGGTACCTCTGTTAGGGAAAGTATAGGGCAGGGAAAGGTTAAACTGATTATACTTAGGAAGAGCTAGCAAGCTTTCTCAAAGCCTTTTAAATTCACACTTCATTTCTCACTTCAAAGCGACATTGAAGGTCTTCTATCTGTTTGTACAAACTACTTTTCAAGTCAGATCTATTCCTGTATTTCTGAATATTGTCTAGACTGCAGCCACCTGTAGTTTTATGGGCTTCTGTTTTCCCACTTTTGCAGTTCTTAGACTCAATCCCTTGTGCTTCTGATGCCATCTCTTCTCATTTGTTTTGTTTATGAAGCCTTTCCTGGATGACACCTCCCTTTCTCCTTGCTTAATTAACCAATGAATTCATTTGCCACATCCCAATTATGTGAAGGATCAGGCTGGGCTTTCAGGATACAGCAATGCTGAAGACAGATCTAGGAACTCTGTTACTATGGAGATACGACTCTGCTGAACCCCAACTCACTTTCCTTACACTGCCCTTCTAGCCAAGTGCTTTTATCATGGCAACTTATGGTAATTTTAATTTTGAAATAGCTTTAAATTACAGGAAAACTAACTAATATAAATAAAACATATGCATCTTTAACAGAGACTCCCTTTCAACTTACTTTATGGTAATGTTATACAGTCTGCGATATACTTCATACTCATTCATTGGTCATGTCAGTCAAACCTCCAATCTGAAAACAAAACAAAACAAAACAAACCTCTTCAGATGTCTTTGGTAATCCAGCACCATACGCAGTTGCAAATATTATACTGCTGGGATATTTCTTCCTGATTAGACCCAGACTTTTTTTTTATTTCTATACATTTTATTTTATTTTATTTTTTGATACTTTATTTTCATTTAAAATGTTTCCCCCTTTCCAGGTCTCCCCTTTGGAAATCCCCTATCCTCTCCCCCTCCCCTGCCTCTATGAGGGTATTCCCCCATCCACCCACCCACTCACTCCTGTCTTCCCTCCTTGGCATTCCCCTATACTGGGGCATCTAACACCCTCAGACCCAAGGGCCTCTTCTCCCCCTGATGGCCAACAAAGTCCTCCTCTGCCACATATGTGGCCCAAACCATGGGTCCCTCCACGTGTATTCTTTGGTTGGTGGTCCAGTCTCCGGGAGCACTGGGGGATCAGGCCAGTTGACACTGTTGCTCCCTCCATGGGGCTGCAGACTCCCTCAGCTCCTTCAGTCCATTCTCCAACTCCTCCATCCTGGACCTCACGCTCAGTCCAACGGTTGCTGTGAAGTGAATCTTTAGACCCAGACTTTTTGATCAATAGTTCTGCCTTCTCATCTTACCCTATTTGATGGCAGTTGCTGGTCTATCTTGTTGCTAGAGGTGTTAACTTTTACACTTAGTTTAGATGATGTCTGTCAGGTTTTTCTACTCTAAACATACTTTTCTTCTCTTTATCGTCATGGATATTTTATAGAGAAGTATTTTGAGACTACTAAAATGTACTAGCTTGACTTTTTATTAGTTTCAGTATCTATTGGTATTTCATATCTGAGTTAATTATTACTATACAAGCTTTTAAATATTGATTTTCTCATCTCATTACTTACTAGGGTAGGCAAGGATACATGTGTACATATATGCACTGCTACTGATAAGTCCTTTGAGACTTACATGTTATTTAATGAGCTAAAAATTCGTCATCATGATGATTATCTAAGGATTTGGTTGTTCCATATTTGGCCAGTGGCAGCTTCCTTGATCTGATGTTTTAGAAGACTATAAATGTATTTGCTCTTCAAGTTAACTATTTATCCTAGATCTCTTTTGTTTTCATGACAAGGTAGCATTTGACGGTCAAGATCTAGATGCTATGTGTGCGTTGGTATGATTGAAGGGCTGCTGATCCTAGGTTCTCTGTGACCAGACCACAATCTCTCACATCTATAGAACATAGGTACGCATGTGCATAAGCATGTAATACTATATATCTTTCTACATTTCTATATCTACTTTTCTTGATATCCACTGAAATCCAAGAGTTTATTCCAGTACTTTCAACTCTAATCAAACACAGTAGTCCATTTCTGCTTTCTTCTTTTCATGTTTATAATCCTTGGATTCCCACGTTCCAAACATATTTATAGATTTCCTCAGTTTTTCAGTCAGCAGTCAATACCCTGACCTTACTGAGCTCTGACCTTTCTGTGTGGGCCCTGTCTGTTATGTTTCTTTCCCTGAAGGCATAGGGATGCAAGTATATTATCAACTCGTTGAAGATATATAAATAATCAAAAATATCAAATCTTGACAACTATAAAGTTCTTTTTGGCTCATTTTCCTTATGCGTCTTTGCCTTTGGCATATACATATTGGGAAATAACCATCCTTCTTGCTCTTAATATGACTCACATCAGCTAGTAAAAGTGATGACTTTACTTGAGACACATCTGTACTTTCCAACAACAGGACTTCATTCATCCTTTTACACATTTTCCCCTCTACTCCAGGACTTTAAACTCACTGGGGTAAAGGGCTGGCTAGGTTTTGTTCTTGAGCCAATGGAACACTTTGCACCAGAGTCTGGAGTAAAATGTGTGTCCAGTTGTGAAACACCACTGGATGTTTTCTTCCTCACACAACGGAACAGTTCTTTTGCACTGGTGACTGAACTCATTCTATTTTGTCATTACACACAAGAACCTTCACTCACATTAGTCTCTCACCTGAAATTTGTTTAGATGCTGATGGGGGAAAAAAAAAACAGACCAGAAGTTGGTATATATAAACAGATACCAAAGTAACACATCCAGATATTTATTACATGGTAAGTAATACATGGCAGAATATCATTCAAACCTCAGTAATATCCCAAGTGAGTAAAATTGAGGAAAAAAACATGGCATGAATAAAAAGGAGGTTTTATAGAGGTGCTTATTTTACAGATTGCTTGGGATGTTAGCTCTTTCTGGCACATAAAACACCATGCAGCAAATAGACTTATGTTTGAAATGAAAATAGCCAATTTATTGGCTAGAGAGATGCATAGAATTTGCCAACAGAAATTATAAAATGGAACGTTAAGATGTTTTTAGGCATCGAGGGAACAGGGATAGCATTAGAGCAAGATGTAGCTACTGCAGTTTCCCGGTATCATGGTGGATTCACAAGGATTCACCACCGGAGGAATTGGATTTTAATAAGGTTAACAAGATTAGGTTTTAGTTGTTGTGCCCAGAGATTGAGTTACCATTGTTTCTGAACTAAGTTTGTGTGGTATTTTTCTTCTCAAGGTGACTCGTCTGGGTTCTCAGGAGAAAGATACAGCGGCAAAGCTTGGATTTGCCCGATGTTCACCACAGAGACTGTGGTGGATTTGAAACTTGGGATTGGTGTGGTAGCGACCCAGTAGTGGGAACCTGGCAAGTGATCATGGAGTCAGAGACTCTATGAGATAAAACAGGTCGACCATTGCCACCAGCACATGGCTAGCCAGGCTGCCGGAGCAGAGAGTTGTTGGCACAGGCATGGGAATGTACTGGTCATTTTTTTAAAAAAATATTTCCTAGAATAGGTGGTGAACCAATATGTTGGGCAAGATTCCACTAGATTTAAGTTTATTAACCTGAGAGTTAGAATTTTATTTTATTTTAATTTTTTAGAGACTAGCTGACAAGTCATGTGGACTCAAGTGCAGGAATTGAAACAAAGCAGGCTGCGATGTCCCCTGCTGTGGGGATGCAAGGCTGATCTGAGTCAGGAGAGAGAAGGAGGATGGAAGCTGCCTACTTCTTAGGACAGATACTGACTTAACTGTGAATTTATAAAATTGGGATTTAGGAATGATTTATATGTATGCTATTTTGGGAAAAAGGTTTTGTCTTGGCATGTTTAGAGAAGGTGATTAGGGTCTTTACACCTTCCAGAGTTATATGGATCAGATATGATGAAGGGAGACCCCCAGAGAACTAGATTCCAGAGAATCAATCAATCAAACAAAAAGGTTATCCTGATGATACTAAAAATTTGTTTTGAGATTTGTATATTACAGAATATTCAGCCTTGGTGAGTCTCATCATCTACATGCTGAATTGACCTGCTTGAAGTCCTGATGTCTTGGACTTTCAGCCAGATCCAGTCGAAATACAGGCATCAGAGACTAAATCAATCATTGGTGTGGCCTTCTTAAGGCCAACCAACTCCCCTATCCTCACCCTCCTCAAAAATATCTCAAGGCCCATAATCAGCTTGAAGACCTTATGAAGTGTTATAGTCCCAGTTCCCTGGGCTTTGGGGCTGGAGGTTGTTATAACAGGTTGTCTTTGTAGGGAATTTAGAAATGGTCATAATTGGAACAGGGAGGAAATAGCTAGAGTTGATTGTATAGCCATAATCTTTATTGGTAGAAATCTTTATAATTGTTACTAAGTTGAAGTCATAATTTCTTATTTTGGTACAGAATTTATTTTGATGTAAAATCAAAGTTTTCATTGGTATAAATTTTTTCTATTGACACAAAAAATTTAAAAGTAAAGGGCTTAGACCCAGTCCTTCTATAACTGTTTTTATAAACTGATCTGAGATGATTAAGCCTGTGAGTTAAGGGCAAAATAGCAAATTCAGGGCTCTGAGTTTATTGTTAGTGTGTTTTCAGATATTTTAATTAGAAATAGTGTAGTTAATGGAGAACAGTCCAGATTACTTTACACAGATAGTTGGTTTTCAAAAAATGTCAGAAATCCACAGAATATGACATTTAATGTTATTTATTCACTTGTTGTTGAGACAAGTCTGCTCCTGACAGCATTCCCTTTCTTGGATTCAAAGAAGAAATTGAGCATCTATGGAGTTGCTCCAGTTGTGGCTAGATAGCCACTAGGCAAGAATTGCCTCATTTCATCTACAGACATAATACTGTCCAGAAAAAGGACACAATTTACAGGTTAGGACAGCTTAGTTCTGCTGAGACAGAATGAGCTAGTCCTTAATTTCCTGTTTCTCTAAGGTCTGTCAGATGATCCTGGGCCAGAAGGCTGAAGACAGATGGTTGCTCCATTTTACTGACTTATTGGGGCTGTATAGATAGGTAACTGTCTCTACAATTTGTCTCAGTTCTGGAAGCTGTGTTAGGCTTCCTATATATTTTTAGTTAATATTAGTTGTTCTTGGATTTCTGACGGAGTTGAAGACTTATGGTCTCATAGCCAACCCAGGCTATTTACATTGAGAGAACAGATTTGAGAGGATGGTTTTCAGATGGCATACAATCTAAAGCCAGGACATAAGTCTTTTAGTTAGGACAGATGACATTGTTCTGTCTTAATGACAAAATTGATGGACTGGGTGTTAGGTCTATCTATACCTTATAAATTACAAAATGGTAATAGTTGTGCTCTATTTATATTTGAGAGAAAGGTTTCTAATAAGAACAGAAAGGGGGAAGTGTTGTGGGTGGCTCTGTGCTACTTGTATTTTTATGTTAATTCCATTCTCCAGGGAGGGGTTGTCTGGAATGAGGAATGAGTCACATACTCAGGTGGCTTCTTGTGAATCTCCCCAAATGAATAAACCAACCAATCACTTGGGTCAGTAGGCAGGACTTCTGGATTTGATGGAGGAAGAGAGAAGCAGGAGAGAGTTGGAGGCTAACAAGATTAGGTTGTAGTTGTTGCATCCAGAGATTTAGTTACCATTGTTTCTGGAAAAAAATGTTTTTAGGCATTGTCACTTTGAATGTGTTATCTTTTATCTACTATTTGAGAATTTTATACATGTGCACAATATATTGTGTTCATTTTCACCCTTGGTCCATGCTCTCCAAGTCCTCTTAGATTCTTTCATCTCCCTTCTAACTTTATATCCTTTAAAAATAACCAACTGAGTTCAATTAGTGCTGCTCATGTACTAATGGGTGTGTGATTCTCCCCTGGAGCATGGCCAACTTACCAGGGATCTGGAAAGTGAACCCATCTCCATTGGCAGCATTAGCTGCCCACAGCTTCCCACAGACATGTGTTCTCTTTACTTAGAGCAGTTATAAACTTTTGCATCAGTCACCACCCACTGCACAAATACACCTTTATGATGAGGACTGAGAGAGAGCAGCACTAATTTATGGGTCTAGAGATATATATTTAAAAGGCAGTTTGATACTAATTGCATTTAGCAAAATAACAGTAATAGGTTCACCCCTATGGCCTATGAGTTCCCCAGCCAGGTTCTTGGCCATGTTTTTAAATACAACTATAAATTTCCTCCTGCAAAACAGTTGTTAAATCCAATCAGAAAGTGGTTGCTTACTACTATAACATTAATGCTACTATTCATGTTATAGTCTCACACCATGGGCATATATGTCCACATCAGTCATTATCGTAGCTTTCAGTGTTCACAGCTGGCCAAGGCTGTGTTGGCTTTCCTACTCTGTAAGCCTCTGTAGCATTTTTTAGTAGTATGAAAGCTAGGCAGCAGGTCGGTATTAGCTTGATTTACTCGTGTCCTGTGATTATAGTATGTGATGTCTGCAGCAATAGAATCTTATCATCAAGTTATGGTGCTGAGAGTCTATTGTTTTGGGATCTCTGGGATACCCCATGACAGGTGGTACCCCTCACCTGTTATTGGGCTTTTTATTGACAATGTATGGCTTCTGGGAAAAGTGTTACTCCCAACTTCATGAAGGGTAATTCCACTTAAACTTGTGTGAATGTGTTTATAAAATAGTAGGTTTTCATGTTGTTTCCAAATATCCTTAGTGTTAGTTATTCCTTCCTCACTCCTTCTACGTTTCTACCTTCCCTTTCCCCACTTCAATCACCACAAAGTGTTCATTTCTCCTTCTTCATATCACCTGTGATCTATTATCTCACTTTCCTTAAGATTATTCACAAATTAACTTTTAAGTGTCACTTGGTTAGGGAGTATACACTTCACACTGCTAGCCTTGTGTCTAGTATGTGGAAATTATAACTGTGCTTTGGCCCCATGTCACTTTATGCACAAGTCACAATGACTACAAAGTTCCACTATCAGGAGTCTCCTTCTGGGGTGATTCTCATGGCCTTATCTGCAAATCTGCAGCCATTCTTACTATCATAATCATCTTTCAACTCTAATGTTAGAATATATCTTCCATGAATTCTTTCTCCACTGGCTATGAAAATTGGCTATTTTTGCTCCTCTCTTGATCTAATAAATTTTCAGAGCAATTTAATATACAGTATGGTCCAGATTCATTAATAAAATGATGACTGACATCTGACAGAACATTAGCCAAGATTAAAAATGGAGTTTCCAGTTCATTAAACACCACAAAAGACCACACTTTAATAATCATATAATCTACTGAATGATGGACTTGAAAGGCTTCTGGTAGAGTTTCCAGTAACTGAGATGCACACAGTTCAGAAAGGAAAACCTCATTATGGCTTTAGCACACATGATTGATTTGAGATTTACTTGAAGGGGTGAACTTAGGAACATCTTTGGATTTAATAAGACATAAAATAATTTTCCTATGCTTCTTATTTTTTCTTGAAAACATTTTCCATACAATATATTTTGATTTCACTTTCCCTTACCACCAATTCCTTTACAGATTCTCCCAATGACCTATTCACCCAACTTTATGTTCTCTTTCTCTCTCTCAAAACAAACAAACAAAAAAACCAAACCAAACCAAAACCAAAAAACTCTAAGAAACATCCCTCAAAGAAATCAAACTAAACAATTAAAAGGCCAATAAGACAAAAAATGTCAAAACAAAGCAAAATGAGACAAAACATTGAAAAAATATAATTGGTCACAGGGCCTGTGCTGAAGTGTCCTTAACATACCCAGCATGGCTGCCCTGGAGAAAATGATTTTCCATCTGTCAGCAGGCATCATGTGCACATAGCTTCTTGCTTAGGGGTGAGAACATGTGACCATTTCTCCTCTCAGTGCTGAGACCTCATCTGGTTTGAATCTGTGCACATGTTATGCATGCTGCCACAGTCTCTGGGAGTTCATAGATACATCACGTCTTGCTGTCCTGGAAGATACTGTTTCCTTGGAGTCATCTCTTCTGGTTCTTTTAGTCTTTCTGCCTCCTCTTCTTCATAGACTCCTGAGCCTTGAGGGGAGGGGTTTCATGAAGTCACCACGTTTAGGACTGAGTATGCCGAAGCCTTCTACTCTCTATACAGCATCCTGGTGTGGGTCCCTGTGTTAGTTACTATCTAATGCAAGAGGAAGCTTATCAGATAAGGGCTGGAGAAGGCACTGATCTCAGAATGACTTTTCCTAGCTCCATCTATTTACCTGTGCATTTCATAATTTCAATTTTTTCTTAAAGCTGAAATAACATTTTATTACATAAATGTAACATATTTTCATTATCCATTCATCAATTGATGGACATCTAGGATTTTCCAATTTCTAATTATTATCAATAGAGCAGCAACAAATATGGATGAGCAAATGTCTTTGTGGCAGTATGTAAAATTTTTGTATATATTCCCATGAGTAGTGTATATCTTGAGGTAGATTGATTTCCAGCTTCCTGAAGCCAAGCTTATTTCCATAGTGTCTGTACAAGTTTGCACTCCTACCAGCAATGAATGAGTGCTCCCATTTCCCAGCACCCTTACCACCAGCATGTGCTGTCATTTGTTTTATTAACTTTGGTGATTCAGTCTGGTGCAAGATGAAATCTCAAAGTACTTTTGATTTGCATTTCCCTGAGGGCTAAGTATGTTGAACATTTTAAAAAGTGTTTCTCAGCTACTTGTGTTTTTGAAAACTCTCTGCTTATTTCTGTACCTCATTTTTTAATTGAGTTATTTGCTTTCTTGAGGTTCAGTGTTTTTATTTCTCTCTATATCATGTTTGTATGTATAAATGTATATGTGAATGTGTATTTGTACGTATGTATAGATATGTATGTGTATATATAAAGAATGTATATATGTGAATGTGTCTCTATCATCTATCTATCTATTCACATTAACTTTCTATTTAGATACATAATTTGTGAAACCATTTTCCTGTTCTGTTAAGAAACACTTTTCTTGTGCCAATGTGTTCAACTATTCCGCACTTTTTCTTCTATCGGGTTCAGTATATCTCTTTTTATGTTGAGGACTTTGATCTATTTGGAATTGAGTTTTGTGCAGGGGATATACATGGATCTATTGGCACTCTTCACGCAGTTATCCAGTTTGATTAGCACCATTTGTTGAATATGCTAGGTTTTCTTCAGTATTGAGTTTTTAATTTTTTATAAAATATTCAGGTGACCATTGGTGGACTTATGTTGGGTTTTCAATTCAATTAATTGATCAATGTGTTTGTTTTATGCCAATACCATGTGGGTTTTGTTATTATAGCTCTGTAGTATAACTCTAAAGAGGGATTGCCGTTACCTCTAGTAGTTTTTTAATTTTAATTTTCCAGCATTGTTTTAGCTACCCTGGAATTTTTGTGTTTCTGCATGAAATTGAGATTTGCTTTTATGTTTGTTTTTTTTTGAATTTCTATGAATAACTGTTGGAATTTTGATTTAATTGCTTTTGGTGGGATGGCTACTTTCATAATATTAATCCTACCAATTCATGATGTGCGAGATCTTTTCATATCTTGGTGTTTTGTTCAATTTCTTCTGATAATGTCTTAACTATTTTATTATAAAAGTCTTTTACTTGCTTGGTAAGAGTTATCCCAATATATCTTCTGAATTATTGTGAATGGTACTATTTCCCTGATTTCTTTCTTAGTTTGTCATTTGTATACAGTGAGGCAATTGATTTGTCTGTGTTCAGTTGTAGGAGTTCTCTGGTGAAGTTTATAGGGTCACTTATGTATAGTATGTATATTATCTTTAAATGTAATACTTTATGTATAGTATGTATATTATCTTTAAATGTAATACTTTATGTATAGTATGTATATTATCTTTAAATGTAATACTTTGATTTCTTCCTTGCCTATTTACACCCCTTTGATCTATTTCAGTTAGTTCTCTTATTGCACCAGTTAAGAGTTTTCTTTTTTCTTTTCTTTTCTTTCTTTCTTCTTTCTTTCTTTTTCTTTCTTTCTTCCTTTCTTTCTTT
>CM052705.1:65293888-65318818 GCA_028551405.1 Uromys caudimaculatus | reverse complement strand
GGGGCTGCGAACTCCCTCAGCTCCTTCAGTCCTTTCTCCAACTCCTCCATCTGGGACCTCAGTCTCAGTCCAGCGGTTATTGTTAAGTGAAACTTGTGCATTCTGAACTTTCGGGGGTAATATCCGCTTATCAGTGAGTACATACCCTGTTCGTTCTTTTGTGACTGAGTTACCTCGCTCAGGATGATATTTTCAAGTTCCATCCATTTGCCTGCAAATTTCATAAAGTCATTGTTTTTAATAACCAGCTAAGATTTTTAAGTGCTATATTGAATAGGATCAGAAAGAGTGGACATCCTTGTTTGATTACTGACTTTAGTGGAAATTCTTTGAATTTCTTCCCATTTAGGTTGATTTTGGCTGTGGGCTTGCTGTAAATTGCCACTATGCTGAGATATGTCCATTGTATCCCTAATCTCTACAAGAGGAAGGGGTGTTGAAATTTTTCACAGGCCTTCCCTACATATAATAAGATGATCATGTGGTTTTTGTTTTCAGTCTCTTTATGTGGTGAATCAATCTTTTTGGTTTAATTATGTTGAACCATTCCTGCATCTCTGAGATGAAGCCAATTTGGCCATGGTGGCTTTTTAAAAAATATGGCTTGGTTTTGTTTGTAAGTATTTTATTGAGAATTTTTGTTTTTATATTAATAATAGAAATTTGTCTATATTTTCTGTTTATGTTGTTGGATTTTTTTGTATAGCAATGATATCAGGATAGTGGTCTCATAAAAAGTATTAGGAAGTTAACCCATGTCTTTTATGTTTTCCAGTTTGGTGGACTACGGGTTTTTAAAAGTATGTCCTTATGAGTCTCTCAGTTCTTGGAGTTGGTTTTAGTTCTCTCTCTTATCTCTAAATTTATTGATGTGGATATCCTCTTTCCAATTTTTAATTAATTTAGCCAAGGATTTGCCAATCCTGTGGATTTTCTCAAGGAACCAGGTCTTTCTTTCCTTGATTCTTTGTATTTTGTTGTGTTGTTGTTACTTCACTGATTTCAGCCCTGCATTCTATTATTACTTGGCATCTACTCATGTTGGATCTTATTTATTCTTGTTGTTATAGACTTTTCAGGTGTGTCACTGAGTTACTAATATGAGATTTCTGTCTTCCTCCCTCCCTCCCTCTCTCTTTCCCTCCCTGCGCTCGCTCTCTCTCTCTTGCTGTCCTATTCCAAATTTTAAAATTTTCTTCCTGGATTCTGTCTTGAGACATTATTCACTAAGTACTGAGTTGTTTAATATCTATAATTTTGTATATTTCTCTTATTGATATCCAGCTTTAATCTATGGTGATCAGATATGATGCAGATGGTTATTTTAATTTACCTGTATCTGTTGAGACTTCTTTCATGTCTGAGTGTGTAGTCAATTTTGGAGAGAGTTCTACGAGCTTCTGAGTAGAAAGTACATTCTTTTGAGTTTGGGTGAATGTTCTGTAAATATCCATTAGGTCTATTTGGTTTATGACATCATTTAGCTCCAGAATTTCTCTAGTTTTTTTCTGGATGACATGTTTATTGGTGGGGGAGTGGAGGATTAGAGTACCCACTCTGTGGGACTCAATATGTGATTGTAGCTGTAGTAGTTTTTCTTTTAGGAATCTGGATGTTCTTGGGTTTGGTTCATACATGTTTAGAATTTCAATATCCTCTTGGTGCATTTTTTCCCATGGATGAGTATGTAGTTTCCTTCTCTATCTTTTTATTTTGGTTTGAAGTCTATTTTTGTCAGATATTAAAATGGCTACACCTGCTTGCTTATTGTGTCCACTTGCTTGGAGTACCTTTTCCCTGAAGTGGTCTCTTCATGGAAAAGACATGTTATTTGGATGCAGTAGTAGTAAGGTGGATTCTATCTTCTTCATTTTTTTATTGTATATTTTATTTATTTACATTTCAAATGTTATCCCTTTTCCCAGTTTCCCCTCCAGAAACCCCCTATCCCATCCCCCCCTATTTCTATGAGAGTATTCCCCCACCCATCCACCCACTCCCGCCTCCCCACTGTGGCATTTCCCTGCACTGAGACATCAAGCCTTCCCAGGACCAAGGACCTCTCCGCCCATTGATGCCCGACAAAGCCATCCTCTGCTACATATGTAGCTGGAGCCATTGGTTGCTCCATGTGCACTCCTTGATTGGTGGCTTAGTCCCTGGGAGCTCTGAGGCATCTAGTTGGTTGATATTGTTGTTCTTCCTATGGGGTTGCAAACCCCTTCAGCTCCTTCTGTCCTTTCTCTAACTCCTCCACTGGGGACCCCAGCAAAGGACACTGTCAATAGGACAAAATGGCAACTAACAGATTGGGAAAAATCTTTACCAATCCTACATCTGATAGGGGGCTAATATCCAATATATACAAAGAACTCAAGAAGTTAGACTCCAGAGAACCAAATAACCCTATTAAAAATGGGGTACAGAGCTAAACAAAGAATTCTCAAATGAGGAATATTGGATGGCCAAGAAACACCTAAAGAAATGTTCAACATCCTTAGTCATCAGGGAAATGCAAATCAAAACAACCCTGAGATTCCACCTCACACCAGTCAGAATGGCTAAGATAAAAAAACTCAGGTGACAGCAGATGTTGGCGAGGATGTGGAGAAAGAGGAACATTTCTCCATTGTTAGTGGGATTGCAAGCTGGCACAACCACTCTGGAAATCAGTCTGGTGGTTCCTCAGAAAATTGGACATAATACCATCTGAGGACCCAGCTATACCACTCCTGGGAATATCCCAAAAGGATTCTGTCTTCTAATCCAAGCTGCTTATCTTGTCTTTTTGTTGGGGAACTGAGACCATTGATTCTGTAAGTTATCAATGATTAGTGTTTACCAATTCTTATTATTTTGTTGCTATGGTGTAGATTCCCCCCTTTTGATCTATTGTTCTGGGATTATTTATTCTGGTATTTTGTCGGGTATGTGTAGCCTCTGCAGACTGATTTTTTTCTTATAGTTCCTTCATTAGAGATACATTAATAGATAGAAATTTCTTAGATTTGGTTTTTATCATGGAATATTTTTCTTTCTCTGCCTATTGTGATCGATAATTTTGCTGGGTATGGTAGTCTGAGCTGGGATCTGTGGTTTCAGAGTTTGAAGATTATCCACACAGGCCCTTCTCTCTTTCAGAGCCTCAGTTGAGAAGTCAGGTGATAGTCTAATGGTCTACCTTAACATGCAACTGTTTATTTTTCCCCTTGAGACTTTAATATCATTTCTTTGTTCTGTATAGTTGCGTTTTGATTACTACATGTTCTGTGGAATTTCTTTTCTGTTCATGTCTATTTGATGTTCTGTATTCTTGATGCATAGGTATCTCCTTCTTTAGATTGGAGATTTTTTCTGTGATTTTGTTCAAAATATTTTCTGTGCCTTTGATCTGTGTTTTCCTCACCTTCCTCTAGCCATATATATGATATACATATGGTATATATTCATAGTGTGTAGTGAGAATGTGTAGTGAGAGTTTGGTTTCTTAAAAACCAAGTTATGTTATGTGAATACGTTTTTGTTTTAATTTCAGGTGTGGGTTAAGAGGCTGTTTCACAGTAAGTGATTATGATTTGCCTCTGGCAAAGGCAAGGGCATGATTTTTGTCAGCCGGAGATAGTTTAATTCTGGAAACTCTGGAGAAGGTATAAATGTGAGAGCCCCAAATGTGAGAGCAGCCTTGTGGCAGCTCTTGTTTCCCCAGCTTCTGCCCCTGCCCCTTCCTCTGCTGCCTCCCCAGCCATTGGAGATTCTGATAAGGGGAAGAATTGTTAAGAGAACCAGATTGGCCAGTTGTTAGGAATATTTCCCTTTATACTTTCACTTCCTAAACATTCAAAACAGTATCCACATTAATTTATTAGAACAATAAAATATATTTTATAAAATAGCATCAGGTATGCAGCAGACTCATGTCCACAACTTTGTGATTGAAGATGGTTGTTGAGTGCCTTGAGCAGGACCTGCCCAACTTAGTTCTCCTGTGAGAAGCAAGTTTAAAACAGGAATTTGGCTAGTGGAGGAACTGCCAGCATCCCCTATTAGATTAGTTCTCTGAGGGTGGAGCTTGTTAGGGATTGTCTGTGACAGCCTGTCAATGCTGCTGTCTACAGTCAACACAGATTCCTATTGTGGTGCAGAGCTTCGAAATGGGATGAGAAAGAACAATTCCAAGCGGTCAACATTGGTTGATCCCTGCTCCTGACACTCACTCTGACTTGACTATTTTATTCTAAAGGGCAAAGGACTTGTGAGAATAATTATGTTGCATTTGGATTAACTAATTGAGGCTTTGGCCTTTTTCTCTAGTTGCTTGTTCCTTACTCAAAATTAATTTGTTACGGGCACCATGAGTTAATTAGCATGACTAGCTCCCTGGTCTCCATGCTTGCATTTTTAGGAGCTTTAACATCAAGGTACTGCTTATGCAGATGATTGGTGTAGATAATTCTTGAGTTGTTACCTTAGGATGGGTATTATATTATTATACATGTGTAATTATTTAGGAAAAAACAAATTACCCTTTGCATCACGTTTTAAAGTATGTCAGATAAGACATATGTATGTATGTATGTATATGCACACATATAGTTTGCTTGCATCCTGACAACATTTTTAGATTGTATACTTTTAAAATGTGAGATTCCCAACTCAGAATTACATTTTCCAACAGGTAGCAATAGTAGGGATCTTATTCACAAAGTGTTTATCATAACAAATAACCAGTGACACATTTGATATGTACCTGTTGAAAATTTGAAGCAGTTCACCACTAGGGGCCACTCTGTTCTGAAGCTTAAACCAACTCACAAGTTCAACCACAGTAGAACATTATGAATGAAATGGAGCAAGTTTGTGGGAATTTGATATCCAAATTATAATCATATTCTGCTATTAATATACTAACGCTTGAAGCATCAAACGGTTAGAATTTCTGTTTAAAGATTACTTTTTCTAGATAATATGCAAATCCATTGTATCATCGGACATGAGGAAATCATTCATCAGATCAGTAAAATTCTGCTAACTTTCCTAAAGGAGTTAGGTGTGGTTTGATAATCCTAGAAGAGGGAGCCATTAATTTAATGTTTGCATCAGCTTTCACCACCACACAGAGAAAGCTTTTTAATGGTTCTACTCTGGCTTGATTACCCATAAAGCGATAATAAGCTTATCTCCCTCCCAGGAGTGTTAGGAAGGAGACTTGGTTAAAGTGTAGGAAGCATCCTGATGATAGAAACGGCTAATTATTATTATGCAAAGTGATGCAATGATAGTAAAACCAATCAATGAATTCATGACAGAGGGAAGGGATTGCTTGGTGATCCAGCTACGAAGGAAAGCAGCAGTCTTGTTTGGTAATTAAAAATTGTCTCTTTATGCTGCATTTACAAATAAAGAAGACAAATACAGTGTTTCTATGTTGTGACATTTGGTTTCAGAGTAGTCTCTGGTTCACAAAATAGACCCAGCTGTCTGACCTAGGACATACAGTGCGAGGCTGTAAGGGGCTTTCCCTAGAAGACTTTGGGAAACAACACCTGTGAGACCTTTGAAACTGTCAGAACAACAGAGGCTCATAAATGTCCATGTATATTTGTTGTTTTCCCAGGAATCTCAAGGAAATCCATAGCAGAAACAGAGAAAGCAACACCAACTGTTACAGAATCTTTGAAGGTGGCAATAACTCACACGGCACCAAAGGCCTCATGAAGTAGCTGAAATGAGTCAGGGAAAAGTAAGCATGAGAGAAACTTGAGAGAGGAAAAGGTGTCTGGGAACCCTGGGGTCTGAAGAAGCCCTTCAGCAGTCCCACGACTGTAGTGCTCATAGCTTTACAGATGTGAGAGGGCCAAGGGTTTTGTTTATTTTTTAGCTCTAATTTCAGGGCCACACCTCTATCCAAGAGAGCCTCTTTTCTTCCTCTTTTCACCTTCAGAGTTTCAGTCATTTTTCTCCAGCTTTCTCAAAATGGAAGATTTATGTGCAATCTTTGAACCATTGAATTGTGGTTCAAAGCAATTATAGGGACCAGATTCTACCTCTGACGACTCCCCGCCAGGTGGATATATTCTTTTGGGGGTGATTTATTAGGTGACCTCCCCTGAACTTCGTTTTGTTTATGTGCTTCACCACAAGGCAGCATTGTTGGCTCTGTGTGAATCTTGAACCAAATTATTTCTGTATAATATATACTTATGTGTCCTAACATATACATAAACACAATTTCACTGTGAGCTTAATTCATTTAAATATTTTATCATTAATTGTTATTATTATTGAGGCAGGGTCTTACTATGTAGCCCTGGCTGGCCTAGAATTCTCTAAGAAGACTAGAACTCGCAGTGATCCATCTCTCTCTGCCCCTTAAGTACTGTGATTAAAGTTGTGGACCACCATGCCTGGCCATAAATCTTAATTTTCTAGTGAGTAAAGATTTAAAATGTTAGTAACAACACCATGTGAAGGATGGACGTCAGATTATAACCTAACAGAGCATATTTATTAAGACGATTAAATAATTATTAATCCCAAGGAGAAAAATCAACTAAGTTATAATGTTTTAACCACTTTATACATACCCATTGATTTAATCACCACAACAGGAGCAGTTGCTCTGGAAGAATAGAATTTAGACATAACTTTATCATTTGAAAAAAGAGAAGCAGATATGTTGGTAGGTATATGAGATAGCACCTGTAGTTTAGGCTGTTGTGTTTCTGTATTTAGAGTCTTGATTTAGGGCCCCCTGGGTTTGCAACTGTCAGCTTACAGCTGACAACTGTCTCATCTCATATGCCAGATTCAGAAAACAACGTAATTTGCAGATAGTTTATTAAAAGTTCAGGCCTTTAGGAAGCAAACTTCCACACCTGGGATGTCATTTGTGTAACGAATAAGGGAATGATGACTTGAGAGCCTTGATGAGACAAAAATGAGTCAAATCCAGAAGCAAAGACAATTAACTTGGAAATAGAAACGCTGTAACTTGTACTAGGCAGCCTTGGAAATACTGAATGAGAATCACGGTCAGCCTGCATAAAAGGTATGCGGGGCTGTACAGCTGCCTAGAAGGTTTGTGTTCACACGTAGAGAGGGAGTGGACACATGAGGAAGACAGGTGGACCTAGCAGTGAAGACAAGAACTCTATTTTCAGGCTCACAATGACAGAAAAGAGCACAGCCCTTGTGACAGGGGGCTCGTCGTAGGTAGAGGAGGTAAAGGAGGGAACAACACCCAATATTTAGACCTCCTAATTGGCCATATATAGTTAAGTGATATAGTGTTGATCATATATTAATCCAGACAGAATCCCTATCTTTGAATAAGTTGTTCAATTTATTATGCCCCATTAAAAATATCTAATGAAATTTGGATGAACTAAGACAAAACCTTAAGATTTATTTATCAATTCAATTGTTCAACCTGCATTTCCTTACATACTATTTGGTCCTGAGGATACAGTAATCAGTTTCAAGAAACCTGCATGTGGACCTCATAGAGTCGCCTCACAATTAGATTTAGAAGCCATGAAAGCAGAGGGCTGGTTTGGAGTAAAGGCAGAATTCTGAAGACATTTATCGTGAGGCTTCATAAGATCTGAGTGGGGATGTTGGGTAGAGGAATCCACGTACAAATCTAGAGGTTAGAGGAAATTTACACACAAGGTATAAATTTTAGAGTTTTTGGTAATCATTAGTGCTACTCACCAAATGTTTTCATTTCCCCTTGTAATTTGTGCTGAATCTGTAGTTTACTGTCCATGGTAGCTATTTTAATTGACAACTAATTAAAATCAAATGAAAGGCTCTTTGTAACCTTTGGAGGGATACTTTCATAATGAGTTCACAATTTTCTTTACCTCTGTGGCAATGCTGCAGATGGTAACCTTTTTATTCACCTATTCTCCAGAGAGAGGGCAATGTGAGCTATTAACCCCAAGGAAACAATTCGCAGGTAGCATGAGGAGTAAGTCTTTCACTGAACTCCTGAGATATGCTGTTACTATCTAAGCAGCAGTCTATTCTGACTTGAACAGGAATCATGACATACAGTTGGATGTAGTAGATTTGTAGATAGATTATGGGAGAGAGAAGTTTACACAATGAATACATGCTGCGGGCACTTATCTGAAAGAGTTGGACTGTATAGGAACCAGTCAACATGGCTAATGAACCAACATTTGGGGGTGGGTGGAATTCTCGAAGTCAAATGAGGAGTGAGTTTCCAGGAAGAAACAATGTTCAACCATGTAAAGGATGCCTTAACAAGCTGAGGAAATGCATATGTAAGTTGTGGAGAACTGTAGAGATGTGTCTAGAGAACTTTAGATGGGGAAGTAGGCAGGAGAAGTGTTATCTTGGGGGGAGTGTGAAAGTGAAACCAGGAAGAAATAAACTGGGTATGATAAATATACTCAAGTATGCTATTTTGAGATATTGAACTAGGGTCACAATTGGAACAGGGGGGTGAGGTCATGGGATTTTTGTTAGATGATGGAAATTCTGCACATCAACTGTGGGCTGAAGAAGTTAGATTCTTAAGCAGGAGAATGGAACTGGATCTGGAGATCAAGTGGATGGGTAAATACCTAGGAAATCAGTATTTACGAGTTTAAAATGGGATCAATCAACACAATTACATGTTTTTTCTTCAGACATAATTGGCTACATGGATGCAAATGTAGAGTGGATGAAGTATTAGAGTCAATCAGGGTTGGAGGCAATGGCTTGATTATTAATTTTAAGTATATTTTGTGTTGCTTTTAGTGATTTTCAGAAATGAAATAAGAGGAACTAGGCGTTTTCTTTAATGAGAGAGAGGAGGGGCTATAATACTCTCCTTTTATTTACATAGGTTCTGGTTCTCCAACTCAGAGTGCCATATTTTTGAAGTGCTATACCAATGCACAGCTTCCAGGGATGGACTTCACCCGGCTTTGAGGAAATGAAGCAAAGACAGATATAGACTCAGGACACGCAGAAAAGTCTGGGATCAGGTGGTCTGGGCTTTCTGCTGGAGAAGTCTCACTCAGTACCTCGGAAGCTTGGTGTGTTTATTCAATAGTGTTGATCAGAGATGCAGGATTTTTGCATATAGCTGGCAAGGAGGCATGGCCATTGCATATTGATAAACAATGAGATGGGGTTTATGGTGTACAGCTGGATCAGGAGCAGGCTCTGTAGGGAAGCAGTTGTCAGACCATAAATACCCAGGAGTTTAAAGGTTTGGTGGACATGTTCTGCACACTGTCATAATCTACAGCTGGACCAGAGGAAGGCTTTTCCATGCTTCAAGTCTCACTCCAGGCTGATGGCTTTTCCATTCATCCATGGGTCTGAGACTCTGGGATCTTTGACATAGTTGGCTTATGTCAACAAAACACATCTTCTCAGGACTTCGTTCAGTCATGGATGTCTCAACTCCCTACAGTGCACAGCAAGAGTTCTTACCTACTGAACTATCCGGCTTACCCTCAAGAATAAATCTTAATACTCATAAGCCTCCAAACTGTGCAATATTTGAGGGAATTCTTGGTAATTTAGAACCAAAATAAGTGACCCAACAAAACAGGCATAAGATTTTATTTCTGAGGATTATAAGTTTCCTTCCACTGACATTCAACAGGGGGGTCACTTTTCACATTAGGAAGGTCTCTTAGGCAAAGAAAAGTAAGTAGATTCGCCAGTGCGAACACTTGTTGGTCCTCATTATTTTAAAAGTAACCAACAGCTCTTATTTTGCCATATTCTTCTCTGTTCCTTCCATTGTATTTAATAATGTTTTGTTAGTAGCTTTTTATGAGGGCACAAATAAATTCAATAACACAACAGGCAGTCTCTGAGACCAAACTCAAGCTAGTTATTAGTTCACACATACTTAGGCATCTGGGTGGGAAACTGTACCGAATGAGGAATACATTTTCTCATTTTCTCAAGTGAGAAAATGAAAAACACATCCTGTAAGCAGATGTCCAAATTGCTAGAATATACATGTATTCACAAGCGGATGCACACATTCATACAGCTACATATTCATGGCTTTCTGCAGTGGTTACAACAGACCTCGCCAAGGAGGTTCAGGATTCGAGTTTGATGTAAACTGGTGCACTGCAAGGCTTGGTCAGTGTACTGAGCTTTCCTCTGGGTACTCATTGGATCCTCTGGTGAGGGGAAAGATGTGCTTATGATTAGGAAGCATAGGCTGTCCCAGGAAAGCCAGTTGTGCTACACTTGTCTGTCAGGATTGTGCTGAGACTAGACTGAGAACAGTACTGAATATAAGCAAGACCATGTGCTTCAAGGGCGTTTTTGGAAATGGCTGGTTTTATAATGGCAAAGAATATGCCTATGATAGGATATTGAGTGAAATAACCCTGAAAGAAATTTTGGGTGCTAACAGGCATTATTTTTGAAAGGCATATTATTTTGAAAGGAAAACAGGATAGAGAGAACTATATGACAATCATTGGTGCTTACAGTGCTGAACCTCAAATTACTGAGGCAATTCTTAATCAGACTCAGGGCTATTGTCATTGTGAGCTTCAGTTGTCAACTGCACACACCTGGGAAGAGGAAACCTCAATTCACAAATTGCCTCCATTGGACCGGCTTGTAACCATGTCTGTGAGGCATTTTCCTAATTGCTAATTCACATAGGAGGGCCCAGGCTATAGTGGGCCGTGCCATTCGTAGGCACGAGGGCCTGTGCACTATGAGAAAGGTAGCTAAGCAAGCCATGGGAATCAGCGGGTCAGTGGCACTCCTCCATGGACTTTGCTTCAGTTTCTGCTCCCACAGTCTTGCCTTCAGCTCCTGCTGTTGCCTCGTTTGATGGTGGATAGTGTTCCCTGTAAGTAGAACTAAGCCCTGGCCTCCACAGAGGGTGTTTCAGGCATTGCTTTATCACAGCAACACGAAGTATATTAGAACACGTATTGAAAACAAGAATTATTTATGGGCTTATTCCCTTTTTGATTGCCATCTTTGAATTATAATTCATACGTGTAGCCTAAAGATAGATGTTTAATACATGGCTAGTACCTCATTTTTATTTTATTTTTAATTATATGTATGTGTACGTCTGTGTGGGTGTATATACACACATATGCAGGTGCCCACAGAGGACAGAAGAAGAAGCTGGATCCTCTGGAGCTGGAGTTACAAGCAGTTGTAAGATTCCTAGTGTGGATGCTAGCAACAGACCTTCGGTCCTCTAGAAGAGTAGTATAGGCTTTTAACCACAGCCCTGGCTATTGCCTCTTACAGTACACCAATCCTGGAAGAATATGCTTATAAGCATCAGTATTTGTGAATTATGTATCAGGAAAAATCAGATATATATTTTAACAAATGAGATCTATTTATTCAACAACTACTATGATTCATGTATTCTGTTAGTATCTGGACTTACCAAATAGAGAGCTGAAACTTGAGGGGCTTACAGTGTAGTGGGTATGCATACTAGTTTTCTACTTCTGCATATAAAATTACAACATACCAACTGAACAGCTTAAAATGGCCCACATTGCTATTAGAATGCTGAGCATTGCTTGGTTAGGTCTTTGCTTAGGGTCAAAGACTTCAGACAAGGTGTCATCAGGTTGGACTCTTATCTAGAGATTCAGTTAGGCAAGCATCTGTCTTTAAGCTTGTTTGTTTATTGAGCAAAGTTAATTTCTTTGCTGTTGTGTGCTGATGGCCATGGGGCTTTATGCTGACTGTTGGCTGCAGTTCTGCTCAGTCATCATCAATGTCTTGAGTATCTCCCATGACTTCTCAGAGTCAGCTTAGGAAAGAGAACTTGCAGAGTGAGTCTGACAGCAAGACAGAAGTGCAGACACTGTAGCATCACCACCGTGGTATCCTGCCACCTTCACATGGCTTACCTGTTAAAATGATGCCACAGTTCCTACATACAGCCATTCCTACATACATATCCCATTGGAGTGTCACTCTGGCTTGTCCTGCAGGTGACACTCCTTGAAGGGGTTTTACAAAATGTACCTCAGAATTGACTGCAGCAATTATTCATGGTTAGTCAAGAGTCACAAGCTGAAGGGAGAACCTCATTAGAAGAGAATGGGTGTCAGAATGACTAGGCAGGTTTGCAGAAGCATCTCTCCCTGGGAGAACCGAGAGGGCTGCATGGAAAATGGTATCTGCCTGGAGCAGCTGGAGCGAGATATTGTTAGGTTACCGATGTGTGATATTAGGCAACACAGAGATGGCTGGAGGAAAATGTGGACCAAGAGGATCTAACCCAGGGACAGGAGTTTTCAGTACATAAAGCTAGTGAGAGGCATAGCAGAAATAAAAGAAAGTATGTGTGACTGTTTGCTACAGAAGCCCACAAAATGTTGCCTGAGCCTTAACTAATACTCCTTTTACATGAGCCATTGTATTATTTCATTTTACGCTGAAATTCTGTTTAATTCTCATGGCTTGGGGTATAACCAGTTAGAGCAGTGCGTCTCAAAGTTAATGTGCATACCAATCACCTGGAGAGCTTGTTAAATCATTGATTCTACTGCAGCACATGGAACTGTGAACTCACGGTCTGCATTTCGAACAGGCTGAGGTGATAGTCCTGCTGCTGTCTTGCAGGCTGCACAGGTAGGGAGATAAAACAAGTGAAGAGCATGAGCCACTTGTACAACTGAGTGAACTGAACAGAGCCAGGTGCAAGCCATGCAATCTGAAGTTGCTAACTCAATGGAGCTTTTTATCAAGCCTTTTCTTTCTCCATGGCCTGAAGGTTTCTAAGACCCTCCAAGTGTATGTTGAATGATGGTTTGAATGATGTTGTTCCATAAAACCGCTCTCACAGTGGTGCAGACTGCTTTGTATAACATTAGCCATCTGGTCATCATCCTCTGAGGGTACTAATTTCCTTATAGGAAAATAGTAATGATATTTTAGTAAAGTGAAAATTCAAATATCTACTCTCAACGGCACATTATTTTCTTGCTCCACAAATACATCCTAATTTCAAATAGCATTTCCTAAATCAAAATAATAACATCATTAGGGTATACCGAGAGTGTCGGAGTTTTGTCTTTACTTCCTAAAGAGATAAACATTAAGTTTCAAATGCTTGCATTGTCTACCAAGAAATTGTGCTATGGGAGCACTCTGTTTACTACTGAATGGTTCCATTTGATTAGGTTTTGTTCACGCTGCCTATAATTCTAAAGAAACAAATGAGGTAATCTTATAGATTCTATCATATGTTCATGTAGCTCTTAAAACGATGTGACTGTTTTCTGCAGTATGGTTTTTGAAGGAGCACTTTGAAAGGAAATGTGGAAAAGCATACCTTTGACATTTGAGACTAAATTGAGATTTGATATAGTAATATGATACAAAGATAAGAAACTAACCTTAGACATGGAGACTGGAACAAATCCAAGTTCCTATGAATGGATAAAAAAAGTTATTTGGGGGATGGAGACAGGTTCAGCTGTTAAAAGCATTAGCTACTTCTATAGTGGACTTGGGTTTGAGTCTTAGCACACACATGGTAGCTCTCAAGTGTCTCTCACTTTATTCCAGGGGACCTGATCTATTCTTTTCTTCTATAAACAGTGCATGCATATGGTACATGGATATACATGCAGGAAAAGTACCCATAGACATAAAATAATAAAAGTTTAAAAGTTGTATAGATACTACTATGAGGTTTATTATTTATTTGCTTAACAAATATATGGTCCTAGGTTTGTAGTAGAAACAGACACAAATTGTTGACAAGTTATAGCTGCAGAGAAATTGACAATTGAGCAAAACATCATAGACATGCATACATATTGTCCACATGGTAAGTTCTATGAAGGAAGCATCATGTATGCAGATCCCCAAACAAGGAAAATGCCTGTCACATTTGAGGAGTTAAAGAAACCAAGTGTGCAAGGGCACCAGCCCAACGAAGATGGCTGTTCGTACATGCTCATGTGTTAAACCACACACTGCACGATCACTCATTAAACCCTTACCACCACCTTGTGAGATAAATACTGTAAACATCTTTATTTGATTGGTCAGAGGCCTAGAGGGTCATAGATTGTCCAGTGTTTCATGGGAAGCAGCTTTCATTGGGAAGTCTGACTTCACATTTCTCATTAATCGCCTGCATGGCCCCTCTGCAGGCGACAGCAGCAGGCATGGCAGATCACAAAGATCGGGAGCTTGATTTTTTTTTTTTTTTTTTTACACCTTTTTCAATATTGTAACATACAGACTCAGAGTTTCATTCCCTTGTGAGAGAACAGTAGGCTAACTGACCGAATGAGATTCAAATAAAACCAGTAATGTAAGATAAAATAAAATCATCGTTATACTGTAAAACAACTTACAATCCAGGTAAGCAGACTCTCAAAAATGCAATGGCATCTTGCCATTTTACGAGATCTCCCTAAGAGGGACTCCATAAGGGAGAAATGACAGCATGCCGTTTCCACAGCTCAGCTGGTGTGAGTCAGTTTTTCACCATCTCATGTGGTATTTCAGTTTCCTTTCCAGAATTCCCTGGGGACACAGAAGTGGTAAAGCCCAGAGGAGGACATTTATTTTCTTTGTGTTTTCAAAAGGAAAGTGATGTAGCAAATGTTTGGATATCATAGCATGGCAGCATTCTAAAGTGCATCTGAGTGATTTTTTTTCTTTTGTCAGTCAGAGTAGTTTAGTTTTACTATAGATTTAAGGTTTAAGTAGTTAGTGATTATAAGCTTAAAATAGTTATTAATTTATTCATTTAGTTTTGTACTTTTTTTTAAATAAAATGACTATTATAGGAGGAAACCACTCACCCCTTTAGTCTTTCATTCCAACAGCAGTGGAAATTTATAGCATTATTCCCAATTAGAAGGTATTTTGCACCATATACCGAATTGTGAACTGGAGAACAAGCTTGGCCCGACACCAACCCTGAGAGCTTCTTGATCATGAGTTTCCCAGACTTTGGAATACTGAGAGAAAAAATTTATTTTCTTTATAAAGTACCTACTTTATGGTATTTTGTAATAGCAATACTAAGTTAAGTGTCAAGTAGTCTGTTGTATAGTAGCCGTGGAGATGTCCTGGAAGGGGTAATTACAGAGATTGTGTTCAAGACATTAGGTACCTGGGAGTTTGATAATTAACACTGATTTGGATGCCAAGAAGTGATGGTCATTTATATGATACTAGACAAGGTGGTCTTGTGGGTCTGTAGTAATGTGGTCACAGCAAGAGAGCTCATAGGATGAGAAACTTTAGATTGGGCAGTGCGCGATATTGTTAGAAACCCACAATGATGCATCTGAAAACAATGGAGAAGCTTGCTTGAGTAAAATTTTTACTTTGTTCCTTTGAAGCAATTAGAAGTGAGTGGCTGTCATGTGACACTCACTCATATTCAGGGTTCACTACCCTGTGCTTCCCCTGTTCATTGATACCCTGGTATAAGATCCCTCTGTTAGTAGCAATAAGTAAGTAATTTAATTGTTAATTCCTCTTGAATACAAAGAATAAGAAAAAATGGCATGCTGAAATATTCTGTGACTGACAGTATAGTTGTAGACTCAAGAATCTGAACATGAATCATCTATAAAACTAGACACACTTTAAGGTTTAAAGGTAATATTGATCCCAGACCATGTATGTTTAAAGCACATTTGAAAAAGAAATTTCAAGTATAACTTCTATTTCTCGTTGGGTTATTTTTTTGAGGCTGTGACTGTAAGTTAGCTGAACAAGAACTCCGTCCTGTAGAATGTGATTTGTGTTATGGTGGTACTGATGGGGATTTCTGTTGTGTATCCATTTCATTGAACTTCAACTTGTTTGAGCAGAAAGTCTCTTCTGAAATTCCTGTTGCCTGATGGCCCCTTAAGTGCATGCTGGGTATTGACTGATACCTTGGAGAGAATTTTGTACTTGATCAGTCAGCTCAGTGACCTGTAATATAATTTTTTTCTCTTCTCAGGCCTTATTACCCATTTAAAATACTTTCATTAGACCAGAGAGCTGTGTGCATTTTGTTCTTGGACTTTGCACTCAGCAGGACTCTTTCCTATTAGAGTTGATTTCACATAAAAGGAAATAAAGCAAACTGGTTAGTGTTGTTTATAGATGGATATTTCTATGCCTGATAGACCTCAAAGTCAGCTACGATCTTATGCATGTAAATGTTACCTACATGGTTGGGAAGGTGCCAGAAAAAAAAGTCAGTGTATGTTTGCAAAACAGGAGAATACATGCTGCACACCAAGGGTCATGCTCAGGGGCTCTAAGAAGCAGAATGTGGAAGAGTCTAGAGTAGTCTAGCCTAGTGGTTCGCAACCTCCCTAACGCTGCAACCCTTTAACTCAGTTCCTCCTATGGTGACCTTGAACCATAAAATCATTCCATTGCTACTTCATAACTGTAATTTTGCTACTATTATGTAATGTGAATATCTGATATGCCACCCCAAAGGGGTCATGACCCACAGATTGAGAACCACTGCTTTAGAGACTTTGGTTTTACGTTTTCTTCAACATGGCAGGCAGTATACAAGACAGAAAAGAGGTAAAATAAAGTCACATCCGATGTCTCCAGCATTTTCCCAAAAGAATAAGCGTCCTGTTATTGCATACAGAAAGATTAGAAAGTCAGTGCAGTTCCCGAGATGTGGTCTGTGGAAGGAGAAGATGAGCCCATGGCCTACAGAGGATATAAAGCACTGCCAGGTGTCCTTTATTGTTTTCCTAGATAGAAGTCAAAGTAATGGTTTGTCATGAGATCTTAAGTAAACACACAGTTTCAAAAGATTGGGGCTCACTGTTAGCAGAGATACTTGCTTAAGAATATTAATTATACAGAATAATTTAGTATAATTTAAAAATATTATATTTTACATTAGCTGGAGAAATTTCTGCTCATATTTTATTTTTTTATAGAACCAACTCTCAAATATCTGTTGCAATGAGGGCTAAAGTATTGATGACAAACCCAAAGTCAGTTATTAGCCTTTAACAGACTCTATTAACCCTGCTTCTTTCAGCACCATTCTATGGCATCTAACAACTTTCTTTGTTTTCTATTAACTTTGATGGTTAGAATGAGAGATGTTCCCAATAGGTTCTGGTTTTTGAACTTGTCCCCAGTTGGTGGCAATATTTGGGAAGTGCAGGCTTGCTGTTGGAAATATGTCACTGACTTTGAGATTAAAAGTCTTGTATCAGTTCCAGTTCAATCTCCCTGTTTTATGTTCATGGTTCAAAATGTAAGCTCTCAGCTTCCTGCTTGTACTGCCAAACTGTTCCTATCACTATGAATTCCAATTCTCTTGGAGTCATAAGCCAAATTAAATTATTTTTGAAAATAGATTGCCATGCTCATGGTCTTTTATCACAGCAACAGAAAAGTAATTAATTGTTGGGGAACTTTTCTATTAAGGTAGCAGTCTCCCATGACAGGATGGCTTTCTGAGCTTGGCACAAAATGGGGACCTCCCTTTCTCAGCGAGGCCTCTGTCTCTGCCTGTCTTTGTCTGGAGAGTGACCCTAAACATGGTGGCTGGCTTTGACTGAAAAATGACTTTGTACAGACCTCTCTGCAAGGCTGTATAACTCAGCACACATATCCCACTCTGGGTTCCCACGTGCAAGACAATTAGGTGCTGTATTAGGTCCAGTCAGCCCTTCCTACTCGCTTGATGTCATGACCAGTTAGCCCTTTACACCTGTATTTCTTAAAAAGCCCTTATATAGCCTATCCCTGAAACAATAAAGTAGATTTGTCTTGCTGCAGCCATTTCCGCAGGTCATTCTGTCTGAACCCTGTTCTCTATCTTTGCTCCCTTTCTCCCCTCAGGCTGGTGGCCAACAACCTCCATGGAGAAATGGGCTGGGGCACAACGAATGCAATACAAAATGCAGTCATTGCTCTCTAAGCAAGCTTTTACTTGGGCAGTGTCTTAGTTAGGGTTTACTGCTGTGAGTAGACACTGTGACCAAGGCAACTGTTATAAGGACAACATTTAATTGGAACTAGTTATAGGTTCAGAGCTTCAGTCCATTATCATCAATGCTGGAAGCATAGCAGTGTCCAGGCAAGTGTAGTATAGGAGGAGGTGAGAGTTCTATATCTTCATCTGAAAGTCACTAGGAGAAGACTGGCTTCCAGACAGCTAGGAGGAGGGTTTTAAAGCCTATGCCTATTGCAGAAATATTTAAAAAGAAGTATGGCATGTTTCCACGCCCAGCTACTCTCTCGCCAACTCCACTGCCTCCACGGCTCTAAGCCTAGCCCCAGGAAGGACCTATTGCCATCTTCCCAGCTCTGGTATGCTTGTCTCTGGAGCCGTTAGTTCCTTCTCAGCCATAAACCCCCTATGGACTGCAGTCCCACATTCCAGCTACCCAGTAAAACAAAACTCTAGAAACTTATAATTAAACAGTCAGATTTATAGATCAATAAAGTCTCAATTCACAAGATACCCACACAATAAATTCAGAGCCAATTGATAATGATACAAGCTGCCAAGCTAGATTTGACAGGTCATCCCAATTATTCTATCCCTATCTGATATTCATAACTACCTGTGGCTTTTTATAATTTTTTTTTTTTCCCCGAGACAGGATTTCTCTGTGTAGCCCTGGCTGTCCTGGAACTCACTCTGTAGACCAGGCTGGCCTCGAACTCAAAAATCCACCTGACTCTGCCTCCGAAGTGCTGGGATTAAAGTGCGCCACTACTGCTCGGCTACCTGTGGCTTTTAAAAACCATGGAGGATCAGGATCTTCTTCCTGTCTGTCCTTTATCTTGCTTCCTTTTTTCTCTCTCTCTGTCTCTGCAACTTTTAGCTCTGCCTCCCTTTTCTCTGTCCAATCACAGGGCTCCTGCTGCACTAGTATTTCAATAGATTGGACAGGGAAAATCCCGCCACACACGCCCACAGTGACATACTTCCTCCAACAAGGCCACACCTACTCTAACAAGGCCACACCTCCTAATAGTGCCACTCCCTGCGCCAAGCATATTCAAACCACCATGGGCAGTGTAAATTCAGATATACCCAATGAGAGGTGATTGTCTCAAGCCATGTTTTCCCTGGATAGATTTAATTGTTCAGGTAAACAACTGTGTCATTATAGTATACTTGAGTAGGGATTTAATGCAGACCTCAGTATAGATCACAGGGTTTCTCTGGATGACGCACTAACCCAGTTCCTGAGCGATGACTGCTGATCATTGTGGGTATGCAGGGACTGTTCATGGGCTTTTGGAGCTCTTGAACATTTATGAGAAATGAGAACTACCTGCTCTATGGAAACTTCCTTAAATGAATCATGATGCCACGAAAATCAAATTAACCAGCCTGTGACACAAATCTATAGTCACCTGCTTCATGCTTATTGTAAGTCTAGAGATAGCACAGATATAAGACATAGGTCTATGAAAATCAGGCCATCCTATTCTCTTATTAGTGCTAGACTTTTGTCCTTCTAATTATTTTTGGCTGTTTGATACAATATTGTCATTCTTTGAGAATTTTATGCATGTATACAATATGTTTTGATCATATTCATCCTCTGCCTCTCTCAGATCCACCTACATCTCTCTTGAAACATGTGCCCCCTCCCTTTAAAAAAATCTATAAAGACTAGTTCATGCTGCCCATATACTGAAGGATGTCTGTCTACCTACTGGCTATGGCCAACCTACCAGAGGACAAACCCTTAAAAAATTTGATATCTTTCACATCCCAAACCATCAACTGTCAAGAGTTCTTAAGTTAGGTGTGGGAGCTCATAAGTTCCCACCTCCTCCATACTAGTAGCTTGATGTTTTTGTGCAGACAACCACAGCTGCTGTGAGCTCTTGAACATGGTGGTCCTGTCACATTTGGAAGATACTCCGATCCGGTCATATCTGAACTCTGGATCCTACAATCTTTCTTTTCCCTCTTCCACAATAGTTCCTGAGCCTAGAGGGGTATTGGGGGTAATATAGATATCTCATTTGTGGCTGAAAAATCCATAGAAGTTTGTTTGAACTTTGACTGGTTGTGAGTTTCTCTATTAATCACCATTCATTGCACAAAAACTTCTGTGACAAGGTCTGAGAGATACATGTATTGGTGTACAGATATGGATTTATTTTTGCCAGATTTACAGTACCAGGTATGTGTTTTCTCCTGTGATGTAGACCTTAAATCTGATCAGAAAGTACTTGGTTACCCCTATAACATTCATGCTACAATTAAATCCATTCTGGTTATTATTGAAGCTCAGAGTTCAGAGACAGATGGGACTGTTGATGACATTTTCTCTGAGTAGACTAAATAGCACCTTCTGGTACTATGAAAGCTTGCAGGAAGGAAACTTCCTGCTTAATACAAAATTGATTTTTCATGTTCTGTGGTCAAAGTGTGTGGTGTCTTCCATGTAGAATCTTATCATCAAGTTCTGGTGGGCAACAAGGGGAAATAGCAATAGCCTGCATTGTTTTGGCAGTCTCTGGGACACTTTTGACTAACAACTTAAGGGGAAGTATTCCACACTTGGCACTGGACTTTTACTTTGGCAATCTATGGATTCTTGGGAAGAGTCTTATCTTTAGTGTAGGGTAATTTCAATTTAATGCATATATATGTATATATATATATACACACACACATACACACACACACACACATATATATATACATATACACATATGTATATATTTATATGTTTTTGTATATGTACATATATGTATATATATATGTGTATTTGTATATGTACATATAATTATGTAACTATATCTTATAAAATATTTTTCATGTGGCTTTTTCAAATATTCTTAATGTTAGTTATCCCTCCTTACCTCCTACTGTGCACTTCCCTCTTTGCCATCTCTCCACTTAAACCTTCATCCTCATATTCCTTCTTTATCTTCATATTAACTTGTGTAGTACTAACCTCCTCTTTTAAGACGTCTCTGAGAGTGGTCCTTTCTAGTTTCCTAATTACACAGGCATTACAATTAAGCACACAGGTCTGGATGTACAAGAATGAAAATTGATCTTTCTCTCTATTTTGCACACAAATAAATTCCAAAAGAACCAAAGAATTTAATGGACTTGAAATTCTGAAACTTACAGAAGATAGAGTGGAGAGTACATTTCAGGATATAGACTCAGATAAGATATTTTAGAAAAGGACTCTAGTTGTCCAAGAAATAGCAATCAACAAACAGAACTTCATGAAATTAAGAAAAGCTTCGTTACTTGAAAAGAAAACTTTTAATAGAAGAGATAGTCTACAAAATGGGAGAGAATTTTTTCACTTATATATCTGACAGAGGATTAGTGTGCATAATATACAAAGAACTAAAACTTAAACAAAAACCAAAACCTAACCACCAAAAGCAAACAAACAAATAAAGAAACAAACAGCTTCCGAGCAACCCATTAAAATTGGGATATAGATCTAAACTGTCGATTTTGGGGAAAGGGGAAGGAACACTTAATCACTGCTGTTGGGAGTGTGAACTGTGTATTCATTATAGAAATCACTGTGGAGGTTCTCAAAGAGCTGGAATTAAGTTTACCACAAGATCCAGTTGTACTGCTCTTGGGCATATGCCCAGGAGACACTTTATCTTACTACAGAAATAGTTTCTCATCTATGTTCATTGCTACTCTGTTCACAATAGTTATAAAATGGGAACAGTATAGATATCCATCAACTAATGAATAGATAATGCAAATATGGTACATTTACTTGGTGGAATCGAAGTAGAAATATCTGGTTTCTTTGGAGACTCAGTTGTGTCATGTGATATTTTTCTGAAAGCTGTCTTATGACAGTATGTTTTGCTGAAGCAGACACATGAGAGGATGTTTTGCTGAGAACAGGCATGTGGTGTTTTTCTGGAAGCTGTCTTGTGAAAGGACATGTGATTTTTTTTTGCTGGAATGGACACTTGAGAGGACAAGTGATGTATAGAAAAAATATAAGTATAACCCCACAGACAGTGGGAGGCTGATCTTGCATTGGTTTGCCTTGCAATGCTTTGATGGTCTTCTCTGATATTTGCTTGTCATGATTTTGTGAAGAGAAGTGTGTCAAAGAACTTCATGTGCTTTTCCAGCTGCTTCATGCCATTTCTATGGACTTGTGCAGATTTGGTCGAGCCTTGTGGTTTCTTCTGGATGGAGTCACTGCTACTGATTCGTGTTTGCTGTTTTAGACTGGACTGTTGATATCCTGATAACAAAGGTTGAAATATCTCTAAAGAATTACTTCTAAGTAGGTCCATATCCCCCTTGTCCTATTAACCATCTTCCTCCCCTACCTTAGGTTGCTGGGGTATACAGGAGGTTAAAGGGTTTAAGAACCCTTATTAAAGTAGGTTTTGAAAAATCTAAGCCTACATGGAATACTATTCAGTATTAAAAAATTAAATAATGAAATTTGAAGATAAATATATTGAATTTGAAGCAATCATCATAAGTGAGGGAACCTAGAACCAGAAAGATAAACATTGCGTGTTTTCTCTCATATGTGAATGTTAGCTTTGAATCTTTAAATATCTGTGTGTCATTTGGAAATCTCAGTGAGGTTAGGAAAGAAGTATGAGGCCATGGGGGAAAGTTATCTTATAAGAAAGAGAGAAAGTGGAATATTGGAACGAGAAGGGCTAAATGGTGTGGGGGATGGAAAGGCAAGATAGAGGAGGAAATATGGAGAGAGAAAACAGTAATGACTTCTGGAAAAAGTTGTATGGAAACATACTACTGTAGAGCTTCCTAAAGTATATGCACACACATATATGTATATCTATTATTCATGTACATATGTAAAGAGTTTGAATGCAGTTGCCTTATAATAGGGAGGACAATACTTCACTTAAACAGTATATACTACCAAATAAAACCACCAGTGCAAGGAATGGGTCACTTCCCACTGGCTGGTGGGATCCCACAGAGTCCTGAAAACATTACAAGATATTGCTGATGCTACTGGTTAGCCTCCAAAACTTGATGTTAAGACCTCATACCTGAACACAGCACATACTTGAGCTATAGAATATAGAGGACCTGAACTGGTGCTCATCTGGAAGCTTCCTTCCTCCTGGTTAGCTTTCATAAGGCTGGAAAGTGCTGTGCAAGTTCCTGGAGGAGAAAATTAATCATCAGTGTCCCCCAGCTGTGAACCTTGTGAGCTGCAGTGATCACCTGCCTGGCAAGACATTCCCTGGTAAAATAGTGGTAGCAATGTTATGGGAGTAGCCAACCAACTTATGATTGGATTTAAGTCCTGCTCCATG
Organism: Uromys caudimaculatus; assembly: GCA_028551405.1. Classification (NCBI taxonomy): domain Eukaryota; kingdom Metazoa; phylum Chordata; class Mammalia; order Rodentia; family Muridae; genus Uromys; species Uromys caudimaculatus. The sequence continues at coordinate 65,295,535 of CM052705.1, read as the reverse complement.
GAACAGAACCCATACTCCAAACTGTCAACTAGACAGAACATCTGTGGTTAGATAGGACATGATTCCTAGTGGAAAACTTACTACATTACTCTGTTAAAAGGACATAACAATAAAACAGTCCCTAATGTCTTATTGCTATACTCATACATCAGTACATTGCTAACATTCCTCACCAGAGAAGCTTCTTCTTGCAATAGCTGGTTTTTAACACAATGACTCACAACTGGACAACCTATAGAAAGTGAGGGACTTTGGAGTGCTCAGACATAAATGGAGTGTCTTTATCACGCCCCTCCCTTCTAGGCTCAGGGATCATTGTGAATGAGGTGACAGAGAGCTTAGAAGAGGCAACAGGCAAACAACTTCAAAGAAACAGTGTTTTCCAGACACAGGGCAGATGCACATAAAAACTCACAGTGATAGTGAAAGCATACACAAAACCTGTGCAAGCTCAAGCCCGGCAAAATCCCAGCATGGGGGAAGGAAAATGGGTCTGTCCCATCCCCTAGTGGTGGAGCTGTTAGGATTTGATTGCTACTGGGGGAAGGAAAGTCTGTTTTCTTCAGTGGTGTGACACCTGTTGTGTCAGCTACCCTCCACAGTAGCCCAGGAGAGAGAGAGAGAGAGAGAGAGAGAGAGAGAGAGAGAGAGAGAGAGAGAGAGAGAGAGAGAGAGGGGATCATAAACTTAATTTGGTTGGTAGGGGGATGAATTTTATCAAAATACATTGTACAAAATTTTCAAATAATTAATAAAAGCACCATTAAAATTAAAAAAGAAGTCAAACTTCATGTAGAAATACACGATGAACAAACTATCAGAATTTTTAATAAAGACTGGCCTCGAACCCAGACAGTGATGAAATTTGTGTCAGGTGAGTGAGGAGTGTGTAGCCATAGAGGTCAATCATGTCTTATGACTCACGCTGACAACAGTGATTTCTATAAATTTTATTTCTTTGGGCTATGAAAATTTCATGCACAATTAATTCTCTAGGAATAATTCTCTGGCTGTGCATGGCTCTAGGACGTCTACTGATGCACCAAAAATAGCATCCACCAAGTTCTGTATCATTTAATCTTTGGATGACTGAAGGCTTTTCAGAACTGTTCATGGCATGTCAACCTTGGCTAGTCATTGCTAGAATGTGTAAAACAATTCTTAGATTGTTTTGTAATGTAATGCAGAATAGTTTCTTGTGAAAAAGAAAGAATAAAAAAGAATTCTGTACAATTGGAAGGTGTTTTAGAAGGATCCCTGTGTCCAGGCAGTGGCTGCTAATGGGATCAAGAGCTCAGTGTTGGAGTCTTTGGTTGACTGTAGAGGATGACACAGACCCCAGCCCCTAGACTTCTCTGATAAACAATTTTTCCCAGCTTTTGAGCAACAGTGAGTTCTAAAATGTAGAGAGGGATTAATGTATAGATGCCATTTTCTAATGCAAAGAAATTAAAATTCTCACATTTTCATGTCAAAGAAAGAGAGTGGAAGAAATGAAGCAGAACATAAAGTCAGAGTCAGTTGTCGGATATCCTCCCTAGGTGCATTGTTAGGTCCTGCTCAGGAACTGTTTATATTTGTCATACCAGCAGAGGGTGTTCATACCAGCAGAGGGTGTTCATACCAGCAGAGGGTGTTCATACCAGC
>CM052705.1:65260974-65293388 GCA_028551405.1 Uromys caudimaculatus | reverse complement strand
GAGTACTCTTGGTTTCTGTTCTTTATGTTCTTGCCCTTGCCTTTTGCCATCTTGTTGACTCTGTTGTTAGCTGATCTTACTCTGTCTGGTTGTGGCTTGCCCCTCCTGCAGGTCTCTGTGTCAGTACTCCTTGAAGACCAGCCCTCTCTGAGTGGTGTTTGGGTTTGGAGAGCTGTGGCACTGGGTCTGATCTCGGTCCCTGTGTCTCACGGGTTCAGGGCAGTTCCTGGTGAGCTGTGGGGCATGTCTTTGGCCCTCTCCTGGCTTTTCCGAGCTCCTGAGAGGGATCTTTGTCCCAGCGCTAATTTGCTATGGAGCCCGGTGGCCCAAGCTGAGGTTCCTGGCCGCCGCCGGAAGTTGCTGTCCGTCAGTCCCTAAAGAGAACTCTTAAGTTCCCATCTTTCTAGGAAGGGAACCAAATGCGTGATCTAACAATCACAATATTATAAAATAGAATAATAGTTGAGTCTTCAGAAACATAGCTAGAAGACAGTGGTCAATTGAAGGCCATCACAGAAGAGAGCTATCTCTAGAGTGAATAGCAGCTGTCTTGGTGGAGCAGTGGAGGAGTGGCATTCCCAGAAGGGAGCAATTAGACACAGAAGGAGAGAAGAACATCATGTGAGTGAAGAACTACCCTGGAAGAGGTGTGTGAAGCATGGTTTGGGGTCAGGCCAGAGCATCAGACTGGCTCCAAATCCTAGAAGGCCTCAACTGATTTCTCCACTGCCATGTTCTTGGACAAACACCATCTGGTTAAATGAATCATGGCATGTGTGTTTGAAGACAGTATTTGAGCATGGCTTGAAATTCTAGCCATAGAGAGCAGTTAAGAGGGTACTACTCCCAAAGTCTGCTTGAGAGGGCAAGAGTCAGTGGTTATAACTTGCAAAATCCTGGACTAATGTTTCTTTACTCTCTACTTTCTCTGACTCTCCCTTTCCCCCAAAGTTACTTTCTGACCTTCCCATGATCTTTCTGTTCTGACTGAAACTTTGAACCTTCAATACACGTGGTTGTCTTCGTCCAACTCTTGAAAATTAAACTTGGATTTTATTCTTCTGCAGACATTTGGAAATTCTACTGAATGAAAGTGGCTGCTTCTCATCCATTCAACTCCAAAGTGGCCCATGTGTTGCAGTTTTCAAAACTGGTATTGAAATTGGTAATAGTTTTCTTACAATGGAAAAGTGCTATGAAAACATTTTAGGTTCAATGGGAGCTACTTTGAGGGAAGAGGGAAATAGCATAGTATACCACAGAATTAGACCTGGAATACCCAAATCTCTGTGACTGTGGACTATGAAAATGTCACAACTCGAATGAACATTCAGTGGGATGACATATGTAGAAGTCCTAGGTTAACTGCAGAGCACATTGCTAAATGTACATAGAAAACCATGGGAAGATAGTCAGGATCACCAGTAGCCCCTGAGCTGAGAGGCACTGTAGGGTCTACCTTTGTAATCTTTGAGTTCCTTGGAGGAGTATAGTTTGGACATATCCTTGTTTTAGCCTTCTGCCTTCCAGAAATATTAGAGGACATATTCCTGTTGTAAAGTACCCCAGGTGGCATTTTGTCACGATAGTTCTGGGTGATGAGTATTGGGTTTGGTGTCAGAGGCTTTAGCAAGAACTACAATCCATGTAGGCTGTTCAACCCTAAAGGACTCTTTGTCTTAGCCTTACTTTTGAATTCTGCATTTTCTGCCTGACTCCTGTGGGAGGAAGGGATGCATCTCTTTATAAATACCATGATGGAGAACAGCAAAGGGTGAAAGAAGGAGGATTGTGGATAAGCCTTCTGAATGTCAGGAATTAGGGAAATGTGGAGGAGTTTAGGCCAACACACAACTAGTAGAGTGAGGGTTGGTCCTTGCTTAATTGTGAAACTGATTAAGACCATTTGTCTCAGAAGTATCATCTACATGTAAAACATTACATAATAAAGTCATTAAATGTGCCTTATAACCATGTTTGTATTATTGAATTATTTAGTAAATTATTTTGTGGAGATAGAATGAATATTGGTCCCAACCTTCTCTGTTGATGAAAGTCTAATTTAGTTGATTCTAAATTATTGACACTTTACTGTACACAAATGCAAATCATATGTTTGCTTTTATGTTTACTTTTAGCTTTACTGCATGTCATATAAACAGAATAAATTAAGAGAAAATATTTTGGGAGCAATGATTTTGTGTTCAGATCTCCTGGCATGCTGATATTTTAGAGTCACTTCTGTTGATCTGAAAATTTAGGTTTCTCTATCTTTTGTGGGAAAGTGGTTTCTCTTTTAATAGTTGGAACAACTCTTATTTTAAACATTGAAGTATTTTATTTTAGATGTGTTCTACATTGACAGTGATTACATTCTTTTCAAAACTGATATGATCATAAAAACATAAAAGTAATCCAAGTGTCTCTTTGAAACAAATTTCATCCTTCTTTATAATTCACGATGGTGCTTTGTGAACATCTATAAGCATTTCAAGGTTACACTTAAAATTCAGAAGTACTTTGCTTTCATCTGAGGCATCACAGAGAACCGTGAGGCTCTTCCTCATGTTTGTACAGACTGCTGGATATTCTTCATGAGGGGAAAAATCCAAGAGAGAATATAATGGCGTTATTATAATTCTTAAATATGGTGTGCTAAGTCTTTTGTCTCTTATAGTAAGGGAATCTCTGTCATCCTGCTTTGTCTCGTTTTTCTTCTTTGATTTTATTGCTCTGGTTATTACTCCCTCTGCTTATCCTGACACATGACTAGTGCCATTACTGAGGTGAAAAGTAAATTCTTTGGGTTACTGCTGATCATAGAACAGGAAAGAAGTAAAAACAGATAGACAGATAGGCATATGGATTTGAAGGCTTTTAAAAATGCTATTTATTTTTATATGTATGAGTGTTTTGTTTGCATGTGTGTGTGTGTAGATCCAAGAAGAAGAATTCCCTGGAACTGGAATTATGGATGGTTGTGGGTAACCACATGGCTACTGGGAATGAAATCTTGTTCCTCTGCAGGAACAAGTGTTCTTAACTTCTGAGCTATCTTTTTAGCCTCAGTTCTCTTTTTAGATGAAGGTCTGGACTTTTCAAATTCTGTCAGGTATTACAGTCTGCATCATGAGCACTGTTCATTAGGCCCTTTGCTCCCTTTATTGATTCCATTTTCTTACTTGGTAAGATAAAAAAGATAAATGTGATCCTACCTCATTGAATGTACTTTCTGAACATTGCACTTAGCTGCATATAGGGATCAAGGTCCATTAATCAATGTGAAAAATATTGATTAAACCCCAGACCTCTCACATTTTAAATCAACAACCCACGCTGAGTTTCAGATACACTGATGGGACCCATTGGTGAGAGTGTGTGATACAAATGTCTTGTACCATTTTACGTTGTATCACCAGAGAAACAAGGACATCATAGTAGATTAAAAACCAGCTTTAGCTGGTAGAGACTTACAAAATTTGATTTCTATAGATCATTGGAAACAAGATGTTAAGTAATTATGAAAGAAAGTTGTGCTGACTTTTATAGTTATATTACAAATCTGAGAGTTCTGGAAAGGGCTTATAAAGCAACAAGACACTTGAGTGCCTTCAGGAAGTTAATTACTGCAAAGGGTCCTATAGACTCATTTCTTCTTAATAAGCAATTCATTAGAGACACATTGAAGAAAACTAGAGGCTAGGGAATGACTCCTTTGGAAATGTGCCTAAATCTTCTAATGTATAGATGGTTGGTTGCTCTTTCTGGTTATGCCAGATTTTGAGGGTGTGCTAGGTAGCATTTGATCAGAACCAAGAGAAGCTTTGAGTTGCATGGAGCTAGAGTGCCTTCAAAGCATCAAGGACTGTAGCATAATAGCTCTATGTGTATTTCAGATAGGACAGACTCTTTGGGTTGAGTCAGGCAATGTTAACGATCCCCGTGCCTTTCCAGTCTTTAATGATTCACTCTACAGACTTTCAAAGTATGCTTGCAGGATGAGCAGCATGGGCATAACATTTTGAGGCCCCAGTTCTATACATTGCATTAGAAACTCTGATATAGACCTGACAATTTATGCTTTAATGAGCCCTCCAGGAAAATTTGATCTGTGTATGTGAGAGCCACATAACTCTACTGTTCTTATAACATATTATTTTTCAGGCCATAACCTGTCTTCCTAGAGGACTCATGAGCATATCATTCAGCAACATCTAGCAAAATACCTTGTGAATGAGAAGGATGTGGCAAACAGCTCTGTGAATGCAGTTTCTGAGAAGAAGCAGAGTATCTTTTCACACTGTCCAGCCCTGATGTTTCTGATTACCACCATGTATGCTGGAAATGCTCTAGTGTTTTGTGTTATAAAAATTATAGGTGTTCTCTACATTGCAACAAAACCAGAATTTGACCTCAGAGAACTACTAGCAGAGAATGACAGCCAAATACAAATAGGTATGCTATAGTGGGCAGATGGTAGAACTGGGATTTTTTTTTTCCTAACATGTCCTATGGTGGTTAGTGTGAGAATGGCCCTCATAGACTCCTATATTTAAATACTTGGTCCCTAGTTGGTGAACCTCTTTGGGAAGGGTTAGAAGGTATATCCTGTTGGCGGAGATATAGCCTTATTAGAGGAGGTTTGTCACTGGGAATGGGTGGACAGACCCAGGCTCTATCTCTGTCTTTCTCTGTCTCTCTCTGTTTTTGTCTCTGTCTGTCTCTTTCTGTGTCTGTTTACATCTTTGTCTCTGTCTCTCTCTCTGTCTCTCTGTCTCTCCCTCTCTCCTGCCTGTGTTCTCAGTTACTGCTCCAGTGCCATGCCTGTTTGCTTCCTATCTTGATGTTTATGGACTATCCATCTAGAACTGTAAGTAAGCTCCCAATTAAATGCTTTCTTCAGTAAGAGTTGCCTTGGTTATAGTGTTTATTCACAGCAAAAGGACAGTAACTAAGAACTGGCATTCACTATAATGAGTTTATAACTTTGTCTTCATAAATGCCTGTGATTTTCTCTGATTAAATGTACAAGAGGTACAAGATATTGGTTCTGACAAACAGTGACTATTAGCAAATAGCCATTAGCTATAGTGAAGCTAATGAAAGAAGGCTGGTGGTTTGTAGAAAAAGGTGTATTTTAGGAGAATCATATCCTTCTAAGGTAAGACATTCCAGGTACTCAGCTTTATTGATTGAATGGGGGTGAGGGCAGTAGATTATAGTTTGGGGTGGGGTCCTCTGATTTAATCATCATCACCTTAGATAAAGTAAAATATGATGGAAGGCTAAGAAAGAGCATACATTGAAATCCCAACCCTGCCAGTTATTTGCTGTATAAGTTTAGACAAATTTAATTTCTCTGAGCCATCTATGAAATGAAAACATTAACCTTCAGGTCATACTCTATGAATTGCCAATATTCAGCCTTTTGACCCACAAAATGGAAATCTCACGAGACTCAGAGTAAAATTTACCTTAGAGAATTATTATGCAGGTTTGGCGAAGTCAATATGTGGAGTTCCTGCTACATGGGGTGCTCCATAAACAGTAGATTCACCTCCTTATATGAAAATGCCTTTCATATAGCATTCAACAGATGATTTTTTAATAAAATAATCATTGAAGGAAACCAATTTCTTTGTATGACTATGAGGCCAGTCCTACACAGTCTCCCCCTACCAATTACTTTCTTGTCAAGCAACTTTCTTCATCCTGGTTACAAAATTATTTTCCAGTATATTCATAGTTTAGGAGAGTTCTAGATTTTTTTGTTTTGGCTTTATATTGACTGATTTTGTGAGCATAATAATGTCCTATCTTTATGTATATTTGTATTATTTAAGGTACTCATAGTTTATTATTGGTGCTTGTTTTGAAAGGGATTTTGAATTGTATGTAACATTCACTCCTTTTGTGCTTTGGTTCAACTTAAGAAAACAGCTTAAGGCATACAGCCTTTGTGCATTCAAAACCATTATTCATCCTTTAGTTTAAGCCCTTCTGCATGTCACAGGTCCTGGGAAATGCCTGTGGAATTGCTTTGACTCTGTAATAACTGTGGTGTTTCTACTGAGGAAAATCCCTGGTAGGCAGGGTACTGTCAATCCCACTTGAGCAACATATATTCCACGTCAACTAAGATTTCTCCCAAACATCAGGTCATAAAGAGGAATAATATAGAAGGAGTAATAACGTTATGTAAATGAAAGCAATGTCAAAAGATGTGTCTAGTTTCATGCTTAGAAAAGAAGGTAAAATCCTAGACATCCTATAGATCATTCTCTAAGAAAAGTCATTGTGACACTTGGGTGTCAGCATTGAGTAAGATGCCTTCGAAGCTTGTTTCCATCTTGAATACTTGTATTAGAGTCAAAGGTGTCTGAGATTTCCCATGGCTCTGACACAACATCATGTTTTGAGTTAAAAGATCATGAGATATTTTAAAACTTCCAGCCAAAACTATCTAGAATGCTAGGCCTGCTCCTTGCTCACTCACGGCTCTGTGCTTCTGTTTCTTTCCTCTCCTAGCCAGCCTAACTTGGTGTTTCCAGAGGAGAGTCTGCATCACGCTCTGCCCACCCTTCTTGTGCTTCATTTTTCTTCTTATTACAGAAATGTAAAAGCAACAAAAGCCACACGATATTGAGCATCTTAAAAATACCCTTAAAAATTGCACTTTCAACTAGAAGAAGGTAGAAGTTTCCACTGTGGTGGGAAGGGCAGGAAACCAAGTAACCTCACTAAGTCACACTCATTTTCCTGGTGAAATAAAGACATTGGCTTAGATTGTTAGCGTGAAGTAATACCTGGACTTTTCCTTCAAGGAAAGAGGCTCAGCTCTCCCTCAGTGGGTTGTCTTCCTATATGTGTGATGGCAGCAAGAGATATGAAGACACAGCTGTGATCACAAGGTTGTTTGCAACTTGTCTCTAGTAAAGAAAAAAATAAAGACGCAAGAGTGCCAGATTTTGTGTTCCTTCTTTATCCTCATTATCTGAAAAAATTTTAAAAAATGTTCAAAAAAAGTTTTGCTGTGTAAGTTGGATGAGAAGTCAGAAAAACTCAGGTACTATGCTGGAACAAACTGACCATAGCTCAGTCCCTAGAACATGTTGGGCTTTGGTCTTGTCACCTCTGGGATTATATTATCTAAAGCTGATACTGACTTAAGTTTGCTTGAACATGGGTTTCAAAGCAAATTGACTTGAGAAAGCATTGTGTAGTATTTGTAGACAATTAGTGTGCCAGTTTAAAGTGGTTGACTGTAATTAAACCAGACAGGGTTAATCAGATTCTTCTGGAACTTCACAGCAAAGGTACGTGGCACCTCAACCTGTTTCCCGATTTTGAAGGACAGAATTGGTACAGGGGAGGGAGAAAGATATATATGAGGAAAGGAGTGAAGTGTTATGGTGTTGAATTTTAGTGGCTACATCAAATAGAAAAGTGCAGCCAGATCCTGGCTATGGTAGGGGAGGGCAGTTGAATAAAAGGCCATGATACTTCTGAAGACTCTGAAAGCATTCTAGTTAAGAAAAGACCCATCTCCAAGCACTAGCGTGCACTCTGCTCACAAGGACTGCTATTCTTCCCTGGGGAACATTTAGCAGTCCTCATACAGCTTTTTACTTTGTCCAGTTTGAATTCTTTGGGTACATTCTTAACATCTTGAGACTTTATCATCTCCTTCTTTAAAATATAAATGATATGGATTAAATGGCAATACATTTTAAAGGTTTAGGCCAGGATGCAGTAAATAGCAATTGTTAATACTTATCAACACCCTGACATTAGCTGTAACAACTACTGCATTACAACTATTACAGCTCAGTCATTAAAAGAAATTTATGGCAAACTGCTTCTTGTAAAATGAGTGATATTATAATTTTTATAATAATAAAAATCTCCTCACCCCCCCCACACTTAAAACACCCGACTTTATTCCATTTATAGTCATTTACATCTTGGATAAAGCACTGTCCTTTGTGTTGCCTTTATTTTAAAATGGAAAAGTCCACTGGGGTAGCATTAAATCCCTACAGTCGTTTTATGAATAACCTCTAAACTCTGTTACAGAATGGGGGGTCTTCAGGGACAAAGTGAAAGTGTAGATAATTAGAGAGGCTAAGGGGAAAACAGAAATCATGAGTGACCCATGCCCTGCACTTCAGAGCTCTACTCAAGGATTCAAAAGAAATGGCCCTTTCAATTGTAGAAAAATGGCTATCAGATAATTTCTGGAATACACAGTAATTGCCTGAGTGCTTGTGAGTTTTAAATCTAGAATAGCAAGAATCTTCTTCTGTAGCATCCTAGTATTTGAATCAAAACCAATGTAAACCGCATTTCTTTAATTTTTAAAAACATTTATTTATTGTTTTGGTTGTGTGTAAGGAGGTGTGTGCAGATGTGCCACAGCACGTGTATGAGGTTAGAGGCCAACCTTCAAGGACTCAGACCTCTCCTCTATCACGTGGGTCCCAGGAACATAATTCAGCTCATTATTCATGGTAGCAAGCACTGTTACCTGCTGAGACATCTCAGCAGCCCTAAAAACCATCTTTCAATGAACAATTTCGTGATATTTTTATTTTTGCCAGTTGTGTGTATTCAATAAAGACACAACAAAGCTCAGTTTAGATTTTATACTGAAATAACTATGAAAGATAACCAAGATGGGAACCAAAACATGACCAGAGAGCTCTATGGAACCTTGTGTGAATTAGAAATATGTGCATGTAGAGAACTCCTCAGAATAATAAATCCTATGATGGGAATTGCAGAAATGTACATATTGACAAAGAATGTGTGTGTGTGTAGAACTTCTAAATGGAATGTGTTAGATGTTTCATTACTCTGATGAAGTACCTAAGAAAGAAAGGGAAGGAAGGGAGGATTTTTTTGATTACAGCTTCATAAATTTCTGTCCATGCATGGTGAGATGTGGTGGGTAGAGAAGCTCAAACAATGGCAGCCAGGAAACAGAGAGAGGCATACCTATGCTAACAGCTTCCTCCTTCTCCTATCATTTCTTCCCAGCCTCAGCCCTCTGGATGGTGCTACCTGCATTCGTCACATTAATAACATCCTATAGTTAATCTCCCCTGAAAATGCTTTCACAGACATACCCAGAAATACAAGTTTACACCAGGAACACCATATGCTTTCTGGAATATGACGGCGACACACAGCCATCCTCCCTAAAGTTTAGTTTTCAAATTGCTCGTTGTCATGTCCTGCAAGACTTGGTTCTGGAAACCTCACTGGGGTGATGTGTAAATGAAGACATGACAGATATACATGCAGAAAATCTGAGGTCAGGTAGGGTGTGCTCGGTGTGATGGAGGGTGCCTATTCTGCTATCAGGAAACGTATCTGCTTTATTATGTGATGCCCAAGGAGGAGGGGTTCGCTGGTCTTCATGGGAGATCTCTGTGGAGAATTTACTAATCTCATAGGATCTCATAATCAATCACATTGCTAATTGACGTTAACTATCACAGTGAAATAAGACTCGAAAGTCTTATATGAGAAATTGAATTAAGATATGATTAATCAAAGCTTGAACATTTGAAAGTTATATACAACCATGAGCTGTGGAGAGTGGAGCCAGCCCTGAAGGACTGTGTAAGGAGCATTTGAAGTAATGGATATATGTTATTGACCTGAGGACAGTCATGTCAAGGACCCCAGTGCCTCAAAGGCTCAGAGGGGTGGCAGAACCTTCCTCTGATCCAAGTGCAAGTGTTTATGGATGACTAATCAATGTGTGTAGATACTATGAACCACAAATTTACTCTCTTGAATTTTATAGCATGAATTCATCTACAGAGACTTCTCATGGAGACTAGCTAACCCCTTCTCCTTGGGCTGCACATAATAAACCTCCTAAGTTTCCAGGTAGCAGAATAGGCACCCTCCATCACACTGAACACCCCCTACCTGACCTCAGATTTTCTGCATGTATATCTGTCATTTCTTCATTTACACACCACTCGATCGAGGTTTCCCAAATCAAGCCTTGTAGGACATGACAAGAGCAATTTGACAACTAAACTTCAGGGAGAAAGTTCATATCCCAGAAAGCATATGGTGTTCCTGGTGTAAAAATCCATCATGGTTTTCCCCTCTACAATTCTATTTCTTCCATGAGGTTTTTTTTCAGGCATCAAAAAGGGAGCGTTCCTCCTCTTACACTTCTAATCCTTGCTTCCAGGCACTGAACCAGGGATCCTCACTTCTACACACCTGGATCCATTCTTCTTGTTTATGATGTATCTCCCTATCCTGATTACAAATCACAGAGAGGAAGACGTTATCTTCTACGACACATTAAAGAAAGATTTATGGCTAAGTACATAATCCAGTGTTTAGGGAGGAAAATTTCATATTATAAATATGATTTAAACAAAATTTATTTACCCAGAGTTGGTAATTTGAAAAGAAGAAATATTTTATTGGCCATGCTATTGACTGAGATATTAACAAAAGTTCAAATATGTCCACCAAAAAATTCATTTTAATTTGTTTATACCCATAGAAAAATGCTATTCTCAGTCTCTTTGGGAACAGAATGAGTGCAGACGCATGACTGCTTAAGATGATGAGGAAAGGGGACCACCTAAGACCCAAGGAGCATTGCAGAAGAGGTGTAGAGAGCATGTGAGAGGCAGAAGACAGAGTGAAGACCTGTGAGATGATTACTTCTTGTTCTGATACAGCCACAGCAACCATGACCTCACCTAAAGTTGCCTGAACTGGGCTGGGTGAGGCTGGGCCTGTTAATAGTCGTGAGTTGGGGAGACACTGAAGGGGCCTTGTGCTGTAGGCCCCTCACTGATTCTGAGGGAGGAACAGTCATTGTCTTCAGTTGTGTCCTTACTGGTGAGCCATCAGACTCCAATAGAGAGTTCCAAAGTCCCTAACATCGAACTGTGTAATTCTGGTTAAACTTGGTGTTTAACCAGAGCCCAAAGCAAAAAGACCCGAATGTGGGAATAGTACTTGTGGGGAGAAGAGCAGGGTGGCAGGAGTGGGGGAGAGAGAGAGAAGAAAAGAGAACAGTTATTATATACACGAATAAAACTGTAAAGTAATAACTTAAATAAAATGTTATTTTCTTTTTAAAACAAAGACAGCAAAACAATATTTTAATCTATTGATCCATACATGGATTATAATTGTATTTGTCTTGCTTATGTATTTTTTCTCAATCAAAATATTTTTTCAGGTGTCAAATTATTAAAGTTTCCAATATAAGATTGTTAGCCAATATATACAGGTTTTTGTTTATTAAGGGATCTTTTAGGTAAGTTTTATTTGTAATGATTCTCAGTATGCTGAGAATGTGCTTTTAGATTTAAAACATGTTTTATGCCACTTTTTGTTACAAAGTCCAGTGGACATATGTTCAAAATTTATAATATTTTGAATTTATAGAATATCAAAACCAACAATATAAGAAGAAAAGTATGAATTCTTTCTAGTTGTAATGATCAAATAGACTTTATGTTGTAGGATATTTTTCAGAAATGCAGTATTCTTTGCACTTTACAGATACTGGTATTGAGAAAAAAAATCATTAGAAATTTTAAAAGAATCATAGAATTAGGATTTTTCTCATTTATTCCTTATGTTGGAAGCCATACAGAGAACTCAAATTCTAAATAATCCAGTGGAAATAAAATTGTTCATTTTTATATCAAATACCAAGGGCCATCCCATACCACAGGTGAGGTTCTGAAACCTGTAAATGAGTTGAAATTCAATTTTGACTGAATGTCCTGTGCTTTAGCTGACAGCCTTATTCCCAGGACCTCAGCATGTGACAGATGATGACACTTGCAGAGAAAAGTGAAACAGGAACAAGGGTAAAGAACACTGGAGAGGTGGGAAACTGCTTTGTTGATTAAAACAGATTAGGCAAGTTTGTTTTTATTGCTAAAACAAAATAATGCTGGATGCTTTTAAATAGAATACATTTACTTCTTAGAGTTGTATGTAGAGCTTTGGATGTCCAATATCAAGATCCCAGAGGACTTAGCATCTAATAAAGGCTTACATTTCCTTATAGACAGAGTTTCTTGCTACATGTCATATTGCCCAAATTCCACCTTTTAATTATATGAATTATTGATTATATTAGTTAATTACTGCCTGAAGTTCTCACTTATTAACATTGGTAGCTACGTTTCAACAGAAGAAATTTAGAGGGACACCAGCATTTGAACCATAGCAGCAGGCCTCGGGGAGACAATATATGACCAGATTGCTGGAGGTAGGGAAATGATTCTTTGGCTGTTTGGGGTAAGAAAATTTTAGTCAGATGGAGCGCAAAGGATTCTAAGATGGGAGAGTCCTGGTACCTGCAGAGGATAGCGTGAGCAGAGCGGAATAAGCAAGATTTAAACAATAGCATTGTGGTTGGAGAAGTAAAAAGAGTCAGATTATAGAAAGCCGTGTAGGCCATTATTAAAACCTTGTTTTTAAGTCAAGGGAAAATACAGAGAGACTTGACAGATGTAGAGAAATGATTTGAAATTATATTTTAAAGTATCACTGTCGCTGTAGTTTCATGAATAGGTTAAGAAGAGAGTGGAAACTTGGATACTAGTTATAGCATATGTATATATGTGTTATGTAAATATATGTACGTGATATGGAGGCAGCAGAGAAGAAGAGGTGGAGGGAGAAGAGAGACTCCTCAGGTGAAGCAATTGCATAGTTTTATACAGATGAGAATGAAGTAGTCGGGAGATGTGTGATAGAGGCAGCGGAGAGAGCAGAGGCTCTGGACACATGTCCTAGAGCAGGTAGGAGAGATGAGTCCAACTCACAAATGGAGAGCTGATGTAGGTGGAGGGGTAAGCCATCCGTAAAAGTACCAGACAGGAAGCAGGGTAGCAGTCCTGGCTGTGCAAATAGAATGCTTTAGGTGTCTTCTGAGGACTTCTGGTTCACAATAGGAACTAACATTGCATACAGAGAGGGATGAAGTCAGAGGAGGTGCTAGAGGTTTGGGAGGAAGCAGGTATGTTTTTTATCCAGAAGGATTGAATGGGTATCCTATGGAAATTCTGAGAGGAATTGTGAACTCATTTGGAGAAACTCATTTCTAAAATGAGACAGACATCTTCTGCACTCTCACATGCTTGTAGCCAGTTAGGCGCAGGTGGGGTGTGGATGGAAAGTTATTTTTAAGTAAGCTTGGAATTTGCCAGTTGAGCACAACAATGTAAGATCAGGAGAACAAGATGATGCTCTCGAGTGACTGTAAAGCTGATCCACGGTGTCTAAGCTGGATCAGAGGACTGGGAGTAAAGACAGCAAAGCATGTGGAGACAAAGAAAGGAAGAAGACCAGTGAACTCCAGTGGGCTCTCATGGGATCTTTATGCACTGTTACTGAGCTGCTACTTTGGGTAGCTAGTACTAGTACTGACACAAAGATACTTGCTGTGGCTCATAGTGTTGTAAGATGCTATGACCAGTGGGATGATACGGTAGAGGTGAGACTAAACAAAATCAAGGGTTAGCAGTATATAGAGTTTTGAAAAAAGCTTTCAGATATAAAACTTCTGTTTATCTCAACAATACATTAGGATTATTGTAACTTCAGTGTATTAGGATTCTTCTTGCAAAACCTCATTCGACAGGATCTACACAATGTCTTTCATCTGAACAGAGATACTGTAACTCCAACAACCAAACACCTGCCCAATGCCACTAAGCACAGGTGCTGCTTCTAGTGCTATGGAGAATGAAACTATAAGGTAGTCTGAGCCTCTACATATGAACTTCTCATTTGCTATCTCTAGGCAGGTCTTTTCTTCTTTATTCTATAAGTTTAGTCCTTGAAACTGTTGAGTGGAAATATTGAGGATGAAAAGCAATTGAAAGATATCAAAGCACATTTGAGAAATTAACTCATTGATCTGAAAGTAGTTACTAATATCTTACTGTATAGCAGAAATTGTACCAGGCTGTGATATAGAGAAAGAGCCTCCTGGATGTCCTCACCATGAAATGAGATTATATGGGGGAAGGTAGGTGCATTAGTAACAGAATCCCACTGGGAACATGAAGGAATGTCTCAATATGGAGATGATTCAAGTGTAACCACAGAGACAGACTAAAGATCTTGGAAGAGATGAGACAGAAATGGCTGATAGTATCTGATGAAGAACCTCTCCTATCTAAAGAAAATTTGAACGTCTAGGCTCTGTAGTTTTACTCATTTTCCTGTGGTGACTTCTCTTCTGAATATAAGTTTCTTTCTCTACCAAAGGTTACTATCCATTATAAATAACACCCACAGAATGCGTTCTGTTCATTTAAAGCCTTCTGGCACCGACTCTCAGTGTGTTCCTTGTATCAGTAGTGTGCCTACCCATTCTTCATTTCTCTAATGCTGTCCCATGGGAGAGAAAAAAGTCGTGTTAATTGAATAGCATCCTGGAACCAGTATAGCTGCTGTGTGTCATTTCACAATGATAAAACAGTTGTGGAGCCTAAAGCCATTCATGGCCTTTCTCTTTCCTTCTTACAGGGAAATAAATTCATGTTACACAGTTCATCCTGAAGTCGTTTGCTATATTAAAGAATTATTATTATTATTATTATTATTATTGTATAAAACTCCCAGTATACATTTAGGGCACAAAAATACTGAGTGAGGTCTGTAATGTCAGTGTCAAGGGTTGGCAGTGGAGACATGTGGCCCTGAAGCTCGCTGTACAGTCAGCTGATAAGCTCCAGGCTCAGTGGGAGAGTCTTTCTCCAAAAATAAGGAGGGATGCAGCTGAGAAATGCTTAATGTTGACCTCAACTTCCATGTGCATTCACACAGGTGCTCATGTGTTACATGATTGTCCACACACATGACCACGCTGCACACAGATGCCTTCTCCCCAGGAGTACTTTCCCTGGTTGGTGAAACATTTCTCTTCCTCCTAGCCTATGTTGCCATTGTTGTTAAATTTTCATTTTACCTTCCCCTAGGCATCTTTGAGGAGACATTACAGTCTCCTTTAGACAAATGGGAGGCAGGTGAAGATAAGCTCTGGACTCAAATAATCTTTGCAGGAGAAAATACATTTTCCTCTGCTGGAAGATGCCATTAAGAGATTAAATAAATGCAACGAAAAGAATTTCTTTTAATAAAAATTTGAGTTTACAAAACTAATAAATGCATGATGTATGATATATGACGTACCACAGAAAAGTGGTACTGCTGGCTCCGGATGGATAGTGGATCACTCTTCACTGGCTGCATCAGGTTTGAATGAGTGACAAGCAGATTGTGCTACCTCCAGCAGAGATCCTTGAACACAGCCTGGGAGCCTTTGAATGGTCTGCTTTAGTGTAATTCATTCAAAACTGAATAACTTTCGAGTTCAGCCTTTTCTTTTTCCTCCTTTCCCCCCATTGATGCAGTACTAGGCTGTTTTAACTGAAATTAAACGGATTGCTATCTCTATCCATGGAGAAATGCTGAATTAAAAAAAAGAATACACATGTTACAGTATGCATTTGAAGTTACAATAAATAGTTGTGTGAGAGTTTGAAAGACAGAGGCAATAATGAGTTGTCCTATTATGGGTACAGATAAATTAATTATTGAAGAAGCGAATTGAGTGACCATTAGGGGTTTTTAGATATGAGAGATTAAGCCCATTAAAGATAGGGCTAATGTCTTTGTGCTCCAAGACCTTGAACACACTGTACATAGTATTATATGATCTATAAGAGATTTGACTTATTTGATTGAATGGCTGAAAATGATTTATTTCAATTAAACTGATTTTACATTGGACTTTTTGCATTGGCTGATCCTATGACTTCTTGAAATATATTTATTAAATTTATGATGACTGTACATATTGTTTTAAAAATTTTTGTTTTGATGCAATGTAGTCTTTTATAAAATGTTACTGAGGCATTTCTACACCTAGTTTAAAACTCATACTTTTGTAGCTCTTTGTATAAATATGTAAACACATAAAGCAATTATTTTCACATACCAGAGATAAAAGACAACACAGAAAAGATTTATAAATTAAAAAATATTTATATATTAAAGATTTAGAAATCAAATTGATAGCATTATGTCTGTTTTATGTCCTATGGGTCACTTCAGACTGCCACACTAAGTACCAAAATAGGAATTTACTCCTCACAATTCTAGAGACTGGGAAACCCAAGATCAAAGTCCTAACATAGAATGTGGACTTTTGCTGGGACTATGGAAATGAGGATGGAAGTTCATCAAACAACCGAATAGAACCATCATAAAACCCAAGCATACTGCTGTTGAGCATATACCCAAAGGGTTGTGAGTCAGTGGAACACAGAAATCCCTCTTTTCTTGTGCTAATCACTGCTTTATACATATGAGCAGACAAAAATACAGACAACAGTTGAACTGACAAGGACAATGTGGCTTGTAGACAGAATGGAATTTTATGTCATAAAAAGTATCTTGGTGTGACTCTAACCAAACAAGTGAAAGATCTATATGACAAGAACTTCAAGTCTCTGAAGAAAGAAATCGAAGAAGACCTCAGAAGGTGGAAAGATCTGCCATGCTCATGGATTGGCAGGATTAATATAGTAAAAATGGCCATCCTGCCAAAAGCAATCTACAGATTCAATGCGATCCCCATCAAAATTCCAACTCAATTCTTCATAGACTTAGAAAGAGAAATTCTCAAATTCATTTGGAATAACAAAAAAACCAGGATAGCAAAAGCTATTCTCAACAATAAAAGAACTTCTCGGTGAATCAGCATCTCTGACCTGAAGCTGTACTACAGAGCAGTAGTGATAAAAACTGCATGGTATTGGTACAGTGACAGGCAGGTAGATCAATGGAATAGAATTGAAGACCCATAAATGAACCCACACACTTACAGTCACTTGATCTTTGACAAAGGAGCTAAAACCATCCAATGGAAAAAAGAGCATTTTCAACAAATGGTGCTGGTTCAACTGGCAGTCAATATGCAGAAGAAGGCAAATTGATCCATTCCTATCTCTCTGTACAAAGCTCAAGTCCAAGTGGATCAAGGACCTCCACATAAAACCAGATACACTGAATCTAATAGAAGAGAAAGTGGGGGAAACTCTTGAACATATGGACACGGGAAAATTTCCTGAACAGAACACCAATGACTTATGCTTTAAGATCAAGAATTGACAAATGTGACCTCATAAAATTGCAAAGCTTCTGTAAGGCAAAGGACACAGTCAATAGGACAAAATGACAACCAACAGATTGGGAAAAGATCTTTACCAATCCTACATCCAATAGAGGGCTAATATCCAATATATACAAAGAACTCATGAAGTTAGACTCCAGAGAACCAAATAACCCTATCAAAAAATGGGGAACAGAGCTAAACAGAGAATTCTCAACTGAGAAAACTCGAATGGCTGAGAAGCACCTAAAGAAATGTTCAACATCCTTAGTTATCAGGGAAATGCAAATCAAAACAAGTCTGAGGTTCCACCTCACACCACTCAGAATGGCTAAGATCAAAAGCTCAGGTGACAGCAGATGCTGGCGAGGATGTTGAGAAAGAGGAACACTCTTCCATTGCTGGTGGGATTGCAAGCTATACAACCACTCTGGAAATCAGTTTGGTGGACCATGAGAAAAATAAACATAATACTACATGAGGACCTCGCTATACCATTCCTGGGCATATACCCAGAAGATGCTCCAACATGTAATAAAGGCACATGCTCCACTATGTTCATAGCAGCCATATTTATAATAGCTAGAAGCTGGAAACAACCCAGATGTCCCTCATCAGAGAAATGGATACAGAAAATGTGGTACATTTACACAATGGAGTACTACTCAGCTATTAAAAACAATGAATTCTTGAAATTTGCAGGCAAATGGATGGAACTTGAAAATATCATCCTGAGTGTGGTAACTCAGTCACAAAAGAACGAATATGGTATGTACTCACTAATAAGTGGATATTAGCCCAAAAGCTCGGAATACCCAAGATTCAATTCATAGCAACTGTTGTTCGAGCGTGGGGTCTCAGATAGGAGTTAGAGAAGGGACTGAAGGAGCTGAGGGAGTTTGCAGCCCCATAGAAGGAGCAACAGTGTCAACTGGCCTGACCCCCGGTCCTCCTGGAGGCTGGACCACCAACCAAAGAATATACATGGAGGGACCCATGGCTCGGACCACATATGTGGCAGAGGAGGGCCTTGTTGGCCATCAGGGGGAGGAGAGGCCTTTGAGCCTGAGAGTGTTAGAGGCCCCAGTATGGGGGAATGCCAGAGAGGGAAGACAAGAGTGGGTGGGTGGGTGGGTGGGTGGCGAATACCCTCATAGAGGCAGGGGGAGGGGGGATGGGATAGGGGGTTTCCAAAGAGGAGATCTGGAAAGGGGAAA
This sequence comes from Uromys caudimaculatus, assembly GCA_028551405.1. Classification (NCBI taxonomy): domain Eukaryota; kingdom Metazoa; phylum Chordata; class Mammalia; order Rodentia; family Muridae; genus Uromys; species Uromys caudimaculatus. The sequence continues at coordinate 65,274,974 of CM052705.1, read as the reverse complement.
CATTTGAAATGTAAATAAAGTATCAAAAAAAATCATGGTATTGTAAAGCAATGGATGGCTCTGAGAATGATTATATTTGATGATATACACAGATCCAAAAAGATAAATGACACATGTTGTCTCATGTGTGGAACCTAGAAGTAAAATTATATATACATACACGCATATATACATATATACATGCACACATAATTTATATGTGTTTATTTTTGTGTTTATTGGTCATACAGCTAGGAAGAGGTTAATGAGATGAAAGAAGACATCTAAAAGGATGAAGACTTAGGAGGGAATGGGGTGCATGTGATAGGAAGGCAGAAGAGAGATTAACTGGGGCAGAAAGAGCCAACTGGAGGGAGGGGACATTCTTAGAGGGCAACGGGCACTGGACTGAAAGAGAATAAGAATAATTAAGAGAATACTACTACTACTATTTGTATCCATACACATAAATAAGATTATGCCATAATGAAACCTATTGCTTTGTATACATACCCTTAAAAACAAAAAACCAAAAATAAATAAAACAATGTATGTTCTCAATAGAATGACAGAAGTTTTCTAAAAAAAAAAAAAGTGCAATTTTATTTGGTTCCTCATGAGGAGTCTTTTCCTTCCTTGCAGAGAGGGCTTGCTCCTCCGGTGGATTCAGACGCTTGCTTTTTTTTTTTTTTTTTTTTTTTAATGTAGACAAAGGGGACAAAGGCATGAGTTAGGCTCAGACTAGCTCTATGATATCTCTCATATAATCTCAGAGTGTACACCCGCTGACCATTTTTAACCTTACCGCCCAAAGACTGATCTTTAAATGTCTTCACCTTGGTCAGTAAGGTATCAATATGTTGGTTTTGAGGGTAAGGCAGTGGCACAGTCCATAGCACAACAAAGAGACCATCTCTTGCTGAGCTTTGTCTACTTTACGCCTCACTTTCAAAACTGTCACATCCGTTTCTGATGCCTCTGACATCGTTGTTATTCCAGGTGGGCTAAGGGTGAAAAACCACTAATTGTGGGTAAGGGAGGTGAAATAGCAGTGTTAATGGTGGAACAAATTAAGTCAGACAACTGTTGGGAGGTCAATCTGTAAAGCAGCGAGAATGTTATGTACCCCAAATTATATGACGCTTGGTAAGGCAGAATACATCCACCAGTGGGCTGGACTGGGATAGGGTGCTTGCCAAGGGGTTTCTGGAGCACTGATGCTACGGGGGAAAAGGCCATCTCCGAAATGGCTGGTCATGGACACACAGGCCACTTTGCTGTGAACAGATTAGAGCCGAGTGGGTACCAGGAGGTATGGGTTCCTCATCTGAGATATTTGACCCTGAAGGCGGCCAGGTCTGTCTCTCTGTGTGCTATTAATTAGTTATGGAAGCAAAGAAAGCCCAGCAGCTGCTTCATTTAAATAGTCCAGGCAGATGAAATCTAAAAGGCTTCCTGTCTCTCCTGCCTGGGGTGAGGCAACAACTCATTAGCTCAGATTTTTAATTCTGGATCTGCAGTGATAGCATGGGCATTGTGACTCTGGAGTAGAGCTGCAGGAATATGCAATCTCATTCAACCGACAAACGATACCGTTTCCCTTTAAAATGATATCAGAGTTGGTGCAGGAACTTTCCCGTGTGATAAAGCCTCTTAATATCCTTGTCAGCCCTAATAGTCTCGATACACACAATATGAAATCAGTATACTATTTTCTAATGCAGTCTGTCGATCACGTTTTGAATTTTCTTCTCCAAAATACCATCCATGCAGCTGTGTCATCAGAGAACGCCAGCTATTGGATAAGGATCAAGTAATTACATCGGCCAGTTCTGCCCTTGACAGTTTTCCTTGCACTGCCTTCTATTTCTAAAAGTCTCTTCTATTTGATCATGCTGGTTCTGGAATTTAAAGCCTGCAGTGATTAGAAAAGGCAACTAACGATTTGGCTGCTGCGTTATTTTCCATGCTAATAATTGCCTGTGTTAATGAGGGATGCCTAAGGTCAGGAATCAAATATATTCACTGTGTATCTGAAACACTGAACATTTAATGGATGAATAATTATAAGTGAGCTAGTTTTTTTTTAAAAAAAATCAGGCAAGATTAATGTTAAGAAATCAGGTTACGAGTAATATTATCTTGACTTTGGGACACAAGAAAAAAAACCCTAAACTTTAAAAGTTGGGATCAGAGACATACCATATTTATATCAAAGGTTCACAGAAAAGATTGTGGTTTTTCCATCATGTCTCTTCAGTTGCCTGAATTGAGGTGATTTTAAAAATTAATGGATATTGTGTGTTTCATGCTAGAAGAGTTTTAGAACTGTAAGATGAACTTCACACCAAGAATAATAACAGCTGCTCATAGTTATTGAGGGTTGGCTACAAACCAGATCCTGCTTGAAATGCTTTACACCTTTATAATTGCTCAAATAATGTCAGATTTACAAAGAAGGTGAGGAAACTTACCCAGAGGGGAAGGTTCAAGATTACTGAGTCCAGGGGTGTCAAATCAAATTCTGAAGTTAGACTTGAGAGCTGGCTTTTTGTTTCTTCACAGCGCTGTTCCCTGGGTTGCACCTCCGAGTCTTCCATAGTCAATTTGGCATTTTCCTTAACTAGAATAGCAAAGATTCTGTAGGGATTATCCGAACCAAATAGTCAAAGATAAAACAACAGTGTATGGGTTAGTTCAAATTCTTTGTGGAAATAGAACTTATCACCTCTGTTAATCTATCATCTATATATCAACCATCTACATATCTATTTACCTATTCAAATAGTCTCTCTCTTCCCTCTCTCTGTCTCTGTCTCTCTGTCTCTGTCTCTCTGTCTCTCTCTGTCTCTGTCTCTCTGTCTCTCTGTCTCTCTGTCTCTCTGTCTCTCTGTCTCTCTGTCTCTCTCTCTCTCTCTGTGTTTAAGAAGAAATTGGCTAATGTAATTATTGTGGTCTGTAAGTTCCGATATTTGCAGAGCCAGTGGGAAAGTTGGACACTCAGGAGGAGAATATTTAATCTGAAGAACCCCAAGCTCCAGACTTGAGAAGAAAAGATGGTTAAATGTTAAATGTGAGCATAAAATCAGTAAAACATCATTGTTCTATTTTGAAGGGATGTGTGAAGAAGTCTATCCTACTTGGAGAAGAATCAAGATTTTTGTGCCAATCCTTCCTTTTCTTGATTAGAAAATGTCCAGCTAAGGAATATGATTTGTTTTATTCAATTTGCCAATTTAAATGTTAATCTTATCTACTGCGTACACGGCATTTTCTTCCATTCCTCAGTTGCCAGGCACATAGGTTGGTTCAACTCAGATACTATAAATAATGCTGCAGTGAACATTGAACTGAAAATATTTCTATGATATGTTGATGTGGAGTCTTTGGGGAAATAATGAGAAGTAGGTGGGCCATAGGTCCACCTTTAACTAAGCTTTAGTTTTTCTAGCTTTAGTTTAACTAGCTTTAGTTTTTCCGAGTACCCTCGATACTGATTTTCACAGCAGTGGGATGACTTTGCATTCCCACCAACAGTGTGTGAGGATTTCCTTTTACTTTAGACATAGGTTTACTCTTGCTTTTGAACTGGGCTATTCCCCCCCCCCCCCCGGTGAATTCCTTGCTTTGGATATTAATCTCCTATCAGGTACATGGTTAGCGGAGACTTTCATCCCATCCTCAGCTTGCCTTTTCATTTTGTTGGTTGATTTTTTCCCCATTTCTTTTCCGTGTTTTTAGTTTGGAGCAGGTTCATTTGTACCTTTATACTTCTGTCAACTGTCATGGACTAAACCTTGAATAGTAAATCTCTAGAAAAGTGGAAGACTTTAAAAGGTCTTTTATCCAATATTGAAAAATGATTTTTCATTCTTTGCATAGGAATAAGTAAAACATTTTTAGGTATAGCTTTCTAATAACAGTAATATAAAAACTCAGCTTGTTAGAGGCCTCAGTAAAGGGGAATATCAAGGCGGGAAAATGGGGATGGGTGGAAGGGGGGGCTGGGGGGGTGGGAGGTGGAATTCCCTCCTAGAGGCGGGTTGGGGAGGGGATGGGGGGTATACAAAGAGGAGACTCAGAAAAGGGGAAACATTGGAAATGTATATAAAGTATCAAAAATAAAAAAGGAGGAAAAAAAAAAAAGAAACACACACACACACACAAAAAAAAACTCAGCTTGTCAATTCAAGAGCAATGCAGTCTAAAGTTTTAAAAAGTAAACCATATATTTGGGTATAAAGAATTATAAAACAACACAAGCCCATTTCTATTTCATACTTTCTCTCTGTACATGATGCTGCATATATAACTACACATATATGTATATTTTATTGATTTTATGATTGTGAAATGTCCTTAAGCAACCTAGGGTATGCACTTGGTGTCCAACTTCTGATGCAGGAGAGTAGACATAAACTTAATAGTGGAAAAATGATGTGTGTGTGTGTGTGTGTGTGTGTGTGTGTTTAACTGACTGTATGTGTAGTGCATATGTGGCCTACGTGCACACAGAGTCCAGAAAAACATATTAGATGTCTTTTTCTACTGCTTTCTTCTTTACTGCCTTGACATATGGTCTTTTGATGAACCAAAGTTGTCTAGGTTCTCTGGCCAGTAATGTCCTGAGATCTGCCTGTCTCTGGCTCAGTGCTGGGATTAGAGACATGAGCACACATGCCCTATTTTTTATGTGATGGCAGAAGATTCAAATTTATGTCCACAGCAAGTATTTTTCCCCTCTGAGCCATCTCTTCTGACTTGAGAACATGATTTTTAGAAGTTGTTTTTAAATATTATGTAGCAGGATTAATAATGAGACTTCAGATAATTAGACCCTTTCCCCCTATTTATAATTTAGTGTTGGGGAAATTTTTAGTAGGGACAATGAGCTACAACTGGCTCAACATCAGTAATATAATTTCATTTATGTGTATGGTATGTGTGTATGCTCCAGAACAAAGTGTCAGATTCTTGGAGCTGGAGTTTCCGGTGGTTTTGAGCTACCCAACATGGGTTCTGAGAACAGAACTTGGGTCTGGTGGAAGATCAGCAAGCACAATTTACTCCAGCCCCAGTAATATAATTTTAATGAACAACATGTCCCCATGTTATATAAAGAATGTCTTATTCCATTTGATTCTTTCAAGGGAACTATTGATTGGGTTTTGCTTCCTGAACATTTCAGATATAGCATTAAATAATGCCCATGTGTCAGGAGACTACAATATTTTAATGGTAGTTAATATTTGTACTGCCAGAATTTCCGTAGCAAAACAATCAATTGTTATATTAAGCGGAAAATTACATATTAATTTCTAATTTATGTCTAAGTAATATTTACTTTGTACACTATTAATGGGAAATAAATATTTGTAGTTTCATAGTAATTTATGTCATCAGGAAAATATTTGTAGATGTGAAATAAAGGCTCAGCAATACCATTCTGACATGGTCAACAAGCAGGAGACCATATGAACTTCTCCTGAGAACACCAGGTTTAATCAGTGTGCTAATGCAGAGTGGTTTTGTTCCCACCCTAAGATACTAGTATCTACTAACTGGTCAGAAATGTAATTCCTTGTATAAAAGCACAGATTATTTTAGATGTGCAACTGACAAGATTTTTAATTATTAAACTTGCTCATTCTTTGCCAAGGGATAATTAAAAATACACCGACTTGGTTAAGGAAGGTAGAAAGTTATTTTCTGCTAAAAAGTTGTCATAATAGAAAATATTGCCTTTTTTCAATTTTTTTGATTGGATATTTTCTTTATTTACATTTCAAATGCTTTCTCCTTTCCAGGTCTCCCCTTCGGAAACCCCCTATCTTATCCCTCCTCCCCCTGCCTCTATGAGGGTGCTCCCCCCCTCCCGTCCTCCCGTCCTGGCATTCCCCTACACTGGGGCATCTAACACCCCCAGGCCCAAGGGCTTCTCCTCCCACAGATGTCCAACAAGGCCATCCTCTGTCACATATGTGGCCAGCATCATGGGTCGCTCCATGTGTATTCTTTGGTTGGTGGTCCATTCCCGGGGAACTCCGGGAGGTCTGGCCTGAAAGCTCACAGCCAACCATTAGACTGAGCTCAGGGTTCCCGATGGAGGAGTTGGAGAAGGGAAAGAAGGAGCTAAGGGGGTTTGCAACCCCATGGAGGGAGCAACAGTGTCAAAATTGCTTATTTTTGAGTCAATAAAGTTGTGATAAGACTTCAAGTTGCCCCATGAAAAGCAGCCCCATGTACACATATGAATAACACTAAGTATTGGCCTCAGCGGCTGGCTGCCCTTCCCACACTCACCCCAGGGCTGTTTGCTCATGTTGCTCTGTACCTAAACAGCGACCCCACTTTCTTCATGCACCAAATGAACCCTGGATGTCAGTGGAAGTAAACAATGTCATTTGGACTTTAAGGCTGTTATTACAAGCAGCAGCAGTATGATTCTTTCAGGCTCTGTGTGGATGCTATTTATTTTAAAATTCTCTCTCTCTCTCTCTCTCTCTCTCTCTCTCTCTCTCTCTCTCTCTCTCTCTCTCTCTCTCTCTCCCACACACACACCTTGAAATGATCTCAGGAAGGATTGCTTATATATTTATAATTTTATCTATTTATGGTATTTATGAGATACAGAGTGATATTTTGTGTTAGTTCTTTTTCTGTCGCTGTGATAAAATGCTATGGCCAAGGCAAATTATAGAAGAAAGTTTATTTCGGCGTAGAGAGTTGGCGTCCATAATAGCAGGGTGAGGGCAGAAGGCAGGCAGGGCAGCTGGAGCAGAATGCTGAGTGTTAACATTTGGAAGCACAAACACAAAGCAAGAGAGAGAAGCAAGAAATGCTGTAAGTCTTCAAATTCTCAAGACCTGCCTCCAGTGCCACACATGTGAAACCTCAAACAGTCGCTACTGGGGATGAAGGGCTCAAATGTAGAAGCCTATGGGGAACAGTTTCATCTCGGCCACCAGGTATCTCAAAGGATTTCTGTGTCATTTGTACTGATGAGATCAGCATAAATGGTATATCCACTGCCACAAACATCGATCATTTACATCTTCACCGTGCCCCCCCCCCCCGCACATATGCAGCAGACATGCAACTCAGTCTCCATGTGGGTCCTCCCTAAAACTGTTGCCTGACTGGATTTAGTTCCCCAACAGGGCTGCTCTGTCTGGCTGCAATGGGAGAGGATGAACCCAAAACCCTACAGACTTGATACACCAGGGTGGGGGATACTAGTGGATGTGTTGTGGGGGACTGTCTTAGAGGAAAGGGGCTATGGGATGGGGGAGGGACTCTGTGAGGGACCGGGCGGAAGGGCAGTGTTTTGGATATGAATAAATAAATTAATTAATTAAAATAGAAAAAAATACAAAAGATGCACAAGTCCTCTCTACTAGCTGTTTTGAAATATACTATTAATTGTTGCCAACCGCAGCAATTCTGTTACGGAATGCTAGAGGCTATTCCTAACCATTCTCACTATTCTCTTCCTCTGCCATACCTTTCTCAGGTTCTACTATCTACTTCTATGGAAGCAGGTTTGGAAACTGTGGAGATCCTCTATCCAAGGAGTGTAGGTCGGTAAATTATATTTAAAAGGTCTTAGTGTAATAGTGTTTGTATTTAACAGCCATTTTACAGGGATTTATTCAGCTGTAAAGGTAGATTCTGCTGCTGTGTTTCTCAGTACAGTGGGAGTCACACCTAGGGCCCTTTCTTGGCCTACAGGCACATCTCTTTAAAATTTGAGCCATATGCTCTCTTGATCTAGGAGATGTCACCTCTGGAAGGAGCTTTTGGCGTCACCTGACCCAGTTTTTCCCACATTAGGGGAATGTCCATTCAGCTCTGCTATTCTTCGGAAACTCATTTCATTTTAGCCCCTGTTGGAAGTCCAGCTCTAATTCTTTGAAATATGTTCCATATATTAAGTTTGTTTAATTATCTGTTAATCAGGAGTTTTCTTGCAACTTCGCCAATTAAAATTTGCTTTGTTTTTCTGGGAAAGCACAAGTTTTGCCTTCTTCATATGTGTTCTTCAAAGCTAAACTTGAAATCTGTATATAGCTATAAATTAATTTATAGAGACAGCATATAGGATTTTAGAATTTCAGAATAGAAGACAATTATTAAACGACTTACATTTGATTTTCTTCTTTTATGCCTTCTCTCGAAGATGTTAAGTAATGTAGTTGCCTTTCCTATTTTAAATATCAAAAGAATTCTTTCCAGCCTGTGACATAAAAGCTGAATCCCTATCAAAAGATGAGGGGAAATATGTGCTCTGAAGAATGCAGCTGATTGTATAGAGATGGTCAAGGTCATTTAGTCTAATTATCAGTAAAGCCAGTCAATATGCACAGAATTCAATGGATGCCCATGAAGACAATTAAGCTAATTGTCTTTAGGGGATCCATTTTCAGATTTCTTCTCCAATTTGCCCTGCTCTGTCTGAGGCTGCTTTTCCCTCTGTTCTTTTGAGTTCTTTATGTGATTTTCACTTGAGATCAATAAGCACAGTCAGACTTTATAATGGAAGGATACACATGGGCCCTCTGTCTTCATCATCATTTGTAAGCAGCCAGCCACCCCCCCTTGCGTCTTGAATTATTTGGGCTTAGCTGGAATAAGCCAGGCACTGTGGGTCTACCAGTGTGCTAGCCAGATGGACGAGGTACACAATGGCTAGGCACCTTTGCTGACTGACTGCTAGGACTTTAGGCCATGTGTGCTGAAATTGCTGCCTGCTCGAATGACTGACTGCTAAAGTGAAGTTCATCACCCAGCTTAGTTATCATTGGTGGGGAGGGCAACTGACAGAGACTATTTAAAAGAGGACAGTTCACCAGACTAATATAGCCCATGCTATTAGCCTAAGCTGATACTGTTAGTAGGACGTTGGCTGGTAGGACTTATGGGTGTTCTTACAGAATGTTCTAAAGTACACAGATCTATTAAGGCCTGGGGTACTGTGTATGGATTTCTTCCAGCAAACTTTACCTCTTAAACATATAACACAAAATATTTTACATGAGACTTTTAGAAATAGATATTATAGCAGAAGAAAATCCCTTTGTTGAAACTTTCTAAACCCTTTAGTTATTTTGCGTTTGTATGTAATTGTAAATACTTCATGAAGAAAAAAAATCACAAATATGAATTGTTGGGGCATTGTTGGAGGAAAATAATCAGTTGAGAAGAACTTGATATTCTAGTAATTCAGTGATTTATAATCTAAGTAGGAAAATAAGATAAGAGCTATATGCAAAAAATGTATATAAGATTACTTTATTTTCTTAAAAAGGGCAAAAGAAGGGGGTAGCTTACATAAATGAGTCTAATATTAATTGCATCATATTTTAGACCAGTATCAATTTCAATTTTGTATCTGATTGATTCATTCATTGTATGGAAATGATTTAACAATGCCAGTGTTCTACACTTCTGGCTTCTGTCACTAGAAACATTGGAATTATGCTACAGTTTCCGACACGTTTATTATTCTGTCTTCCCTTTTGGAATCCAGTGACCATCATCATTTCTGTTACTTTAATGTGAACTAAGATCAATATAACTGGGTTTATAGCATTTATTTAAATGCCAGCTTTGTTGTGGATGTTTTTAGCGATTGTTCTCTACATCTTTTGTAAGTCCACCTCTGATCTAGTATTGTTAACAATTAATTGATTCTTTTGTTAAGGCAAATATTCAATATAGTTACTTATGCACTGACTGTAAATAAAGATTTTGATGTTCTTTTTCTTTTGTGTTCTATATTACTTTCTTTTTTAAAAAAATAGTTTAATTTATTAAAATGATATGTTTGGGGGGGTGCTCATGTGAAGGTTAAAGAACAACACTGTAGGCTCAGTTCTCGCCCGTCACCTGCTTTTGTGTAGGTTCCAAGGACAGAACTCAGGTCGTCAGGTCTGTGTGGCAAGCACCTTTGCCTGCTGAGCCGTTTTATTGGCCCATATTATTTTCTGTTTCGAATATTATTTTATTTTGCTTCTTATTTGTTCTTTTGACTTTTAAATGGTGGTGATGTTACTACAGGACTACACAGGAAGTAAAAATAACATTTACTACTATATTATTAAAAATGATTTAAATAATGCCAAACAAAACTTGTTTTCAAAAGAAAAGGAAGGAAAGGGCCTTTGCATGTGTGATAAATTTTTCTAGAATTGACACAATTGTCTCAGACTTAAAACATCAACTTTCAATAAACTGAAGTAGGCTACTAAATATTGAACAGTACTTAAAAAATATTACAAATGTTATCAGATTTAAAACAGGAATTAATAATCACAACTGTTCATTAAGATCTTTCCATATTTAATAAATATAAAAATATAGGATATAAAATTTCTCTGAAAATGCATGATAATTAAAATATGCTAACATATCCCTTACCTCATGAACTTACTGTTTCTAGTTATGAATATGTTTATATTCTGCTCTTCCAATAATTTTGAAATATGATTATTAGCTCAATATTATATAAGATATTAAGTCTCACATACTTATCCCACTCAGCTGAAATCTCTCGCTGTCTTGTCACCAGCTCTCCACATCAGCTTGTCTCTAGGTTCTATGGATTATTCTCAAACCTGTGTATATTTTCAGGTTGTGTGCTTGCAGGAGACCAGGAAACATTTCTCCTTTTGTGGTTGGCTTATTTTTATTTGGTTTAATGCCCTACAGGTTTACCTATCTTTTTTGCAAATGACAGAACTTTCTTTACTCCTCAGGCATGAGTTATTTCTTTTTATGTACATATACTATCTTTTCATTATACAGTCATCCATTTTGGGGACATCTGGGTTGATTCTGTATCTTGGCATCTGTGAGTAACGCTGCTATACACATTGGACCAAGCACAAACAGCTTTCAGGCTTACTGTTCTCATTTTCTTTAGGCATATACCCAGAAACGATGCTTGCAGATTGTATGATTGTTATTTTTATGAGAAACTTTCATACTATTTCACATAATGATTATACAAATTTATATTCTCATCCATAGATAACAATGTTGGTATTCAAATTATGCCAAAACATATATGTTTTTGGTAAAACCCATTTTAATGTGCTTAGAACAATATCTCATTTTTTTGGTAGTTTTCTTAGTTTTTATTTATTTATGTTTTGGCTCAGGAGACCAAACTGAGTACATTGTAAATGCTAGTCTAGTGCTCTGTCACCATGAAGCATACTCAGTCCTACATGGTCAGTAGTGACATGAAACACCATTTAAGCTATTGACTTTTGTGTTTCTTTATTGGGAAAATGGTTGTTTAGATTGCTTGTCCATTTTAAAACTGGGTGTTTCTCCCTTGATGTTGTGCTGTTTGAATTCCTTACACATTTTGAACACTAGCCCCTTCTCAGTTGTATGGTTGGCTATTTTTTTTCTTCTTCTAATGTAGGGATTAATTCTCTGTGTGACTCATCACCTTTATTTTGGACAGTCTTTTTTTTTTTTTTTTTAAGCTCTGGTACAGTCTTATTTACTTTCCTTTTGTTTCCTGTGGTTTCTTTATTTTTGGGGGTGGGGGGCAAGCTCTATCCTAAAAAATCATTGTCCAGACCAAGAAAGCTTTTCCTTATTATTTTTCCCAGAGATTTCATGCTCTAGATTTAAGTCTTTTATCTATTTAGAATTTCTATGTGTACAGGTGACATATGGATAAATTTTATTCTTGCATATGTAAATTTATTTAGTATTCCTGACATCTTTTATTAAAGAGATTGCCTTTTCTCCCAGTCTTTGCTTTTGATAGCTTTAAAAAAAATTAATCAACTGACCACAAATGTATGAGTTTATCTTGGGCTTTTCTATTCTGTTCCATTGATCAATGTATTTTCTTCATGTATCGTACTGCTCTGATTATTGTAACTCTGTGGCAAGTTTTGCAATCAGAGAATGTGATGCCTCAGTTTGCTTTCATTGCTCAAAGTTGCTTTGGTTATTCAAAGCTTTTTGTGACCATAAAGTTAGGACTTTTCTCTTTCTACAAAAAAAGTACATTTTTTTGGAGTGTTCTTCATTCTCTTTTATTAGTGTTGTGTAGCTTTCAATGTACAGATTATTCACTTGCCTGGTTAAACTAATTTTCTTCTGTTGTCAATAGAAGTGTTGTCTTTATTTTTGCATAATTATTTATTATTATATTGAAATGCTGATGGTTTTTGAGCATTGATTTTATAACCTGCGATGTTGCAGATTTATTGTGGAATTTTTCGTATATGATCATGTCATATATGCTGAGCATTCACGGTCAATTTGAACCCTTATTTGAGAATTGTATTCCTTTTATTCCACTCTTTTTCCTAACTACTTCTAATACTATCTTAAGGACTTCCAGTATTATGTTGCATAAAAGTGGGAAAGTAGGCATGGTCTTGATTCTGATCTAAGAAGAAAATATTAAGTCTCTCCATTAAGTATAAGTTGCAATTTCTTTGCATATGTACACGTGTGGCATGTATGTATGCCTGATGATATGTGTGTGACTGCACATATGTGCAGGTATGGAGGTCAGAGGTTGATGTGAGATATATTCCTTGATCATTCTCCATTTTATACGTATTGAGGCAGAGTTTCTCACTGAACTCTGAGGTCCTCTTTTTGGCTAATCTGCCTAGACAGCTTGCTCTGATGTTGCCATGTCTCTCCCATGAACCTGGATTACAAATATGTTGCCATGCGCACCTGGTTTTTATATGGGCTCTGGGGATTTGTACCCAAGTCCCTGTAAGTGTCAGACAAGCACTACCCACCAAGCCATCTCTGCAACCATTACTGGTAAGTTTGTTGTACATAACAATTACTGAATAGCTGCACATCTTTTCCACAATTAGTTGAGAGATTTTTCTCTCTGTTGTTGTCTTAAAAGGATGTTGAATTTTGTCCAGTGGCTTTTCTTTATCTACATCAGATTCTTCTTAATGGTCATACTTCAAAGTGTCTTAAGAACTTCAAGGTCGAGAAGGAAAACCCTGCTTTTGATATTAAAATTAGAAGTTTTCTTTGTTAAATTTACATATAAAACAGGACAGCAGGAGCTAATACAAATGCAGTTTTTCCCCATAGAATGTAAATATATATATATATATTTCTTGGTGTCAGTATTAACTATGAAATAGAGACTTGATATTCCTGGGAAATTCCCAGCAGAACTCGGGCTGTAGTTTAAAAAATAAACCCAAAGTCTTTTCTTTCTTTCTTTTTTTTTTTATGAAAAACTTACATCAACTGACAGCTTTGCTCACTCCACCAGTGAGATTTTGCAGTCATCGGTGATAAATCATTTTTGTCTTTTTATCTGACTCTCTCTCTCTCTCTCTCTCTCTCTCTCTCTCTCTCTCTCTCTCTCTCAAGAAATGAAGTCTCTCTGTGTGTGATGTGTTTATAAAAAGATAAAGAGAGAAGGAATATGTTTTGGTGGAGGTGTGGTGAGGTGAGGGAAAAGGGGTGTCTCAGCGGGCCCATGCTGATGCATCCCTTCCCCGCTGAGAGACCAGCCACAGGACAGTCTAATAAAGAATAGAGTTTATTCAGATCATGGGGAGGGGAGTCAAGAGGGTAGTAGAGGCAGAGAGAGAGAGAGAGAGAGAGAGAGAGAGAGAGAGAGGAAGAGGAAGAGAAGTAGAGGCCTCCGGTTATGAGCAAGTGGAGAGAGAGGGGGGGAGGGAAGGGGAGAAGGGGGGAATGAGCAGGAGAACAGAGAGGGAGCAGGAAAGCAAGGGCAAGAGAATGAGGAGGAGGCAAGCAGCCCCTTTTATAGTGGACCAGGCTCACCTGGCTGTTGCCAGGCAACTGTGGGGCGGAGCATACCTGGCTCTTGCCAGATAACTGTGGGGTGGAGCTTAGACAAAATGCTAACAGTGTTTTTTGAAAGTGTTTGTTGTCTGCTTTTGTATCTTTTGTATCTGGTTAGTTTTAAGATAGTAGATTAGAGTTTTATTTGTAGCGATTATCAAAGTTAATAATTGACAACAGTCCCACGTGAC
>CM052705.1:65245168-65260474 GCA_028551405.1 Uromys caudimaculatus | reverse complement strand
CTGCTTATATAGCCCTGAGGCAGCGTGTCCTCCACTGATTGGCGCCCCCGGGAGTGGGCCGTGATTAGTCACGTACACCCTTAATGCGCAGGCGCTTCGGGCGAGCCACCCCGCGCTATCCACAAGTTTCCTCAGAGTAATAGCGCCATCTGGTGATGGCGAATATCCTAACCGCTCCTTACACATTGAAAGCTTGCTTTCCCTGCCAAATTGACTGTTGTTATTCATCCATGATCTCTGGAGAACATGGTTGACCCAGATCCTCAGCAGAGAGCCTGTGGGAGCAGCCATCTTCAAGTCCTGTGGATGAATAATATCTGGTGTTCTTGACTTCTTATCTTAGTTTTATTTTTTACATTCTCCATTATCTTTTCATTGACTGCATTAGATTCTTTTCATAGTGCATCATTGACATCAAACTCCATGTGAATAATTTGATCCTTCTCCTAGGTGTAGTGAGGTCTTTGAATAGTTGATTCCAGATCTGCACATTACTGTTTTCTTTCGAGTAGTGTGTAACAAGATTTACTCATGGAGTTGGAGCTCCCTTTGTGCTTTATCACCTTGTACCTTTGATGTCTTGTTCTCTCCAACAAGATGTTCTTGTATCTGAGGAACATCCTTTACAATTCCTCTGTGTATAGATGTCTTTTAGAGGCTAACACATCAGCTTTTCATCCATTAAAAAATATTTATCTTGATTTTTGCTGATTATCAGTGGTTGGCATTCTTACTTCTGAAGACAGTTTTATCCATTTTGGGAAATCTTAAAACAAAACTTGCTATATACACTGTCTGTGTCCATTCTTTTTGTCTTCTAGACAGCAGAACATAAAACTTCCTGAGGACTTTGTGTTTTATGTGTTTGTAATTTTGGTTTTATTCCATGGTTTTCCCCATTTGGCTGCTGGAAATCTGGCATTGCAGTTTCTTCTGACCATTTTCAGTATACTTCCTGTCTCTTCCACTGTCCACTATATTTTGAAACATTGCCAGTGAAGTCTTAATTTTGCTCTGGATTTTTCCAGTCCTGGGGTTTTAGCTTGACTCTTTTTAATGTCTGCTGTCATAGTTTATATCATCTGTATGCTACTGAAATGATGCTACTTATTTTTCTTCTTGAAAATTCGGAGCATATTTTCACTGGGTCTGACAAAGCCTTTGGCTATTTTGCTTGCTGTTATCACTCCTGGTTCACATATGTGATATCTTTTCTCTTCATGTGCCTGCAGGTGCTAGACGTTACGTTTGAAAAAGTATTTATCAGAGCATTTGAGGCCTAGGGCGATATTTCTTTTCCTCTAAAGAGAGCTACTAAGCATCTAGGGTTTTCTTACTCCAAGCTCATATTCAATTGTGTACAAGGCTGAGATTAAAGGGAAAAGTAAAACTCAGCATAAGACAAAGTTGGCTTGTTTTTGGTTCATTACTCCTGGTACATAGTCTTTTGGAGTCACAGTTCCTAGAATGGCTAGGGCCCCACTTCTGACTCTCACCACTTTGCTCCCAGATCTTGCCAAGAGCATCTTTGAGGTCATTGTCAGATAATTGAATGTTCTCATGATGTGCCATTCCCAAGTTTTAGGCTCTGCCTTGTAATGAATTCCTCAGTATTTCTCTTCATTTCTTCTCAGTAGACCTTCCTTAATATTGTTTATTTTAAAATTAGTATATTTTTACTTTTTGAAATTAAAATGTAATACATCACTTATCTCCTTCCCTCTTTTCCTTCAACCCCCTATTATGTAAACCCTCTCTCTCAAATTCATCACACACACACACACACACACACACACACACACACACACACACACACACACACTCAGAGTTAAAGGTATAATTACAACCTCCTTAGTCTGTGTATTGTTACTTGTATGTATATGAAACTGACTTTTAAGAATGCATTTTAGCCCAGAGCTCCCAGGGACTAAGCCACCAACTAAGGACTACACATGGAGGGACCCATGGCTCCAGCTGCATATGTAGCAGAGGATGGCCTTGTCAGGTCAATGGGAGGAGAGGCCCTTGGTTCTGTGAAGGCTCGATGGATGCCCCAGTGTAGGGGAATTTGAGGGTGGGGAGGCAAGAATGAGTGGGTGGGTGGGGGTATACCTTCATAGAAGCAGGGGGAGGAGGGATGGGATAGGAGGTTTCCAGGAGGGGAACGGGGAAAGGGGATATTATTTGAAATGTAAATAAAGAAAATATCCAATAAAAAAAAAATGAATTTTAGCAAGCTTTTGTACATTGGTTCCCCAAGAACAGTTTGACTTGATTTGAATTATATAGTCTTTCAATCTCTAAAATAGACATCTCCTCATGCCTTCCACTCCCTCCTCTTACCTTCCTTTCTTCTTTACCAAAAGCATCCCTGTTATGCTTTTTGTTTTGCAAAATACTTGGAAGACAAACATTCTGATTTTTCAATTTCATTATTTTATTTTCTTTTTAGAGTAGTCTTTTGTTATGTATTGAATTCTTGTTTAAGATCATTTTATAACAGGATTCTGAAGGCATCATGGATATTTTACTATTTTCTGGTGTGTGTGTGTGTGTGTGTGTGTGTGTTGCATGTGTTCACACAGGCATGGTGTGTTGTATGTGCAGTGTTTTGTATGTACTGTTAATGTGTGTATGTGCACATGTGTGCATATGTGTAGAGACCAGAAGTTGACGTCTCTTGTATTTCCTTGGTTACTCTCCAACTTTGTGTTCTGGACAGGGTTTTTCACGGAACCTGAAGCCCATCAAATCAGCTAGGCTCTCTGAGCCTCAGAGATCAGTCTGCCTGTGCATTCCCTACCCAGGGCTGGGATTATAGGTGTGTATAACACAATTTACTATTTCATGTTAGGGACACAAACAGGATTCTCATGTTTGTGTGGCAAGCACTTTATCTATTCAGTCTTTCTATTTTGCTAATTCACTGTTATTGATGACAAGACTAACATTTCTGGTTTTGGTTCCTAAGGAATTTAATACCAGGAAAAGCCCTTTAACATAAGCCCATTTAGAATGGATTGTCTTGAGTTACTGAGCTCTGCTGAAAAAGCAAATGGTAGTACCACCTGACCTTTTCCAAGGTCATAGTCTATGTAGCAGCCTTTCTATGAAGACAGTTTTGGAAGCACATTTCAAGAGTTTTTCACAGCATATAATTCATCTTTTTATTTGAAAAGAAATTTTCTTTGAAGACCTTTCTGTTTTGGGCTTTTTGTTGTTGTTTTAGTAACTTTTCTAATTGATTTCTTTTTTTCCATCTTAATGACCTTAACATAGCTCATTGTTATTTTACTTGTTTTATTGGTGATTCACAAAGTCAGAAACACCTTTTATCAACTGTGAATCAAATATTTTTTCCAAATTTGAAATGTTACTTCAAATAAATGCATCTCCCATATTTATCATAAATGTATTAAAATACAGGATGAGCCTTTGAGTCAGCATTTATTTTATCAGTGCTCAGTCAGTGAACACTATGAGCAAACTTAGTACTAAAGACTTCAGATAATGAATCGGTCATAAAAGATCTTATATAACTTGTTTCCACAGCCTCTTCCTGGCAGGTCCTAAGAGAGTCTCTTTAACTTCACTGTGCTATGACGTTTCTTGGGGCTGTCTCTGAGTCTTTGTGATTTATTTTGATCAAAACTCATCCATATTGATTTCAAGCCAGGTATCTGCAGCATGCAGGCATTGGTTTTTTTTTTTTTTCTTTATTCTTGTTTTATCTGACATATCTCATCGACATGCCTTCTGTCTTGTGAAATAGCATGATCAGAAGCAACATGGGGAGAAATGGTCTTATTTGGCTTACACATACCCATATTAGTCCATTATTAAAGAAAGTTAGGACAGGAATTTGATTAGGGTAGAGACCTCAAGGCAGGAACTGATGCAGAGAGGGCACGGAAGACTGTTACTTACTGTTGCTCCTCATGGCTTTCTCAGCTTGCATTCTTATAGAACCCAGGACCACATCAGTCCAGGGAAGGCATCACTTACAGTGACTTGAGTCATTCCATACCAATCAACAATTAAAAAAAAATGCCCCATAGGTCAATTTGGTGGGGACATTTTCTTAATTAAGTTTTTCTCTTCCAAAATGACTCTTGCTTATGTCAAGTTGACATTAAAAACTAGCCTGCACAGTGCTAATTAGTAATCTAATGAAATCTTTATTGGTGGTGTGGCATTTAGAGCCAGATATTTAGAAAGTAATGTGAAATCTTTATGAGGGTTTCTTAAAGGAGTAGCAGAATTTTAACCCTACAAATAGCATATGCTTCTTTCAGTGCACTATTGGTCCTAGTTAATCAGAAGGGTTGATGTGTTCAGTTATTGGTTACAGCTGAGTTCCTTCTAACAAGGGCTCTACATAATATATCCCAGGACAAGATGTTGTGTATCTTTTTTCTAGGAATTAAAATAATACTTCCTAGCAAGGAGGTTTATGAGTGTCAGGGAAAAACACAAAATTTACAAGGGTGGGAAAGCTCCCGAAGCTTCCAAAATTCACAAGGCTGCCTTCCCACAGTTATGTAAACTGAATTTCATAATTCTAGGGAGAATTTCTAGGGAGAAAAAGACCTACAAGTTTGTCAGGGAGCTCTAGGCACATAGCTTTTTTGAGGCATTACTCCTGCTGTGGCCTTTACACTGATAGGGCTGTTTTTGAACTAGCATTTTATAACTTATCCTGATAAATCCATTGGTTCACTAAGCTGGACTTGGCTGGAATCACTTCTTTGGTGTATTCTAAATGCCCTGTCTCTGATGATGGCATCAGGAAAAATTACACAACTCAGGGAGTGGTCAACATGTATTCCTCTGTGTGACAGATATTCAACAAAGTTCAAATATGTAATATGAAGTTTTTGTTAAAAGGTAAAACTTACTTCAAGTTTTAATAAATAATTAAATTATCGAATGCGAGCTCAATGTTAATTTTACTTTTGACATTATTTTCTTCAACTTTGAAAGCTACTGGTTCTTATGAGTTACAAGAAGTGATCATGCTTCTTCTTTGTGTTAAATGTTAAGATGAACTGTTAATCTAGTGTCCTGTTCTTGAACCAGTGTCAGGAGCCCCCATATGCTCAAATTGTGTAAAGGTTGTGTATAGAACTGCAGAGGTGGCTTGCCTGGGGTGGAGTAAAAGAGCGTCATGACAAAAGAAAATCTCTAACCACATTTTGACTTAGATAATTTCTATTCCACTGTAAAATCTGATTAATGATGCTAGTTCTGACTGAAAAATTGTGAAGAAGAACAGAACCAGGTCTCTGAATAACACACAAAAATGTAAGATTTTACACACACACACACCCAGACACACATACCCACACACACACTTGGGTAGGAGAAAGAAAAAAATGCCCTTCATCTCTTTTGCTGATAAATTACTGGGTTGACTTAGGGATCCATAACGAAACAACCTTCCTAATGCTGAGACCCTTTAATACAGTTCCTCATGTTGTGATGACCCCCAACCATAAAATTATTTCATTGCAGCTCAAGGATTATGACAAATTCAGCCCTCTGGTGTGGTGAAATGCCGAGAGTGGAAAGGCTTGCAAGTCAGGAGGGGGACCCATGGAGTATCTGGGAAATTGTGGTTTCTGCTCAATTATGCTGTGAGCCTTAAACTATTATTTGTTTACAGCCCTTGAAAGAATAAAAACTAAAAACAATAAAAAAAGAAAGAAAGAAAGAAAGGAAGAAAGAAAGAAAGAAAGAGAGAAAGAAAGAAATCCATCAAAGCACTAAACTGGAAGCCATAATATATGCACATAGGACCTATAGGATAAAAAGAGAGAAAAAATGTAAATAAAATAAAATAATAAAATAAAAATACTTTTAAAAGGATAAAAAATATTTCATTGCTACTTCATAACTTTAATTTTACTACTGTTGTGAATTATAATATACATATCTGACATACAGGATATTTGATATTTGACCCCTATGAAAGGGTCGTTGGAATCCTCAAAAAGGGTTGCAGCATGCATGTTGAGAACTTCAGGACTAGGGAGTTAAAGCAACAGATATTTATTTCATCACAGTTCTAGGGAGTAGAAGTTCAAGATCAAGTTTTCATGTTTCAGGCACATCCCATTTAGCGTGTGGTTGCAGGCTGTGTTCATCTGGTGCAGATGGTGCTCTTCTTGCTGTGCCCTCCTGGTCTTTTCTACTGTGTGCACAGAGGAATAACATGCTCTCTAGAGTCTCTTCCTATAAGGACAACAGTTCTATCAGATCAGGGTCCACTTTCATCTAACCTTAATTCATTTCTCATTCTAACTACAGTCTTCAGCATACAAAATTGGATGGGAGGAAGTAGGGCAGGGGACATAATCATTCAGTTCACAGTGCCGGAGAAGATTGTCTCAATCTAGCACCTACAGAATCCGCAGCTGTGGAGTCACAAATAGCAGTGCCTCCAATGAGGTATGAACAGAAGGAAAAGGACCAGGTGCTAAGGATTTGCATCCCAGAACTTCTTAAGTAATGTTCAACAAGACACTTCCATACTTGATCATTTCTTGAAAATAGTAGAATTTGAGATGTCACGTCCAAAACTTTTTATACAACTTTAGATCTTGCCAAAACTTTTTGAGAAACACTGGAATGTGGACTTCTACTTTAGAGTTGTAACAATTATTTTTATTGATCGTCTCATAGCAAATTTCTTAAAAATCACACAAATTATGTAATTTATGTTGGTGGAAACTGTGTTCTATGATCCTTGAAGAAAATGATGCAGTTTTAATTTTTAATTTAAGATAAGGCAGTGACTATATTTTTCCAATAAAATACTGGAGAAGATATTTTGTCTAGTCTAGGAGGTTTGAAGAGTGGCTAAGGTCTGTGTGCCTTGGGAGGGTAGGTGCTGTCCTAGAGGGGCAATAGAAATGAGTCTAATCCCAGCGCAAGAAAACAGTACACAGGAAGTTTGTTGTGATTTGTGAATTGCCCCTCTGGCTGGGAAGTCAGAAATGCCAGAAACTCACAGGACAGACAATCAGGAGGTCCTCTGACCAAGTTCCAGTCTTTTGCTCATGTTGTGGACTAAAAAGATCAAACTGTGTATCAAGTAACAGAGCTGTATTTTCTTGGAGCGTCTACTAACCCCCACCCTTCCAACCCCCAAATTAAACATTTATGCTGTTTGTTCAAGGCTAATGAGTCACGAGCATTTCTAGGGGCAGACTCAGAATAAGAAGAAAAATCTATTTTCTCAATGGAAAATATTAGAAAAAGTTTGCCTAGAGGCAGCCAGTTTTTTGTTGTATTAGTAAATTATTCATTCTCCTAAGTATCCTTGTTCATGTTTCTGAAACAGCATTAAATGAGATCATGTTGGATTTGGATACGTCCTCAAAGGCAAGAACAAGACAGTATTTGCCAATCATCCCTGTGTTCCAAAGTGGATGCTGAGATGTTCTTATCACGCAGCACATGAAAGACACTGAGGCAGAACATTAGAGAAGATGCTGGGGTTCTGATCCCTCTCACAACTCCTCTCCATGTTGGAGGGCAGCTACATGCTTCCAGTTCATTCCAGGCCTGAGGGAGCCTGAACTTGGCATACAAAAGTGACTTTCAGACGTTTAAGGATCTGTAACCAGGAAGCCATTTACCCCTGGTACTGTCTTTTTTCCAATGGCAAAAGTGACAATATGTTCTTTGAGTATGAAGGAAAAGACAATGACCGTCCTTTACAGGGGCTTCATGTGGTGAAGCTAGGCTAGTGACAGGATCCCAAGGAAATCATCTGTGTCGGAGGGTTGCTACTGTTTGCAGCTGAAGTTGCAGTTTGTAAGAAGCCGGCAGGACTACAGTTATTAGACGTGTTTGGGTGTTCAGTGGGTGACAAGGAGTCCTGAGAAACACAGCAGGGTCTTGTGAATGTAAACAGATTCAGACAGCAGTCTAACGCCTTTTCCTTCAAGGAGTCAGAATACACAGAACGAGATGGAAAGTGCAGAGGAGCAAGGCAGGGATTGTTTGACTTACAGGACATTTTAACTTTACAGCGCATGAAGAGATCATCACACAGCACCATGCCTTCAATTACCGAACGAGCAACTTTGCTTAGTACTTGAGAGTAGTCAGGATGATATTACAGGGTGTGTTTGAGATTCTATCATTAGACAGAAGCAGAACTGGCCACAATGGTGAATTGAGTGTGTGTGTGTGTGTGTGTGTGTGTGTGTGTGTGTGTGTACACAGAGTGCAAATATTTGTTGAAAAATTGTTGAAAATATTTTGCTTGTTTGTACCCAGATCATTCCTAATCATCTCATACTTCTCTGGATAAAATTTCATCTAAACCCCTCAAAGCACCTGGTACTTACACAAAGGTAGCTATTTCCTGGAGGGAAAATACTTGTGTGGAGCATTGATTGCTATGCCTGAGGCAGTGCCTGGAATGTAATAGGTGCTAAATAAATGCCTGCTGAAGGCCTGGGTGTTCTGGTGATAAAACTGGGTTCAGGACATTCAAATCACTGCAGTTTCATTATCTGCCATCTCTGTGATCTTAGAGAACTTGTGAGCTTCCCAGTGCCTCTGAGTCCTGTGCACATATGGACATAACAGTGGTTCCATTCATCTGGGCAGTTGAAGATCTTCTCAAACATGGCGTAATGCAATGGGATGCATGCACACAACTCACTCAGTGTTCAATTTGTAGCAGCCATAACTTGTCATGGCTCTAAACTTCTGCTACTTTTAACCTTATCTCCTAAAGAGTAAGAAGAACTTATATCCCACAGAAATATTGTCAGTTACATTTCAGTAAAAAGAAACATACCAATTTTGGGGATCCTCTCCTTCATCTAGATGAGGAGGCCAGAGAGGATAAAAAGAGGAAGAGCTAGCCTAGAGCTTTTCAGTTCTATTACTCATGGTTCCAAGGGAGAACACAGCATGACACATGGGTCTCTCTAGGGGAAGTCTCAGCATCAGTCCTAAGGCAGAGGAGAGAGGTCAACTGTGGAAAGGCCTTTTTATTGTGGTTTCGGTGGGCTTTGAGGGAATGATGCAGAGCAAGAAGGCTTAGGATTGATTGGTGGCAATAATCTCAGCTGGGGGAGGGGGAGGGTTTAGGAGCTGACCCTAGCTGTTAGTGTTGGTGGAAAGTGGTTTGGTACTGTAGACTTAATCAGCTATTCAACTGACAGGCCTCTAGTCAGCATCTAAAACCTGGTTCAAGGCAGTATTTTAAGAACTATGTTATGATACCTAGAAGAAGAACATGCCAGCATCTGTAGTTAAAATTAACTGCTGCAAATACTGAGCAGCCTAACGTCGTTATCCTTAATTCTCTTTCAATGTGTAAACATTTATGGCTAAGGCAAGAACAAAAGGCATGCTGTTATTTAAGTTTCTCTTAGCAAAGCGCATTTGGGGACTTTTTCAGAATAGCTTATGGATGAATCCTGATGTGCCTAGGAGTTGTAAATATGTTTAGGGTTTTTTTTGAAGCATTTTCCCTTAATACCATTGCTTTTAAGTGGTCCACAAACTGGCTCTGATGAAATATATGTTACCAGAGATCAATGAGGACACAGGAAGACAGGATTACATGATGTTTTGCTTGTGTTTGCTTTTTTGGGTTTTGTTTCTGGGCAGAGTGTAGAGACAGGAGATATAAATGAGTCAACAGTGCAATACAGTGTGCAGAACTGTAGCATTAACTAATTAGAGCAGAAAACACAGACTTCTTGGTTATTATTTCAAAATATATTTCTCAGATGTATCTTTTCCATTCCTATAACTAATGATGCTCAAATTAACATTCCTAATCCCAGTGATTAGATTTCTATAGTAAGGAGCCATTTCAATAGATCTTTTTCTACTTCAAAAGATTATTTGTAATTTTGACAAATGTTACTGTTACTGTCACCAAATTAGTTTTAATTTAACTGGCCATAGTTGTGAATTAAGCTAAATTCTGTATTGAACATACAACTATATAAATACTTAGTGATATAACCAATGCAAAGACATGGCCTATAGTTCTTCATACATATTGTAGTAGAAAGGAAATTCAAATCTGCTGTACCTATATTATATATTTTCTGTTATCAGACATGTATGCCAACCTCATTGACCTAAAAAGAAAGTATTTTATTCCAAAACTTAAGATAACTAAGTAAATATGCAACTAGCAAATAACATGTAGTTGATATAGGTACAAGTATACAAACATCTTTAAAAACTTGTTCTTTAAGTTTAAGTTTTAAAACCTTACGATGAGCTATGGGCTCTATTAACATGGGTCAAGCTACTCAGGGACTCACATGTTACCACCCTTGACCTGTGCAAGTCACCTGGTCTTGAAGGTCAGCATGCTCTTTGGATGCAAAAAAAGGGTGGAGACAGTCAATCAGCATCGACTAATATTGTTGTGTGCAATTACCATGATGCCTTTATCAGAATTATTTCTTGCTTTGGAAAATCACGTACTATAAACTATGGATTTCATTATATAACACAAAATCATAGCCTTGCCTTGAAACAACTCTCTGTTTGATTGAGCTTTCTGAAAGTGGACAATGGCTGTATGTAGCTCAGTGGCAGAGTGCTTTTCGAGTACGTGGAGGGCCTTGATCCTCAACACTTCAACAGATAAATATATAAAGTAAACAGTGAGAAAGTTTTGACATCTGTATATACATTGTACCTGTGGAATGATCTCCAAAATTAGCATGAAG
This sequence comes from Uromys caudimaculatus, assembly GCA_028551405.1. Lineage (NCBI taxonomy): Eukaryota > Metazoa > Chordata > Mammalia > Rodentia > Muridae > Uromys > Uromys caudimaculatus. Next base: position 65,249,750 of record CM052705.1, on the reverse strand, counting down.
AACACTGGTATTTCTGTAATCGTCCCCATGCCTTTGCATAATCGTCTTTCACCCCGGCTCCTTGCTTTCCTCCTGGCCTGTGTCTGGCAAGCACCTATCTCCCTTACTTACTATAGTTTAATTTAATTTCACAGAAATGTGACCATAAGCAGGAGTCCCTTTTGGTGTGGAGGGATGGATAACCTGGCTGGAATCTGTCAAGCTCTTTTGTGATTCCTGTGTGTTGCTGCAGTATCTACAGTTTGTCCTTATTCTTGCTGGGTACCACTCCATTGCACTGATACACCGACCAGTTTATCCACTCGGCAGCACAGACATTTTCATGACTCAGGTTTTTAATCTATAATGAGTAAGGTTTCCAAGAATAATCTGGTATGAGTCTTTGTATGGACATGTGGTTTCTCTGAGGTAAATACTTAAAGGAGAATGGCTGGATCACATGTATGTTTAACTTTTTAAGAAAACACGTAACTGTTTTTCCTAAATGGTTGTTTTACACCCACAGCAGTAATGTGTGAAGACTCCAGTTCTAATGTGTTATTGCCACTAAAGGTGTAGTAGCTGTGAGCATTCTTTTATATTTTAGCACATTCTTTTGGGTGTGAAATGGTATTTCTTTGTAATGTTAATCATTTGTACTTTCCTAATGATATAATATTAAGAATCTTCAAGTGTTTATTTGACCTCTATTCATCTACTCCACTAAAATGAAGATGTTCAGATACTCTTCCTACCCATTTAAAAATTAGTTTGTATAGTTTAGTTGCAATCTGAGGCTTCTTAAAAACACATATCATGGATATTCTTGCATTTAAAATTTGTCAAGTGGGATACTAGCAGTCTGATGTCCAGGGCCAATAGCCTTTTCTTACAGAGGTAGAGAGGCAAGAGGCTTCTGTGCTCCCCACTAAGGCCTGGAGAATCATGAGTCTTCTGATTCTAGATGCTGAAACTGGACCTTTCCCCAGAACCCTGGGAAAGGCCCTCTAATGTTATGATGTTGTTCTTTCCTTGGGCTAGTAACAGGTCTGGCAGAAATGAAAATATTCTAAAGAGACACATATCTCTTAGTCTGACAATTTATTAGCCTATTGATAAAATGGAGCCTAAAGAAATGGGACTTTCCACCAGGAATCTCATGCAGGAAGAAAATGTGCAAGCCACAGGGGGTACTTGTCTCCTGGAAAGAGATCTCATACAGTTCTAATAACTTGGCAGGCCACCTTACAGGATGAGACTGAGCCCCATGTGGTAACGGAAGGATGGTGTGTGGCTCTGCTTGGATAGGAATATCCTTGGCCCTATATTTAAACTTTGATCTTACTTCAGGTCCCCAGAGATGGACTTAAGTGTTTTTCTGGATCTCCTAGTCCTTCTTTCCAGTGTGGCCATGATGAACAAATCTCTCTTTTTCTACTTTCCACTGTTAAGCTGGCTCTTTTCTATTGGCTTATTGAGGATGGGTGGCAAGACCTGACTTATGACCTGAGTCTGGTAACAGATTCAGGCAGTTTTCTTCAAGGAACTGTGTTAAGCAGAAATCAGTAGGAAGGCTTCTCTCTGGGTCTCTGGAGATCCTTCTGTGTACTTTTCTCTGCTTCCTATGATGTTCTCAGAACACTAGTGCCTGCCTCCTCAACCCAGGAAGGATGCAGAGCACTTCTTGGCTCAGAAAGTCAAGATAGTGGGCTCAGTCAGTTTTTCCTTACTACTTTCTGATGTCAAGTGTCTTGAAAATAGTTTTTCTATATTTTTGTTTAGGCAAGAGACTAAATTTGATTCTTTTAATCCATTTTTAAAATATCAGAAGTGGAGATATTTTAATTGTTTTTCTTTATTAAACATAAAACATTAATGTATGCTACCAGCCTTTGGTAACTGAATTCGTTCACTCACAGTTTCAGTATTGTCTACATTTTGCTGTATGTATTTTCTCTTTCTTTCTCTTTCTCCTCTCTCCACCTCTCCCTCCTTCCCACCCTCCACTTTATTGAGATATAATTCACATACTATTTGGCTCATTTAAATAGTGTAGTTCAATAGCTTTTAGTATAGTCATGGATATATACATGTTATCACTATCGTAGTCAAATTCAGATTTTGTTTTATCACCTTTAAGAGAAACTGATCTTTGGCCATACTATCCCAAACACCTAGAATCTCATCTGATTTGGGGAACTAAGCAATGACTGGCCTGGTTAGCTTAGGGATGGGAGAACCAGTCCTTGTCCACCATGTTCCTTGCCTGTCCCTAACTGCTTGGCTCAGCCTTAAGCAATGGCTAATCTACTCTCTGCCTCTATAGATTTGCCTATTATGGTTATTTTAGTGGAATATTTTTTATTTTTTTATTTTTTGGTTTTTTGAGACAGTGGAATATTTTTTGATTTGGTATTTGTGACTAGCTTCTTTCACTTACCATACTGTTTTCAGAGTTCATACATGTTCAATCATTTTATTCGTTTTCTTTTTCTTGGCAAAAAATCATTATAGAAGTAATAATAAAATACAACAAAGCTTCATGCACACATAGTAGTCTTAGTGTCTATAATTCCTTGGGGCATATATTTATGAGAACTGACGAGTTGCATAGAAATTATTATTTAATAGTATTAAGAGTAATGTAAGCAATACCAGGCATTGTCAGCTCTCAGATGTTGAGCGTACTCTTGGAATATGTTCATTGAACCTGTCATCCTTGAGCATGCACGAGTGTTTCTCTCCATATTGTCCAAACCCCCAAATACTTTTCCAGATATTGAGGAAAGCTGAGAATTAGAAAATGCTGTTAAAGGGGAGACTCCAGCAGTATTGAGGAACTTAGGCATGCCCACTAAGCACATTGATAACTCTGCTGAGCTTTTGGAAGAACCACCAAATTTTTCTACAGTAGTTTTATCATCAATCCATTCCAGGAAGTTATGGGTCTCCAATTTCCCCATATCCTGGCAACCACTTTGCTACCTTCTCCAACCCCTCTTTCTTCCCCTCTTTCTTGTTACCGATATTCTGCTAGGTCTGAAGTGCAGTTGCCTAGCAATGGAGAACATCTTCTTATGTGCGTTTGCACACATACACAACAATACTTTGAAAAATATCTTTTTAGGGGCTCTCTAAAATTGGGTTATTTTTCTTTACTTTTGGCTCTTTAAATGTTTTTTTTTTAATTTTTTGATACTTTATTTACATTTCCAATGTTTCCCCCTTTCTAGGTCTCCTCTTTGGAGACCACTTATCCATTCACCCTCCCCCATCTCAATGAGGGAATTCCACCTCCCACCCACCCTCCCGCCCACTCCCATATTCCCACCTTGACATTCCCCTTTACTGGGGCCTCTCCTCCCCCTGATGGCCAACAAGGCCCTCCTCTGCCACATATGTGGTCTGAGCCATGGGTCTCTCCATGTGTATTCTTTGGTTGGTGGTCCAGCCTCCAGGAAGACCGGGGGGGGGGTGGGGGGGAAGTCAGGCCAGTTGACACTGTTGCTCCCTCCATAGGGCTGCAGACTCCCTCAGCTCCTTCAGTTCCTTCTCCAACTCCTCCATCTGGGACCTCACTCTCAGTCCAGCAGTTACTGTAAAGTGAAACTTGGGTATTCCAAACGTTTTGGCTAATATCCACCTATCAGTGAGTGCATACCATGTGTGTTCTTTTGTGACCAGATTACCTTGCTCAGGATGATATTTTCAAGTTCCATCCATTTTCCTGAAAATTTCATTAAATCATTGTTTTTAATAGCTGAGTAGTACTCCATTGTGTAAATGTACCATATTTTCTGTATCCATTCCTCTGATGAGGGACATCTGGGTTGTTTCCAGCTTCTGGCTATTATAAATATGGCTGCTATGAACATAGTGGAGCATGTGTCTTTATTACATGTTGGAGCATCTTCTGGATATATGTCCAGGAGTAGTATACCTGGGTCCTCAGGTAGTATTATGTCCATTTTTCTCAGGGTCCGCCAAACTGATTTTCAGAGTGGTTGTACCAACTTGCAATCCCACCAACAATGGAGGAGTGTTCCTCTTTCTCTACATCCTCACCAGCATCTGCTGTCACCTGAGTTTTTGATCTTAGCCATTCTGACTGGTGTGAGGTGGAATCTCAGGGTTGTTTTGATTTGCATTTCCCTGATGACTAAGGATGTTGAACATTTCTTTAGGTGCTTCTCAGCCCTGCGAATTTCCTCAGTTGAGAATTCTCTGTTTAGCTCTGTTCCCCATTTTTTGATAGGGTTATTTGGATCTCTGCAGTCTAACTTCTTAAGGTCTTTATATATATTGGATATTAACCCTCTAGCGGATGTAGGATTGCTAAAGATCTTTTCCCAATCTGTTGGTTGCCGTTTTGTCCTATTGACACTGTCCTTTGCCTTACAGAAGCTTTGCAATTTCATGAGGTCCCATTTGTCGATTCTTGATCTTAGAGCATAAGCCATTGGTGTTCTGTTCAGGAAATTTTCCCCTGTACCCATGTGTTTGAGGTTTTCCCCCACTTTCTCTTCTATTAGATTCAGTGTATCTGGTTTTATGTGGAGGTCCTTGATCCACTTGAACTTGAGCTTTGTACAGGGAGATAGGA
>CM052705.1:65227402-65244668 GCA_028551405.1 Uromys caudimaculatus | reverse complement strand
GGGGGGTTTGTAGGCCCGCCTACCTCGGTCCCTGAATCTCGCGGGTTTGGGGCAGTACCTGGTGAGCTGTGGGGCGTGTCTTTGGCCCTCTGCTGGGTCTTGCAATCTCCGGCGAGGGATCTTTGTCCCGGCGCTGATTAGCTGTGGGGCCCTGTGGCCCAAGCTGAGGTTTCCGGCCGTCGCCGGAAGCTGCTCTCATTTCTTTCTTAAAGTCTTCTGTTGTCATCATGAGAAATGATTTTAAATCTGAGTCTTGCTTTTCTGGTGTGTTGGGGTATCCAGGGCTTATTGTGGTGGGAGAGCTGGGTTCTGATGGTGCCAAGTACTCTTGTTTCTGTTCCTTATGTTCTTACCCTTGCCTTTTGCCATCTTGTTAACTCTGATGTTAGCTGATCTTACTCTGTCTGGTTGTGGCTTGCCCCTCCTGCAGGCCTCTGTGTCAATACTCCTTGAAGTTCAGCTCTCTCTGAGAGGTGTTTGTGTTTGGAGAGCTGTCCCACAGGGTCTGCTCTGGGGTACAGAAAGAAATCAGAAGGATCTTGTCCCCAGATGTCCCTTGGTTCCTATGTCCTGATGGCTCTGCAAGGGTCCCTCTTGATCCAGTGAGTTTGAACAGAAGTGGTGGTTTTGCCTGTGCTCAAAGGTGTGTCAGCACTCCTGGGATACCAGTTCTCTCCCGGAGCCCTGTGGCCCAGGCTGAGGTCCCCAGGCAGAGACCCCTAGTGGCCCAGGCAGAGGTCTCCCCCAACAGATGGAACCGGAAGGTACAGAGGTTTCCTGTCCCTGAGTTCTCCTCAGGCCCTGTATTCTTCCGGATCCGGGTGGGTCTGGGTGACAGATGTTGCTCCCCTTAACCCCACTCATGGCTTTTCCAAGCTCCTGGGAGGGTAGCTTTCTCTGGCACTCGTTGGCTATGAACTCCTGGTGGCCCAGGCAGAGGTCTCCATCCACAGATGGAAACCGGAAGGTTCAGAGGTTTCCTGCCCCCGGGTTCTCAGGCCCTGGATCTCGTTGGATCTGGGCGGGTCTGGGGGAGAGGTGTTGCTCCCCTTAACCCCATTCACGGCTTTTCCAAGCTCCTGGGAAGGTAGCTTTCTCCTGGCGCTCGTTGGCTATGGACCTCTTTAAATGTTTAACTTTATTAGATGGACGAGTTGAACAAACTTTTCTGTAGGATGCCTTTTCACTTTACAGGTGGAGAAGAATGCTCAAAGGTCTTTTTGTTGTTTTTGTTGTTAAACAGACTCGAATTATCTTTCAGTTTGTTGCCTGTCCACTCTAAGAAACCATGGCCAGGCACAAAGCCATGGAGAGTTGCTCTCAGTTCCTCATGCTGACTTCATAGGTTGAACTTTTATGTATATATAATTTTGAGTTAATAAGTATGAGAGGTTCAAATTCATTTTGCATGTGGCTATTTGTCTTGTCATAATTAGCTTAAATGATAATTTCCTCTCATTGAATGATCCTCGCATACTTGTTGAAAGTCAGTTGAATAGAGATTTCGGGACTGATTTCTGGGCACTGAATTCTACCCTATTGACCCATGTGATTGTAGTTATGGTTGTATCACATTATTGATTTTTGTAATTTTGTATTAGGTTTTGAAATAAGAAAGTCTGAGCCTCCCCATTTTGTTCATCTTAAAGATTATTTTGTGTATCTGGGGTCCCTCACAAACTTCTTTCCCAATTTCCTTTGAGATTTTATTTTATCTTTTCTAGTGTAAGTTCATATGGATTTTGAGATGGAGTCAGTTTTCAGTGCTGAAGGTACAGTTCATCCCCAGTGTCATCCTTGCCTGGAGCTGATTTTTCATTGCTGGTTGGGATAACAGGACTCCTGAATATAACCAGGGAATTTTCCTTGAAGGTTTTCTTATGTCAGTACTTCCCAGATCCTTTCTCTCTTCTTCCATCCTTCCCTACGAGGGCTTTACCTTAAAATAATTACTTTATTCTCAACCTGAATCATCTGCTTTTGTGCTTCTTACCATCATAATTCTTTTTACTGGCTGAGCACATTCATTGCCTTCTTATAAGGTGTGGTGAGTCCCAATTGCTTAGTTTAGACAAATAGAGCTCTACCCAGATTTCAAAAATCCCTTCAGCTGTCATCTTTGACATGGACATCTGGACAAGTCTCTGTCTCCTGTCCATCTCCCCCTCAAGTCCTCACAGCATCAAATTCATATTTTATCCCCAAAGTTATTGCCTCATAATCTCTGCTTTGTAGTAGAAATATACTTTTATTTATTTGAACTATTTGTGTTTGTATTTCAAGTGTAAAGTACAAATTATACACTAAAAGTATAAACAAAGCTGTTTATATATTTTTACTTTAGCAAGGCAGGATTGCTGCACAAGTCAATACTCTTTACCTGCAAATCATCTTGCAGACTCAGAGTTCAGTGCTTATTTCTTCCTTTACAGAAACGTGCATGTCTTCTGTCTTCTGCCTTCTCAGCCCTTGCTTAGAGTACACCCTGGATAGGCAGTTTGTTCATTTCAGTGATCTCTAACATCCCAGCAGCTTTGTGATTCTAATGATCCAGTTGTGACTGATTATATGCGGCACAATGCACTTGCATTTATAATGCATGTGAGATTAAGATTACCTTTATAAATTTGATTCACCACAGGATCCATGAAAACAGTTACTTATATTTTTTGTAAGCTATAAAAATTTAAACTTGGAAATATTGTTTCCAAGGGTGTGAAGTTTCTATGTACTTATAAATCAGTGTTTGCAAATAAATAAAATAAATTGCATCAAATATACATGGAAGAAGATTAAAGCTTCACATAACTTAAATTGTAAAAAATAAAAATCTTATTACTTAGTTACATTATATGTTTTATGCAGATATTAGTAGATGTTTGCATTTGTCAAATATCTTTTATATATATATATATACACACACACAAGTATACATATCCACAAATATATAATTTATGCATATTATATATACTGTATACATACATCATATACACATACACACTATATGCATATATATTATACACATATACACACATGTATATATATGTATACATATATATATGTACATGTATACATACACACAAACACATACACACACACATATATATACATATATTAAATTCAGTGCACTCCATCTATTCAGAGATAGCTCAACCCATGAGAATGAATTAAGATTATTGTGTCTGTAGGAGATTTTTTGTGGCCTTAATTCACTAAGTGCAAATTGATACCAACAGTAAAGATAACAGTACAGAGAGAAAAATTTCAACAGATGGCAATTGTCCTGAGTTTTTGAGGAGAAAGAAGTTACCTAGACAGTATCTGGGAGAAATGAGCATTTCCAAGCCTGCAGATGATAGGTGTGGAGATCCAAAGGAGATGTGGCAAACATAGACAATTTCTAATGTAGCATTGCTGGAACACAGGCTAGATATGGGGTCAGTGGGGATATAGCCAGAGAGTAAACTAGGGTCAGATCCCAGAGAGCTTTGGAAGTTATTCTGGGAAGTTTGGTCTTCACTTTGTAGGCAATGAGAATATATTTGAACTGTAGTGTGTAAGGGTGCAATATGAGAAAAAAAATCCCACATCTCTTCTAAAGCGAGGGAGTATTAAGAAAACCAAACACCACATTCTCTTCTCATCGGAAGAGAATCAACAAATCAGTACATGCCTGACTTTAAGTTTGATGAGCTTTCCGAGAATCCTTAGATTCTCTTCCTTTGAAAAGTACTTTTATCTTGTTTTCAAAAATTCAAAGTTTGATATTGTTTACTTGTTTCTGGCAGCTCTTTTCCCTTCTCAGATTGTCTTTATCTTTGAATGTGCCTTTTCGAAATGGTGTTTTGCAACTTGATTCTCGGGAGTAAGGCCCTAGGCATGAAAAACATGTGTTTCCTTTTTTCTTTCCTAGATACATGCTAGCATCCTCTTTTTCTGATGCACCCAGAAGGTTTCAGGATGTATCAATGGCTAGGAGACGTTTACAGTCAAAAGATTTTTATTATTATTATATTTTTTTAATCTTCAGCAAGCCCTGAGGGGAAGAGGAGATTAATGTCGCATGTCATTCCTGCATCAGACCAGAGGGAAGATTTGTAACTATGATGAATGTTTTAGTCTCACGCTTGCGACAAACACTCTCACTTTTGCCTAAATCTGTGAATCATGGTATGATGATTCAGAAAGCAGAGATGAGTGGCTGTGGGCTCTCTGCATGTCTTCTGGTATAGTGAGTGAGGGAAGGTTAGTGATCCCAACTTTTAAAAGCATGGCATTTTTAAGTTACTTTTTAGAATTATCTCCTGAAATTTTATTTGTTTATTTTCTGACACAAGTTTAAGGAACTTAAAAAATTAGCAATGAAGGCCTATCTCCAGCTATGGGGATAGATGTAGAAATTTAGGCACTTTTGTCTTTGAGTTAGGTAATGAGCTCTTTCTTACTAGAATATGAACATTGTACTGTATGTCTGTATATTGGGTTTGCTAGCCACTCATTCCCTCAAGATGTCTTGGTGCCAAACCTGAGCCCTCTGAGCCCACATGGAAGATAAGGAGGGAAAGACAGGTATGGAGAGCCACAGGTGAGCCTGGAAAGAGGGATTCTTGACCCTCAGACAAGTGAAGGCTGGAGTAGCTGCTGGTGAAATGTCCTGGAGGAAAGTAGCTGTTTCAGTCACCAGGTGCCCTCAGCAAAGTGGCTGCATTTTGGCCTTTTTTCCTCTCTCCTTTTGATTGACTTAGTTTTTTTGATCTAAAGCTCTTCTCAAGATAGCAGCTGAATGTGCCCTAAAAAAGATAAAGCCTTCTGTTTGCATCAAAACTGGGGATGCTGGGGTGTGCTTGCAGTCCTAGGGCAGTGGTAATGGAAATCACGAGAAAGTTGGGTTTCCAGAGTTGAGTAGAGATTGATTGTCTGATCACTCATTCTTTTCTGCCGGAGAGTCTTCCCTGACTTTTTCTTTCCCCTTGAAACTTGAATATATGTGCTTTAAGATGGGAGACTATTTCTCTGGAAAAGCCTTTTAAACCTTAAATAACTTGCAAGAGACTGTTTTGACAAGGTTCATGAAATGGTGTCAGGAAAAGATTACTTCTTTAATAACTCTGCCATTATTGGTGTTAAGTGTTTTGCATTCTGTTGGGTGATTTGCATACAGATGGGACCATATGGGCTGATAACTGTACTCCTTTGTGTTTTTTCCCATTTCTACCACTGCAAGAAAATGAGGCAGATATGCAGATCAAGTTGCCCTAAAAGAGGGAGTTATTTTAATTAGTTTTGGGAGAAAATTCAATATCGCATTGGGATTACAGTTGGAAAACTAGGGTTCTGCTAAACTTATAAACTTACATAGCTGAGATTTCACATTGCATAAGACTTTAGAATTAAAATTAAAATATTAAATTAAAAATAATATTGTCCAGATGGATTTGGGTAGATGTCCAGTCCTAACTTTTAGTAAGCCTTTCCCTGTTTTGCTTTCTTGTCTTGCAAAAATGAAAATGACTTAATCTGCAACTTTGGAAGTAAATGCCTATAAAAAATATAATAAATAAAATAAAATTCCAATTTTCCAATTTCACCTTTTTTTTTTTTTTTTTTTGCAGTCACTTCATATGATCCAGAATTGGGTGTGCTAGATGCCTGAACCTCTTGTAGACTTAAGGACCACTGACTCTCAGAAGCTGTCAGGAATACATTTTAACATTTCAGACTTACACAATGTTATTCTTTCTGAGCCTCAAACTCCTTGTAAAATGGATGTGTGAAGGAGAATTCAGAAGTAAAGTGTATCTGAGAAGCAGATTGACTGATATGCAATGTTGGAACGTTGCAGGGTCAGAGCCTAAATAGAATTTATCATGGTCTATCTTTAGCCTCCTGAGCAGCCAGCCATTCCTTGCCTACCTTGAAATTTTCAGGCTTTGGATTTGATAGTCAAAGAAGGAAAGGTAAGGAAAAACACAACACGTTCTAGACATATGGGAAGAAAGTTAAAGGACAAAATTTTGAATTATTTATGCAATAAACATAATTCTTATCTCAAAGAGGATAAGAGATAGTTTACCCTGGAGCCAAATATGAGCAACCATGACCCTGGAAAGGCAGATTCAGTTTACCCCAATCGTCATGTTCTCGGATGAGAGCAATTTCCTGAAGTTATTGTAGTTATAAAAATGCCCTAAATCAAGACACTTTTCAAATACATTGATGGGCACATCAGATAAGTGGGTTAGCCAAAGCAGAAAAGCATTGCTCTAGACTCAGGTGCACTCTGACAGCATCCTTAGCTCTTTGATTGGTGGAAACTAAGAGTTGGCTCATACATTCTAAAGGATTTCTGTGTCAGTTGCAGGATGTTTGATGGCTCCTGCCAGCATTCTTATCATTTGGGAGGCAGAGGCAGGCAGATGGCTTTCTGCTAGATATCAGCCTGAGTTACTTATTTGTTGGGTTAATGGTGGTGTGAGGGTGTGAGTCCTGCATCTGCCCCCAGGGCTCAGGCCAAGGGGGAAAAGCAAGGAGGAACTTAGCTGGGTTCCTCAGGGGACCGGGTCCTTGGCTTGTCACTGGCTAGCTGGGTTGGTTTGGTAGAGATCGTGGCTGGCAGCACTAAGAGGCATTCTGCGGGAGACTGGACACTGCTCTTTAGACGAAGGCCTGTTGCACCGTTTCCCACAGCAGATCCCAATGAAGAGAGACAGTCCATTGTTTTAGGGCATTTATTGTCATGGCAGAGAGTGTTGATGAGTGAAACCATACTCTACAATCTCAGGGCGGGCCTGAGATTTAAATACCTTTTGCAAGGAGAAGTGGCTGGGAAGGGGAAGGGGAGTTTATTGGCTAAACCTCTAGGTGCCTCATTAAAATGTCTTGAGGCTACATGACCACACCTCTACCTGTGGAGGGGTTTGGGGCTATGTGATTGATAGTCACAGACCTATGGAGAGGTGCAGCGTCTTGTCAGGAGCCTGGGGCCCAGGAGCAAGGCAAAACCCCTACTGTCCCTTGTAGGGTTATCCTCTGCTGGGTCCCGGGGTTTTAAACCTCTGCTCAACCAGAAACCAGGCTGCCTTTTATGGTCCCACACTTATTGAGACTGTTGCAACAACATGACATTTAAAGAAGACAAACATGCAAAAAAGTCAAAATACGAGAATCCGTTGTTCTATATATCAACCAGATAAAATAGTACACACCACAACCACTACACTAGTAACTAGTAACAACAGCGTTTTAATATTTTATGAACTTTTACTGCGGCTGTGCATCCTTAAGTTTTGTAGAACTTCTCTTCTCACTTTTTTATTTACATATATTGCATTTAGACAGGTAAGATACTTGTTTTTCGTTCATCATGTGTAATCAGCATGGTCATTATAATATATACTGTATAACTTTTATAGCTGTAGGAAAAACTGAGACAATCAGTTTATGAAGACAAAAAGGTTACTCTGGCTCAGTTTTGGGTGTCAGTTTGTAATTGGTTGGCCCTGCTACTTTGGACAGTAATAACATGTCATGACAGGAAGATGTGGTAGAGCCAACCACTCACTTCATGTCTGAAGAAGCCAAAGGGCCATGCAGCGGCTGGTGCTCTGCAGTATAGGTAACGCCCTTCAGGTGAGATTCCCTTGGTGACCTGAAGATATGCTCATGGGTCCCACCTTTTAAGGTTTCCATCACCTCCCCAGTGTGCCTAGCTGGGGACCAACCCTTAAACCAGTGCCGTTGGCGGATACTAAAGAACCAAACTAGTGCATATTCTTCTTTTGTAGCTGTAAGAAACCATGGAAAATTTATTGTCTTAGATTTAAAAGCAAGATGTTAGCAAGACTGTATTTCTGTGGCCTCAGGGAAAAACCAATTCCTTGGTTTATTTCAGCTTCTCTAGGTTATCTTCAGTTGCTTATCCCAGGAAAAAAATTTCCTTATTAAAGTCAATAGAAGAACAGCTTCAAACTATTCGCTTCTGTCTCTTACTGATACATCATTAATTTAATCATATTTTCAAGTGGTGTGTGTGTGTGTGTGTGTGTGTGTGTGTGTGTGTGGTGACTCAGTGGTTAAAACTGTTGTTACACAAGCCAGATTACCTGTGTTTGATTTCCAGATACTACAGGGGAAGAAAAAAGTCAACTTATGGGACATACATGTGTCCCCACAGACAACAACAATAACTACTACAACAACAAATGATAACAATAATAGTATACAGAGACCTGATTCTAGTTACCAGCTTACTGGTTGGTAATAAAAGTTGTTGGTATAATGAGCATTCCTTTGGAGGACATAGGCCTTAAAGAGAGAGGGCATTTTTTCCTAGACAATCATTATAGATGAGGCTATTACCCTCTCACAGGCAGATTATTCTCTACAAATATAGCTGGTAGACCTCCACTGGCAAAATGTTTCAGAATAACTTGAAATACTTGAGTTTAAAATCTGAGTTTTACCCCAGTCCTGCCAGATATCTTTATTCTTCCCCCAGGGTCCTGAATCAAAACTTGCAGATGTTTTGAGTGACTACCAATCCTTTGAATCACAATACACCTATCCAGTGTTTCCTTATATCAGATCTGTTGCCAAAAGAAACTAGTGACTATTAGGGCTGTCATGGAAAACTAATTTTCTGCTATGACTTTAAAAGAGAGCAGAAGCCCTCAAGGTGATAGTTTATTTTCTGTAAATCAGTCAGTGCACTCAGAAGAATTTATCCACATTACTTTTTGTGTACAGTTACTTTCTGGGCCAACAAAGGACTCCATGATATCCATCTCAAGGTCATTTGATTGGCAGCATTACCACTGCAAGTGCTGGACTATCCACATTCTGTTTTTCTTTTGCCTAAGACCTTAATACACCTACTGTATTAAAGCCTCAAGACAGAATCCAAGGCAAATTCACAACTGTTGTTGCTATTTTGATTAGGAGCTTGTTAGAGAGAAAATATCAATACCCACTACAGACATACCTGATGAGACTGTCTGATAATATGGCTCATGGGTTTATAGATGAAACCGAGGTATTATAAAGTTTGAGGAGTGGGGCCTACTCTTAGGGCTGAATGAGCGAGGTAGCGATTCCCAACCTGTGGGTTGGGACACTTTGGCAAAATTTTATCTCCCAAAATATTTACATTATGATTCATAAGAGCAGCAAAATTACAGTTTTAAATAGCAATGAAATAATTTTATGGCTGGGGGTCACCACAACCTGAGGAACTGTATTAAAAGTTCACAATATTAGGAACATTGAGAACCACTTAGCTAAGGGGATATGTTGCTAGCGTTACTCTGTAAGAATTGAAATCCAGACTTTTGTGGAAGAACTGTGCTGGAGTCTCTGAGATCAGAGGGAGTTCTCCATAAGCTTGAGATCCAGACTTCCAAGTATGAGAACTCTCTGAGAGGTATTGGTATCTCCAGGGAAGGAGTTAATGAGGCCAGTTCTACCGAGGTTGGCAAAACTGCAAACTGATTGAGCTTCAGAGATGGGAAAGTGCTTTCACCATAAGATGAAGAAAGCTGGCTGGGATGATGCTCACAGGAACAGCAAACAAATAAATCTCTCTGAATGTTCTTTCTTACCAGTGCTCTGTGTTGTGGAATGTTAATGCACAGATGTGGCTTGCAGAGCCATCATCAGAAAACACAGTTTAGAAGACTGAGTTGGAAACTGAGAGGCAATGCCTTAACTGGTGGCCCAGCTATGTATTTCTTGTCTAAGAAGTAACATAAAATGTTTTTAAATAGAAAATCAATTTTGAAAGGGTGATTTCCTATTACTCTCTCAAGGTAGTCATTGTTAAAAGCAGTTAAATTATTTTTGGGGGAGAGTGAGGCAGAGTGAAATCAGACTACACAGAGCTTAGTACCCCAAAACCAAAAGTGTCTCCTTCCTTAATACCATAAAACAAAAATGTTCAGAAATTTGGGCATTTTAATTAATGTGCACCCTATTGCTACATCTCAAGGTGTCTCTATTAGTCATCTGTATAAATTCTGTTTTAAAAATTAAAAGGTTAAAGCTTCCTTTACCTAACATTGTAGTGACCAGAAGTGTTTGGGATTTCAAGTTTTTTTTTTCTGATTTTAGAATACTCTTTTATTTATAATGAAATATAATGAGGATAGGACCCAAATATGAACATTAAATCTAACGTGCCCCGTAGATACTCTGTGCACATAGCCTAAAAGTAATTTTACATTTTTTTTTGAAAATTTGTACATGAAACAAAGCTCCATGGTGATAATTTTTACTTGCATCTTCCTGTCAGTGCTTAAAAAGTTTTATGTTTTGGAACATTTCAAATTTCAAGTTTCCATGCTAGGGAGGGTCAACACACATAGCTAAATAAAATGCACTCAGTGTGAAGCAGAAGCTTGCAGAACTCTGTGACTGCTATCTTGACTTCAGCTGTTTGGATAACTAGAAGGGGGTTCAGTGTTCTTATTGGTTTTAATAAGCAATTTTTTTTACGTGTGAATAAATTTGGTAGTAAAATATTAAGAACAAGACAGATGGCTGTCCTGTGGAGCGCATCCAGTGTTATAACTTCTCTAGTGATTGGCCATTACACACACTACTTAAATCTGTACAAATTCTTCAGTGAAGAAGAAATGTCAGACTTGGAAATAGAGAGCCCAGTGCTCATTATCCCTTTGTGGTAGCTTGGAGAAATCAGAAAGTTTTTTTTTTTTCCTTATAAAATTCTCCAGTGAAAAGGATCTGGCTTGCTGAGGCACTGGGACATTCAGGAAATAGTTTCTTACACTTTATTTTCAAATAGCTTCTCGGAGTTTGGTTTGGATCTACAATCTAAGTTTATTTGAACCTCTCAAAGACAGATATATATGAACATTTATCTGTCATTTTGCAATCAAGGGAGAAATGAGCTACAGATTTTCTATTTTCTTTGCCAGAGGCAGTGACTGCACTAGCAACATAAACACAGATGTGAGGAGCGATTCTATCGAAACGCCTTCAGCAGAACATCGATATTCTCCCTTGAGATGACTAGTTCTGGTGCTCAGTTTGGGTTTAAAAGAAGTTATTTCTTATATCTATCTTGATATATTGGACTTGGTCTGAGAATAAAGCCATCATGGGTAATAAAAATTTCACCTTAACCTTTAGCTACAATAAACCAAAACACCATTACCTTAAAATGACAGAGTGCTGTCCTAGTCAAAACACAGCCCCATGAATTGTTTCCTTATCAAGATAATTCTAAACCATTAGAATTTTATAAAGGAAGAAACAATAGTCTCCAGCAAGTGAAACAATTATCTAAGTTTATAACCCAGAAGATTAGAACTCAGATACAGCTAACTTCGTTGATTCTGATTTGTGATTTAAAAGCAAGAGCCTTGGTCACTAGGGAAATACAAATCAAAATGACATTGAGATTCTAGATCACCCCGGTCAGAATTGCCATTCATCATCAAGAGAACAAACAACAACAAAGGTTGGTGTGGACACAGAGAAAAAAGGAACTTTATTCAGTGCCTTTTTGTTGGTTGGTGTTGTTCAAGAGACTCTGAAACATGCAGACTGCTGGAATATGTTCATCCATTTCTTTTATGTTTTCCAGCCTAATGGAGTACATGTTCTTAAAATATCTCCTTAAATATCCTGGATTTCTTTGGTGTTTGTTGTAATGTCTCCCCATTCATTTCTGATTGTTAATTTGGGTCCAGTTCCAGGAGATCTGATTCCCTCTTCTGGCTTCCTCAGGCATGCACATGGCGCACAAATATAGTACAGGAGAAACATTGACACACATAAAATAAGTAAATACATGCTTTATAGAAGCTGGGCAGGTATGGTAGCTGGCTGTGATCCTACGATACCAGAACTAGAGGCCAGACGGCTACCTAGACAAGCTGAGAGTCCAGGGAGAGACCTTGCCTCGATAAATGAAGTAGGGCGTGTTGAAAGACGATACCTAGTGTCAATTTTGGACTTCCATATATGTGCACACACATGAGCATATACACACTCACACATACACACACACACACACACGTACACACACACACACACACAATCCATACTTACACAAAAGAATAAATGAAATGATAGTTCTGTCAATTTATTCTTTACACCTGAAGTTTATGTTAAAAACAAAACAAAAAACAGACATAATAATAAGAATAGCACTGTGCAAAGAAGACTGTAGCTTTCCCAGAAACCTCTTAGCCAGCTTTGGAACTCATCTTGACTAAAATTATTTTCTTTGCCTCCTTGTAGAAGTTCGTTAAGATTAATGTGTTAGAAATCATAACTATCCTGCCAAACAGTGAACATGTCCACCATGGCTTCACAGTAGAATCTATGAAAAGTATTTCCTAATAACATAGGATCATGGCTATCCTTAAGAGATCTTGAAAACTGATAAATATTTAATTAATTATTAAATTTAATTATGAAATAAACATTTGCCTGTTTGCCCACTCAGATTCCTAAGAATGACACTCTAGGAAGCAGTTCATCTTTTATCTGAGTTACATATGTTAGCCGTGATAATAATGACCGTGGCCGCAAAGCACAGTGGGTAAAAGCACAGAATGAGGATGGGGGGAACAGACAGGCCTTGTTCCACCCATGGCTGTAATGTACAAGCTAAACAGGTCATTATGGTTACATAAAATGAAAATTTCTGAGAGCCGAATGAGTCCATGTGTGAAGTAGCTGGTGCAGAGTGACCATGTCATTACTGCTGCAGTGCCTCTCAGGGTGCTCCAAAATAAACTCAGAATGATGTCACTCTCAGTGATGTCACCACATTTCCAAATCCAGGTTCATTTATTCACGGTGAAGCAATAGCTTGATTATATATGGTCAGAAAATACCTTAATTCCTTCCTAAATGTAGTAGAATCAAACTTTTTCATAGTGTGTTCTTTTACTTTTCTCCAAATTAAAAGTTCCCAAATGAATGAAGATCTGCCCGTCCCCCCTCCCTTAATTCTGTTGTCTGGGAAGCTTGCTCACTTTAGGCAGATTCACCCTTCATCCAATGAGCACCAGAATCTTCACAGCTTTAGAGAAGAAGCTTTTTTGAGGGGACAGTGATCAAAGTACAGTCATTGAGGTTGATGTTCAGCCAGCTTTTCAGCATCCCCTGTACCTTCAGGAAATAAATATGTTCATCAAAAGAGTTCAAGCGGGCCCCTGAAGAGGCCTTTGGGGACAGAAAGAAAGGGGATGATGAAGATTTACAAAAGAATAAAACCTTCTCCAGTACTAGCGATGAAAGGTTTGGGGCCGCACAACTACCTACAGGGTGAGCAAGGCAGAGAAAGGGAGTGTAGTTAGAGCAATCATTTGGATTTGATGCTGGTCTATTTTCTCTTTGAACACAGTGGCCAACTGGAGCTGCAATTGGCCCCTTGATTGTAACTACATCAAAGGAGGAACACAAAGCTAACAGGGATATCTAAGGAAAAGCTATTGTAAATAGTTGTCTTGGTGGAGAGGAATCTGAGAACCCTAGGTTTCCCCTGTGAAATTAAATGGCTTACAAATTACGGGCTCCTGTGATGTATCAAGGATTTTGAAGGCAGACAAAGGAGCTTTTTCTTCATTGTTGCCATTATTCAAATTCGAGTCTTCTGGAAGAGGTTTGTCTCCTGCACTCCACTTCTCTAATGAGAGTCTTTATGTAGAACTCTTGGTACACATAGACAGAGAAGAGGGAATCACAGCAGGGTAATTAGTATGACTGAATGAGATGAGATTAAGAGCAGTGACGAGTAAGTTTGACTAGAGAGTAAGGAAGAAATTGGAAGCATTTTGTACCATATTAGGAAGGCAATAAACAGTAAGGGCCTAGGGGAATGATTGGCTGTGTTACTTGGGGCATAATGAGGCATAACAAGGCAAAATGAAACTAAGGAGAATTTAGTGAGTATTTGAAATGTCTCCTGCCAGGAACTACAGGTTAGCCTTCTTAGCACAAGCCTCATTTAGCACAATGGCTTTCTCAGTGATTGAATGCCATCTATTACACTGTAGAATCTGTTCTTCCGGAGAGGCATGCTGACCAGTGCTTCCGGAGACAGAGGATTAACTTAGGCTGCCACCAGAAATAATAGCACAAGAAGCAGTTCTCTGTTGTTTTGCAAAATCAACATTTTAAAATGGCACTTTTAAAAAGTTTTCTTCTTTAATGAACACTATCTTGGTTTGGGTACCCAGAAAACTACAGCTTTACATAAGAATTTGGATGCATTTGATTATTTGGTACTGACTGTTGTAAGCTTAAGGAGATAACAGAGGTATGGGGAAAGAAAAGGTATGTTATAAAAATTTTCTGCTGCTATAGCAGTGAGGGGCTCAGTGCTCCTAGAATCTCTCCCTTTAGTATGAAAGGTGAAGTATTTGTTCTCTGGGACCCATGGGCATTGGCTGGACATCACTCTTAGAAACATTAACTTTCTACTATTTTTAGTGCCGGCAACTGTGGCAAAAATTCCCAAGCAGAAAACAAAAGACATAGGATGGGCTGATGGCAGGGTGAAGGGACTGTCTAGCACAGCTGTGGCCACAATTAGAAATGGGGTGGGGATTTGGGACTGGGTACCAACAACATCTGCTACAAACTGAGGTTGCTTCCCTGTCTTAGTTACTTTTCTATTGTTGTAACAAAACGTCATGACTTAGGCAACTTAAAAAAGAAAGCATTTAATTGGGGGCTTGATTACAGTTTCAGAGGGTGAGTGTGAACAGCAGGGTAGGAAGCTAGCAGGTAGTCCTGGCGCTGTAACAGTAGCTGAGAGCTTATATTTTCCCTGCAAGTTGTAGGCAGAGAAAGAACTAACTTGGGCTTTTGAGAATCCCCTCCTAATCTTTCCCAAACAGTTCTAACAAATGCTGGCCATGCATTCAAACAGATGATACTCCCCAGACCTGGCCATGGGGTCAGAGTATGCTATGTGATCCTTTTAACCCTGCGATATTGGAACCATTCTTCAAACCTTATTTCTCTTACATCATTCACAACATCTGCAAGCTGTTTTTTTCATTTGTTTGTTTGGTTTTTGTTTTTTAACTCCCTCATGGGACTTCATCAACTCCCTTTTCCCAATTTTATGCAGAAGTCACATCCCATCTGATGTACTGTCAAACAAGCCATTACTCCATGAATTCCCACATGGCTGTGTGCATGGCAGTGTTCTATACTCAGTAGATTCAGTAAACACGGGCTTGTTCATTTCTCATTCAAACTACTTCTAATTGAAAAAGTAATACTTAGATATGATAAAAATGCAAACAGCACAAAAATTAAGGGGGCCAGTGAGATTGCTCCATCGGCTTTCTGAGCAAACCCAACCACCTGAGTTTATCATCAGAACCCAAGTAAAAAATGGAAGAAGAGAACCACTTCACAAAGTCATTCTCCAACCTCTGTATGCATACGATGTCAAGTGCTATCCCTGTATGTACTTATCATGCGCATATACATAACAAATTAGTTTACATATACTTTTAGCTTTGATTTCTAGTCTTCAATCATTAATATTCCTGCTGTTAGTAATTATTCATTGTCCTAAATTATTTTTGAATATGCACGTATTTTTACATATGCATTGAAATTTGAGGCCTGGGGTATTAACTCAGTTGCTAAAGTACTTGGTGTCCAAGAATGAAGAGATGATTGCAGATTCCCAGATCCCACCTAACCCTGGGGTGTGCTTGTAATCCTAGCACAGGGATGGCAGCCGAGATGGGAGAATCTCTAAAGCTTGCTGGCCGGCCAGTCCAGCTAGAATGACAGGTTCAGTGAAAGATCCTGTCTTACAAAGTGAGATAAAAATTGAAAAAGAAAGACTGATCATTGACTTCTGGCTTCCACATGCATGCACATACATATATGCACACATTGGTGCATGTGCACATACCACACCTGCAAGAAAATGAGATAACACCCCCCCACACACATATCTTATACACACACACACACACACACACACACACACACACACACACACACACACATTATATAATCTGCAATTACTTTTCACTGAACAAATCTGAAAATGTATCTACCTCATCTACTTTATTTTCCCAGCATTATTGAAGTATAATTGACAAATTAAAATTATATATGCTCAAGGCATGCAATATGATGTTTTGATATGTGTATATATTATGAAGTGATATTACAGCCAAACTCATTAACATATCCATCAAATCATATCATTAGCATTTGCATGTGTGGTAAGAATGCTCAAGATGTACTTTCTCAGCAAATTACTGTACATTACTAATGATTAGAGGTACCATTTTATTTATTGGAACTCTAGACTTACTCATTTTCAGCTGAAAGTTTATTTATTTTTATCCATATTCCCAGCCCTCCTCCTCTCTGGCAACTCCTGGCCACCAATCGTCCTTACATTCGATGTCCTTAGATCCCACGTATTTGTGGAATCACTTAGAATACACCTCTTGTTTTCGTTGAGCTTATTTGACTTTAGCATTACATCTCCAGGTTTATCTATGTTGATGCAAGTGTTTGAATTTCCTTCTTTTTAAAGGATAGGTAGTATTCTATTATGCATATATGGCCCATTTTCTTTTTCATTCACTCACCGGCAGACACTTGAGCACTATAATATGGCTCCCGTGAGCAATCCCGTAATGAACATACCCTTATCGCATTTCCTTTGAATGTATAACAGAAGTTGAATTGCTAGATCACAAGTAGCTCTAATTTTCTTTTCTTAAAATCCCTTTTTCCTTTTTCCTACCTAAATGGCACTCTGTTGTATAGATAGATGTGTTAACTATATTCTGATTTTCCTGCTTTCTAAGTATTTCTAGAGATGTAATGATCATAACACCGTTATTAATTTACCAATTTTGTCAGTCAACAGAGTTTCCATTGCACTGTTTTGGGCTTTCTCTTGTGGTGACAAATCACCATAAACTTAAAAGCTTGAATGGATATTTGTAAGGATAAGATTTGGAACATAGTAAGGAATTATGCAGGTCTAGTAAAGTGGTGGTAGTAGAGTATTTTTGAAGGTCTATAACTTCACTATCCCTGGTTAGGTACCCAGTACCAGGCATGATTACCATTCTGTTAAGTGGGCCTTAAGTCCAATTAGATGTCTATTGGTTGCCACCAACATGTGAGTACCACTTATTATACCTATATGTATTTTGCTATGCTGGTTAATTGTCGTGGTTCATAGGTGCTGCAGCTGAGTAGGACTATTAAATTGCTTCCCTTGTTTGGCAGCTTACAC
>CM052705.1:65196657-65226902 GCA_028551405.1 Uromys caudimaculatus | reverse complement strand
GAGACCAAAGAGCGCGCGGGACAACTATGGACTTAGGCAAAACTAGGGATTGAGCCTCTGTTCTACTATGTTCATTGCATAAAGTCCACAAGTCTAGCAAATTCCTTAAAATTTCATTTCCTTATTAATTAATTTGTAAGTAAAATATTTATATAATTTCAGAATAATGTAAGAATTATATATTCTTAGAATATATAATTAGAATAATATAAGTACTTGATACAAAAACTAGGAGAGGAATGGTATTTAGTTTTCATTGTTTTTTTGACAGGGTTTCAGTAATACTGACCTCAAACTTGCAGCAATTCTGCCTCAGGCTCCTGAGGGCTGGGACTAAAACATGTGCCACTGGGCTTGGTTTATTTTCAGTTTTGCAATCCTCCCCATCTTCTGGACCATCTTATATTCTTTTAAATGATACTGATTTCTTATCACTTATCTCTGTTGGAAAACTCACAAATCATGTTAAATGTGTATGTGAGTCAGAGTTTACTGTTCTATAGCTGTTCTTGCTACTTTGTGGGTTCTTCTTTTTCCTACTCTTTATCACTCCTACTCATTTCATACCCTAACACTAGAATGGAAAGAAGGAAAGAAGAGAGAGAGAGAGAGAGAGAGAGAGAGAGAGAGAGAGAGAGAGAGAGAGAGCGCTAATTTCTTTCATTTCTTCTTTGAGCACAAATATTTACAAATGGCAACCAACCTCCCTAAATAACCAACAACAACCCACCTTGCCTCTCAGGATCCTAGAATTTATATTCCCTCTGAAAAGTTCCCAGAATTCCAAATGTTACACAACTGCAGAATCTATCTGCAGCTGGCAAAACCATGTCTCTGCTAAAGCATGAGGCAAATCATAGTCAGCTACTGATGACAATCTGAAGCAGTCCCGCATCCCTACACCTGGGATTAAAATGAAAGCATATTATTATAATATTTCTATGTTTTTTAAAAAAAACCAACATTCCAGAATTTTTGCTACACTGTACTGCCTGCTAGGTGAGATGCTTTGAGGTGAGGTAAGTGACTTCCAGAACTGTTTGTTGAAAGGACTAGCACAGAGGAATTGCGCTTCCCTGACCCTGTGGTGCCCAACACAGGAACTGAGGCCTCTGATGACATATAGCAGCAGGCAGGTTTTTCAAGAGCTGACAGCGAGGAACATCAGCACTGGAAAGATAAAAGTGTCTATAGAGAAAATTTAGATTGACTTGAGAGAACACTGGCAGTTTATTACAGGATATGCAGTTCTAGAAATGACATAGTATGGCCCCTTATTTCTGAATATATACTGGTAAGTGGAAGTTTTCACTCAAAATTCATTTTCAGTTTGTAATAGAATAAATATTACATTAATGAAAAATCAGTGTCCATGTGCAACTCAAGAGGGCTCCCAGAGGCATCGTCTGGGAAGTCCTGGGCAGAGACACCGAGACCCAGATTGTGTCTGGTACATTGGCTGGAGAGGCCGCAGGCAGCATGCCACAAAAGATCACACTCTGGTTTCTCATATACCCTTCTTTATTTGTCTCCTTGAGGCACTGGAAAAACAGTTGTTCTTGGTCTCTAGAGCACTTTGCTGCAGAAAGTTTCTAACAATTTGAAAAAAACCAAACCAAACCAAACAAAAAACAAAACCTAAAATGAATATGGTGGATTAGTCATACTCTAATTTACCCTTTAATAAAAAAGTAGCTATTTCTGTTTTGTTTGTTTAAAATGTAATTTTCTGAGATGATAGCAGTATCAGGTAAGAAGTGGTCTTTTTTGATTTGTTAACCAGATGAAATAAATAGTTAAACAGAACCTTAAAATCCTTTATTCAGAGACCTCCATGTTATAGGACAGGTAAGGCCAAAAGTTCAGGTATAGTCAGGAAGAACTTGGCAGTGCTGGCCTGGACTTCTCTGTGGGCCAGACTCCCTGGCAGCTGAAGTTGGGTTCCTCCTGAAAAACTTCCTTCGACACTGTGCAATGTGACTGCTTTGATTGACAGACACGCCAGCTTTCTTTCCCTTAAAAATAAGCCATCTTTGCAGTATTCAAAGGAGACATAAAATTAGTTATTATTTGATGACTCAGCAATAAGGCCAGGAAGTGGAATGTACTCAGTGGAAACGCGTTCTAATAGCAGGGCTGAGAGACTAAGAGCATAATGCAAGCCTTAACTCATGAAGGTTTCCTGTGCCTACAGTTGATAAATTGCTTTTGAGGCTGGCTGAATTACTGGTCTTGTAGACTGGGGTCTGCTTGTATTTTCAGGGAGCTGCAGCATGGTGTGCAGATGGTCTTCAAGCACCCTATTGTGGGATTTTGTAGCTACTGAGACTTTAGCCATTGGGAAATAATCCTCTGACTACTTATAGTATAACAACTTTCATTATGTATTAATCTCAGTCTTAAAAACAAAAATCAAGTGTGGTAAAATTGTCTGAAAAGGATTTTTCTGTCTCATTCTCCATTTCCTGTTTCCTCACCTACTGGCTGTTAATGTCAGCCTTAGCGTCTAAGCATGTTAGCTCTATGCAAAGTGTGCCTGTCTGGGAACTGTGCTCTTTGCTTTAGTATGTCGATGATCGAATAGTTTAGATTCTGAAACTGATATGGAGTGAATCTGATCTAATTTTCTTTTTGCTGTTTTTCATTTTTGGAAGTGGGAACTTATAGTTATTTTCATCCTAGTAACTGAAACTGAGAAAGAAGAGATGCAAGGAAGGCTTCAAACACACTCAACAGAAGACTTTAGACTTCATCTTAAGTGTGTGTGTGTGTGTGTATGTGTGTGCACACGCCCTACCATCCCATCACCTCTCCATAAAGCCAGGCAGTCTTCAAGGCTTCGATGAAAGGCCCCTTAGGCATGTCTGTGATTAATGCTGATTAGCTAGAAGTCACTGAGAATTTTGAATCCAAGATCACTAGTGAATCAGATTCAATTTGCATAAACTACGAGGCACTTCATTAAGGCTAATCATTTCCCTCTGTCTTCTGGTAATAAATCATCCTTCTATAGGGCTCATTTAGGATGAGAGGGAGCATTCTCCCTTCCCATTTCCTCAGCTCTGTCAACATACTTTCCATTGTGCCTATGACCTCATTTACTATGGTTGTATTTCTAGGGGCTGCATCTCTGAAGAGGTTTCCTAGAAATTGAAACTATGATTCATTAGGGTTCCTGTGCCAGTGACTGGCACTTGTAAAATAATGAAGGTTGTGTCTCTTGAAAGCCCAGTGGAGCAAACTCTACCTGTTTAGGCTGCTAAGACCCAGGGCCTACCAGTTCTGAATCAACTGATAAATAGTTTTGTATGTCCATCTTAAGAATGAATCTACTTAAATTCAGGAAACATGTCCAGATGTAGGATTCAGGAGAGCTTTTATGGAATGTTCTTTCTTTACAATTTTGTTAGTGTTAATCTTATACTTGAAGAAAGCTAGAATCATCTGAGAGAGAGGCCTCTTTACTGCCTGTTGGGAGTTATCTTGATTGTGTTACAGGAAGTGGAAAGACTTGGCCACTATGGTATAAATGGTACCTAAGGTCCCGGACTATGAAAAGGAGAAAGTGGCATAAGCATCACAGCTCACAGCAGTCTTGGCTTCCCCATTCTAATAGACTTTATTTTGAACTGGGATCAAAAACAATCTTTATCCTTAAGCTGCCTTTCTTGTGATAGCTACAGGAAAATTAACTAAGACAGCAGTCATTTGGAAGAGTGGTGTGCTGATTCTTTATTTCCTATCCTGTGTAAACTGTTCTTTATGCTTATAACATGTTTTCCACTGTCTCCATGGTCTCCTGTGTGAGACAGGTGAGACATTGCTCACCCTGCACTGTAATTTATAGTTTACTCACTTCTCTCCTTCATACCTTTGAAACAGGGATTCTATGCCTGGCACCTAGTATTTAGTAGGAAAACATATACACTGAATAAACTGTGGACTGTACTAGGGCAAGTGTAGGGATTTTGAAGTGGGCTCAAGATACCCCAAGACCAAGTTATCACCACAAAGGAGATTTATTTGCTCCAAAGGGATGGAGAGCAGGAAAAAGGGATAAGCACAGTAAGTAGAGGAAGAGTGAAAAGAGGAAGGGAACAAGGGAGAGAGGAGAAAAGGAGGAAGGGAGAAGAAGCAGGTGTATTTGCCCCAGGGCACAAAGAACTGTCTTTGGACAGAGAGGAGACAGACATGGCACATAGGAAAATGGCAGTTTATAAAGGCAAATGGGGAAACTATGTGTTAGGATAAAGTGTTTCATTTTAATTGGGCATATTAATTAGGTGAGCCTAAGGGGGCTTTTGATTGCTGGATTTCAATACTTTAATAGCTGGACCTTGGTAGTCAACTTCAGAAAGACAAAGTAGTCAAATAAGAGAATAGATCTTAGGATCTTGCTTTAGAAATGTAATCTAACTTGTTGTTAGGGAGGCAGAAGGGCTGGGGTGGGAAGGGAGTGCAAGGCCATGGTTGAGCTGGCTAGAGTCTCTTCAGTAAATGCAAGGGAATGTGTGCAGTCTGAAGGAAAAAGGGTGTTCATAGCTGATACTTACTAAAAAATAGAAAGATGGAAAATGTGTCAGGATGAAAATAGTTTTATAAACAATTAATGTTTACTTTTATGTTTATAGAAAATGCCAAAAAGGCTAGTAATGGGGCTGGTAAGATGGCCCATTCCTAAAGCTTGGTGGCAAATATCCATACCGATATGTGTCACCTCCACATAACACACAAACACAAAATAAATGAGGAAAAATAAAATTTAAAAATGCTAAGAGATGCCGGGCAGTGGTGGCACACGCCTTTAATCTCAGCACTTGGGAGGCAGAGACAGGCGGATTTCTGAGTTCGAGGCCAGCCTGGTCTACGGAGTGAGTTCCAGAACAACCAGGGCTATAGAGAGAAACCCTGTTTCAAAAAAAAAAAAAAAAGACCAAGAGATATAAACTGTTGTACTTTGATTTCTGGATTGAATTCCTATTAGTCTTGTAAATTAAAGAAATAAATAATTTAGAGAATCATGAGATTTATTAAGTTTAAGATACTATTACTTTTCTAGGGGTATTATAACAAATTTGTACAATCTAGGTCATTTAAACAAAAGAACTTTATCCTTCCTAGTTTTGGGTGTACAGTATTGAGAAAGAAGTTTTGGCAGGCATGTTCTTGTCCAGGGGTGTTGGGGGAAATATTTAAAAGGATGGAAATATATCACAGCACGTTCTCTCACTACACCCCGGTTCTCTCATCCCGGCGGGCTGGCCAGCCATGCACTGGTGAGCAATGGCTGAAGTACTTTCATCTCGTGGAGCTCTGATTCAGAGATCCATGATCTCTCCACCCAGCTCACTAGGTTCCCACTGGCGGGTCACTACCATGCCAGCCCCAAGCTTCCATACCCCCATGGCCTCTGTGATGCACATCAGGCAAACCCACAATTTGTCTCTGTACCTTTCTCTCTGGAACCCAGGCAAGCTGCCTGTTGAAGGAAAACACAACACAAACTTACCTCAGAAACAATGGTAACTCAATCTCTGGGCGCTACAACTAAAACCTAGTCTTGTAAGCCTTATCAAAGTCTGATTCCTCTGGTGGCGAATCCTTGCAGATTTGCCATACCAGGAGACTCTAGTAGCTACATCTTACCTACATGCTGTCCCCATTCCAAAAGGACTCTCTCTCTCTCCTGCTTCCTCTCCTCCTCTCTCCGACCTGGAAGTCCTCCCTACGCGTCCAGTGATTGACTCTTTCATTCATTAGGGGATTGGTTCACAAGAAGTCACAGGTGTAACTCACTCCTTGTCTGAAGCCCCTCACAGAAAGGCAGATTTAGAATACAAAAAAACCCCAGGGCTATCCACAACAAAGGGGCTTGAGGAAGAACCCCTTGCTATTTCTATCCTCTCGAAGTTGCTGAAAGTTCTTGGGTTGTGGGCACATTAATCATCTCTATCCTACCATTCTTTGATCTTCTTTCTGTCTTCCATGTCTTTCACACAGGTCCCTAGTAATGAGAATTAAGGACCATTCCAATACTGAACGATGTTGCCACAACAATTAATAATTTTAAGAACCTCATTCTGAGGTTCTAGATGGACATGCATCTCATGGAGACAGTCTTCACTCCAGAGCAGGCACTAAAGCACAGACTTCTTTCAAATTAACTCGTCATATTTTTAACCCTAATTTTGATCCATTCCCCCAAGCTCTAAAGCACCACACAGACAGAAAGAAGATACAAGAGGAATCGTGAGCTGAATTCAAAGCAACGACCCATCCCAACGGTTGAGTATCAGAGTCAGAAACAATAGCTGAATTTGAAGATACACTGGCTAAAAGAAAAAAAGTTTATGTGCAATCCTGCTGCTTCACAGAGCAAGTGACAACAGGAGCCTTTAAAATAGCCTTAAAATTGACATTCCACGGGAGGCAATGTATTCATTACAGTTCTTTTCAGTGAGGACACACTGTTCTGAGAACTGGAGTCTGCTGGTTGGATGAGCACATCACCTAGACAAGTGGTTCTCAACGTTCCTAATGCCATGACCCGTCAATACATTTCTTATGTTGTGGTGACCCTCAGCCATAAAATTATTTTGCTGCTACTTCCTAACTATAATTTTGTGACTGTTATGAATCATGATGTAAACATCTGATATGCAGGATATATATGTGACCTTCATGGGTGACTCACAGTCTGAGAACCACTGATCTTTGTGCTTGCTTCTCTGGAGAGGTTATTCACTATACTTCACCCTGTTAAGTTGACCTGTGAACTTACTGTTTTTACTTGGAAATTAAGTATGGTCTTAGTATAATTTAGTCTAGTTCTGAACTTGTTAACCTCCTACCCTATAATTTTCAGCACCATGTAGACTGGTGTGTTTTAAGAACATATCTACAGAGGCTAATTAACAAGATTGAATTTGTTATGGCTGACATTGGCTAGGTGGCAGCAATCAGATAGTTGAACAAATATTCTTTTAGATGCTTCTATGATAGTACTTCTAAATTTTAAAGTGTGAATATTTTATTTAGGAACATCTTGCATTCTATAAATGTACACTGAAACTTTTTTTTTTCATTCATTTTGCTCAATGAGTTTGGTTGGGGAAGTACTTAAACTTTTGTAATCCAGGTAAAAATTTGACTTATGAACCTTTTTTTTTTTTCTGCCAATGAGTTACCATCTACAGTTAATAGATATAGTAACAGGACATTGTTCTATTTCCTATGATTGCTATAATAATATAATGAATAAAATCAACTTAGATTATGAAAGTATGCATTTGGCTTACACTTCCAGGGCATGCCCATCACTGAAGGGATTCAGAACAGGAACTCATAAACAAATTTGAAGCAGAAACTGTAGATGAACACTGCTTGCAACTTTGATAATAAGCCTGTGCTTAGGTAACTTTCTTATACAGCCCAGATCCCCCTTCCTAGAGAATGGTGCTTCCCACAGTGGGCTGGGCTGACCTACATTAACTAACAATGAACATAATTTTTTACTGGCATGATGTGGTGGTACTTTTAAAGACAGAATTAGAATTGGATTCATATTTAATCCATGTGATTTTGAGTAAAACAAAGTACTTTTTTTAAAAATGTGGATGAAACTCATTCAATCATCTTGAGATCTGAGTAATTTCATTACAATTCCCTCTTTCTCTCTCTCTCTCTCCTTTCCTCCTTTATTTACCAAAACTTCTCCATCATAATGTTCTAATTTTATTCAGGGGAATAAACATTTCATTCTTCTGATAACATGTTTTCCATTGAGGAAAAATAAAACCAATGTTTGCTCTTACCTCGTTATCTATTCTTGTGTACTGGTCTCAAATCTCTCTCATCAAATTTTCTATTTAATAAACATTATATTTAATGACCTGATCTTTTCCTCTGTCATACCCTGAAGAAGTAATCTGATCAAGCTTATGGTTTCAAATATCACATACAGGCCTCACACAAGTCACACCCAGCTCTCACCTTTGCCTTGAAAATTATATATTAAATTGCCTACTGAACATTTTTAATTGTTCCTTGTGTTTGAAACATTACCTCTAATATTTTCATAGCTAATTTCTTCTTGTTGTGCTTTACACACAACATATATAGTCTGTCAGAAAATACCTTGCTTGAATCCTCACCATTACCTATCATTTATCTCATCCATCCATCTATCTATCTATCTATCTATCTATCTATCTATCTATCTATCTATCTATCTATCTATCTCTATTATTAACTTTTCACTGATTATCTATAATCAATCATACCACTCGATTTTCAACTCCATGTATAATTTTCATGTATATATCATATTTTATTTATTAACTTGTTTCTTTTTATTGCTGCTTTTTAAATGTAAGCTTATTTTGGTTATTATAGCGCCTAACAGTAAGCACATGTATTAAGTCTGTTCGAGACTCCATATCAAAATGAACAGGGTGGCTCAAAAACAAAACTTATCTTCTTGTAGTTCTGGAATGTGGGAAGTCCAAGATCAAGATGTCAACACTCTCAGTTCCTGGTGATACCTTTCTGCCTGGCTTGTAAGCAGGATGCTTTCTTGCTGTGTCTTCAAATGTTCTCTTTCAATCCATGTTTTCATGGTGGCAATGGAGAAAGATTAATCTCTGTTCTTTTTCCAAAACTGCTAACCTTGCCATAAAGATTCCACCTTCATGATTTCATCTGATCTTAACTCAGCCATTATTACTTCAATCATGTTTCTAGTTTTGCCTATTTTTTCTTTTCCTTGCAGTATTTAATTATGACCATGACATACTTTTAAAAATTACTCCTCAGTTCTTGGGTAATGTATTTTATTTTCATTTGTATGTTTCTCTTTGCTTTTTAGTTTTTGAAGTATCTATCAATCCACTGATTCTTTCCTGCCATGTGCAGTTTACTGGTGTGTCAAAGCTGTTTTTTTTACCTTTAATTGCAGTGTCGTCTATCTTTCTGGTGATAGAAGCCTTCACTTCTTTCCATTTTTATTTCTATTACAGCTCTAAACATATTAGCCAATTATTTAAAATCCCAAGACTGATAATACCAACATCCATGGAATGCTTGAGTCTGATTCTGATGCTTGTTTTTTTTCTCTTTAAAGTACAGTTTTTATTCCTTTTAGAATGTCTTGTAATTTCTCTGCTGTTGAAAGTTGTACATGGTATTCTAGGTAATAGGAACTGAGGTAAAGGAACCTTCAGTGTGAGCATTTATGCTAGTTTGGCCAGAAGTTGACTTGTGTTTAAAACTTGCTATAGTTGCAGATATCAGAGGCTTCAATCCCTTTAACACCTTTGCTTTTGTTTCTCTTGTAATATTTTGTTCCTTTAATGATTTCTTCTTGAATAGGGTATGACTTTTTAGTTCATATTAGGTATTTATCTTGCTGCGATGACCAAACACCTGTCAAGGAGCTATTTCATGAAGGATAGTTTTATTTCAGTTCAGAGTTTGAGGAGATGAGGCTTGTCATGGTGGGAAAGACATAGTGGCAGGAGCTGGAGATGGTTGGTTGTACTGTGATTACAATTAGAAAGCTGAGAAGATTGGAAGTAGGGCTGACCTATAAAACTCAAGGCCTACCTCCAGTGACCCACTTTCTTTATCAAGGCTTTATATCTCTTTGAGGTTCCACCATGTCCTCCAACAGTACCTTCAAATGGGAACCACTACAGGAGTTTATAGGGATAGTCCTCATTCAAACTACCATAGTGTTCAAATCAGAAATCCTGGGATCGTTTATGACATCTAGAACTGTTCTAAAGAAGAATCGACAATCATGTCTTGGGCTTGTATGTCTACTCACACCCCTTGAACTCTTACCTACACCTTCATCACATACCTCTTGTCAATGAAAAAGTTTGACACCTAATAGTTTGTGTTTTCTATGACTGCCAATCCGTGAATACAAACCCTGAGTCTATTGAGTGATGGCTGACAACCACATTAGCTCAGGGATTGACTGACTCGGCTTCTTTTGTCTTTGTCCATGATATGTATTTCCATTCTAACTGAAAATCACTTTTCTGTTGCGCTAACTATACCCCCAGCCTCCTCAGGAAGATCTATTTCTTTCCCATTTCAGGTGTACACATACTCCCTGAGGTTTTGGTTTTGGTGAAGACTGAGTGTACCCTTTGACTTGTGAGTTTGTTCTCTGCTCAAAAGTAATTTCTTTCTAACACCTTTACTTTCTTCTTTCCTCCATTTCTCCCCCTGTCCTTTTTTGCTTGGTTTCCTTGCTTTTTACTAGCATTTGGCATGTTTGTGTTAAGTTAAACATTTACTCATTAATGTTAGCTTTTAGCAGAATAAGACAATTTAGCTAAAGACTACTGCCTGGTGAGATTTTTCAGTACTAATTGAAATGCAAATTAGTACAAGCAATTACCAGGTAGTATTTAAATAGAAGGATTTAATGACATTTACCTGGCAATCTGTGTACATTCAAAAATTTATTCCTGCACTTTAGCCAGTAAACAAAATCTACATCCAAAGTCCAATTTGGGGTTAATGTAAGATAATCTTTTTTATTTTTAACCACTTTTAGAGAAAATCTCATTATTTAAGTTCTATAAAGAATTACTTTCTACTAAATAATATGTTTAGAAAGAGGGACAGCTTATGTGTTGGTTTAGATTCTTATGTGCTCAGCATTATATTCTAGGAGGACAGATTTCTTCCATTAAAAAGAAGAGAAGTAACATTTATTGCAGAGTTTTTAATGGAACACATTTTTTATAATTTCAATAGTTAGTGATTATTTATTGAATATTTTCATATCTGGGCCAGTCATTTGTTAGGAGAATTCCATGGTAGTAAAACAGAAAAGGTTTCATTTCTCATGGGTCTTATATTGTGTTGGGAAAGGTGATAACGAGTAGCAATAATAAATAAGGAGTAAAACAATTCTGCTTAGGGTAGACGTCAGATGAAGAACGAATGTGTTGTCAGGAGAATATATATTAGTGAATACATGACAGTGAGGAATCAACACGTCCTGTTGGAGGGAGTGGTACTCGCACTGAGAGATTGAAGAGTTAAGCACATTTTGTCCAATTTCTACACCTGAGACAAAGATGACACTGTAACAAGGACAAAGGACTTTGTTATTCAGCCAGATTAAACAATTCTTCTGAGCACATAGTCTTTCCATCCTTTTCTCTTCTCCTTCAAAGCTGGTCCTGTTGCTCAGATGGAGCAGTGTTTTTTGTTTTCCAGACTTTAGACTTAGATCTGCATGCAGCAACCGATCTCTGAGGGGTAGCTGACTCATCAGTTTTCTAAGAAAGAACATTATAAAGACTGCCACCTGTATTTTAAAAAGTCTCAATTCTAAAGAAATTAAAAGTGTATTTTCTCAGATTAGAAGGACATGGCTTCAAACCAAATAAAACTAACTTTTAAAAACATATTATTTTGTCTCCATTTTGCTTGCATTCACACAAAACTAAAATCACAGCACCAGTTGGCTCTTGAGAAATTATGGACCCAATGGTTTGAAGGGTTCTTTTGACCTTGAAAATTCTGAGATTAGCCTTAACCCCTGCTTCTGTGTACAGGGGCCTTGAGAACAGAGGCTGTGAGCTGAATATAGACTCTGCTACTGGAATCAGCCGAGAAAGGGCAGGTCATCTTGACCCAAGTATTTTCAGTTTAAATCTTTTCTGTTGAAATGGTTACCTATTTGGGGAACCAGAAAAGACAAATTTCTGTCTATCGCATGATTCAAATGTCCCTTGATGCTCTTTACAAAATAACTTACAAGTGCTGCTTTGATTAAGGGATTAGATTGATTATTCTTTCTAATAATTTGAGTTAGAAGCAACCACTTGGTGTTTATTAGTGTGAGCATGTGTGTAATTGCCATGAACATTCAGGGTTGACCAAATTATGATAGTTGTATTTATTTTCAAACTTTTGAATGTAGGCTAAAGCAAAAAAAAAAAAAAAAAAAAAAACATAAGAAATTTCAAAGTTCTTTGAAAATAGGCAATTAGGGGAAAAATACTTACAAAGAGCAGCAATAGCATCTTTGAGGCCACTTCTATGGTTTCAAGGACCTTCTTTGTATCATTTGTACCTGACTTCATCTCATTGAAAGATGAGGTGTTAGATTTAGACTTCAAAATCAATTGGAATTTTAGTTTTGTATACATGTAAAAAATATCAAAGATATAAGCTCTTTGAGATTCTGGCTCTTTTTTTGTCAATATAACCATTATTACTTGCATGCTATTCTGTCTCCCTCTCTTGGACTCAATAGCAGAAGCTAAAAGCAATTGATTTCAGAAAGCCATTGAAGGTGAAGAGAAATACAAATTATTAAAAATGTGCCAGACTGATGAATGCATTCTAAGATATTAATAAAGCCTTAGAACCCTGAGAATTCATTTGAATCCTTTCTTCTGATTGATGTTAAGTACATACATATTCTTAACTTTTTGAAGGAAAATAATAATTAAGGAATCAATGAGAAATAAGAAACATAAAAAAGGTAAATCACCTGGAATCTCATTCCCAGAATACGAGCCATTAATGTTTTGATGAATTCCTTCAGGTCTTGAAATTTGTATAAATATAGTGAAATGAATGTGCATACTGTTTCTACTCTTTCATTAAATAATTATCCAGTACTCTACATTAATTTTAAATACACACTATACAATGGCCCAGTGATATTTTGTCATGAAGAAATTGCCCATGTTTTATGACAAGTCTCTTAGCCCTAGACATTATAGCATTTGAGAGACTTTCTTCTAAAAGCTAATGTTATAGTAAAAGTTTTCCAATTTGAATCTATGTAAGCAACACTTTACTATGTCTTTTTTGAATATTGACTCTCTCTAAATGTGTGTGAGTTATATTCATACATTTCCTTGGCTTGAGCTGTTTGGGTTGTCCATGGACCATGTGTGTGTTTTGCCCTACTAGAGGCTGGAAAAGGGCACTACATCTAGATGCCCTGGAACTGGAGTGACAGATGATTGTGAGTTAGCATGTAGGTCCTCAAGAGCAACAAAAATCTTAACTGCTGAGTTATCTCTCTGGCTTCTTATTCTTTTTTATATAATTACTGTTGCATTTTGTAAATGGCAGTATAATGCAGCCAGAGGGAGCACCTCAGTGGGCCAGCCAAGGTGTTCCCCTGAGAAGTCACCACCATGCGATAGGCCTAATATAAAGGAAGTTTATTGGGGGAAGGGAAAGGGAAAAGGAGTAGAGGCAGAGAAAGGAGAAAGACAGAGAAAGACAGAGAGGGGGGTGGGGAGAAGAAGCCAGCCTTGAACACTTGGGGAAAAAAGAGAGGGAGAGAAGGATGGAGGAGGGAGAGAGACAGAGGGAGAGACTAAGAGAGACAGAGAGACACACACACACACAGAGACATAGAGAGACAGAGACACAGAAAGAGGGAGACAGAGAGATAGACAGAGAGAACAAGAGACAAAGAGACTATGACATACACACAGAGACAGATACAGAAACAGAAACAGAGAGAAAGACAGAGTGAGCTGGGATAGCTGAGCAGCTTTCTTTTTTTAATTACGTTTATTTTTTTTTACAGTCCAGTCATTGCCTCCCTCCTGGTTCCCCTCTCCCACAATTCCTCATCCCATTTCTCCTCCCTTCTGTCTTCAAGAGGATGCCTCCCTGGCCAGGCCTTCCCATTCCCTGGGGCCTCAAGTGTCTCGAGGGTTAGGTGCATCTTCTATCACTGAGGCCAGATCAGGGAGTCCTCTTCTGTATATGTATATGTCAGGCCTCTGACCAGCTGGTGTATGCTTCCTGGTTGGTGGCTCAGTGTCTGAAAGATCTTAGGGGTCCAGGTTAGTCTAGACTGCTGGTCTTCCTATGGGTTTGCCCTCCTCCTCAGCTTCTTCCAGCCTTTCCCTAATTCAACTCCAGGGGTCCCCGACTTCAGTCTGATGGTTGCTTATAAGTATCTGCTTCTGTTTCAGCCAGCTTCTTGTTGGGCTGTTGACAGCCATGCTAGGCTCCAGTCTGTAAGCACACCATAGCATCAATAATAGAGTTAGGCCTTAGAGCCTCCTCTTGAGCTAGATCCCAAGTTGGGCCAGTTACTGGACCTCCTTTCACTCAGTCTCTTCTCCATTTTTGTCCTTTCAGTTCTTTTAGACAGGAACAGTTCTGGGTCAGAGTTTTTGACTGTGGGATGGAAACCCATCCAGTTCTTATACTCCAGGTTGGCTTGCACCTGGTGGGTGATGACACAAACTGTTGCTAGGTAGCTGTTGGGCAGAGCCTAGAGGAATTGCCAACAATTACATCTTTAAAAAAAAATAATGATTGTAAGACTCTGGTGAGCCTTAACTTACCAGAGGGGGACCCCCCTCCCCCAGTAAACAACACGGAGTCAGGGATTGATGCAAACAGAAGAGGAATATATTGTTCCAGCATGCTGGAATTGCCCTGCACATGAAGGAGAGAAAGAACGACCCGCACAGTCCGTTTGGCCAGTTTTTAGAGCAGCAGCCATTAGGCACAATGTGATTGGCAGAACAGTGTGACTTTTAAACTGATTGGTCTTTAGGGAATGAGGTAGTAGGGGCTTAACCAGCCCCTCCCTTCCAGCCTACGTGTGCTCTCTAACCTGTCTCTTCCAGGAGGGGAGGGGTGCCTATGTGCTCGGGGGTCTGGTGGAATTTTCCAAAGTTCCTGAGTTGACCTCTTCACCCCCCTCCCCCTTTTCTTTGTGCATGCTTCAATCTTGAAGCTATTGTTGATATTCTGATAGCTCATACTTCTGGTCTCTGTATCTAGTTCTTTATATTTCTGCTTTAAGATCATTAGCTCTACTGTATCTATGCGTTCCTTAACAAAAGCGACCAAGTGGTTCAAAATGTAGGGGCCAAAAGTCAACAATAGCAGAAGAACAATTAGGGGTCCTAACAAGGTAGATAAGAGAGGGTGGTTAACCAAGGGGAGGAGTTAAACCAAGACTCGAACCAGCCCTGACTCTGTTCTCTCTCTTTCTTCCTCTTGGCTAATCCTTTTCTCTCCTTGGCCATTGAATCTTTAACAAGTCCAGAATGGCCTATATAAAAGCAACACTCTTCAGCTAAGCCAGCACATAGCCCTCCTTGTTGAAGGAAAAGTTAAGTCTAATCCCCTCCCATTCTGTAGTACTACTTCTGATAATGAAGTCAATGATTCTTTAAGGTGACTGATGGAAGTTTCTTTTCTCTCTAGATCTAAATAAATGGATGCCCTCAGACTCATAATTTTTCCCTTGTAAGATCAAAGTGGAGGTCCCGGTGGCTGCCCTGGCCACCCCCAACCCCAACAGAAGGGAGACAGTGAGTGCTGTAACAGGTTTGGTGGATGAGCACATAGGATGGGGGAAGGAACCAGAATCCAAAGGTACCACCAGGCAGTCATGATTAAGGTCGAATGATCCTGAGCTTGAGCTGATTGCCCATCTTCTGTACCATCCAGCAGGGGTCTCTGGGGAGAGGGGCATCTGCAGGTTTCCCATGGGAAGCATGGACTCAGGCTGAAATACCATCCACCTTGAGGGCTGTGGGAGTGGCTAGCAGCACCATGAAGGGTCCCTTCTATTGGGGTTCCAGCAACTGTGCCTGAAGCCTCCTTACATAGATCCAGCCATCAGTCTGGAAACGGTGGGGGTCTCTAGCATCCCTGGGGCATTTAAGGTAGAAAGCTTGGGCCAAATCTGATGTTGTATTGACTGAATTGTTTGAAGCTTCAAGAAGAGGTTTCTATCAGTGAGTTGGGATAACTCCAGGAGGGCCCAGTGGACATCAAGGGAGTTGGGATACCAGACAGGGTCCCAAAAGGGGTCAGGTTAAAATGGTAGGGGGTGTTCCAGGGTCAGAACAGGACCAAGAGGAGGGGCACCACCCAGTCCGAGCCAGTCTCCAAGGTCAATTTAGTTAAGGTCTATTTTTGGAGTTCTTTTCATTCTTTCTACCTGCCCTGAGCTCTGGGGATAGTACACCCAATGGAGCTTTCAATTAGTCCCCAATATCCTTGCCAATCCCCGACTTATTTTAGAGACAAAAGTAGGACCATTGTCCGATCCAACTACCTTCGGTACTCTGAACCTCGGGAAAATTTCCTCTAATATCTTTTTGGCTACCATGGTAGCTGTTTCCTGTTTGGTGGGGAATGCCTCAACCCATCCAGAGAATATCCACAAGGTATTTGTAACCATATTTTCCTGGCTTAACATTTGTAAAATTGACCTCTCAATATACTCTAGGCCGTCCCCTAGGTTTTTTGCCCTGTTTACTCTTGGCTGCATAAGCATTCACTTGCTGGCATACCTTGCATTGTTCTACTATCTTTCTGGCCCAAAACCTGAGTCCTATTATATATACTTTAGGTCCCTTAACTGCCTGGACAAACTTTTTAACCCCTAAATGAGTCCATCTGTGCATTTGGCCTAGTAAGTCTTTTGCTTGCTTTCTGGGGAGTATAGTTTTCTTTCTTGTGTGCACCATCGTCCTTCCTTCTCTAGGTAATAGTTGGTAGGGTGGCTAGCAATCTGAGTCCGTTCTTCTTCAGTGTATTCTAAGTGAGACTATCCCTTAGTCCAGTTCTATTTCCCAGCAGGTGTTCCTTGCAGGCTCACAACCAGGATAGGCTCCTGCAGAGCCACTTCTTGAGTCATTTGATCTGCCTGGTTATTGCCCTGAGCCACTGAGTCTCTTCCCTTCTGATGTCCTGGGCAGGGAATAATACTCACAGTTGCTGGCTTCATTAGGACATCCAAAAGATCCAAGATTTCCTGTTTGTT
This sequence comes from Uromys caudimaculatus, assembly GCA_028551405.1. Lineage (NCBI taxonomy): Eukaryota > Metazoa > Chordata > Mammalia > Rodentia > Muridae > Uromys > Uromys caudimaculatus. Next base: position 65,210,101 of record CM052705.1, on the reverse strand, counting down.
TCCTCTGATGTGAGCAGTTCTCTCTCTTGGCATATAGCCCTGTGGACATAGACTGTGGCAAAGGCGTACCTGCTATCTATGTGGATACTAATTTTCTTGCCAGATCCAAATTCCAAGGCCTTGGTGAGGGCAATTAGCTCCACTTTTTGCACCGATGTGCCAGGGGTTACAGGTGCTGGGGGGTAGAGGTTCCTCCCAGATGACATTTGTGCCATCCACCACAGCAGCACCTGCTTGTCTCTGGCCTTCATGGAGAAAACTGCTCCTGTCTGTAAACCAGAGAGCCTTGGCTTTTGGCAGGGGTCAATTGGAGAGCTCTCTCCTTTTGGGCAAGTTAGTTTCAGCCTGTTGGGCAAAAAGTGTATCTGGGCCCCCATTTTGGAGAGTATGTCTCACCCCAACAGAGGGGGTAGGGAGAGTCTGAGGTGACCTTAATGAATGGGGTACCTGGCCCATCCCTAGGTCCATTGTTTTTCAGATAGTTCATGAATACATTTTGGTGCCAGTGGCTTCTTGGACCCAAGATCTTCTTTTGGAAATGGGGCCATCGACTTGGAGGATCAAGTGTTGAGCCCCTGTGTCCACCAAGAATTGAATGGGTTTCCCCTCTATTCTCAGAGTTACCCTGGGTTAGGGGCAGTGGTTCAAACCCCATCTCTTCTAATCACTGTCTTCAACCAGTGCTAACACCTTTGCCATTTGGGGGTACTTTTCCCAAGGCTTGGGATTTCCTGCTTCCCGCTTCCATTTTTTAGGGCACTCTCAGGCCCAGTGGCCTCTCTCCTTGCAGTATGTGCACTGGTCTTTTTCTGTCTCTCTTCTCTGCTTTCACTAACTACTGTAACCAGGACTCTCTATAGATCCTTCCCTGTTGCTTTTCTTTCTTCCTCTTTCTCTGCTCCTTCTCCTCCTCTGTCTCCCTGTTATGGTAGACTTTCTCAGCAACTTGCACTAAATCCCTCAATGGCTTATCCTGTAAATCTTTCTAGCCTCTGAAGCTTTTTCCTGATATCTCTACTAGCTCCTCACTGCTGGGGTCATAAGGTGTATACTGATGGAATGCCTCCATGAGTCACTCTAGAAAGTCTGTGGGCGACTCATTTGGTCCTTGCTTAACCTCACATACCTTGGTCAGATTTTTGGGTCGTCATGCTAACCCCTTGAGACCTGCCAATGAAGTCTAGTGGTGGACCTTCAGGTGCCCTTTACTTTTTGCCATATTAAAGTCCAGTCAGGTCTAGTCAGGGAAAGCCCGCTGTTGACCTGAGGTTATTTGGAAAGGGCAGTTGAGCTTTCCAGTTGTACAAATCGGCTGAAGAGAAGGACCAATATTGCATAACTTGATTGCCCTTATCTAGCGGCCCATATGCCCTCAGCAGGAGAGCCACCATGGTATGAGGGGAGGTGGCTCTCAGACTTTGGGTCCCCATGGTGAGACCAGGAAGTTGGGGGTCTCCTCCCACTCCTCTCTTCGGTAAAGGGGGGTACAACGGCTCCTGTCCCATAAGGGCTGAGGATCCTGGGACCAATGCCGTTTAGTTTGCAGGGCATTTTTTGGAAGTACAAGGACTTAACTGGGCTGACAGGCATGGGAAGAATTACCATAGAGGCTTGTGAGGTTTATATTAATTTTGATATCATAAAAGTACATTAAATCCAACATGTCTTTTGTCTCAGGTTTCATCATAGGACATTGAATCATACAAATATGGACTGTTATGTGTTATCACCAGACATGTTCTAGAGGTAAACATGTAAGTGCTAAAAACACTCAAGAAAAACATATATATGTATATGTACATGTGTATGTATATGTGTGTATATGCATATATAACCATATTTTAATTATTATTAATTTTGTTGCTTTAGATCACAGCAGCCAGTAAAGTGGTCATATCCATTTAAAGTTGCTTAAGTTTTTTGGCAAAAATTTGCATTAAATTTAGCATTCAAGATAAAATTATTTTCCTCATTGAAATTAATGGCAATTACTTTTGATGTTAAAAACTCAAGAAGAAAGGAGTTCAATCAGATGAATGATAACAACGTACCAATTAACTAAAATTTGTCATTTGTAATAGTGTTTAGAAATTCACTATGTTTCTGCCTAAGTCCTTTCTTTCTACTTGCTAAGACTACAGAGACATTTCTCAAAAATTCCAAATAAAACTGTTAATTATTTTATTTCTTCCCTGCAGGTTTGTCAATTTTGCTTTATAAAATCAGAGGCAACTTTTGAAAGATATATTTTTGTTTTAAGAAGCTTAGTATTTGTAGATGTACAAATGGGGTACAATGTGATATTTTAACACACATATATACCATATGAAATGAGCGTTATTAGCAAGTCTAAGATATCAGACAGTTATCATTGTTTTGTGTTAGGAAAATTAAAAATCCTCTCTACTAGATATTTAGAAACTCTTAATTAACTCTTGTTAATAACAGCTATGCCACTGCACTGTAGAATGTTTGAAGTTATTCCTCCTATCCTGCTGTACCTGTGACAACTAACACGCTCTTACTCAGACTTTCCCTACACCCTCCCTTCCCCAGGCTCCTCCGGCCACTGTAGCCTATTCCCTACTTCTTTAAGACCATCTTTTAATTCTATGAACATATTAATAAGAACACGTGGTATCTGCCCTTCTGTGCATGACATTGCACTTAATGCAACATCCTCCAGATCTAACCATGTTGATATAAATGTCAGAATTTCATTCTTTTTTAGAATAATAGTACATTTGGTCTCCCATTTTTTTTTAATTCTCTTATTTATCAGTGGACTACTAGGTGGAGTCCAGATCTTGGCTACTATGACTAGCAATCTGGTGAATATTGCAGCACAGATTTGTTTGTTTTGAAGCAGGTTTTACTGTGCAGCCAAGACTAGCCTAAAACTTGTATGACTTGGACTAGATTTTAACTGGTAATCCTGCTTTACCCAGTGCCATATGTACAGGTGCGAGCTATCACAACTGGCTTGGGATTTTTTTGACGTTTGATAACTTTTGGGTATATGCTGAAGGTGTGATTCTCGGAATAACTTGATGATAAGTCTATTCCAAGTTTTCTGAAGAAGCTGCATATTGGTTTCTATAACGGTTGTACCAGTTTCCCCATTTTTGACAGTTTGGGGGGATTTCTCTATATCTTTTTCTGAGGCTGTATCTTATTTTATAAACATATATGCCAATAATGACTGTATTTTTATCAACAATTGTTCTTTTTTTTAAAGTACTTAACTTGTCTCAACACTTTTGTCTGAATTTTATTTTGCCATGTGTGAACTGAACTTGCAACTTTTAAAACATTTTTTCTGGTATATTACTTTCATAGTTAATCATTTTATATGCATCTTGTACAGAATTACAATCCTAGCTTTTTAAAATAGCAGTGTGAGGATTCTCATGGTTTGATTGGAGAACTGGACTCATTAATGTGTAATTGCTGTTTTATCATATTTAAGAGATAAACCATGTTTCTATATGCAATGCCAGTCATTCATTATCCTTGTGCAATATTTTATTGTAAGACTATGTACAAAATTACCTCTCCCTTTTTGAAGATGGATGTTTGTATTTAGATTGCTTTCCATTCTAAGTTAATACAGATAATATCAAACACATATGCAGACACATATTTGCAAGTTGATAAGTTGATACTGCTGTGGTGAGACCAAAGTGTGATTTTCTTCTTCTTTTTTTTTTTTTTTATTAAGCCCATTCTCAAGATGAGGAAATGAAACTTTGACTTTCTCAGAGTTACTTGGGTAGTAAGCTGTAAATAGAGGCAAAGGATTGAAAAGATACTTTGTGAAAAGGGAGCCAAGCAAGTTGCTCATTTTCTTGATGGCGACTCTGCTGGTCATCAATTCCTTGTCCTACCTCTATTACACACCTACTTCCAGACCCAACATTTTTCTGAGGCAGCAACTTGCCACTGTAGAAGCTCTTGTTGGAGGTGAGGAATCTACAGCCATGGCATGCTCCCTCAGCTTGCCTCCTGCTTCCTGGAGCTGTCACTGCAGCTGCCAGGGCTCATGAGTGTCAGTTTCTAGCACATTTGTATACATTCAGTTCCCATCAAAGGCCCTCATTTGTGTAATACTTACAGGTGTTCAGATAACTCTGATTTACTCTGACTTGAGAACAGTGATTTTGACAGTGAAATAAGATAAACATGCAAAAATTCAGTAGAAAGCTTTGAACTGCTTTTCAAATGTAATTACTGGGCTAGCTAAGTGATGTGTGCCTGATGTAGAGGGACAGATTAAGGGCATTTAAAATACGAAGTAAAGCATGTTACCGCAGGCTATAAAATAGAAGTGAAGCATGTTAGCCCAGGCTACTGTGGGTAGTGTGTTCCATGAAACCACTTCTTTTTTCCTGTCATTTTTTTTGCCTAGTACATTTGTTTTTTTTTTTTTTTCACACAGATGCCAACATACTTTATCTAACTTAATTTTTTAAATATAATTGTGTGTAAAAAATGCTCTAAAACAGACTTTAGAAACTTATAGAGTCGCTGAAACTTTGGAGGTGTCACTTAGTGGAAGAGTAAGCATGTAGCATATGGAAATTCCATCACCAACATTCAAAAGAAAACTGTAATCAGTCAAAATTACACTGTTAGAATAGACAGATGCCCATGGATATAAATTAAGAACCACTTAAAAGACAGAAAAAGGAAAAACATGGGACAATCCTCTATTAGACACTGCTCATTTTTGACTTCCTGCGTGACAGGTTAAAGCTCAGTTTGGGAGTGGGCCATTTTCAAGTTTACCATACTCACATATTGTTGATGCTGTTTGAGATGATTTTCCTAAGTCATTAAATTAGCCTGCAATTTTATAATGATAATTGTTTTCTGGCTAACAGAGCAACAATAAATAAGGAAAACAGTGAATTTCAATAGTTGCTTTTATTACTTAATGGGTGAAATGACAGCAGTAGTATTATCCAGCCATTTGCAATTTCAACACTACTACTTTTCCATCACTGTGATAAGATACCATGACCAAGGCAACTCCTAAAACAAACCATTAATTTGAGCTTGAGTTTTCAGATGGTTGAGTCTATATTAGTATTCTAAATAAAACTTCATCATTAAACTTCTTTATATTTGTCTTACAGTGTCTTATTTCCTTTCTCCTCATACTTAGTTGATTTAATTATCTATCTTCAAAACCCACATTTTTGTATCTTGTGTGATTTCTGTCACCAGAAAGCTTAAGGTAATGTAGAATAAGGTTACACAATTATAGTAACTTACAAGAGGAGACACAGTCTATAATAGAGCAAATGTGCAAACAGAAAATAGATTAAGAAATAGATGGCTCTGACCTAGATACTAATTGAATGTTTTTCAATAGCTTTATTGAAGTATAATTGGCAGTAAAAATTATATTTATTCAAGGCACACAACTTGATGATTTGAAATATGTGGACATTCTGCAATTATTGCTACAATAAAATGAATTAATACATCCTTACCATTCAGTCACTGTGTGTATGTGTGTGTGTGGGTGGGGGGGGACTATATTGTTCATTTGATACTAATTGAGTACTGAAGGTGAAGGAGTCCAAGTGCCTTAAACTTTCTCAATCTCTTAGTTAGAAGGAAATGCTTATTATTAACAGAATTATCTTGACCAGGACAAAAAATAAATTTTAAAATACTAATGAAGTGTAGTGACTTTAGGTACATGAAGACTTCAATTAATATCTGCTTCAGGAGTAATTTTGGAGCATATAAGCCCATGTATTTGCTAATGTATATGCTAGCTTCAGAAGAAAAGACAAAGTGAAGGATATAGATTTTGCAATCATACAGGAAATCAATTTATATATATATATATATATATATATATATATATTCTTCACATAATATTTGCACAGGCCTTTATTTTATATTTTATTAATTTAAAGTCAGGTGTGGTGGCTCATGCTTGTAATTCAGACACCCAGAAGGCTGATGTAATAGGGTTGCAGAGGATTTGAGGCTATAGATTCTGGATTACAGAGTAATACCCTGTCTAGAAAAACACAAAGGCATATAGAAATCTATTATCTTGAACCTAGATAAAAATACAAAAAGATATAAAAACTCAATAATAATAATAATAATAGCAATATTTTGATATTCTTTCTATGGAGAACTAAAAATTAAATACTCTCTTTTAGTGTGGTTAGAAGATCATATGCTAAAGAAAATTTGAAGATTTGAAAATTAATAATTATTGGTTCTGATAATTAGAAAATATTGCCAAAAGAAAGTGAAAAATAAAAGGTAAAGAAATACAGAACACAAAACAAAAATAAACACAACACAAAATGAAACAAAACAGAACACTGGGGAGACCAACTTAGATGTGTACATGCAGAAAACATGGGTCATACAGAGAATGTTTCTAGTCTCTATCTATGCATTGCGCCCTTGTATTATGAATTAGAAAAAAATGAGTTTAATTGTAGTTCCCAGAACAGGCTAATGTGATCTTATTTAGGAATAGATCTTTAAGATGAAATCAAGTTTAAATGGGTTTATTAAAGCAGACCTTTATCAAATATGAATGGTTGCATTGTTACAAAGAAGATCGATGTAAAGTTAGTTCTATGTAAAGATAGAGACGTCCATGTCCACCACCAAGTGGTGGAATAGGAGTTTGGCATCAAGTGGCAACAGGCTCAACCATGCCAGGGATACCACTAGAAGTATAGAAGAAATGAGAAAAGGTTCTCTGGATCCCAGGCCAAGCGTGGACCATGACTTGGAGGTTTTGACCTTCAGAATTGCAAGAGAATAAATTTCAGTATTTAGAAATACATGCAGTTGTGTGGTTCTCCATGGCAATGCTTGGAAATGAATACCCTCCACTTCTCTCTTCCATTCATATTATCTTTCCACTTAATCAGACAATATTTATTGAACATTTTCTCTACTGGTCACTTTGTCTCATTTTCTGGTTCTTGTAAGACAACACTTGGGTTTAGAAGATGAATATGTGAGAATAGATTGGTTCAGCAGACACTATTTTTCTTGATTTCTCTTTTTTCTCTCAGTTGTATTGAAGATGTTCTCAGTTGTGTCACCTTTGACAAAGCACAATCCATATAGATGAATATTTTGCAACATTTATGGGCTCTTGGCTCAAAGGTGTGCTGAAAGTGTCAAGACATACAGAGGTTTTAGATAAATGGTGTTCGTGACACTGGGCTCATTTGGGGATAAGCCCAGCAGCAGTGAGTTATTGCCAGCTTGAGAACAGAGTCAGAAGGTTGAGAGGCTCTCAGGTGAATGATGCAATGTGAGAAACCCTAAAGTTCCTTAAACGAGTTCTCATAGGTGAATTGTACCTGAGCTAGCAAGAATAATGTATAGCTGCTGGGACATGGGTATGTGGCTGGATGAATAACGACTCTAGAAAGCTGTTACCATTGGTGGTCAGCGGTAAAGATGTACACCATGTGTAGTTTTATTTATTGCCACAGTTTCCTCCGGTAACTGAACATGTTACCTATGAGTCATGGGCTATGATAGTGCTAGCAAGGTATTCAGAATGTAGAAAAAGCTGCTGTTGATAGCATTCCCCCTACACTCTTAAAGTGACAGGCACTTATCTCCTTATAGAACTTCCTGTGAGTGTCTAAAACTACTACCATTTTTATTAATGACAACAGGGGTACATTATTTTGATTTATCATAAATACTGAAAAATGAATTGCGATAGTTAATATTCGTTGTTAACCTGCTGCCTATGAGGCAGGACTCCTGCTACACATCTCAGGGATTGTCTACATTAATGTTAGCCCCCAAGAAGGTCTGTGAGGTATTGGCTTGATTATGTTAATTGATGAGGGGTGAGCCGTGTAATTGTATGTAGGATCATTCCCTGAGCAGGATATCTGGGACTGTATCTGAGCACCAATAAGCACCTGTTAATTCATTGTTCTCTGTTCTTGATTGTGGGTATACTGGATGTAATGTGGCCAGTTCTCTGAAGGTCCTGTTCTTTTTTCTACCATGGCGGGCTGAAACCTGGAATTGTGAGCCCAATGAATATTTTCCCTCCTAAGTTGCTTTTGTTAGGATATCTTATTACAGCAAAGGGGGAAATAAAAAGAATAAAGACACAAGAGAAAGCTAGGACTAATTCATAGATACAGGCAAACCAGAAGACAAGATTTGTCTTTGGAAGTCATTTGATTGAAAAACTGATATTCACTCAAGCCAATGTATTTAGACAATTCTATAATATACAAAACACTCCTTTCTGGCAGTAGTTCTGAGGGGTCAAATCGACCCCGCACAATTTATTAGATGCATGTTTTCACAGGCTTAAAGTTAAAAAGATATATAAGGACTTCATTACTCTGAAGGGAACAGGGACTAAAGAATATTTTCCATGCTTTTGATTCTGATAGTGTTGTTTTCTTGGTATCAAGTGCTGTGTACCATTTTGGCATTAAATCTCTTCTTAAGGGAAGGGTAGAAGATGTCAGTCATAACATGGATGAAAAGGTTAGGAGTTCTTTCTTGGAGTATACTTTATTGATAAATTGACTCTACTTAGAATTAGCAGACCAACTTTTTTGACTTCTGAAGAGTGACTCCCTTCAAAATAGCTTTAGGCATGATTCATTGTAATGCCTACTAATGTCATATCATGTAGCAGAACAAAGAAATTATGGCCAGGGTAGTAAGTGCTTATAAGTAAATAACTTTAAAAATTAGACTGGACAATTTTCTTTGTGAAACACTTACACACAGAGTTAGAGGCATGACACATATCCCATTGAACAAAAACTTGGCAGGGAAGAAAATATATATGATATATATTTATATATTATATACATTATATAATACACATTATTATATTATATATTATATAGTTATATATTATTGTATATTATATAATATATATTGTATATATAATATATAAGAAATATATATAATATATATAATATATATTAATATGCCCAAGAAATAAAATTTGGGATTGGTAAAAACCTGTTGTGGCTCTGAAATAATTTTTCCCTGACATATCAAACCCTGATATCAATTGTGAGCTTAATGGAAGCATTTGACTTAAATAATATAAATAGGCAAGTCCCAATAAGTAGATAGGTTTAAAGAGCACATGTATATCAAAATAAGAGATCAGCAAGTAATGATTAATAAAGCTCTGGAGGTGCTCCAGGGATTGAAACATGATGGTCAATTTTCTGGTCTCTATTGTGCTAAAGACTCAAAAGTCATTACAATATCTGGCTTTTGGGTATCACATTTTCAATGTCTTTTAGTAGACCGTTGACTGAAAAAAATGTACAGATCCAATGTACTGTCAGCGTGAACAAATAGATCAGTGAGAACGAGTCATTGTGCACAGCGCACATGCCGTTCTTCAGTTATGGACTCCTTCCCAACAAAATGGGTCTCTACTACCAACCGCAACCCTGGCACACATGAAAAACCTATTTTCAAGATGATCACAGGCTCCATATACATGATGGAAAAATGGAACTGCAGAAAGAATGAATTCTTCAGTGTAGAAGTATTTGTTACTTTTGTAAAATTTGAATTTATTTTTAACTCTCCATAAAACATTATTCTTAAGTATTTATAGAGAATAATGTGATGTTTTGCACACAAATCTATCAGATGTTTAAAACTGAATGAAAACTTATACAACATATGTGATTAATGCTGCTTTGATATAATGAGCTGGTTATGTGTATATATGTGCTCCCAGCGATGGGGAGGCTGAGGCAGGAGAGTCATGAGTTCAAGCAGAGCTTTGTTTAGCTCAGAATCCTGACAAGAAGAAGATGGTACATTCAACTGAAGGCAGAATGAGACATTTTCTAATGATCTGACTAAATTAAAGGGATTAACTGACAGAAGACAATAAACATCACAGCAACAAGGAAAAGATGGCTGTACCATCTATATCTATATCTAATCTCTATCTCCATCTCCATCTCCTTCTCCTTCTCCTTCTCATCTCCATCTCCATCTCCATCTATATCATCTATATCTTTATCTAATCAAGAGGGGGAGATGGAGATGGAGATGGAGATGGAGATGGAGAGGGAGAGGGAGAGGGAGAGGGAAAGAGAGTATCTTAAGGAAGGGAGAATTATTAAAACTTTGCAAGAGATACAATGATGGGTGAGGAAATACCTGCCAAGATGTAGGAAGATGAGCAAACTGCTGCCTATGCCTAGCTTGGCAGAAAGGGAATGTGGGCTGTAAACACCTGCTCTGTTTTTCTCTATGCCTTCTGACATTCTCTGTGAGCCTTGCAAAAGCTGCATAGAAGCTAGAAGACAGGAAGAAGCCTGGGGATACATGTCCCAGTTTAGTAACCTGGGGGTACAGATCAAAGTAGAGAAGGCATGATTGGTGTTAGTAAGCCAAATTAGAATTTAAAAACCTCCAGTTTAGAGCTCAGGACTTCCCACCCAGGCATAGCTGATGCTGGGTTAAAGCAGTGCAAGTTAGAACTCAATGAAAAGGAGATGAAAGATCAACATCCAGAAGTGGCATTTGGGAACCTTTGTAGTTGAATCGTAAGCTTCCTTTCCAATCCTCTTTGCTACTTCTGTCCTCATTTATCTTTGCTCAGATGCAGATGGTCCGCTCTCTTCCACTCTGTCACTTCTTCTTCAGTGTACTTGCCCTTCTCCTTATCTGTAACAATCCTCTTAATTCTCCCAAGCTAAGGTCCTTGGAAAGAGCACCTTTTTCTGTCCATAATTATTCTTTTGGTATTCTACAACACCTAATGCCTGTGTAAATCATTTGGAGTGCATCTTATAGTGTCTATTAATAGTTTTCTTTAATCTTTATTCTGTCTCATCATCTGAGTCATCAGTGTAAAAATTACCTCTTTATCTCATGATAATTTTAAAAATCCAGAATTCCTAGGTCACCTTGAGAATCAGGAGTTAAATAGTTCAGAAATATCTGTCACTGTCCATTGGAAGTATTCCAGGAGATTTTGCCAAACTTAAATTAGAGTTTAAAGCTCAGAGGATGATAAAGTAATTTATTCATCCTCTACTCTAGCTAGCATAGTGACTTCCATTAGATAGGTGTGTTGTAAGAGTTTCTTGATTGATTGTTTTGATTTCCTTATAACTGTGTACATGAACAACTTGTTACCAGTGAGAAATGATGAATTCTGAGACAGAATTTGTATTCCAGCATCTTCTTTTTTGGGAGGAATATGGTACAGTTTGAATTTGATCTCAAAATACTGTCCTTGTAACAGTAAAATGAAACACCATGCTGAAGTCAGAAGGAAGTGAAATAAAACAGTGGCTGAGTACTGCAGAGCAGAGAGCTGGGAGAGGCTCACTTCCACACTCTGCTCCTAATGCTGGCTCATTGACTTAATGATCACGCCATACATTGAGCTGCTGAATGCTCATTGCCCAAACTTATGGGACACAATGAAAGCAGTGTTGAGGAAAACTCATAGCTCTGAGTGCCTCCAAAAAGAAACTGCAGAGAGTACACACTACCAGCTTATCAGCGCACCTGAAAGCTCAAGAAAAAAGAAGCTAATACTCCCAAGAGGAGTAGGAGGCAAGAAATAATCAAACTCAAGACTGAAATCAACCAAGTAGAAACAAAAAGAACTATACAAAGAATCAACAAAACCAGGAACTGGTTCTTGGAGAAAATCAACAAGATAGATAAACCCTTAGCCAGACTAACCAGAGGGCACAGAGACAGGATCCAAATTAACAACATTAGAAATGAAAAGATAGATATAACAACAGATTCTGTGGAAATTAAAAAAATCATCAGGTCCTACTACAAAAGCATATATACTCAACAAAACTGCAAAATCTGGATGAAATGGACAAGTTTGTAGACACACCAAATACCAAAGTTAAGTCAGGATCAGATAAACCATCTAAACAGTCCCATAACCCCTAAAGAAATAGAAGCAGTCATTAAAAGTCTCCCAAACAAAAAAAAGCCCAGGACCAGATGGGTTCAGTGCAGAATTCTATCAGACCTTCAAAGAAGACCTAATACCAATACTCTTCAATCTATTTCACAAAATAGAAACAGAAGGACCACTACCCAATTCCTTCTATGAGGCCACAGTTATACTGATATCAAAACCTCACAAAGACCAACAATAAAAGAAAACTTCAGACCAATTTCCCGTATGAATATGGATTAAAAAATACTCAATAAAATTCTCGAAAACCTAATCCAAGAAAACATCAAAGCGATCATTCATCATGATCAAGTAGGCTTCATCCCAGGGATGCAGGGATAGTTCAATACCTGGAAATCTATCAATGTAATCGATTACATAAACAAACTCAAAGAAAAAAAAAACCCATGGTCATTTCACTACATGTTGAAAAAGCGTTTGACAAAATTCAACATCCCTTCATGATAAAAGTCTTGGAAAGATCAGGAATTCAAGGCCCATACCTAAACATAGTAAAAGCAATATACAGCAAACCAGTGGCCAACATCAAACTAAATGGAGAGAAACTTGAAGCAATCCCACTAAAATCAGGGACTAGACAAGGCTGCCTTCTCTCTCCCTATCTATTCAATATAGTACTTGAAGTTCTAGCTAGAGTAATTAGACAACAAAAGGAGGTCAAAGGGATACAAATTGGAAAGGAAGAAATCAAAATATCACTATTTGCAGATGATATGATGGTATACTCAAGTGACCCGAAAAACTCCACCAGAGAACTCCTGCAGCTGATAAACAACTTCAGCAAAGTGGCCGGATACAACATTAACTCAAGCAAATCAGTAGCCTTCCTATACTCGAAGGATAAAGAGGCTGAGAAAGAAATTAGGAAAATCACACCCTTCACAATAGTCACAAACAATATAAAGTATCTTGGTGTGACTCTAACCAAACAAGTGAAAGATCTGTAAGACAAAAACTTCAAGTCTCTGAAGAAAGAAATGGAAGAAGACTTCAGAAGATGGAAAGATCTCCCATGCTCATGGATTGGCAGGATTAATATAGTTAAAATGGCCATCCTGCTGAAAGCAATCTAAAGATTCAATGCAATCCCCATCAAAATTCCAACTCACTCCTTCATAGACTTAGAAAGAGCAATTCTCAAATTCATCTGGAATAACAAAAAACCCAGGATAGCAAAAACTATTCTCAACAATAAAAGGACTTCTGGGGGAATCAGCATCCCTGACCTCAAGCTGTACTACAGAGCAGTAGTGATAAAAACTGCATGGGATTGGTACAGCAACAGGCAGGTAGATCAATGGAATAGAATTGAAGACCCATAAATGAACCCACACACTTACGGTCACTTGATCTTTGACAAAGGAGCTAAAACCATCCAGTGGAAAAAAGACAACATTTTCAACAAATGGTGCTGGTTCAACTGGCAGTCTACATGTAGAAGAGTGCAAACTGATCCAT
>CM052705.1:65145124-65196157 GCA_028551405.1 Uromys caudimaculatus | reverse complement strand
GGTGAGATTGCAAGCTGATACAGCCTCTCTGGAAATCAGTTTGGTGGACCCTCAGAAAAATGAACATAATACTACCTGAGGACCCAGCTATTCCACTCCTAGGCATATACCCAGAAGATGCTCCAACATGTAATAAAGACATGTGCTCCACTATGTTCATAGCAGCTGTATTTATAATAGCCAGAAGCTCAAAACAACCCACATGTCCCTCATCAGAGGAATGGATACAGAAAATGTGGTACATTTACACAATGGAGTACTACTCAGCTATTAAAAACAATGACTTCGTGATATTCACAGCCAAATGGATGGAACTTGAAAATATCCTGAGCAAGGTAACTCAGTCATAACAGAATGAACATGGTATGTACTCACTGATAAGTGGTTATTAGCCCAAAAGTTCAGAATACCCAAGATTCATTTCACAGAAACCACTGGGGTGTGGGTGAGGTCCCCGATGGAGGAGTTAGAGAAGGGACTGAAGGAGCTGAGGGAATTTGCAGCCCCATGGAGGGAGCAACAGTGTAAACTGGCCTGACCTCCCGAAGCTCATGGAGACTGGATCAACAACCAAAGAATACACATGGAGGGACCCATGGCGCTGGCCACATATGTGGCAGAGGAGGGCCTTGTTAGCCATCAGAGCAAGGAGAGGCCCTTGGGCCTTAGGGTGTTAGAGGCCTCTCAGTACAGGGGAATGCCAAGGAGGGAAGAAGAGAGTAGGTGTGTGAGTGGGTGGGGGAATACCCTCATAGAGGCAGGGGGAGGGGAGATGGGATAGGGGGGGTTCCAAAGGGGAGATTTGGAAAGGGGGAAACATTTGAAACGTAAATAGTAATAATAAAAAAAAACCCAAAACCAAAACAACAACAACAAAAAGATGTAAGAAGAATGCAACCCATTAATGAGAGTGATTGACTGAACGTCTTAGAAGCCTGCTCACAGTCCACTTTGTCCCCTTGTGCACTTCCCTGAGTACCCAGAAGAATTATGCTCTGGAGGATAGATTAAGGAAGAAATGTTGAACTTCAAACCCTGAGGGAATTTTGTGTTTCTATGAGCAATTTCTTCTTCGTGTTGCTCATCACTTGATTTGAAAGTGAAACCAATCTTAGTTTTCTCTAAACCAAGGTTTTACTATCTTTCCTGAGGTGAGCTTCATATGCAAATTTATTTCGAAAGTCCGAAAGCAAGCAACCTGAGATTTTGTGCTAATCTCTGAGTCTGTATATACTTACATATTACTACTACCTAATATCTTTTTGTTGGTCAGGCCTGGTGTGGGAAGGGACTTGCAGTATATCTTTTGGCCGGGCTTTTCATTCCAGAGCTTATTCTCATGTGGCTGAGACAACCAGACAAAACCATTTACTTAAGGAAATAAAAGTGACAATTGTTTTCTCTGATAGCCTTGAAACAAGGGCATGGTCCCAGTGAGTAAGCTGATAATCCCAAATAACCGTTCCTGGTCTAGTCCTCATTTTCTTGCTGTTTGGAAACTATCATCGGTATTTAACAGTTGAAATAGCATCATTATTGTTTTATAAACACGCATTTTTTTTAACTTTAGATGTTATCAAAGACTATTGCTTGCTGTTTTGAGATGTTAAGAAGAATTTGTTGCATTACCTGTCTCTATAAACTTGCTAAGTGAAAACATGTATACATGTGTGTATGTACACACAGATATCATAGAGCCAAATTTAATAATCTATAGAGAGCTACAATAATAGTGAGAAAGCATAGGCCATTCAGAATGTTGATAGATAATATACCAAAATATTAGCATTCTTTTCATTTTCTGTCCTTATCATATAACCTAAATGTTTTGCTTTGGTGAAAGCTTATATTATAGAGATTATTATAGGAAATTTCTAGCCTTCTCAGTTTTGCCTAAAACCAGACCTTATTTAGAATATTATAATCTTTTCTTAAGTTACCGTGGAAAATAATTAAAAGAGAGTCTTAACTGGTCAAAGTGTTAGCGTAACTGACAATTGAGAGTTCTGTCCTGAATGGGATAGCTATCTCACCCTGTCTGAAGTCCAGGGAACATCACAGAAGCAGCTTTGAAAAGACTGGAAGAGCTAGGCAATAAGAAGGGGTGCTTTGAGATGCAGTCATCTGTATGTGACATGGCTATTGCAGTCCTGAGGACACAACAGCCTGACCACCTGTAGAAGGCCTATGAGTGGAAGGAAAAGAGTCATGGAAGAAGGAGTAAGAAGAGGTGGGAGGAAGACGAGGTAAGCAGGAGCAGTAGATGTATAACATAAGGCACATGCAACTATGATCACAACATGTTGTGTGCTTGTATGAGGTCAAAGAAATTTAAGAAGATACTAAATACCATTGTTTCATTGATCATATAGATTCATTTCTTGAAAACAAATTTATGCAAATGGATATTGGAGTAGTAGAGACTCTGGGATAGCAATTCCTGGACTCTACAAAGGAAGTATACATTGTCTGTGAAGCTGCTTGAACCACAGGAACCATATGTGCTGGGCCTCACAGTATAAACCACTGTGAAGAATATATGAATGGAAGGGTGGTCATGGCCCCTGTCTTAGTCAGGGTTTCTGTTCCTGTACAAACATCATAACCAAGATGCAAGTTGGGGAGGAAAGGGCTTATTCAGCTTACACTTCCATGCTGCCGTTCATCATGAAAGGAAGTCAGGACTGGAACTCAAGTGGATCAAGGAGCAGGAGCTGAGGCAGAGGCCATGGAGGAATGCTGTTTACTGGCTTGCTTGCTTCTCCTGGCTTGCTCAGCCTGCTTTCTTATAGAAGCCAAGACTACCAGCCCGCAGATGGTACCACTCACAAGGGGCCCTCCCCCCTTGATCACTAATTGAGAAAATGCCTTAGTGCTGGATCTCATGGACGCATTTTCTCAACTGAAACTCCTTTCTCTGTGATAACTTCAGCTTGTGTCAAGTTGACACACAAAACTAGCCAGTACAGCCCCATACCCCAAAACAGCCTGAGCAGAAGAATGTCAGTAAAACTTGTGAATAATGGGACTTATGATATGATTTGATTGACTGAAAATGAGCAAGTATATTATATTTTTGTTTGTGTGAATTCTTTTTTCTTATTGGTTTTTCAACACAGGGTTTCCTTTTGTAGCCCCGACTGACCTGGAACTCACTCTGTAGACCAGGTTGTCCTCAAACTCACAGAGATCTTCCTGCTTCTGCCTTCCGAGTGCATGAACCACTACTGCCTGGATATTTATGGTAATTCCTAGACAGGATTTTATGTCTGCTGCATGTCTCGACTTTCTAGGTTTTTATACCAACTCCAACAAAGATTTGCCTTATAGTCTGATAGGGATTCTGTGCATGGCTATTCTTGGTTGTTAACTTGACTGTATCTGGAATGAACACCAACCCATAAATAGAGGACATACCTATGAGATATATTCTACTTGGTTTGAAGTGGGTGAATCCACTTCTATTCTAAGCTTTTGAGGTAGGAAGACAAACCTCTGATCTGGATCTTGAGGCTGGAAGACATACCTTTAATCTGGGCCACACCTCTTGCTGAAAGCCTATATATGGAGTGGAAGAAGGAAGCTTTGAATCTTTGTCTGAATGCCCTTGCTAGCACATCCATGCCTTCCCTGACATTGGAACCTCCTTCTTTGGGACTCCAGCATATACAGAAGACCAACCGAGACACACCCAGCTTTGTGGGACCGAGTACTAGATTCTTGGACTTTCCATTCACAACTAACCATTGTTGGATTAGTTGGACTGCAGCCTCTAAGTCATACCAATGTATATATATATATACACATGTATTTCACGTGTTCTGTGACTCTAGAGAACTAATACAGACAACAAAACATTTTGAAGCAATTGCTGAGAACTTCTTATGAATGGTTTCTTGGGTAACATTGACTTGAGGTAAAACAGTAAATTTTTATGAGGCTGTCTTTGAATCCCATTGGGAAATTATGCACTCTTGACAAGGAGAAAATAAAAAGAGAGAAATTGTATTTTCTGATAGGTTTTCAAGAAAATATATTACCTTTATATTTCAAAACAATAATTTGAATAGGAGAATTTCAGATAATGATCTTTAAAGTCCCTCTGTTGATGAATTTTTAAGGAGGTGAAAAGGACTTGGAAGCAGGATCCTGTGGTAGGACAGTATTTGCACAGCACTTTCCCTAGATACAAGGCCTGATATATACATCCAAGTGACAGGACGTGTGCAATGGAAAAGGCCTTCAGAGGAAAGGCACATCATGACTTTCAGAGATTCAAGTTCTGAAGCTAATGCTTAGAAGAAGGAAGGGCTGCACTACTGGGCAGAGATTCAACAGACCCAGCAATGGCCAGTGATTCTGATGCCCCTTGAGCTCATCTTATTTCATGAATATAAGGAAAATAACACTTAAGACATGATATTTGGCTATTTGTGTATTTTGAAATAGGCTTTGAGTTTGTTTGCGAAAATGTAGAGGTAAATGCTCTAAAATACATGTTCATCAAGTTAAGTTTAGAAAGTTGGTTAGAGGCAGTCTATTCTCAGAATCTTAGAAACATATGTGGATCTAGAGCTTAATTGCTTTTCTTGACATAGGTGCTAACTCTGCTCACAGCACTAGGAACTTTCTCATGTAAGAGCCTTTGAATATGTTATGTTTATGTTCACCTAACACAACCTAGCTTGTACAAAACTGTACAAAGTTAATCTCTGGGGACTTGTAAAGGTTCTCTTATGTACAGTATATTACATAGAATACACTTGTGTTGTACTTATAAATATTACCAAAAAGTTGAGTAATATCTTTTATTAGACTCAGTTCTACCAGCTCAAACACTGGCTTTTGGTTATTAGGAATTTTTAGTGCCTAGCTTAGGTCTCAGCTCAGAATCGATGTTCAACAATTATGCCTTAATGAATGAGTCTAAAGCATAGCTATGCTATAGGAAGTTCTGGGGGTAGGACTCAAATTATATATATGGCAAGACTTTAGTGTGTTTTCAATACCAGTTGATAGAGCCTGTTCTGTTTGGAGGCCATGAAGACCTGTGGAAGTTTTAAAAGCATAGAGTGTTCTACTTGCATTCAAAACTTGGTAGGATGATTGCTTGAGGAAGGAAGGAAGGAAGGAAAGAAAGAAGGAAGGAAAGAAGATGATCCATAGAGAGTCTTGGTGAACACTGTTGTTTTCTGCATAGCTCTATCTATGAATGATACATTTCAGTGTAGTAGAAACCACCTGGCAGATGATGTCTGCCTAGCTTGTCATCTGCCTTATCTTTAGGTGACATCCAGTATACACACAGTACTCACCAAGAACAAATGGCTAGGATCTGATTACTGTAGACACCACATCCACAGACTTTATTTATTTATTTATTTATTTATTTATTTATTTATTTGTCTATTTATTTATTTATTTATTTATTTTTTACAATACTTTCTTGGCCTTGTAGCTTCAGATTAAAGCAGGACAAATGCCTGCTTTTTCTATTTCTCACAATACACCCAACTCCATATGTTGTTTGAAATCTCATGTTGTGAGTGGCCTCAGTTCTCAGAGCTCAAAGAAATAGAGAGACACAGAGATCAAAGGAAGCAAATTTAGATTCATTGCCCACAGCCAAATACACCTCTGCTGCTCTGGAAACTATCTCTAAGCCTTAGAAACTTGCGTAGAATAAAGAAGAATTGCAATAAAACATATGAAAAATAATAATACTAGTTATTACTTATTGAGTGCTTATTCTATAGCAGCAGGCACTTTAAGCACCCTTTATAGATTTTTTTCATTTGATCCTCACAAGAATTTTATGATTTCTCCTACCAATTTTACGTTATTATTTCCATTTCATATATAAGGAGACTGCACTCAGAGTAATGACTAGGCTTTGGTTGTAGCCAGGCCTGGGCCTCTTAAACTCATGATTTTATGGGAGGAAAAGGAAGAAGAAAGTACAGGGTATGTGGCCCTTGATTCCCAATTATTCTTGAAAAATGGCTAGCAATAGCTAGAATTAAGGCAACAGTTTTCTTTGAAGGCAGCTAAAAGCTAAACAGTGACTCAAACAAATTAAACACAGAAAAGGTCAGTCCCACCAGAGTGACAGATAAAATCTCAAGTTGTGTTGAGTCTGAGAGATGAACTGAGCCATGGAAGACTAGAACGCTTGAACAGCTAAGAAGAATGCAGTCCGAGATGATCTACACCCCATGGAGAAAAGTCAGGGTCACAGGTAAGAAAGCATGGCCAGCCGAGGGAGTGTGTCCAGCTAGGTGAGAAGGATTGGTGCGAGGCTGCAGAGGAGGAGTTTAGTGACTGGTGCTTGGTAATTGAATTTTTGATGTTCAGAGTAAATAACAGAGCTCTGGTATAATTTAAATGTGAAAGTCACTGATGAAAGAAAAAGAGCTAAGGTCGAAGTAGTCATAAGAAAATAAGATAGTGGAACACTCAGATTAAAAGATAATTTACTGAATTGTGCTGATCTTAATTTAATTTTGGATCTCCTCAAATAGCTCTCTATCAATGCTGGGTTCTTGCTTGTATAAGATGCCATGGTACAAACTCTTATCTAAATAACAGTCCGAGAAACATGTATAACCTAGTAAATGGAAACTGAGGGCAAATGATTGGGAAGCTGGAAGAGAATAATGAGTTTGACCAGAACACATGCTGACCCCAGCTACACCACACGGGGCTGCCTTGGGGCAGATGTGGCAGCAGAGACATTGCAGAGCCTCCGTTTGTTTGTTCTTTAAGGATAGGTATACCTTCCTATCATACACATGGCCCTTAAAAAAGTCCCTCGGATTTTTCATAAATCCTCTTTTATAAGCATTCTCATTTAAAGGTTTTATTTTATTACTGTTTTAATTGTGTGTGTGTGTGTGTGTGTGTGTGTGTGTGTGTGTGTGCGTGTGTGTGTGTGTGTGCGTGTGTGTTTGTGTGTGTTCCACAGAGGACAGAGGCATGGGATCCCCTTGCAGATAGGGTTACAGGCAGTTGTGAGTTGTTCAACATAGGTGCTGGGAACTAAACTTGGGACCTCTGGAAGAGCAGTTCATATCAGTGAAGTCAGCTCTCTAGCCATAAAGTGTTTTAGCTTTGCTTGCTCAGTGAGAACGTTTGAAGCTGCTTCAGTTTCCAGATATGAGACATTAGAAGTGATGGAGCATCAATAGAAGAAAAATTTCCATCTCTAGGAACTCCAAGGATTTGGTGTTTAAAATTTTCATGGAAAAAATTAGATATAATATGAGCTGTGGCATCATGCTGCAAGAAAGGACAAAAGAAACTAAAAGAACTCCATCCAAGTGCTTGAAGAGTCCGGGAAGCCTGTCCTAGTTTCAGTTGTGACTTGTAACAGGACACTTCAAATATCTGAGCTACCAACCAACATTGCAGTTTCCGTACAGTCACAGAGATATGTAAGAGTTTTCAAGTTAGACTGATTTTCAAGTCTTTTATGAATATAACCTGTCAGGTGTCTCGTGAAAATTCATGGGTTGACAGTATTTAAAGATGCTCAGGGGTTTTGAATTATTCATCAGCCAACCAAGTGTAGTCACTTTTCCTCCCCCTGAGCCACTGAGGCTTAGTAAATCAGTGACACTCTTATGGGTGTTATTTGCATATCTGTAAACTCTATGACACAATGTTAGGGTTTTTCTTCATATGAGCATGTACTCTTTCAGTTTTCTAGTATTTTCTTTAATTTCCTTTTTCATTGTCTGAAACTTTTCATTGTACTGGGCTTTTACTTCATTGGTTATATTTACCCAGATAGTCCTTTATTTATTTTTTGAATAATTGTGAATTGTATTGTTTCATTGTCTCTTTTTCAGCATGTTTGTCATTTGAATAGAGCAAAGTAGCTGGCTGTTTACCTTTGTATCCTGTTATATTGCTGAATGTATCAATCAGCTGTAGGAGCTTGCTGGTGGAGTCCTTAGGGTCTTTTATGTATAGAATCATATCGTCTCCAAGTAATGATATATTGGCTTCCATTTTTCCTATTTGTTTCTTCTCTATTGCCTTCGTTTGCGTTATTGCTTTAGCTAAGACTCCAAATTGTATAGTGAACATGGATGAGAGAATGAAAATCATTGTCTCATTCTTTTTTTTTTTTTAATATTTTAGTGGAAAGACTTTTTAGTTATTTTGCATTTAGCAGGTTGTAGGCTGTGAGCCTGCTGTATATCACCTTCGTTATACTGACATGTTTCCTTTACCCCTATATACTCCAGAACTTTTATCATGAAAGGATGTTGGATTTTATCAAAAGACTTTTCTATAGTTAATGGGATGATCACATGACTTCTACTTTTGATCTATTCATGTACCAATTACATTTATTGATTTATATATGTTGAACTGTTTTTTATTTTAGGGATAAAGCTTACTTGTTCATTGTGTATAATGTTTTTGATTTTAGTTTGCAAGTATTTTATTGAGATAATTTTTTACATCCATGTTCATGAGAGGTATTGATCTATAATTTTCTTTTGTTTTCTTTTGTTTTCTTTCTTTTTTTCATCTCCAAATGCATAGGTGCCTGGAAAAGTAGCTTAGTAGTTGAGAGCACTTTCTGCACTTCCAGAGGACCCCAACTTGGTTCCCAACACCTATATCAGGTGGCTCTCAACTGCCAGTAACCCTAGCTCCAGGGAATCTGTTGCCTTCTTCTGGTCCCTGAGGGCACTGTAGTCACATGTTTATATATGTACACACAACATACACACACACACTGCTAAATATATAAATAAGTCTTAAGAAATCTCAAAGCATGATCCTTGAGAAAAAATACTGCTAGGTTAGGCTTCATTAATATTAAATTATTTTGCTTTCCAAAATAATTTAATTTTTCTAGTAAAAACTTGAACGATTCAGAGAAAAATATGTAATAGGGAATTGGTATCTAAAATATGCAAATAACCCTTGAAACTCAATGAGAACAAACAACCCAATCTTAAAATGTTCAGAAGTTCTGAGGAGATATCTCGTGAAAGGGATGGAGACTATGTAAAGATTATCAGTAAGGAAACGCCACAATAGATGAATATACATGGATCAGAACTCTGAGCACTGACAAAACCAAAGTTGGCAAAGATTTAGAGTAACAGACAGAAACTCTCATCCATGATCACAAGAAATCCAAAATGGGACATCCTCCCCCCCCCCCCGAAAGACAGTCTGTTAGAATCCTATAATATTAAACTGTTGGATCAAACCAGCGTGCAGGATGGAGTGAAGTCCTGCATGTCTGCCCCAAGCGCTTGTGGCCCTTGAGAGAGGAGGACATGTGGGAAGTTGACCGCTCGCACCCCCACAGGCCTCTGGACTAGTCAGGCTGTGAGAAGCCTCTGCGGAGACCCAGCCTGTGGGTGGGGGCAGGGGCCATGGTTCGTGGGGAGACACAGAGCAGTCAACTCCATGGGGTTCCCAGGCTCTGGGCATTGCAGACACTACTGGATGCCATGGAAGGTCTGGGAATGAAGTGGGAAAAAGCGTGGCTAGGGTCCCCACCGGACCGGGTTGGCAGCTTGTGTGCTGGCTAGATGCTTTGGCTTGGGTGGATGTCTGCTGTGGCTGGAAATGCTGAGATGGCTTCTGTGAGAGGCTAGACGATGGCTCTTTAGGTGAAGGCCAGTTCCATTGTTTCCCATGGCAGATGAAGAGAGACTGTCTAGAGTTTCAGAGCGTTTATTATCATTGTGGAGAGTGGCAGGGGTAAGACCATACTCTGAGCCCTCAGGGAGGGGCGAGGTTGAAATAGTTGAATAGGGAAGGGGCATGGCTAAAGGTGCCTCATTAACATGGAGATGTCTTGAGACTATGTGGCCATGCCTCTACCTGTGACAGGGTTTGGAGGTGTGACCATGCCTCTACCTGAGGAGGGGCTTGAGGGACATTTCCTTTTTTACGTGACCAAATGTCACAGACCTATGGAGAGATGTAGGCACATGTCAGGAGCTGTTTTCTAGGAGCCTGGCAAACGCCTGCCATCCCTTATAGGCTGGAGACAAAGTATTGGGCCTGCGGGGTTCAAATCTTAGCTCTACCAGAAACCAGACTGCCTTTCATGGCCCCACATTAAACAATTTTAAAGAAGATTCTGGGTGCATACACCAAGTTAACTTCAAACTTATAATGTTGTCTAGGTCATTTTCAAATTCAAAATTTTCCTACTTGAGCCTCCCATATCTCTGGATTACAGGCATGTACCACCATACTAGATTCACAAACTTGTTCTTAACACATGATTCAACAATTATATTCTTTATATAAATTAGTTGAAATCTTATGTCCACATAAAAGCTTGAAGCTTTCTTTCATACACATTCAAACTCTAAGTAACAAAACTCTCCTTCCATGGCTATATAGACCATGGCATATCAATAAAATGGACTTTAACTGAATAATGAAAAGAAGCTATTTGATTTAACACCCTGACCACAAGATGGAACACATATCCAACACTGCTTGGGTGACAAAGAACTAGCAACCAGATAGCCTAGAGACCTAGGGTAAAACCAAACATTACTGGTCTCAAAAACAGTAACAGTAAAATGAATCTTAATGATATCCTGCTATACTCATAGAGCAGAGACTTACTCAACCATCATCAAAGAGGTGTATTCCTGTGGCAGATGGGAACAAATTCAGAGACCTGTAGCCAGACATGATGGAGAAAAAAAGAAAGACCTTGGAACTCACAGCTTTAAATGGGCTATCTCCATCAAGTCCCTCTCCTCGGAGGTGTGGGAACCCATGGAAGAGGAGGCAGAAAGACTACAAGGCCCTGAGGACATCAGGAGACCAAGGCCCTCTGAATCAACTAAGTAAGGCACATTATGAGTTCACAGAGAGCACCTGCAAGCACAGGCCTACATAGGTCTGCACCAGGTTCTCTGCATGCATATTATAGTTTTCAGTTTAGTATTTTTAGAGGATTCCTGAGAAGGTGAATCAGCGGCTCTATGATTCTTCTGACTCCACTTGGGCTCTATTCCTTCTGTTGGTTTATCTTGTCTAACTTTGATGGAATGGTTTATGTTTTATCTTTTTATATCTTGTGGTTATCTCTTAGAAGCCTGTTCTTTGCTAATGAGAGACAGAAAGGGAGTGGATCTGGATGGGAGGGGAGGTGGGGAGGAATGGGGAGGAGTTAAAGGAGAGGAAACTGTGATCGGGATATCTTTTATGAGAAAATAGTCAATTTTAAATAAAAGGTGTGTGTGCGCGCGCGCGTGTGTGTGTGTGTGTGTGTGTGTGTGTGTGTGTGTGTGTGTGTCACTAAGCCATGGAAAAGAACTGGAGCCTTAAAGGCATATTTGCTAAGTGAAAAAGCCAATCTAGAAAAGAGTGCATGCTGTGCATTATTCTGGAAAAGAAAAAAACTATGGAGACCATATAAAATGGTTGTTAGTGGTTTGTTATGGTAGAGGGAGAGTTGATACTATAGTAAAGTGTTAAAATCCATAGAAAAGACAATGCAAAGGGTGTACTCTATGAAATTTAGTAAATGCCATGTCAAGAACTGAAACACATGAGCCATGTTATTGGAAGATATTAAGAATAGAAGACCCTGGGGGATATTTGTGTCATGTGAGAATTCTATGCATGCACTCTTTGATTTTCTATAAGTCTAAAACTTATGTAAAGAATACTTTTCATCAATATCAAGACAAGTGATAAAATATTACTAACAGAAATGATCAAAACAAATGAGTAAGTATACAGCATCAATGATGAATCAGGAGTATCACTACAGAGTCTGAAAAGACTGCTGTGGTCGTGGCCGTACAATCCCAGACATGCTGGGTCTCATCTATTAAGACTGAAAGTATTATAAATAGAACTGTATCAACACACTTAACAACCAAGATGAAATGTGAAAATCACCTGAATATTACAAGCTGCCAATATTAAATGCTTTAACATAAATATTCAGAAACAATTAAGATCCAATAAAAAAATCATGGAATATGAAGTATAAACTGTCAGTGTTTGTTATATCAAAACACCAAATGTGAGCATATGATGGAATCAAAGGAATATATTTTTTAAAAATAAAATTAAAATCAAGCTATTTTGAGATATTTGTAGCCTCTGTGATAACTTCAAGAAAAAAAAAACTATGATAGATACAGAAAAAACAAGCAAACAAACAAACAAACAGGAAACCATCAAAATATGCCATTATCCAAAAAGATAAAATCATCAAATTACAGATAATAAGAAATGAAGACAGAACAAGGGAATGGCAAAAACAATCAGAAATATTGTACAATCAAATTATTGTATACAATAGCAATAGCAAGTCCTTACTCATCAGCAATCCCTTTAAACATTCGGTTTAAATTTTCACCTGGAAGATATACACTGGATGAATGCATAGAGAACATGCATTCTAGAGGGTCCCTTCAAATTTAAGGACACATAGACTCCAGGTAAATGAAATGAAATGAAATGAATGAAAAAGAATGCTCCATGTAAATGTTAACCAAGAAGACTAGGTATTACACTTGTGTAGGTGAAACAGACTTTCAGTCCAAAACTTCCACAAGAAGTGAAGAAGATCATTATTTTATGAGAAAAACTGTAATGGTGGTAAATGCATAGCATTTATGCATCCACCATTGGTGTACCTAAATACATGGAACAAATGTTAACAAACAGAACCAAAAGGCAGTGTAAGCAAAGGGCTTTTCTTTATGTTCTGCTTTGGGAATTTTAGAGAGCTACTCATGAACTAAAAATACCATACTGCAGAGGCATGCAACCGCAAAGGTTGGTCTTAAAAACTTTTGGTAGGATGAAAGGAGTAGTCAGAAAAGAGTATATACTCTATGGTCCTATTAATACAAAAAGCATGTGTGAGCCTGTAAAGGAAGCATACAAAGATGGGCACTAACGGTTATTACTTTGGAGTTGTCCTATCATCTAATCTCTGAAGCACAACCAAGAGACTGAGTAAATGACCAGTACTCTGGCTGTGTCTCTTTTGCACACACGGGCAGAAAGAAAGCATTCTGAGGTTTTAGGAAAAACGGTTTTTTGAGAGTCCAACTCACAGTCTGATCTTCACTTGCCTGTGATTTTTTTCCAGAACTAGGACCAAGGAGCTATGCAAATGTTCACTACTGAGCTAAATCCCCAACCTTTTGCCTGTGATTTTTGATTGCTGTTTATTTTCATGATAAATAACCATTATTTATCTTCATTATTATCAGTGCATTTTGTTATAGATAATTTGACCAGCCTTATAGTGATTCATGATGTATAGTTAGAATACTAATTTTTCAAATTTGGACCTAAGAATATATGTAAATGAAAATTCAAGCATCCAAACCCGAACAGTCTTGGAGTAAATATTTCATTTTGTTTCCTCCTGCCAGAAAATGGAAACATATAGAAATATGCCTGGACCTTTTTACCTGTGATATTTCTGTAGCAAAATTACAATGAAATCTAAGAAAATTGAATGTACAAGCCTTAGATTGGACCTAAAACCATACTATGCTTCACCAGTACATAACCGAGCACATGAACTCAATGGCCAAGGGAAGCAACTTGAACACTGAAAGGCTTGAAGGCTTCAAGTCAAGGTTTCCCAGTGCAATAGGGGAAGAGACAAATCTCTGGCAGTGCAGAAGAGTCTGATACAACAGGGAATCTTGCTAAGCAAGGTCAGGAATGGCTTATTCTGGGACATAAGCATGGGCAGGCATGTGCATATGAACATTTAAAACTAGTTTTAAAAAGCCACATGAAGCACAAAAGAGCATATTCAAACTTTTACAGGGTAGGCTTGAAAATGCCTTGTTTATCTAGAAGTACAGGATCCTAGAGGTTAATATTAGGGGCCAGTGCCAGGGGGTAAATACAAGCAGGTGAACCAAATGCTCAGAACTGGATTCAGGAACAGTAAGCATATTTAGCATAGATGCCTGGGATTAGTGGTACATTGGACTAAGTCACCCCTGAATAGGAATATTTCTTATTGTTCATTTCTGTCAAATAGGCTTTTTCTGTATGGATTGCAAGATTAAAAGTGTTTAGCACAATGCCTAGCCCCCAAATACTCAAGAAAGTAGAATTCTTACTATAATGTACTTTACTGAACCTGTTTGCTTTCTCCTGTTTCTCACAGGTTGCAGAATGAAATTTCTGGAACATTGATTAGATAAGAGAACTAGATGTAGTCACACACTGACCTTAATGAGGTTGAGACAGAAAGATGAATGAGGCTGAAAGATAAATTCCAATAGTCAAAAAAGCCAGCCTCTCTCAAGAGAGGATGCACTGAGAATAAAATAGTATTTCTAGGATTTACGAACTGGTGGAATTTTCATTTTGAGGCATGTCAGCTATTTGGATAGTATGGGGAGAGGTGGATAGAGTTCTGTGAGCATTAAGATTTACTGTCTAATTTTAATTTCTGATTTGCACAGGTCAACCTGTGGGGCAAACTAATGAAGAAAGAATCAAAGGCCTCAACATTTTCCTGAAGTTTATTAACCTCCAGTTTTAAGAATGAGAGAGCAACAGTGTAGTCCTCAATATTGGTCAGGTTGAAATGGCTCTGCAAAGAACATTACTGTGGTTGTGGAGGTAGGGGTGACCAAAAAGGAAGAGAGTGTCTGTAGGGACTGTTCTCGAGATCATGGCAACGACTTCTGAGAGTTAAATGGCAGAAGGATTGTGTGCTTCCTTGATACAGGTTCTGGGATTCACGTGTCTTTAATTCATGTCAGCATTAAACATGACAGGTATCAGAAATTCTCCTAAGTGACTGAGAAAAGAATTGTCCTATTCAATGAACCAAGTACTAGATAAATATTTAAATATAAGTCATCACCATCTTGTTGTATCTGTGTCTATATTATTGTTTAAATGTTCCATATATCTGGTAATCTAATCACTTATTTTTATGTGACTTATTAACACTGTCTAGTGATAATATTTATTTTTCTTTCTAACTACAAACCCAAACATATATATATATTTATATATAGCTACACACACACATACACACACACACACACACACACACACACACATACACACACACTTTTAAGGTATATGAGATTATTGTGAAATTATATTTACACTACTTGCTTTTCACTGATAAGATCATAAAATATTGTGAGGAAACCAAGCATCGTGTATGTATATTTAACAGTATAAGGCACAAGTTATAATCTGAATAGTTAAAATGCTTGCTTTGGAGGAAAAGAAGTCAATACATCAACAGATAGCATCCTCCAACTAAGAAGAAACTAGCATATCAGAAAGTTAAATAGAAGTAACCTTAAAGGGACATGTTCTACAATTAGGGTATTTTAAGAGATGATAGAGGACCAACATTATTATTGCCATAATTTGATTAAAGGCATATCCATGAATATCCATTAGTAACATTTATCACTAATTATAAAGCATGAATTGTGCTCTTTTAAATTTAATTAATTATTACCAACATACAGGAAAATATAACAACTTACTATTAATTCCATTAATTAATAACATCCTTTAACTCTTTATATATTATTTCCATCTTGCTTTCATCTGGTTATGTTTATAGTTATTACTCAGCATCTTAAAATTCAGTTTTTATACATATGATAATATTCTACACATTTGAATAATTTTACATAGCATTTGAAATATTATTTTAAGTGATTGAAGAATATATCATTATAAGGCTTGTTATAATCTAAAACAAGGAATTCAATGTTATTAGAGAGTTTTATATAAATTAGTCATTATTCTAAAGTAAACATTTTAACTCTGTACCTTAAATAAAGGAAGCAGACAAAACTGTCACAAAGTAGTAGATAACCTGCAGGATCATTGTTTCAGTGTGACAGAAACCATGTCTCCTGAAGACCATTGCAAACAAAGAAGACTTATGGGTATGGGTTAATGAGAAAGCAGGCTAGAAAAATGGCTAGATAAAACCAATCTCTATATGATCAGTCCTGATTTCTCTCAATTTGATTTTCATGATTTTTTGTTAAAAAGATAATTTGTAGTAGAGATGAATTTTAATGATCAATTTTGTCTATCCATGAAACATAAATTTTATTCCTTACAAATTTTTATTTTGTTAGTTCAATTTTTATTATGTTTCTTTAGCATGAAACCTAGAAATATATTTTCTATGTACTTAGAAAAAGTTGGGTGAATAAAGAAGTCTTTAATATGTATAGGTCTTAAGCCATTGCACTCATATGTGATTGTTAACATTACAAAATCCACATTTTATATTTTTCTTTAAATATGATATATATATATTTTTTTCTTTCTTTTTTTTTTGGTTTGAATCTTGACTTAGAAAAAAGTAACTCTCTACAAATATGTAAGAAAAATGTTTTCGATATTAAAAGGGAAATGTACATGATTTTCAAGTTGTGAATTTTCATCTTAGCCTAGATGGTTACATTAAATCCCCTCCAGAAGACGTATCTGAAATGAATTATAGAGATGAAAGATTAAGGAAGATGGAGTGGAGTGTTAGAAGTTTGCTGAAAGAAAGAGTCAGGAAAGAGTCATTTTGACAATGAATAGGTCAGTGAGAAAATCTTGTAGAGAAGTGATTCTCAATCTGTGGGTCTCAACCCTTTTGGGGGTCAAATGACTCTTTCACAGAGGTTGCCTAAGACCATTGAAAAACAGGCATTTACATTATGATTTATAATAATAGCAAAATTACAGCAGTGAAAAAAACTTGAGGGTCACCACAACAGGAGGAACTGTATTAAAGTGTCGCAGCATGAGGAAGGTTGAGTGATACACAGGGGAAGTAAGGCATGCAGGAAATGCCATCTTTAGACACATTTGTCTGTGCTTCTTTCTTTAACTAGGTAAATATGTATATCTTTAAGATCCCAAGACCAAATTGCTGAGTATGACCCGACCTCATCTAAGGTTGGATCTTCATTTTCTATGTTTAAAATTTTTGCTTAGGTGCCAGATAAAAAGCCAATGTCACATATGAGATATCTTTCAAGGTCTTAGTCAGAAGTGTCCTTGAGACCCCAAAACACTACAGGTTATCACCATTGTTCTTGGCTGCCCAGCAGAAATCGATGGGAAGACTTTGTTGTTGAAGATGCCACACACTTTGGTCACAAGACATGTAGAAATCAAGTTGGCATGAAGCTTTCTCCCTGCTGACTAGCTTTCATAGTACTGGAAGGTGCTAGGCAGGATTTTGGTTGAGAAAAGTCATCAGTAGCCATATTCACATACAAACCTTGTAAACTACAATCATGAAAGGCATGGCAAGATATGCCCATGGTTATAATAGTATTATAATGTTATGGGGGTAAACAACTACTTTCTGTTTAGTATAGTATCCACTACAAAGGAAGAAACACATTCCTGATATTGCAAATATGGCCAAGATCCATGGATGAAGCACCAAGGAGAGCATATTACTATTTTACTAAATGGACATTTTATTAAACTATCTTCCAAATTCATGTCACTATACTCATAAATTAGTGTAGTTCTTGGATACCATCAAAGAGATTTCTGCAGTGGTGGCTGTTAATGAAGAACCTCACAACAGTTGCCTAAAGTGCAGAGAATAAGAATAAGTGTTGAGTGATAGGCATACATGGGACATCACTATCAAAAACCATTGCAGAAGAAGGAGGAGAAAGACTGTTGGGGAAGATGGAGGTGAAATGGTATCTTTTGGACATTACAGAAATTCTGTATCCATACACTTAGAGCAGTTGTGATTGCATGTACAGAACTTACACAAGATCAGTGCAGTCATCATCAGTCCAGCTTCGAAGGAGTAGGAATTGATGAGCTCTACCCCTATCTGAAGATCTATGGAAAGCTGATGGTGCCTTGGAGAGAGACAGTCAGTTTTCTTCAAGGCTGGGCCCCTGGTAGTTTAGCCATGTCCCAGGGAATTGCCTTACAGCTCCTGGCAGCACAAGTTGGACCCAGTGGATTAGAAAATAAAAACAAAAACAATAAGATGTTTGTGTCAAGGGTAAGAGATGGGAAGTAGTCAGGAGTGGGAGGTGAATATAGTCAAATATGTTGCATTCATATATGAAATTTGCAAAGAATTAATACAAATATTATATTTTAAAGTTTTCCCTGTGTTCTTTTTAGACTCTTAAAAGATACATTGTTTTAAATATGTTTGAGTGTTTTGAGTCAAGCAAAGTGGTATCTCTACTACGGCCTAATATATTTTAAGCAAACATAATATTTTCTTGAGAATGTTTAAAATCTATGGAGGATAGATTTATTCAGGATTCAGAAGTTAAACAGGATGTAGAGTTATGTGATTCCACTGGTGTCTAACACTAAAGGTGACTCGTGATGTTGATGAGAATACTGGCAGTTAAGACTCTATTCCATGTTGGCTAGAGTTGTATTACATGGTTCTTATCAAGTGACAAATATGAAGAACGCACTATTAGATCTGAGTAATGCACTTTCAGCTCTGGAAGAAATCTGAAGTATATAGCACACTCAAAGTGACTGTTGTGAAGTCTCCTTTTTATAGTACAAACCAATACTACACTTTTCCTGACTTTCTAGGATTACTGTTGTTCCTCTGTTTTTCTCAACATTTATGTGGACTCTCTATACTTAGGAACATATTTCAATTCTATGGTTACTGGTGGTATTTAAAATACAAAAAATAACTAAGTCTTCTCTGTAGAAAAAGAAATAGATCAATATATATAAGGGTTTTTGTTATCACATCAAGTACATTTTAAGACATATTGTCAAGCTGTCTAGTGGATTTTAGGCAGGAATTTTTGTTTTGCAGAATAGCATAGACTAAAAGAAGCCTTAATTTAGAATATCATTCTTGGGAAATTGCAGTAAAACTAAGATCTCATCTTGTCAGAGATGATTGGCTCAAAGATATTACAGTCATACCCTCGAAAGAAGGGCAAACTAGACCTGTGTTCCCTCATATCTTGTGTTTTTAAAACGTGGAGAATGTAGTAGTTACTTTTCTTTTGTTTTGGTGGAACACCATCTCCAAAGTAACTCCGATGATTTTATTCTTTTGGATAGTGGTAGTTTGTGATGTCTTCTTGTTTATCTTTTTCTGTATCTAGCATAGGTTTTTCCTTTGTTGTTATCACAGAGTTTACAGAGAATATCTCAAAATTGCTTGATTTTCATTTTATTAAAAATATATTCCTTTGAATATATTCTGTCAGATGCTTACACTTGGCATTTTGATATAACAAACAGCATCAGTTTACACTTCACATTTCATGATTTCTTTATTGGGTCTTGGTTGATTCTGAATATTTCTTATATTGAAGCCTTATGTTTAAGTTTGTGATATTCAGGGTATTTTTTACAATTCATCTTAGTTGCTAAGTGTGTTGATATAGTTCTATTTATAATATTGTCAGTCTTAATAGATGAGATGCAGCATGCTTGGGATTGTATGGCCATGGCCAGTTCAGTCCTTTTAGACTCTGTAGTAATACGCCTGATACATCATTCATACTGTATTCTTACTCTTTTGTTTTGATCATTTCTGTTAGGAATATTTTATTATTTGTCTTAAAATTGATGAAATGTATTCTTTCAGCAGTTTTAGATGCATCAACAAATCAAAGACTTAGTGATAGTGGAGCAGAAGCATGGCGGTAGAATCATGAAACTACGGGTTCACATCTGGAGCCCAATCATCAATCAGAGAGAGCAACCAGGGAATGGTGTGTGGCTTTGACACCCCAAAACCCACCCCAAGTGACATACTGTCTGTTACAAGCCCACACATCCTAAACCTACCCAAACACCCCCCACCCCAAGCTGGGGACCAAGTATGCAAACATCTGAGTTTATGAGGGGCATTCTCTTTCAAATCACCACATTGATGTTTATACCTTTCTTACAAATGTATCATAAAGTCATTGTAGAAAATTTAAATTACACAGAGAAAACAAAATATGTCACTGATGTGGCCAGTGTAAAACCACATTATCTAGGAAAATAGTTGATGAAGGAATGAATATGTAATTAACCTCTCTCCCATCTTTCCCATTTTTGAATACAATAGAAAGAACTATACATAGTCCTCAAGGAGAGCTGAGATGAGTGGTGGAAAGAGAAGCCTAAGGTCTATGATCTGCCTCAGCTCTCAAATCTGGCAAAGAAAGAAGCCAATGTGTTTGTTCTGTTATTTGCACTGAAAAGTGTTATAAATCTATCAAGTGAACCTCTGAGCCATGGAGGTATTACAAGTAATAAAAGCAATAATTCTTGTTGAAACTGCATTGAGTACCTCATACTTTACTATGCAACACGGAGAAAGCCAAAGGAAATAAAAATTATTTTTGATGCTTTCCTTTTTGACAGTTTCATATATGTAGGCAATGTATTGTAATTCCATTCAGCCCCGACTACCCACTGCTTTCTCTCTTCCCTTTCCTATGAACCCCTTCATTTTCTCAACTAGTTCTAGTTTTCTCATGGCAAACATGAACAGTCAACAGCTCCTATGGAAGCTATAGGGTCTCACAGGAATCTTCTCTATCAGTGAGGAAAGGTTGAAGGTCCTGTCTATAGTATCCGTCACTGCTGTGTTATTCTAACAGCTGTGTTTTATGTCTGGATGACAGGTTTTCTTAGGACTACCCCCCTATTCGCTAGCTTTTACATTCCTTTCATACGCCCTTCCACAATGTTCTCTGGGCTTTAAGAGAAATTGTTTTGACTGTCTAGACTGTGATTGAAACTTACTTTGTTGTCTCTCTTCATTTGTTGATTTAATGTCATAGGGTGTTGAGTGAGTAGATTTAGTTTCTCTAATAAGAGTCTTCATATACATAGCCCCATTTCTGCAAAATCCCTCATCTGCTACCCAGGGACTAATCTCAGGTTGATCATTCAGCTCAGTTGATTCTCAGTTGTTAGCATAGCATTCTTGAGACTTTACAGCAATCACTCCTCAGTTCACACAACCCTTTCTGGGTTGATTCTCATTTTAAAGATAGGAAAACAGTATACAACAGAAGGTTATGTAACTTGCTCATTGTCAAGATGGTGACAAATAATCTGGTTTCCTGATAATTACTACTTTCTTCCATTTTTGTAAAACGTCATCTGTAACATTTTTAGTTCTTATCTATTATAGTTTATTAGCTTCAACAAATAGCATTTTTAAGAAAAATGCATACCTATTGAATTTTTTTGGTTATTACTATGTGGTAGATTATTACTGTACTGGCTGGTTTTGTGTCAATGTTGACACAAACTGGAGTTATCACAGAGAAAGGAGTTTCAGTTGAGAAAATGACTCCATTTGATCCAGCGGTAAGGCATTTTCTCAATTAGTGATCAAGGGGGGAGGGTCCCTTGTGAGTGATACCATCTGTGGGCTGGTAGTCTTGGCCTCTATAAGAAAGCCATCTGAGCAAGCCAGAAGCAAGCAAGCCAGTAATTAACATCCCTCCATGGCCTCTGCCTCAGCTCCTGCTTCCTCACCTGCTTGAGTTCCAGTTCTGACTTCTTCTGGTGATGAGCAGCAGCATGGAAGTGTAAGCTCAATAAACCCTTTCCTCCCCAACTTGCATCTTGGTCATGATATTTGTGCAGGAATAGAAACCCTGACTAAGACAATTACTCAAAAAAAAAAAAACCCCTCAGTGATATATAAAGAATGAATTACTCATCATGTGCCTTTGGCTTCATTGAGGAGGTCTGTTGAGGAGGTCTGTTTGTTGAGGAGGTCTGTTGACTTGTGCTGGCTCATTTGAAGAGGGTTAAAATACAGTTGAGTTTCTTCCACATGTCTTATCCTTCTTGGACTAGTAGGCAAACTTCAATTACTTTTTCTCACAGTGGTGACATTATTATCATAAATGTTCAGATCCTGGCTTTTGGGATTTCTGTTAATAGCCCATTACCTAAAGAAGGTGGCATTGACAAGCTTGGAGACAAGGCATGGAAATATGTACATAGTTTTGGTAACATGGACAAAAAAGTTTCAGGGAAAATTAGTTGTAGATCCAGGGACTGAAGAAAATAGAGCCAATAATTCAATATACCATCAGGAAACAAAAGCATAGGATATATTTATAAGATATAAATGAGCCGGACAGTGGTGGCGCACGCCTTTATTCTCAGCACTTGGGAGGCAGAGGGCAGATGGATTTCTGAGTTCGAGGCCAGCCTGGTCTACAGAGTGAGTTCTAGGACAGCCAGGGCTACACAGTGAAACCCTGTTTTGAAAAAACCAAAACAAACAAACAAACAAACAAACAAACAAAAAATATAAATGAGATAAGGGACAAACTATTGGAAGCCAGTCACTGATGGCATCTTTAAGGAAACTCTATCACTTACAAGTTGAAGAGCTTGCTGGAGACCATGAAGAAAAAGCATTAACGTGTTCCTGGGAGAGATGGAGACAAAGAATTATTCCTTGGCTGTGGAGCATTTAGAGTCTTGTTGTGAAGACTTAGAAACCAGCTTGTAGAATGCTGAGGGGTGGTAAAACATTAGGATGTGGAGCTTGGTGGAAGGAAGTTACAGCACTGCAGACATGCCCTTGGGTATACTGGTACTCCAAGTCCTTTCTCTCTTTGTTTTTTAGCTGCATGTGTCTCCGAGCTTTGTTCTACAGTTTGTTTCCTGGATGATAGACTGCCTGATTATAGACTTAAAAGCAATGAATACAGCCAGCTATGGACTGAAATCCTCTAAATGATTAGTCAAAATAAATCTTTCCCCAAAATCAGCTTATTTCTGATATTTTGTCAGTACAGTGAAAAGTTCACCTACGCAGACTTCCAGGGTTTCAGGTATATCTAAGGCAGTTCTGCGTGACCTTATTCTGTAAAAAGTAGACTGCCAGTGATGTTAAGGTGAGAGGCAAAATAATGGAATTTGAATGTGACAAAGGTCACTGGCTATGGTCCAGAGAATCAGTTGTAGGGGCCAAAAAGGAAGTAACAGGAGTGGATAGAGAGTGAATGCACAGTATCAGAGGAGGTGGATAGAGAGTGCACAGTATCAGAGGGAGCATATTTGATCCTGCCCTTGAGGAGATCTAAAGGATGAAGACTGAGACACTGGAGAGACAATATGAAGATAGGACCGACAGCCAAAGTGTCTTCTTATCCTCCACCCCAAAGCTGCCACCTATTTTGCCTTATCCACACTTTCAACTTTCTGTTCACCCAGGTTATGTGTCTACACACTGGGTTCCTCATTTTACTTGTTAAATAGTGTACATTTCCCTCTGCACTCTGCCTAGCTGTACCTTCATTCATCCTGTAGATCTAAGTTCCAGTATTGCTAATTCATAGAATAATCACACAATGGTGCATAAAATATTGTGATGTGTTTCTCATAATCTGGCATTTCAGTTTTGCATGACCTTTAATAACAATGCGAGATTCATTCTGTGATTATTTAATTACTGCCTGCATCTCCCTACACAGAGCTGTTTGGTTTTATGATGCTGTTCTGAGTTCTGTTCTCAGTTCTTTGATGCATGTGTTTTAAGAAATTAACAAATGAGGGGCTCTGCATAGAATGCTTGGGTATATATTTGCATCGGCCAGGATACGCTAGAGGAAATGAACTTATATAATGAATATACACTGCAAAGGGGTTTATGAGATTGACTTACATGGTGTTCAGTGGGTAGTCATAGTCCAACAATGGCTGTCTGGATACTGAGAAGGATGAGAACCCAGAAGCTGCTCAGTCCATGAAGCTGGATACAGCAGCACCCCAATCTGGCACTGAAAGCTGGGAGGCTTCTTGGAAGGCTCCGAGTCTTCAGTGAACACTGGAAAGCACAGGCTGGTTTTCCATGTCAGTAAATGATTGCTTTGGCAACAGCAACAGCAGCAGAAGCAGCAGTAGAGTAGATGCACGAACTGGTAAGGCAAGGAGGCAAAGAGCAAACAGCTTTCCCTTGAAATGCTCTCCTCAAAGCCACAGTGGGAAGGTTCTAGCCACTCTCTAAGGGGACTGTCTTCATCCTCAGGGGACCTTTCCGGGAAATACACTCACAGACCTTTCCAGAGGCTTACTTTCTAGTTTGTTCCAGCTCTAATCAACTTGATAACCATCACAAATTGGATCAGTTGAAGTTTAAGTTGATCTGTTACTAGAAGTGACAATGTTTTTGCAGTTAATTTAAAGTTAGTAGTAGTAAGGATGAAAAAGAAAAGGCTGAAAATCAAAATCAGGGATACTTTTTAGAAAGCAGAGTAGAGTACCTGAGAGTTCACATTAATACTGAACATGCTACTTTATAAAAAGCTTTGGTCCTTGCTTCAGGGACACTTCTGTGACCTGGTGAATATGATCAATACTTCCCAAAGACTGCAGATTAAGAGTGAGCCACTGAGTTGCAATAAATATCATTAAAATTCATAGTGCTGCTAAATGACAGGAATCTGCTGGAGCAGAACCCAGAATGAATTTACATTTACTCAGGGCCTTCACCATGGTGTCTTGTTTCCTCTCTCTAGTGCCTGAACAGAGGCCCAAAAGACCTTGGGAAAATGTCATTCTTGAAGCTTGAAAATGCAAAAATGGGATTAGGCAGAACACCCTGAAGTAAGATAGAGCAAACAGCACCTCTAATACTCTGCTATCAGCACAAAGAAAGCCAAGAGAACCATACTATCCCAGAGGCCACTCACTCAAATCTGCATCAACCTTTGTACCATTTAAAAGGTCACTAGCCTCAAGTCCAGCTGCTTTGAGCTCTGAGGATGGCACCCAGGAGACCAGTGTAACTGAGTAAGAAATCAGTTTTATTCAAGGTCAGGCATCCTGAGATGATGAAGGTAGGGTTAGTATCTCAGAACTCTCTTAGGGAATTCAGAGGCACTAAGCTCGTTTATAGGAAGATAACAGATGTGCCCAGAACAGTGGCTGAAAACATGATTACATGGTAGCCTGGGACTTCCTCATTCAGAAGAGTGCACTCATGTTCCTCCCCCCACACTACCTGCTTTGTGTCCTCAACTCCTTAGGGATAGTTCTTACAGTTATGTAGACGGCATATTTCCTTTCTGCAAGTTAAACTTCACAGGAATTTACATGCATTGGGTGAGTGGACACACGGAATAGAGGAATGAGGAAGAATCTTCTAGAATCTGATCTATTCTGAAGACCACCAGATGTTCCAGGGTCTACAAACCTTCAGGAAGATCATTTGGTAGTTCAGAGCTGAGTCACTTAAGTGCCATTTACCTTCAGACTTTAGAATGCCAGCAAGTGACGGGGAAGAACATCGGGGACAGCATCGGGGACAGCATGTTAGAGGTCAGCACTGCTATATCATCATCCATAGGAAAGATGGTTCAAGATCAAACAAAAAAAGAGAAACACAAAATGACAGGAATGAAGAACAGGCCCTTGGGGATATATGGCACATCCTGTATCTTAGGACTTGTGTCTGTGTGCCCCCCAATCTCCATGTGTGCATGTGTGTGTGTGCGTGTGCGTGTCTGCGTGTGTTAATGTGTGTTAAGGTTCTGAAAGCTGGACTAGAAAAGTCTGTCACATAAGTACTGGAGCTTCTGGGCCCAGTTGTTTGCCTCTTCAGTGCTTCTTCTGATGTAAGATCTGGACTTACAGGTGGTAATGTACTACAGACAAACACCGTTGATTGTAACAAACTTTCAAAATATTTTCTTGGACAGCACTGACGTAGTATCTAGGCTGATGTAGCCTGGGTCACTTATTTTTTTCTCTTGACTGTATTATTCTCCATTTGACTTATAGAACTTTTTTTCTGAAAATTGACCATGATATTCAGAATACTAAGTACTTAAGACTAAGTATTAGATTCAATGTCCATAATATTTTTTTTCTCAGAAGTTGGAAGAAAGACTTACAAACTTGTTTACAGAAGCTTTTTTTGTAGAAATGCAGCTTTTGATGATTTTGATATATGGTTTTTTTTTTAGCAGTGTGCAGACTCTTAACTCTTATGTAGTTTTTGTTGTTTGGTTTGATAAAAGTTTCTAAGTACATGCATGCATATTTCTCTGGAATTTTATATTTCATTTGGATTCAATCTCTTTACAAGTTATTTTTGTGGGTATTTATAATAAATTCTATTTTTTTCTACTTTTTGAGACCAGAAAAAAATGATTAAAAAATACCCCAGTATGTGGTGTGTAAGACATATTGAGTAAGTACTAGGAAAATAAATATTCTGTCAATGAGGAAAATGTATGCACCGAATGTGAAAATACCATTTTGAAGTTACAGTAGGTATAATAATAAGTTGGAGGTGATTTAAAACAGAAGTAAAGGCATGTTGAGCTAAAATGCTCTGAAGAAGTTTCTCTGTGTTTGAATGTTTTCCCTTCCAAATGCAGCATAAATAGCATTGTTACTTTAATGGTATTAAGAGATAGTAATGATAATTGGTGATTGGGCATAGTATCAGCTTTGCCCTTACCTATGGGTTGATGATGCTATTGCGGGAAAGAATTCATAACACCTGCCCCCATCTGCCTTTCACTGAGGGAGGACATAGAAAGAGAGCCTTTACTTTGGCTAGTCTAGGGACTTTTCTGGAAATGAGAGCCATTACATTTGTATTTGTTATAAATCATCACTTCTCAGGTGTTTGTCATCACAAAGTAGACTAAGACAGCTTTCTTCACCAGTGTTTGCTCAGTCACCAGAATTCTTAGGCTCTATTCCCTGATATGACTTGGAGCAAAACAAACAAACAAAAAATGCCATTTCATGAGTTCCATAGTAACAGAGATTATAACATCAATTCTGAGTAACAATTTAAATTGCTAATAATAATTTTCGCATGAAGCCTCAAGTCAAAGACATCAGCATATAATAATTTTTCACTACATGCCCAGTAGATTCTAGAGAAGAAAAATTAATATACTGTGTCGAGGGAAGAGCTTCACACCTATAAATAAATAGTTTCAGATGGTAGTCAAGAGTCAGGTTTTGTGATATTACCTCCATGTGTTATAGACTTCAGAGAAGGAGGAGATAAGAGGTTTGGAGTTGCCTGGAGAACAAAGAGCCTGATCCAGATGTGAAGGGTATATAAACTTCAAAAAGATACATTAGGCAGGCAGGATGGAAGGGAAAATGCTTTCATGACAGGAAGATGGAGATACCTTATCAAGAATGGGATATAGCTATAAATAAAGGACTTGTAAAGCTTATTAAAGGACAGTTAAAAAGTAAGAAGTGCAGCCACTGAAGAAAGGTATAGTAGAGGAAATAAGGAGAAATATTTCAGCGTCTTTATTTGGCTGGTGTACTGGCTAGTTTTGTGTGTCAACTTGACACAAGCTGAAGTTATCACAGAGAAAGGAGTTTCAGTTGAGAAAATGCCTCTATGAGATCCAGCAGTAAGGCATTTTCTCAATTAGTGATCAAGGGGGGAGGGCCCCTTGTGGGTGGTACCATCTATGGGCTGTTGTCTTGGGTTCTATAAGAAAGCAGGCTGAGCAAGCCAGGAGAAGCAAGTCAGTAAGGAACATCCCTCCATGGCCTCTGCATCAGGTCCTGCTTCCTGACCTGCTTGAGTCCCAGTCCTGACTTCCTTTGGTGATGAAGAGCAGCATGGAAGTGTAAGCTGAATAAACCCTTTCCTCCCCAACTTGCATCTTGGTCATGATGTTTGTGAAGGAATAGAAACCCTGAATAGACAAATTGGTACCAGAAGTGGGGTATTCCTGTGACAACCTGACCATGTTTTGGGGAGGACTGTGGAAGGACTTTGGAACTTTGAGCTAGAAGAGCCATTGGGATGTTAAGAGCTCTGTGTGGTGTTCTGTAGGAGCTTGGAAGATTATGTTGAGAAAAGTGCAGAAGATGGAGGCCTGGCTTGTGACATTTCAGAGGGAAGATTAAAGACTCTTATCAGGGCCATTGTTAGTTTGATTTAAGATTCTGTGGTTTTGGTTAGCTGGGGCTGAAGAAATCAGCTGTAAGTAACAAGATACCAGAACTACTAAAACAAAACCATTGCATTGCTGGGACTATTGATGCTGGTTAGCTGGAGCTAAGATACAAGTGGTGATTAAGAAGAGACCAGCATCATTGTGGTAAAATCTTCTGAGAAGTGTTTTCTGAGAGCACAGAGACTTCTTTCCAGAGATAGCCAAGGTTGTACCTTGTGTGGTGGCTGGACTTGGAAATGTATAAGAGTCACCCAGGTTTTGAAGGCATGAAGGAGTCATGAAGAGCAGCTGAGGCCTGGGCACTGTGAGAGGCTGCAGAAGGCCATTGGTGAAGGTGCAGCCTCAGTTGCAATTGACAGCCCAGGATTGAAGGGGTCATGCAAAGGAGTTGAGGCTCGGTACTGCAAGAGGCCATAGAAGGCCACTGGTGAAGGTGCAGCCTCAGTTGCAATTGATGGCCCAAGACTGAGGGGGTTATGCAAAGGAGGTGAGGCTTGGCACCATGGTAAAGCCTAGTTGCCGTGGAAGACAGCAGTGTTTTGGAGATGTCAGTAACATGAGATCACCAAGAACAGCAGCAGCAGTGGAGTACAGGCATCTGGAGCCCTGTGTGCTACAAAGGGCAGAGCTGGAGAAGTGACTCAAACCCTTGGAGGAATCCAGAAGATCGTGAGTAGATCCCAGACATTGGACCGTTGGAATTTGATTTTGCTTTTGATTGTGACTGTGGCCTGATATTTTTCCCTCTTGAAGAAAGAAGGTATTTTAGTGGAGCCCACAGTTAAGAGACTTTGAATTTTTAAAAGACTTTGAATTTTAAGAGATTGGATGTTTAAAAGGGACTGAAATGTTAATATGTAGGAATTTGCAAAGACTGTGGGACTTTTAAAGTTACTTAGATCTTGGAGATGAATAAGGAAGTAAGGGTTGAGGCTTAATGGTGATGTGTTTGTGTGTCAAGTTGACAAGGGGTCAATTGTACTGGCTAGTTTTGTGTGTCAACTTGACACAAGCTGAAGTTATCACAGAGAAAGGAGTTTCTGTTGAGAAAATGCGTCCATGAGATCCAGCGGTAAGGCATTTTCTCAATTAGTGATCAAGGGGGGAGGGCCCCTTGTTAGTGGTACCATCTGTGGGCTGTTAGTCTTGGGCTCTATAAGAAAGCAGGTTGAGCAAGCCAGGGGAAGCAAGCCAGTAAGGAACATCCTTCCATGGCCTCTGCATCAGGTCCTGCTTCCTGACCTGCTTGAGTCCCAGTCCTGACTTCCTTTGGTGATGAAGAGCAGCATGGAAGTGTAAGCTGAATAAACCCTTTCCTCCCCAACTTGCATCTTGGTCATGATGTTTGTGCAGGAATAGAAACCCTGACTAAGACAGCTGGCTTTGTAAAAACAGCAGATAGGAACCTAGATTCTGTATAGTCAGACAAAAAGTCAATGCTGCAACCTGGGGTAACATAGTTAAAGCCTAATCCACAGATTGACACTCTTCTGAAAATGGTAAGAATGTCAGTATTATAGGCTTTTTAAAGTTCATAAACTCTGGAAATTATTCACATGACTGCCTTGAAATCAAGAAAGTATCCAAAGCCAATTTGCAAATTAGTGTAGCTATGTTCACATAAAACTTTATTTATAAGAACAGGCAGATTGCTGGCAAATTCTAGTTTGAAACATAGTAGTAGTACCATGAGGACAAAAAGGAGAACAACATGAGATATTAAATGCCTGTTCTTAGATAGGAATGCCTGCCTACTAAGAAGAAATGGAGAAGAAATCAGAGATTTCTGACAATATGTCAAGCATTGAAATTTCAATGGAGTCACATATATTGAGGTGATCATGGGAATAATAGACATTTCTTGTGGAAGGAGAAAAATGAGTCTAAGGACTGAGTTGGGGATATCCCTGAGTGGGATATGCACTGGCCTCTCTCATGCTGGCAGTGTTTTCTTTCCTAACTTAAATGTTTGATACACTGGAGAATATGTTTTATAAAAATTTACAAAGTGGCACAGTCATGTTTTATTTTTACTTTTATTTATCTATGTGATATTTTAGTAAATACAAAGGAAATTGAAAGAAGTAGCAAAATGATAGGACAAAAGCTCATGATCAGAGAACTATGATTCAGAAATGAGAGAACTGAAGGGGAGGCCAAAGAAGAAGGGATGTTCAACTGAGGGTGAAGACAGAGTATCCTCAGCTCAGCTAGGAGGACAGAGGACCCACGGGGAATCTTTAGGGGAATGCTTTTGTTGAATATTGGAATCCAGATCTTTAACCAGGAAGGAGCAGATAAGGAAATCTGGTAGTTTATTTAAAAGCTCAAAGGCAATGTCTATTAAAAACAAAAAAGACAAAAATAACATATGCTGAAGGAGGAAAGAGAATTAATTATTCTTGCAATTAGGAAAATGCAAATGAGCACAACGTTCTTTGAGATTTCATCTCACCCCAGTAACATTGGTTAAAGAAA
The DNA here is from genome assembly GCA_028551405.1 of Uromys caudimaculatus. NCBI lineage: Eukaryota > Metazoa > Chordata > Mammalia > Rodentia > Muridae > Uromys > Uromys caudimaculatus. The sequence goes on along the minus strand of CM052705.1, from coordinate 65,165,738 downwards.
TGTTCAAAGTCCGTAGTCATTAGGGAAATGCAAATCACAACTATGAGGTTCCATCTTACACCTGTCAGACTGGCTAAGATAAAAAACTCAAGAGATAGCACATGCTGGTAAGGATGTGGAGCAAGGGGAACACTTCTTCATTGTTGATGGGAGTGCAAAGTTGTACAACCAATTTGGAAATCAATTTGGCATTTTCTCAGAAAACTGGAAACAGTTCTACCTCAAGAACCATCTATACTGCTCCTGGGCATATACCCAAAATATGCTCCAACATTCCACAAAGACCTTTGCTCAATTATGTTCATAGCAGCTTTATTCATAATAGTCAGACACTGGAAACAACCTAGATGTCCCTCAACTGAAGAATAGATAAAGAAAATGGTTCATTTACAGTGGAATACTATCCAGCTATTAAAAACCAAGACATCATGAATTTTGCAGGCAAATGGATGGAACTTGAGACTATCATCCTGAGTGGGGAAACATAGACTCCAAAGGATATGCATGGTATGTACTCACTTATAAGTAGATATTAGCCATAAAATATAGGTACTATGCTACACTCCACAGACCCAAAGAAGATAAACAAGAAGGAAGACCCAAGTGAGGAAGTTTGAATATTACTTAGAAGGGGGAATAAAACAGCCATAAGAGTCAGATGGAGGGAGGGAATTGGAGGAAGGGAGGATAGGAAAGAGAATGGAGGAGTTCAGGATCAGGTGTGAGAAAGGACAGGGGAGATGGCTAGATGGCCATGGAAATGAATGGAAATCTGCAATTGATGGGAGTGAGGAGCTGGGGGGGGCATCTCCAGGAGGAGACAGAGACCTGGGATAAGGGAGGCACCCAACAGTCAATGAGGGTAATGTTAGCTGTGACTCACTACATTGGAGGCCACCTCCTGTAGCCAGAAAAAGAACCCCAGTGGAGTGATAGAGGCACCAACCCATCCAGGAAACTTTCAACCCCATAATTATCCTGAAATTTAGGCATGGGATGGAGTAGAGACTGAAGGAATAGCCAACCAATAACTGGCCCAACTTGAGACCCATCCCATGGGCAAGTACCAACCCCTAACACTATTAATGGCACTCTTGTTTTGCTTGCAGACAGCAGCAGGTTGTTCTCTGAGAGGCTCCACCCAGCAGCTGACTTAGACAGGTAAAGACATCCACAGTCAAACAGTGGATGGAGCTTAGGGACTCTTATGGAAAAAAAGGAGGAAGGATTGCAGGCTCCAAAGGGGATAGGAACTCCACAGGAAGATCAACAGAGTCAACTAACCTGGACCCCAAGGCTCTCAAAGTCTGAACCACCAACCCAAGAACATACATGGGCAGGATCTAAGCCTCCTTGCTCATAAGTAGCAGATGTGCAGCTTGGCTTTCCTGTGGGTCCCAAACATCGAGTGAGGGGCTATCCCAAAAGCTGTTGTCTGTAAATGGGATATGTTCTACTGCTGGGCTGCCTTATCTGGCCTCAGTGGGAGAGGAAGCACCTAGCTTTTCAAAGACTTGAAAGTGCCAGGGTTGGGGATACCCAGGGGAGGCCCTACCTGCTGCTCAGAGGAGAAAGGGGGGTGAGGGGAGGATTATGGTTGTGTCTGGGAGCAGGACTGGGAACAGAATGTAAATAAGGAAAAAAATAAAGTAAATTGAAAAAAAAAAAAAAACCAATCAACAAAATATCTGGCAACAAATGCTACTGAGGTTGTGCAGAAAAAAAGGACGATCCTTCACTGTTGATGAGATTGCAAATTAGTGTAGCCACCCAGGAAATCAGTGTGGTGAATCTTCAAGAAAACTAAAGATAAATTTACCACATGACCCATCTATGCCACTGCTCGTAGAGACCCTCCAACCTTGCCATCCTACTCCACTTACTCCCTCAGCGGCATTCCCTGACGACATTTCCAACGCTAGGAAATAGAAACAACCAAAATGTCCTCCCTCACATCAGTGAATAATGAAAGTGAGGTAGCTAAACACAACGGAATGTTAAACTGTAAAGAAAATGAAATCGTGAACCTTGAAGGCAAATGAATGGACCTCGAAGAGATTACATGGAGTAAGATAATCCAGACCTAGAAAGACCAACACACATGTGGTTTCTAGTTTGTGTTTGGGGCTCTGCACTGAATAAAAAGGAAAGAGCCCACTAGATTTGTTACTGTGTTTCCTGACACAGATACAGTGTGACCGGCTACCTAAAGTTCCTGTTGCCATGACTCCTGTGCTATGAGGGACTGAACTATGAGAAAACAAACAAGCAAACAAACACACATACACACAGGCACAGTCCTTCCTTCCTCGTGTTACACAAGTAGCTAATAGAGATATTATCTGTAAACACAGGCAGATTACATAATAAGATTGAAAGATTAAGACAGTGAAGACAGGGATATTCTGATGAGGGTCAAATGTGCTCCATGAAGTGAAGTAATCTACAGGGTTACAGTTGTGTGTGTGTGTGTATGTGTGTGTGTATGTTGATTTGGGAGCTGAAGAAAACAAGAAGCATTTCTGTAATCTTAGGAATAAGTGAATAAAATTGATTAGAGACAATTGTTAAAGAATAAGATATTATTTTATGTTTCCTCAAAAGAATTTATTAAAGGATTGACTGTTAACCCAGTTCCAAAAAAGAACAGAGATATTTTAAAAATCAACATAGTGATTCAAAAATTCAAATGTGAAATTTATATAAATAATATGGTCCCTATCTGTTCAAGTGTATCTGTCACCTCACATCAAAGCAGCCCCAAGTAGAACAAAGACCTTAATATAAGACCTGAAACTGTTAGAGGAAAAAGTAGGAAAAACATTTGAAGATACAGGTGTAAGCAAAGACTGAGTATGACTCAGTCTCTCAGGAAATAATGCCAACAATTAATAAAAGGGACTTTATGAAATTAGAAGTCTTCTCTACAGTGAAGGAAAGAGCTAGCTAAGGGAAGAGGCATCTTACACAAAGGGAGAAAGTCTTTGCCAAGTATATACCCGACATAGGATTAATATCTAGAACGTACAAATAACTCAAAATCCCTTCTCAAGAATCAAATAGCTTAGCAACAAATGAGTTGATGAGACAAAAGATAAAATACAAATGGCCAAAACCATACAAAAACGTTCAGTCTCGTTAGCTATCAGAGAAATGCAAATTAAAACCACATTATGCTTCTATCTTAACCCTGTCAGAATAACAATCATTAAGAAAATAACAATGTTGGCCAGGATGTGGACAAAAGGGAGCTTCTATACACTGTTAGAAATGTAAATGCCCAGCAAATAAAGTCATACAGCTTCATATAGCTCGTAAGAAAGATCTTGCTTTTGTTTTGTTTTGTGGGGTTTTAAAACCTCTATAGTGACTTTCATAATAGTTAGACTAGTTTATATTTCTACCAGTGTATATGAGCCCCAAAGGGCTCTACTCTGAAAGATTGCAGAGATACTTGTGAATTAGTGATTTTGTTTGGATATTTACAGTAGCTAAGTTATGGAACCAACATGCTTGTCCAACAACACATAGAGAAAAGGGGGTGTATTTATCCTGCAGAAATTGTTTCTTGTGGGGAAACCCTGCTAATTAAAGTCTCAGTCTACCGTGATCAGATAGCTCCTCTAAACTTGGTTTACCCTTCTCTGGCCTTGTCTGGGGAGCCCAACCCCAGGCACCCTCAACCTGGGGAAGGTCTAGTAGTCTTTGAGAGATCTACAGTTAAACTTCCTCTTTTCCCCTGCCCAGCAAGTACCTGGGATTCTTGGAATGCCTCTCCGGAGAAATGAGGCATTCACAGTACTTTAGACTCAGCCCATGATTTTCATTCACTCTGCACATTCCTTCCCACTCTCCTCCAAGCTCCATCTGTAGCCCTGCTTCAGGGCTATAGGCTAATAAGCTCACAAGCTAAGATCATCTAAGAGAGCTGTTTCCCTGAAGGTCTGCACCTTCCAGACTGATATGCCATGGTATCTGGACACACTGAGAGAGAGGAAGTGGAACTCCTGCTGGAGCCCAACATGCATACCACACACAGTTTCTAGCCATAAAGAATGAAGTTATGCCATTTTCAAGAAAATACATGCAATTGTAGATAATCCTAGGAGCCAAACTAAGCAAATCTCATAAACACCAAGTGTTTCCCCTCATTTGTGACTCTTAGATTTTATATAATACTTAAAATCAGAACACTTGGATTGGATCTGTCTAAGGGGATAAATGGGACTAATAGGAAGGGATGGGGTGAGAAAGGGGTCGTTAGGGGACTGGGGATACAGTCAATGTGTGATGTACGGTAATGATACATATATAAAACTCTGACTAAAATGTCTAGGAAAGGTACACTTACCCAAATTAAAGCTCAGTCTCATATGCAAAATATTCTTGACTCATACATTTGAAATAGGTGAGTTTTATGGTATCTAAATTAGCTGTTGAGATTAGATGATTGAGCCTGCCAAGACAGCTCAGCAGGTAAAGGCACCTAATGCGAGGCCTGAGAGCCTGATTTCCAAATCTCACAGAGTGGAAGGAGAGAACTGATTTTCACAAATTGTGCTTTGCTCTCCACATGTGTACTCTGGCATGACATTCCCCTGCATCAACTACACAAAACAAGAAGGAATAAAAAGTGAAACAATTATATGACCATACAGGTTATAGAGTAAATCTCTCTTACATGGGAATTCACCTTGATATTGTAGTTTTTTCATTGTGTACTATATTTTATGATGTTAATCATAAACATAACAAGGCTGATAAAGAAATCTGGAATACCTAATATCTAATTTGTTAAAAGTACTTATTCTAATATTACAGTCAAAGGCTTAAATTGAAAAAATGTAAATGAAAAATATATTTACATATTATATGTATTAAAAGCAAAGCACATTTATTCATCAACAGTGATACAATTTAGAATCATAACATACACTGAAAAAGTAACAAACAAGTTTTTCAGTGTTTTCAAATTCAGGGACAATAAATCAGCCTTCCTAGGTATCACTAGAGTTTTCAAAATTATGATTTTTAAAAAATTAGTTGATTTAAATTTTTTGAAACTTTGGTGCATGACCACTCTATTTACATGTTTCCCAGCATTCTCTATCCCCTCTCCGACTCTTTCTGTGTCCCCAAACTCACTTCAAGACCATGCTTTCTTCTTTAATTATTGTTTTTGGTGTCTGTCTGTCTCTGTCTCTCTGTCTTTCTGTCTCTGTCTCTCTCTGTCTCTGTCTCTCTCTGAATGTGTGTGTGTGTGTGTGTGTGTGTGTGTGTGTGTGTGTACACAAATATTCCCTCTGGGTCTCTAGTGTTACCTAAATATGTGTGTGTGCTTAGGGCTGACTGCTTGGGATTAGATGACCTTTCAGAGGGCTGTCTCTGGAGAAGGCTGATTCTGCCTCTCTCGGCAGCCATTAATTTCCTATAACTCTTTATCTAGGGTAGAGCCTTATAAAGTTTTCTCTTTTAACCTTGGCATGTTAACTGCTGTTGTCTTTGTTTAGGTCTTATTTTGTTGCCTATATTTTTGAGACTTCATGGGTCCTGGCTTTCAGCCATATATACAGAATATTATACACTCTGATCATCTGGCTCTTACAACCTTTTTGCCCTCTTTTCCAAAAGGTCCTCTGAGCCTTAGGTGTTGGGGCTGCATTGTCCATGGATTAATTAGGGTTGGTCACTGCCACCCATCAATTGTTCTGTGCATTTTGACCAGTTGTGAATTTTTCATCCCTGTCATCAGAAGCTTCTTTGATGAGGGACAAAGGCTCCATTTATCCATGGGTATAAGGATAAGCATGAAAATGACAATAATTGGTTTTCCTCACCAGTGCAGGCAGGCGTGGTAAAACTCACCAGGATCTAGGCCTGGGAATGAACAGATGACTCAGCAGGTTTACGGCACTCACCAGGGACTATTGGTAGGTGAACTGTACTTAACTAGGAAAACCTGCGGATGAACCTTGCCTCTGGAGCTAGACTCAGCTGATGCTGCCGATGTGCTTGGGAGACTCACCAGGGAAAGCCAGTGGAATATCTCCAGCTACAGCTAAGCCTAGGAGTATGTGACTTTACAATTTAATATTTTAAACATACCTCTAACAATCTTCATGCTATATAATTTGGATTGCTAATATTCTTGCTTAAAGATGAGGATGTACTTAGTAGTACTTACAAAGAGATGCATCCTACAGGAATACTTAATGGAAGACTTAATTTAAAATTTAGATCTCCCAGTAAAGGTTCCTCCTGGAATCAAATGTGAGCATTGCCAATTTAAGAATTTATTTTTCATTGAAAATGTATTATGCTTTAGAATTCAGCTACAGGACTTATGCAAAGTGTCTTATATATGTGAACTTGTAAGTAAATATCATCCCTTTAAATTTACCATTTTCTGTTCTCCTTTCTGTCTCCTGTACTATGCTCATGCATATATTTGTTTACTTAAGTAAATGTACAGACATTTAGATGATGAGAACCAGCCTATGATGGAGAAAATGCATTCTTTTGCCTGAGATTGGATGACCTTGCTTAGTAGTCTACATTCTGAGTCCATTCATTTTCCTTCAAATTTCATTTTTCTTTAACAAGGAATAATATTCCATTTTATACAAGTACAAGATTTTTATTATCTATTGATCTGCTGATGGCAGATGGGTTGGTTCCATTTCTTTACTAAAGTATAAATAACAATAAACACTTGTGTGTGTGTGTGTGTGTGTGTGTGTGTGTGTGTGTGTATGTGTGTGTATGCCACTGTTTTTATGGAAGAGTGGAGTTCTCTGGCTACATATGGCCAGAAGTTCAAATGACAACTCTACTTGTGATTTTATTTTTGAGGAATCTGCAAACTGATTTCTGTATTGTCCGTATTAATTTATATGCCCACCAGCAGTGACTAGGGTTTCTTTTCTTCATACCCTGAACAGTGGTTCCTATCGGATTTCTTGATGACAACCCTTCCAATTAAGGTGCGATGGCAGTTGCAGTTTGCATTTTCCCTGATGACTAGAGATGTTGTATACCTTTGAAAATAGTTATTAGCCATTTGAGTTTCTTTGTTTATGTCCATTCAGTTCATTATCCCGTGTGTTAATTAATAGTTTTATTTCCTTGGTACTTAATTTCTGTAGTGCTTTGTAAATTGTGAATATTTTCCACCTGTCTGAGTTATAACTGGTTATAAAGATTTTCTCTTATTCCTTGATCTGTTAGTGTGCTCAACGGATAGCTTCCTTTGCTTTGCAGAAACCTTAACTGCTGTTGACGCTTGGGGCTAGTTCTTCTTTTACTGATGTCCTGTTCAGAAACTTTATGCTTATCCTAGAATCTTGGAGAATAGCCCCTATATTTTATTTTAGAAGTTTCAGTGTTTTAGGTTTTATACTTAAGGCATTTGATTCATTTTGAATTGATTTTGAGCAAAATGAGAGATATAAATTCAATTTTATTCTTCAGCAGGTGGATTATAATTTTGTCTATTTCCCCCTTCCCTAGCCTCTACTGTACACTTTTGCCTCCCTTGTCAAGAATTAGGTGGCAAAAACTAGTTTTCTTGGTTTGCTTATGGGTCCACTAGTCCATTCTATTGTTCTCCCTGTCTGTTTTTATACCAGCACCAGACTATACTTTCTTACTATAGCTCTATAACATAATTTAAATGTAATGGAGTACCTGCAACATTGGTCTTATTCTTTAGGAGCACTTTGATTGCTTTTTTGTTGTTCCAAAAGAATTCTTGTAATATTTTCTTTAGAAATGTAAAATATGTCAGAATTTTGATAAATATTGCATTAAATTTGTAGATTAATTTTGGCATTATAGTCATTTTTTACAATGTTAATTCTGTCACTCTAGATGCCTGGAAGATCTTTGTCTCATATCTTCTTGGATTTCATTGTAAGGACTTTTCTTTAGTTAGGTGCATCCTTAGCTACTTAATATTTTTAGAGCTCTTTTAAATGGGATAGTTTTTCTTTGTGAATATATTGTTGGTAATTATTAAGGCTTTTTAAAAAAATATGTGATGTTTTTATTTTCTGAAGCTTAATTGTGTTTATTAGATCTAGAAATTTTATAGTATATTTAATCAGAGTTCTTGAAAGTATAGAATTATGCCATCTGAAAGTGAGGGGTTTGATATATTTGTTTCCTATTTTATTCCTTTCTATAGCTAGGAGTTCAAACAATTTCTCTGTCTCTCTGTCGCTGTCTCTGTCTCTGTCTCTGTCTCTCTCTCTCTCTCTCTCTCTCTCTCTCTCTGTAATGTGTGTTATATGAATAATAAATATTTGATGACATTTCTTTGTTCAATCTTAGAACACTATGTTGCATACATATCCACAATACCGTCAAACCAAGATGAACTGTTTGAGTGTATGTGTACTTAAATGCATTTTTATCATTTATAATTCACTTTGAAAATATGCCAAATGCCATCAAGTCCAGTAAAATGAAGACCATGAAGTAGTAAATAAAAATCAAATCACTATGTGAAATCACATTATATGGGTATAATTGGATACACCTAGCTGCCTCATACTGGTGCTTAATAAACATTTTTTCCACAGTGCAGTATAATTATCAGTCCCCACTGAAGTATGTCTGAAAAATTGATGAAACAGTTGAGTCTTAATGAACAGAGATATTTGCATTTCATTACTAGGTTGTATAATTCTGCTCATAAACTTTATGAAACAATTTTAATGCTCAGTTCACTGTAGATGAAGGTAAAAAAATTAAAAAATCTGTCTTGAAATTTTTTTCTTCTTATCTATGTCTAGAGCACTCATTTTCTTTCATTTCAATAAAATATTCTGAAACAGGGTAAGATTGCAAATTTAAATTTCCATAGCTTTACCAAATACTTTCTGAAAGCCCACAGGATGTTTGCCAGTCAATCAATCAAGGCAACACTTTAAAACATGCACATGTTTAAGTGATTTCTAATGCTAGCATACCCTAACATTTTATTTGGCACTAACTTCTATGATAAAAGCAGAGATTATTTATAAATGCTGCCTCTTGCAGTTTCCTAAGTATTATTGAATAATTTGTGCTTAACAGTGACTGTGATTGAAACCGTGTCTTATGTGTTGGAAACTGAACCCAGGGTGTCATACATGTTACTGTGCCCTCTATCACTGTGCAGTAATTTTAGTATGCAATATAACCATTCCTAGTTGTTGCACTCACTTTTAAAAGGATGTGCTAGAACCTGCACTTTGCTCCCACTTATGCTCAGAGGTAGTGAAGTTTTAATGTTATTTTAACTGCAGTTTATTTTCTAGGGACAAAATTCATGTGCTAGATTAAAGGACAACATACTAATGGTTGAGTCTTTCTATTCCCTGAGCTACATAGTGTTTTCCATTGGAATGTGAAGTCCTGCTTGACTGTTGTTTTGTTTGATTTAAAAATAACTATTAATTCTTTGAGAATTTCATGCATTGCATTTTGATATTATTTATCTCCTGTCTCTTCCTATATCCAGCGCCATCCCATACTTACCAAATGTTGTGTCTTCTTTTATTTTCATCTTCAGTTCACTAAGACCAATTTATACATATATACTTTTGGAACATGTTAGAGCTACCAGTTCCAGACCTTTAAAGAAAACAACCCCTCCATTTCTCAGCAGCTTTCAAGTGCTAACAGCTACCCAGGTAGAGGTGGGACTTCATGCCCACTTGCCCTCTTCTGTATGGGACTTTTGCCTGGCTTAAGCTTGTGCAGGTCATGTGCTCATTATTTTAACCACTACTAGTTCATATATGCAATTGCATTAGTGTGTCTGGAAAATAGTTTCCTTAGAATCATCCACTGTCTCTGACTCTTGTACTCTCTACACCTCTCTTCTGCAATGATCCCTGGTTCCTGGAAGGGATGATTTTAATACAGAAGTCTCATTGAGGGCTGTACACTCCTCAGTCACTTATTTTCTGCATTTTGACCATTTCTTGTTCTCTGTGTTAGTTGCCATTTAAGCAATAAGGAGGTTGAGGTGTGGGAGCTTAACAATGAAAAGTTCTTTGGAGTTATAATAATACTATGTCCCATTAGCTGAGTTATAGTAAATTACCTTCTAGGATCTGTTGTACTGGCTCGTTTTTATGTCAAGCTGTTATGCTAGGGTCATCTCTGAAGAAGGAATCTTAACTGAGAAAATGGCTCTATATGATTGGTCTGTAGGCAAGTCTGTAAGGCATCTTCTTGATAGATGATTGATGCAGGAGGGTCAACCTCACTGTGGTCAGTGCCAACCCTGGGCTGGTGATCCAGGCTACTACAAAAAAGCAGGCTGAGCAAGTTAGTAAGCAGCACTCCACCAAGGTTTCTACTCTGTCCTTGCCTCCAGGTTACTGCCCTGACATCTTTGGCTGATAGACAACAAGCTGTATGAGGAAATAAAACTTTCCTCTCCAGTTTTATTTTGGTCATGGTGTTTATCACAGCAGTATAAACTCCAATTAAGATATCTATCTGAGCACACGTTCTTCACTCAGATAACTATACCAGCTATGGGTTCTATCTATAGAGTATGCAGAGTCAGAAGGTAATTCGTTATTCTCATAACATTCATTTCACTATTGCACTATGACCTGCAACTTTGGTGTGGGTCTCTTCTGAGTCACTAAAACTTTCTTCAGAGAAGAAGCTGATTTGTCCATTTAATGAGTAGACAAATATTTTAGGCACTACTCAATAGTATTTTACTTGCGATTGTCTAAGTATGTTGGATCAAACCAGTGCATGCGCTGCAGCTGGCTCGTGGGGTTCCCAGGCTCTGGGCATCACAGACACCGCTGGATGCTGCAGAAGAGCTGGGAATGAAATGAGACTGCAGATCACAGCTGGCGTCCTGTGGCAGGACCCGGTTGGCAGCTTGGGTGCCGGCTAGCTGCTTTGGCTTGGGTGGATGGCCATAGCTGGAAACACTGAGACAGCTTCTGTGAGAGGCTAGACACGGCTCTTTAGGTTAAGGCCGGTTCCATTGTTTCTCACAGCAGTTGAAGAGAGATAGTCCAGAGTTTCAGAGCATTTATTATCATTGTGGAGAGTGACAGGGGGTGGGGGAATGGGGGGGTGGTGAGACCATACCCTTACGCCCTCAGGGAGGGGTGAGGTTGAAATAGTAACTAGGAAGGGGTGTGGCTAAGCCTCTAGGTGTCTCATTAACATGGGGATGTTGAGGCTATGTGGCCATGCCTCTATCTGTGGCAGACTTGAGGGCGTGACCACACCTCTACCTGAGGAGGGACTTGGGGGACATTTCCTTTTTTTACGTGACCAAATGTCATAGACCTATGGAGAGATATAGGCACATGTCAGGAACTGTTTTCTAGGCGCCTGGCAAACGCCAGCCATCCCTTATAGGCTGGAGACAAACTATTGGGCCTACGGGGTTCAAGCCTTAGCTCTACCAGAAAACAGACTGCCTTTAATGGCCCCGCATAAGTAGTTTTATATGTTTGATATTTAATAACAACAACTTTTCAAAGAGTATTATCTTCTCAGGGAAGCCTATGGGAGAGGTATGGTTAATGCAGAAAGAAATCTGAAAGTAACTAAGCATGTACCTTGACTTTCAACAGCTTCTTTCTTAGATGGAAATTTTTGGGTTATTTTTACTGGGGCCCAAGAAGGCACATGTGTTAGATTCTTTATTATATTGCTATTTGTGGTAATGATGAGTTGAAGGCCAGGTGCCTGTTCATCACTAGGGGAACAGGTAAATAATGTAGATGAACATTATAGACTTTTAGACAGCATATATAATAAATATATACCTAGAAATGTGTCTGTATCTTTAAAAATTTAGTGATGAGTTACAAATTCAGCTTCAAATTGTGTCTATGGCATAATATCATTATATACATGCATAAAGAACCCTCAATAATACCCCCATTTAAAGGCCATATTCAAAACATATTAGAATATTTTATTATGAGATGGGAAGGCAGTGAGTTGATGGATTGAATAAATTAGTAGAATTAGAAGAATGAGCCAATAATTGTGGTGCAGGATGAAATGAGGACTATGATTAACTTGGTGTTCTAAACCTGAAGTACTTCTACCCACACATATAAAGGAAATTTACAAAATACAAAAGTGTTGTAAAGGAATATTTATGTTGTTTTTCAAAAATATAAGTACCCTCAATAGAATAATCTGTTTTCAGTGGAAATAGAACCATAAAATACAGATAATCGTAGAAAATTAAGTTGTCAGAAACCTCTCTCTAAAAGTGATCCATAATTTAAGGCAGAATTCTAGCAAAATTTTAGGAGTCAGGTAATTGACTTGCTAACTGAATTTTTCTATAGGAAAGGAAAATAGATCAGGTGCTAGGTCATTTTTATTTATGTTATGTACACTGCTAGCAAAATCTAACAATGGTGGAACAAAAGAAGAAATGCCATGATCAATAACAGCCTGGTTTCACTTTTGATGTCTCATTGTTGGTAACACCGAGGCCCTTCCCCTTCTATTCCCCTCTTGATCAATCTCTGGGCAAGCTGATAGGATGCTGGGGGCACTCCTTCCTTTGGTAATAGAAGAGGAGCTCAAGCAAAGTAAACTCTAGCCTGGGTTTAAGAATCTTTAAGCAAGCCTGCTTCCAGGGACCACAGTGAAACCAAAGCTACATGTAGCTTTGCTCAAATCATTTCAAGTTAGTTTTGGGGTCCACAATACTTTCCCCAGGAAGTCTTTTCCAATCATGACATTTTCCCCCTTACTCCTTTGCTGAGTACATATGGTATCATAACCTTGATGCCTGAATCAGCTTTAGGTGGGGGGTCTATTCTACCCTCTGTAAGACAACTATTAAACGGCTGGCACTGGGAGACTTAGGGAGCTCCCTTTGCTTCTGGCTGCTAAATGGCTCTACCACTTGCTGGTGAGCACATATATTGGGCCGTGGCCTCCTGTAGTGTGTGTTTGGATTGTGTTGCTCCCTGCTGGTAAGCTTGTGATTTGAGTTATGTTGCAGTACAATGAAATCTCTGAGTCCTGCCAAGCCTGTTAGAAGTGTAATTATATTGGAAGTACTGAGAGTGGGCATCTAAGAGCAGAAGTATAGGATTTGAGGTCTTCTTTAAGGTGGTCCTGGGTCATAGGTTTTGACAGATCTATTCAAGCATCTCAGTTGCTGTATAAGTCATAGCTTATTCTACACTCATAGAATAACTCTCATTCTGTCACTGTTGGTTGAGTACTTCGAGCAGGCACTGACTCTCCTACATAGGCCCATCAGTTTGTTTGTTCACTTTAGGGATATTATTATGCTGTGCGTGAAGCCTATATTTTAAATTTCAGAACGTACTAGAACCCTGCAAGTCTTAGCATAGTCCTGGCCCTGTTACTCTGGACACCTCGCTCCTTAAGATTTGTAGAAAAACTTTCACATAGCCCATACAGACTTTATGAAAAGCGATGTTGAATACACAGTGCTCCAGATGATACCACCTTCCTGCTGGATAACTGGAATTTATTTACATCCCAAACGCTGACTCCTGTCTGAGCCCCCCTTCCACAGAGTCTCTCCCCCATCCTCTCTCCCCTTCTCCTCTGAGAGGGTGTACCCCCAACTCCCACCAGGTATTAACCAACCCTGGCACATTAGGTCTCTGCCAGATTAGACACATCTTCTCCCACTGAGGCCAGACAAGGCAGCCCTGTTGGGGAACGGATGCCACAGTCAGGCTACAGCTTCAGGGAGAGCCTCAGCTCCAGTTGTTGGGGGACAATATATTCAGCTCAATTCTTCTCTCTCATAACTCATTTATCCTGTTTAACCTAGTCTAAGTCAGAGCACATGGCTAGTTACCTTTCCTTGAGTTTCATGTGACCATCTTCCTCAGGGTTGGGGCGAACCTTGCTGTGCCTTACTCTATCTCTGACATCCTCTGTACTGGAACCTCCCTATTTCCTGCCTAAGCTAGTAGGCGAACAGTATTTTATTGAGAAGTGATCTTTCTGCACATTACACAAGAGATTCTCTTTACAACAGGTGTGGGTCTATGCACATGTAGACATCCAGTAAGACCAGCACCGTTTGTTAAAGACGCTTCCTGTTTTCCATTGTATATTTCTGGCTTCTTTATAAAAAATCAGGTGTCCATAGACATGTGGATTTATGTCTGACTCTTTTATTTGATTCTATTGATCAATGTATCTGTTTTATGCCAATAAACAGATTTTATTTTTTGTTTTTATTACTACAGATTTGTAGTACAGCTTAAAATAAGGGATGGAGATGGCTCCAGAAGTTTTCTATTGTACAGGATTGTTTTAGTTATTCTGGGTTTTTGTTTTGTTTTGTTTGCTTTTCCATATGAATTTGAGAATTTTTCTTTCAAGGTCTATAAAGAATTGTGTTGGAATTCTGATGGGGCTTGTATTGAATCTGTGGATTGCTTTTGGTAAGATGGTCATTTTTACTATGTTAATCCTACTGATCTGTGATCCATGAGCATAGGAGATCTTTTCATTTCCTGATTTTAGTGAAATTGCTTTGAACTTTTCTCCATTTAATTTGATGTTTGTTAGAAGTTTACTGTAGGTTGCCTTTATTATGTTTAGGTATGTGCCTTTTCTCCTTAATCTTTCTAAGACTTTTATCATGAAAGGGTGTTGGATTATGTCAAAGGCCTTTTCTGTATCTAATGAGATGATCCTTTAATTTTTTTCTTTCAGTTTATTTATATGGTGGGTTACCTTGATAGATTTTTTTATATGTTGAACTATCCCTGAATCTCTGGGATGAAACCTACTTAGTAATGTTGGGTGTTCATTTTGATGTGGTCTTGGATTTAATTTGAGAGTATTTTATTTTATATTTTTACATCAATGTTCATGAGAGAAGATGGTATATAATTATTTTTCTTGGTTGAATTTTTATGTGGTTTGAGTATCAGGGTGACTTTGGCCTCACAAAGTGAACTTGACAATGTTCCCTCTGTTTCTATTTCATGGAATAATTTGAGGAGTATTGTTATTAGCTCTTCTTTGAAAGTCTAGTAGAATTCTGCACTAAAACCATCAGGTCCCTAGCTGCTGTTTTTGTTTGGGAGACTTTTATTGACTGCTTCTATTTCCTTAGGGTAATAGGTCTATTTAAATTGTTTTCCTAATCTTGATTTGATAAGTGTTATCTATCAAGAAATTTGTCCATTTCTTTTACATTTACCAATTTTGAGAGGCACATATTTTTAAACTATGACATATTGATTCTTTGGATTTCCTTAGTGTCTGCTGTTAGCTCCCATTTTGTTTAAGATTTTGTTAATTTGGATATTCTCTCTGCCTTTTAGTTAGTTTGACTAGGGGTTTGTCTAACTCGTTGATTTTATCAAAGACACAACCCTTTGTTTCATTGATTCTTTATATTGTTCTCTTTGTTTCTATTTTATTGATTTCAGCCCCAATTTTGATTAGTTCCTGAACATCGAGTCCTCTTGGGTATGTTTGATTCTTTGAGGTGCACTGTCAAGTTGCTAGTATGAGTTCTCTCTAATTTTTTTATGAAGGCACTTAGTGCTATTTTCTCTTAGCCATGCATTCATTTTCACTGAATTCTAGAAACTCTTTGATTTCTTTCTTTCTTCC
Organism: Uromys caudimaculatus; assembly: GCA_028551405.1. Taxonomy (NCBI): domain Eukaryota; kingdom Metazoa; phylum Chordata; class Mammalia; order Rodentia; family Muridae; genus Uromys; species Uromys caudimaculatus. Next base: position 65,150,114 of record CM052705.1, on the reverse strand, counting down.
TTCTTTCCTTCTTTCCTTCTTTCCTTCTTTCCTTCCTTCCTTCCTTCCTTCCTTCCTTCCTTCCTTCCTTCCTTCCTTCCTTCCTTCCTTCCTTCCTTCCTTCCTTCCTTCCTTTCTTTCTTTCTTTCTTTCTTTCTTTCTTTCTTTCTTTCTTTCTTTCTTTCTTTCTGCCTTGACACAGTCTATAATCATTTGGTAGAGAGTTTTTCAGTTTCCATGAGCTTGTAGGCTTTCTGTTGTTGTTGAAATCCAGCTTTAATCTTTAGTGATCTGATAGGAAGCAGGGAATTATTTCAATTTTCTTGTATCTGTTGAGATGTGCTTTGTGATGGATCATGTGGCCAATTTTGGAGAATTTTGTGTGAGGTGCTGAGAAGAATGTATATTCTTTTGTGTTTGGGGATGAACTATTCTGTCAATATCTGTTAGGTCCACTTGTTTTATAATGTTTTTTAGCTTCAGTATTTCTCTGTTTAGCTTTTGCCTCCATGACCTGTCCATTGGTGAAAGTCATGTATTAAAGTTTCCCGCTATCAGTGTGTGAGGGCCAATATATGATTTCAGCTGTAATAGTCTTGCTTTTACAAAGGTGGATGCCCTTGTATTTGCTTCATTGATGTTGCGAATCGAAACATCATCTTAGTGGATTTTTTTCTTTTTGAGTATATAGTGTACTTGTCTATCTCTTTTGATTAGTTTGGATTGAGAACCTTGTAGAAGAGGAGGCAAAAAGACTGCAAGAGTCAAAGGGCCCAAAAGACACGAAGGAAACAAGACCCTCTAAATGCAACAGGATTGATAGATATGAGTTCACAGAGACAGTGATAGCATGAACAGGACCAGCATGGGTCTGCACCACATGGGGTCCCAGCACTGAAAGAAGTGGCCACATGCCCTCTTTTCTAACCCAGAAGCTATCCCTACTGATAACCAATTGCAACTGAAAAACAAGTTCTCTCCAGTAGAGTCTCACTAAGTGTACAAACCACTCTTAAGGCCATGCCCCATGCTCAGCACTAGATGGCCAACACATAACGAGCTCAGTGGCATCTCTACAGGTTCTTTGCTTCATAAGATTTTGACAGCGCATTAAAAAATACCTTATATATCCTTTGCATATACATTATAGCTTCCACTTTTGTGCTTTTAGTGGACGCCTGTGTATATGAACATGTGTGTCTTTGTGTGTAGATGTGTATATTATGCTTTTTTGTGACTTTTTCTTCCATTTTTGTGTTTATGGTTTCCCCTATTTTGGTTTGTTTGCTTTTGTTGTATCTTATTTTACATTATTATTATTATTATTATTATTATTATTATTATTATTATTCTTTAGATGCCTATTTCTAAGGAGTGACATGGTGTCAATTCCAATGGAAAGAAAAGTGGGGAGAATCTTGGAGAAGCTAGGGGAGAGACAACCATTATCAGAATATGTAGTATGAAAACCATCCACTTTAAATAAAAAGAAAAAGGGAAGCTCTTTGTAGTGTGTCTGCTTTTTTTTTTCTTTTAAATCTCGAAGGGTGTTTTAAAATGAATATATTTGTTGCATTGACCTACTTAGATACAGTGATATTTAAAATTTTTAAAAATAATTTTTATTGTATATGTATGAGTATTTAGCCTGTGTGTGTGTGTGTGTGTGTGTGTGTGTGTGTGTGTGTGTGTGTGTGTATATATCTCACTTACATAGGTCTGGAACCCATGGAAGCCAGAAGAGGATATTAGCTTCCCTAAAACCGTACTTACATGTGGTTCAGAGCCAGTTTCGTCGGTGCTGAGGATCTACCCTGAGTCCTCTGAGACAACAGTCAAGGCTGTAAATGCTGAGTCATCACTTCATCCCTGTGATCGGTTCAATAGATTTGTTCTCCTTTTTTCCCTTCTGTTTAAAACTACATGAAATCATCCTACTGTGGTATTATTTAATATGCAAATTTCATCACAGGAAACAAAGTATGGTTTTAAAAACAACAACAAAAGAGAGCTTTAATTGAATTTTATACTGCAAAGGCTCTTAGAATGGCTTGTTGCTGTTCTTTCTCTTATCAGGAAGGTCAAGAGTCCTCAAGTGACCTGTTCAAGGTACACAACTAGTTAATGAAGTAGCCAATGTCTAAGTTAGTATGCTCAGTTCTTTGAGACAAGCACTTCTTTTTCCAACTCATACTATGTTGCTTTTCAGAAAATGAGACTTTTTGAATAATACATGCTTTAGGATGGCTTTTGGATTTTCCAAAGAAATGCTTTTGTTTTTTTCCTTCCCCAAGACAGGTTTCTCTGTGTAGCCCTGGCTCTCCTGGAACTGGCTATATAGACCAGGTTGGCCTGCAACTCAGAGGTTTGTCTGCCTCTGTCTTCTGAGCGCTGGGATCAAAGGCGTGTGCCACTACTACCCAACCCAAAGAAACTCTTTTTCCCTTTTATTGGATATTTTCTTTATTTACATTTCAAATGTTATCCTCTTTCCCAGTTTCCCTTCCACAAACCCCTATCCCATCCCTCCTCCCTTTGCTTCTATGAGGGTGCTCCCCCACCCACCCAATCCCACCTCCCTGCCCTGGCATTTCCCTACACTGGGCCCCATACAACAGGCTTAGCTTCTGTGAGTGCTTTTGGTCACTGAGGTGATCTTGAGCCTTTATTTTTCAAGTAGCACTTCTAGTTTCATGTTTTTATTTTCCCAATACATAGACTGAGAAAATAATTACTGACACATTAGCCAAAATTTTCAGTTTTATAACAGAAATTAAAGGAAGAAGCAACTTCCTAATTACTAGAAACAATTCTTCTCAGTTGCACTGCATAATGATGATTTAAAATTGCAAGAAAACAAGGGAAATGTGTTAGTAGAGTCTTGAGAATAGCTGAGTTGTTGCAGTTACTGATGCTTTTTTTTTTTTTTTTTTTTTTAGTTCAGGGAAAGTTATATTTTTAAACCATAAAAACAAAACTTGAGAAATATGCTTTATTCTTTTTTGCATAAAATCAGAATGATAACTCATTTTAGTTTTAAATACTCTAAAAGCCTAGTGGATATTACCACATTCAGTTACCTCCTGTTTTACTTGAGTTGTAGGACCTTACGCATGCTATGGAAGTACTGCACCACTGAGAGGTAGATACTCCAGCCTTTCTTGTGCTAGTCGTAACAAAATCTTTGGGCAAAGAAGCTACAAATCTCCCAATGGGAAAAAAATAAAGCAAAATCTGGTGCCCTTTTAAAGGCTAAATAACAAGAAAAATCAATTCTCTGCCTTATGTTTATCTTAAAGGACAGGCCTGGAGTTGTGACTTTGCTTCTAGACTTCCCATTTATTTATCCACTTGAAACGACCACTGAATATCACCCAGGCTTTGTGCTATATGGTAAGACAGGCATGGAACTAAGCTTTAATGATATAAAGGTCAAGGACAAAATATTTCCTTTTTCAAATTATTCATAATCGTATGGAGAGCAGGAAGGTGTAGGCACTTACATTAAAATTAATATAGGTAGTGTGGCTTGAGGAACACACAGGAGACTTCATCTTCAGAAAGAATGTTAAAGGAACATGAAGGCTCCTTGCTGCAGAGGTCTAATGTGCTGTAGTGGCCACAAACTTAATGCCAATTCTCAAGCGCCAGGGAACTGCCTGGGTGCTACAATTTCCTCAACCCATGACTTTTGTCCAGATGTTGTGACTCATGTGAAAGACATACAAATGTAATGAAAACAAGAATACTGAATATCGAGATGTGGAGTCAAACCATGTTCTCAGCACTCAGTAGTGGTTTGACTTTGATAAATGACCGCATATATTTTCTGACCTCCATTTTTAATTTGTAAAATGTTTTAAATCCAATGACATTGTTTCTTTCATATCATAATTGCATCCCATCTTTTAAATAAGAAAATTAAAAGACTTTTAAGATAATACCAGGAAGCTGGAGAGTTGGTTTAGTGGTTAAGAGTGCTTCCAGGGGACCCAGACTCAATTCCCATCACCTACTTTGGGGGGTCACAGTCATTTGTAACTCCAGTTCTGGAGATCTGATATCCTCTCCTGACCCCTGGGGCACAGACATACACGGAGGCAAAATACTCATACACAAAAAATACAATTAAAAATCAAAATAATCTCAAATAGAAGCATTGTGAAACATTTGTTAGATATAATATTTCACTGTGCATCTTAGGCTAGATCAAAATGCTTTTTAACTCACAATGTAAAATGAAAGGCAAAAAATAAATCCCTGCCGGGCAGTGGTGGCACACACCTTTAATCCCAGCACTTGGGAGGCAGAGGCAGGTGGATTTCTGAGTTTGAGACCAGCCTGGTGTACAGAGTGAGTTCCAGGACAGCCAGGGCTACACAGAGAAACCCTGTCTCAAAAAAAACCAAGAAAAAAAAAAACCCAAAAAAAACAAAACAGAAATCCCTTCCCCCTACTTCTTCACACACATTACAACCTAAACTATTCTGGGCAGCTGATTTAATGACCACTTTTACCATTGCTATTAACTTTTATAAGAATATTGGTGTATTTGTATGGGCAAAAAGTAGCCAAGAAAGAATAAGCACTTGTGGCCACACTGTGTGATGTCATCACACCCACTACTCATTTTGTCCCTGCATAAAGTCTTTATAGATGCAGGGTAATTGATACCACAGGTCATCAAGAAGTCATGAGGTGCCATGAGCATGCTTGGATAACTTACTCATTTCTTTCAACAAACAGATCTACTATGAACTAGCTCTGTACTGAATGTGAAATCTGACTCATAAATAAGGTAGTTTTAAGCTTTATAATTCCACTAGATACTAGAAATGAATGTGTGACACTGTAGTCACACTGCCCCTGGTGCTGCCAAACACCATCTGCTAAGCAGATGTTCACAACGTGCCAAAAACTAGGTGGCATGGTTAGTTTTGTTGACTACAGTTTTATTCTTGATTATAAGTTTAGCTAAATAGAATCATATATATATATATATATATATATA
>CM052705.1:65124172-65144624 GCA_028551405.1 Uromys caudimaculatus | reverse complement strand
CTGCGATCTGCTGAGAGGGATCTTTGTCCCGGCGCCGATTAGCTGTGGGGCCCTGTGGCCCAAGCTGAGGTTTCCGGCCCGAGAATATCTTTTTATTGGATTTTTTTTAATAAAACAGGGTCATATTAATCTGAAGATTCGTATTTGCAATCTTGAAAAAGAAAAAGATTCCCAAGATTACAGTTATTTTATCTATTGATAAAATATCCATGTATATAAGCAAGTACTGGTATTGTACTGATGGAAGATAACAAAACAAAATGAGATGGAAAAGTTTTACCTAAGTGCAATTGTTATTAATGGCACCTGCTTCCCATTTAACTGATTGAATCTACAATAAACACTATTTTAACTTAATGATATGAGTGTCTATGATTTTAAGTGTGATTAATTGTAGCAATTCATACTGTTTTATTCCTGTGGACATCTTCTAGAAACTTGAATACAAAAGAGAGAACAAAGCAAATTATTTTCATTGCTATCTTTGTTATGATCATTATCGTTGGCAATACAAACAGTCAAGACACAGGCAAACAGGAAACCCCGTATTTGGGAAGCAGGAAGGCCAAATGAAGCAGAAAATAATTCTGCTTGTTAAATGGGATTTTTCAAAGGAAAAGAGGTGTATGAATTCAACCTCTACCAGTAATATTTCCTCAAAGATTTCTCCATATTGTGTTTTCCCAAATTACTTTTAAGTTTTAAGACGTTAAAATAGCTGAATTATCAATATTTAGTAAATGTATTATAAGAGTATGTCAATTTTATAAGTGCTTATTTACATAGTTAAAATATGTAGAAATATACATAGATTGAGGCGCTTTGTATGATCATCTCTCTATATATAGATAACTACATATTTATATCTGTTTTATTTGACTTGAGCACTGTTTTACCACAAAATTGAGCATATAGTAGTTTTCAGTATCATTAAGATTTTTTTATTAACTATAATAGTACAGACATTTTGTTCTTCCTTAATTTCTACACTATTTTTATGACAACAGATGAGCCTTTGAATGACAAACTACTCCTTCCTGTCACTTATAGGCAAACTGTGATGAATGGATGAAACCATTTTGAGGAGTATTTGTAGTAAAGGTAGAAAATTATACACACACACACACACACACACACACACACACACACACACACACACATACACACACACTATCTATCATCTATCTATCTATCTATCTATCTATCTATCTATCTATCTATCTATCTATTTATCTATCTATGCTTATTTCCCATTATGTAGTAAACATCAGGTCATTATAACGGTGCTAAGTGACAAGGAGTCTTACGTACCCACCTGTGGATGAAGCTACAGCTGAGGCAATGCTAGTCCATTCCTAGCTCCAGTGCCCATAGAATGCTTGCCGAGACACTTGTGTTTTGGAAGCATCCATTGCATGTGTGTTCATTCAGTCCTTCATCTCTAGCCTCTGGTGATGCTGAGAAGTAGCAAAAGCCTTTAGAGCGTTGGCTCTCAACCTTCCTTATGCTATAATCTTTTAAAACAGTTCCTCATGTTGTGTGACCCCAACCATAAAATCATTTCATGGCTTCTTCATAGCGGTAATGTGCTACTGTTCTGAATTGTAATGGAAACATCTGCTATGTGACCCCTGTGAGAGGGTGGTTTGACTCTTCCAAAGAGGTAGCCACCTGCAGGTTAAGAACTGCTGCTTTTTTAATTATTATAGAAATGTCTACAAATAATTATATAATTTATTAATTCAGTATTTAATTTTGACATGTTTCTCATAATTCACCATTGTATACAATACTGTGATAGATATCCCATGGTACATACATATTTTTGCCAACATAAATTCCTAGAAATAAGTTTACTAGATAAAATTTATGCACAATTTATATTTGTACTTGTTGGTAAACTGTTCACTAGAAGTACTATATTGATTTGTACTGTTATATGGAACATTTTTCTAAAATTTTCTAACAATTAAATTTTATTATAAAATGAAAAAAAAAAAAGAACTGCTGTTTAAGAGGTAAGGCCTAGTGGAAGGAAATTAGGTCATTTGGATATGTCCTTGAAATTGGGGCTTTGGCTGTTGCTTTTATTGCTTCTTGGCTGCTGTGAGGAGAGCAATTTCTTCTGCCAAATGTCTCTGTCATGAGGTACTGTACTGCCACAAGCTCTAAGAAATTGGGTTACAAAAGAAAAGAAAAGAAAAAAGGAAAGAAAAGGAAAATGGTCAAAACCTATAGAATGGAACCAAAACCCATCCATTCCTCAGTATAAGTTGTTTATCTCAGGTGCTTGACTCATTATTACAAGCTAATACAAATGCTGACTTTGGCTTGCTCCATTTGCTTGCTGCCATATTTCTTCCAGCATTGCCTTGTGATCTCTGTGGGTGAAGCTTTAGACTAGCTGCTCTGGGACACTGCACAGTGAGACCGCCTGCTATGAGTAAGACATGGCGGCCATGAACGTTTGAAGCATATCTCAAGCTTTCTGTGTGAACACTCCCAAGTTACTCTGTGTGGCAGCAATAAATTCCCTTTGCTCTATTGAACTCCATTCTTTATAGGAACTTAAATTTACCATCTCTGTTGTCAATCAAGCTTATATTTACCTTTCAATCATGCTAATGAGGTTGGTGATCCAGCACATTTTGTTGAACAGAGTCTGTCTTTCACCACCCTTTTGCAAGCCCAGGGACAAGCTCTAACCCATGGCCACATACAGTGTTCCTATGTAGGCAGAGACTGGTTCCCAAAGCAAATCCTTCCTGAGCAAACACACCTTCAGAGAGGCTTAAGTCTCTTGTATTAAAATTCGTAATATTTGCATATACTCAATACATATCGTTATGTAGTAAACGTTTAAATCATTTATTTATAATGAGTATAATATAATTCATATCTCAATAATTTTAAACTATTAGCACCTGATGCAAAAATAAGAGCATTTTTTCCTGCAGAGACACAATTATTACCCCCAATATTTTTGATCCGTATAGTTTGAATACATAAATACACAGCTCGCAGTGTGGATGCTGCCTGTGTATGCGTGCCATACGTGAAGCATGCTTTATGCCGTATGCACTGCACAGTATCAGTTAGAAAGTTTGACCTTTTGTGTGTGCACTTTTGGAGCTAGAGAGCTGGCTTCAGTGAGCAAAAGCAAATTGCTCTTACAGAGGATTTGAGTTTGGTTCCAGGCATCCACATCCTTGGCTTATGGCCACCTTTGACTCCAGCTTCAGGGAATCCAGTGCCTCTGACATCTGATGGTACTTGTACACACACACACACACACACACACACACACACACACACACACACACACCACATTCATACACTCATACACACTTGAAATTAACACGCACATAATTAAAAAGTAAAATAAATCTTTTTTATAATATATTTTTTATTGGATATTTTATGTATTTACATTTCAAATGTTATCCCCTTTCCCTGTTTCCCCCCTAGAAACCCCTTATCCCATTCCTCCTCCCCATGCTTCTATGAGGGTGCTCCCCATCCCACCCATCCACTCCCACCTCACTGCCCTGGCATTCCCCTACATCAGGGCATCGAGCCTTCACAGGACCAGGGGCCTCTCCTCCTATTGATGCCAGACAATGCCATCCTTTGCTTCATATGCAGCTGGAGCCACGGGTCCCTCCATGTGTACTCTTTGGTTGGTGGTTTAGTTCATGGGAGCTCTGATGGGGTCTGATTGGTTGATATTGTTGTTCTTCCTATGGGGTTGCAAATCCCTTCAGCTCCTTCAGTCTTTTCTCTAACTCCTCCATTGGGGTCCCCATGCTCAGTCCAGTGGTTGGCTGTGAGCATCTGCCTCTGTATTGTCAGGCTCTGGCAGAGCCTCTCAAGAGACAGCTATATCAGGCTCCTGTCAGCAAGCACTTCTTGGCATCCACAGTAGTGTCTGGGTTTGGTGTCTGTATATGGGATGGATCCCCATGTGGGTCAGTGTCTGGATGGCCTTTCCTTCTGTTCCACACTTTGTCCTCGTATTTCCTTTAGACAGGAGCCATTCTGGGTTAAAAATTTGGAGATGAGTGGGTGGCCCCATCCCCCAACTGCGGGCCTTGCCTAACCTCTGGAAATTGTCTCTACAGGTTCTCCCTCCCCTTTGTTGTCATTCCTATCTCCTCCCATACCTGATCCTGCCCCCTTTTATCCTTCCCCTCCTCTCTTCCTCCTAAGTTTCTCCCACTCTCTACCTCCCTTAAGTATTTTGTTCCCCTTTCTAAGAAGGACTGAAGCACCCACACTTTGGTCTTCCTTCTTCCTGAGCTTCATATGGTCTGTGAATTGTATCATGGGTATTCCGAGCTTTTGGGCTAATATCCACTTATCAGTGAGTGCATACCATGTGTGTTCTTTTGTGACTGGATTACCTTGCTCAGGATGATATTTTCTAGTTCCTTCCATTTGCCTAAGAATTTCATGAAGTCATTGTTTTTAATAGCTGAGTAGTACTCCATTGTGTAAATGTACCACATTTTCTGTATCCATTCCTCTCTTGAGGGACATCTGGGTTGTTTCCAGTTTCTGGCTATTATAAATATGGCTGCTATGAACATACTGGAGCATGTGTCTTTATTACATGTTGGAGCCTCTTCTGGGTATATGCCCAGGAGTGGTATAGCTGGGTCCTCAGGTAGTACTATGTCTAATTTTCTGAGGTTGCCAGACTGATTTCCAGAGTGGTTGTACCAGCTTGCAATCCCACTAACAAGACGAAATAAACAAGATTTTGTGAGATTTCATCCAAAATGTTCAGTTTAGACCAGAAACATGAGCTTTTACCGGGAAAAATGGGTTCATTAATTTGGATTTATAAAAATGGATTTCTATTATTTTCTGACTGAACAAAGGAGAGGCTCCTGCAGTAAGTCGGTGGGAAACATCAAGGAAAAGCAAGACAGCTCATTTTTATTTTTTGCTACTTTTAAATTTTTATTTTAATATTTGAAATTATAACTGCAGCATTTCTCCCTTCCCTTTCCTCCCTTCTCACCATACTCAGGTCCTTTCTTTCTCCATTTCAAATTCATGGCCTTAGTTTTAATTAAATGCTATTTTATATATATATATATGTGTGTGTGTGTGTGTGTGTGTGTGTTCCTATATTTAGGAATATATATGTGTTCATATATGTAAATGTATGTGTTTGTGTGTGTGTGTTCATGCATAGCCTGCTCAGTCTGAATAATGTCAATTTAATGGGTGTTTTCAGACCATTTGGTGTTTGATAACCAATTGGATAAAACTGTGACTACATGTGGCCAAGATTTTGCCAGTTTTTTTTTTTTTTTTAAAGAAAACAAAGACGTTTCCCTTTGTAAAATATGTGACTTTAAAATGCTTCACTACACTTTTAAAATATCTAGGCCAAACAAAATATGTGTGTAGTTCTGCAGGGTTGTGAGGAAAGCCAATACTTCAGTGTTTTTTGTCTGAAATCAGACGGCCACTGAACACATAGAGAGGTCACAGCAATTCAAGTTCCAGTCTCTGGCTGGGGGTTGTCTGGAGTACTCCCTCTGTCTCTTTTGTCTGGTGCTACTCTTAGTGTTTTAGCTCTTAGTCTTGGACTTGCCTTGGGACTGAAATATCCCTCCATGATTTCATCTTTACAGACCTACAGCAGAAACACAGAGGATGGAGCTTTCTTGTCGTCTCTCTTTCTGTGTCAAGGAAGAAATGTTTTTGCCTTAGAATTTCAAAGAACTAGCTTTCCCGTTGCATAATGCAGTATTGGATTGAATGCAAGAGAAATCTGGAAAATCTGTATTCAACTTTTTTTTGGCCTTGCAGTACAGCATGAGTAAGGTGGCAGAAAACTGAGGGTGATGCTGGGTAACCACCAGGGTGCGTGCTGTATCAGCCAGTACCTATACGCTGGAATTTCTATTAGTTATACTCCTATACATGGGTTAGGGTTAAAAACTCTCTTATGCTTTCAATCTAAGATATTCCCTAAAGGCTGTTGTAATAGCGACTTGATTGATATTTGATGGTCTCTGAGGAACTGGTTTGATCTGGGGGCATTGTAGAGGAGCCTAGACTCAAGAAGTCCCTAGGGGTGTGCCCTAGAAATATTTACCTTGTTCCCTTGGCCCCTTTCTCCTTCCTGCTTGTCATGAAGAAACAGCCTTGTCTACCACAGGCTCCCACAACTGTTATCTTCTGCTTCAAGTCCAGCACAATGGAGCCCACTGACCATTGCCTTAAACCACAAGCAGAGCGATGCTTTGTTCCTTACAAATTGTTTCTCTCGGGTACCCATCGCAGTAGAGATTGGTCATTGTTATCATGAGTGGCCTCAGTGCTATGACTATTTCTGGTAACATAGTTCAAAAGCCTTTGGAACTTGGGTAAGAAAGCCTAGAACAATGTGAGGAAAGAGGGAATCCCTTTTACTTTTCTTTTATTCTTTCAGACAATTCAAGTCTTTATTTATTTTTGAAATAATTCTGTACATTACCCTTTCTTCTATGAAACTAAATCCAGGCGAGAAACAAAACCAAAAAAAATTTCCACACCTTGTCTGGAAGGGTGTGAAGATGCTTCAGAAAAGTGGGACCAGAGCTAGTTCAGGTGAGATAGACAGTTGTCAGAGAGGATTGTATGCCAACCCCTGGGAAAGAGGCATGTGTGTTTACCTGGTCTTCTACCAAACTGGCACTGAATCTTCCTAAAGAACCAGGAGGACAGACAAGGCAACCCCCTGTCACATATATGCAGGGGACCTCAGAGCAGCCCATGTTTGCTCTTTGGTTGGTGGCTGAGCTCCTGGGAGCTCCAAGGGGTCTAGGTTAGTTGACATTGTTGGTCTTCCTATGGGGTTGGCACCCTCTTCAGTTCCTTCAATCCTTCCCCTAACTCTTCCCTAGGGGTCACTGATCTTAGTTCAATGCTTGGCTGTGTGTGAGTATTTGCATCTGTCTCAGTCAGTTGCTGGTAGAGCCTGCCTTGTCTGGCCTCAGTTGGAAAGGATGCTCCTAATCCTGTAGAGACTTGATGCCCTAGGGAGTGGGGATGCCTGAGTGGGGATGCACCCTCTCAGAGGCTAAGGGAAGGGAGGAGAATTCTGCAAAGAGGGAACAGAAGGGGGACAACATTTGGGATGTAAATAATAATAATAATAATAATAATAATAATAATAATAATAATAATAATAAAGAACCAGGAGGAATCATTTTCAGAAAAGAAATTGGACCAGAGGCCATTAACATAGCAATCTGGAAGAAGTTTCTATTTTGTTTGTGCTGTGGTAGTTGCTTTTTGTTAATGAGGCACAAATCTGAACATGTCCAAGAAAAAGAAATCTCAATTGAGAAATATTCCTTATCAGATCAGCCTGCAGGCAAGCCTGCCCAGCATTTTCTTGATTAATGATTGAAGTGGATGAGTCCAGCTCACTATGGCAATACCACACCCCTAGATAGGTAGTCTCGTATGGTATGCAAAAGTATGCAGAATAAGTCATGCGGAACAAGCCAGTAAGCAGCTCTCCTCCACAGTTTGTGCTTCAGTTCTGGCTTCCAGGTTCCAACTACTATGGCAGTCTGCTTAACCTCAAGTTCAGTGGAATAGAACAGATCCGCCACAGACGGACAACTCTGAAAACGAAAACCAACAGAAGTGTTTCCTTTCTTAAAGTAGCTCCTTTCAAGGCTTCAGCACAATGACTACTGACTGTCACAGTCACAGAACCTCTGCATCAGAAGTTTCTTCACCAGAAAGAGAAAATATTACTGTTGAAGAAGACAGTTCTACTTCCAAATTTCTCAAAGTTTTTGATGGAAAAGGTCATGACAGCCTTTCTGATATCACTTCATGGTGAAAGATGCAGAATTAATTAGGAAGTAGAATTATGGGAAAAATTTCAAAAGCCTTGAGGCAATTTATTAATTTCATCATTAAACTCCTAAGTGGCTTTTCTGAGAAAAGTACTTCCCTTTTCTAGAGTTTGTTTACTAAAAATGATTTGGCCTTGATCTTACCATTAAAAAAACATCAGAAGAATTAAAACTCAAAGATGTTTGGGAATACAAAGAGAAAAGCAGCAAAAACTGACCAGAGCTCTTCAAAACTGCCAAGGTCAGAAAGGGTTAGGCATTCTGAAACACTGTCAGAGCCAGTGTAGAGACACGGTAAGGAAATGCAGTGTGGGATCTTTGATGAGCTCCTGGAATAAAAATGTATGTGGGGAAAGAAGTATGCCTAATCTGAATAAAATTGTAATAAACCAACTGTAAATAATCGCAGATCTGACACCTGACAGATGTACTACTGGAACACAAGATGTTAACCTGAAAAGAGCATGTGGACATTCTTTCAGCTGTCTTTGAGACTTCTCTATATTCTTTTCCTTTCAGTTTCTCAGTAGGCTTCATTTCTCAGAACCCTTGCAATGCAAGGCTTTGGTGTGAGCTTCCTTCCGAAAGACAGTTTTGGTGGGTGAGATTTATTATTTAGGTCATATTTATTAGTAGCTAGTACTTTCATCATTTGCCTAGAATATTTCATCATAAGAAGTTTTTCTCATTCTTGCCTCCTTCTCTGTTCTGATTAACCAGAAACCCCTCTGCTGCTAGGCAATTTTCAACCCCCTGTAGTAGGTATCACTTTGCCCATCTCAGCCTTTCTTCCTGGGACCTGCTTCCAGTTCTCTGGCTTTGTGAATTTGTCTCTGCACTTGACAGATCTCCACTGCAGCTCCAGGAGGGAAAATCATTTTATTTTTATTCAGTTGGTTTAAATAAAGTGACTTTACATTATTGCCTGGGATTCTTAGCACCTCTTTGGCACCCCACGTCAACAAACCACAGATATGAGGAATCCCATTAATCAGATCTATCAATTCTGTCCACTAAACAAGAGCTCTAGTAACCAATAAAACACCAAATAAGAATGACCAGGCACTTCAGAGGGAAAATGGATTCAGACATCAGGATAGATGGGTACAGGATCAATACAGAATCTAAACAGAACTAAAGTTTAGACTTTAAGGTCTAAACTTTCACTTTCTTTACTCGCTTACATCCTCTCTTTCTTTCTCCTCTCTCCCTCCCTCCCCCTCTGTCATGTGTTTTCATTTAACACTGGCATAAGTGAACATAACTGAGGTGTGCAGATAGTCTTGGGAATTCAGTGTACATTAACAGAAATTGCTCCTACAGGCTCCCAAATCCCACATTTTCTTTCAAAGGGCAGTTCCTAGTCCTCTCTAAATGGAACAGACATCATCACAACACTTAAAAGAAAATCTGAGAGAAGCAGGCAGTTTTGATTTTCACTCACTATAGTCAGACCCAACAATTCAATTTCTGTTATGAGCAGGAAGAAGGGCTCATGTTCTTGGGAGACTCATTCACCAGGTTCCTAGGACTGAGAAATCCTATTGTGCTATTCTTCCTGGTGAACCGAAGGACTGCTTATACCTCATCCTCCCTGCCCACATCCCCATTCTTTCCTCTCTCTCTCTCTCTCTCTCTCTCTCTCTCTCTCTCTCTCTCTCTCTCTCTTTCTCTCTCTCTCCTTTGTGGGTGTAGCTCCTGTTCAAAACAAAGCCATTTTTCAAGGGAAATCTGGCTTTCTCCCATGTTTGCAGATATTGCGAGACCAGACTAGTCCACACTATACTGATCTTTCTTTGAAGTCCATCTTTGGATAATAATGCTGTCAAGATACACAGAGGAAAAGAGAGTTCAACAGACTCTGATACTGGCTGGTTCTGTGTGTCAACTTGACACAAGCTGGAGTTATCACAGAGAAAGGAGCTTCAGTTGAGAAAATGCCTCCATGAGATCCAGTTGTAAGGTATTTTCTCAATTAGTGATCAAGGGGGGAGGGCCCCTTGTGAGTGGTACCAGCCCATCTGTGGGCTGGTAGTCTTGACTTCTATAAGAAAGCAGGCTGAGCAAGCCAGGAGAAGCAAGTCTGTAAGAAACATCCCTCCATCGCCTCTGCATCAGCTCCTGCTTCCTGACCTGCTTGAGTTCCAGTCCTGACATCCTTTGGTGATGAACAGCAGCATGAAAGTGTAAGCTCAATAAACCCTTTCCTCCCCAACTTGCTTCTTGGTTATGATGTTTGTGCAGGAATAGAAACCCTGATTAAGACACTATCTTTTAGGGATTTGTATGACCCTAAGCAGTTCTAAGTAGCTTGATTTTAAAAGTATATAATGATAGAAGTTTTGAGAAGACAAATTAGCAATATATATGTTGAAATTCTTAAAAACATATGCATTTTATCTTATCTCTTTCTCATGTAAAAACTTATCTTAAATAATTAGGGGTTTTAATAACAATTTAGCTACAGCAATATTGTTTATATTAGTGTTATTTATTATGGTGAAATATCAGAACTTAAATCTTCAGTAATATGGGAACAAGCTAATATAGAATAAAATACTAGATATTTGTTTAGTGGTTTTCAAATGAATTATAGGTTAGGCACTTATATGAATTATACTCATAATATATTAACTAAATGCATCCTACAGAAAGCAAATGCTTTATTTTATTTAATTTGAATAAAACAATGAAATTATGCCAAAATTGGAATTCATTGATTCAGTGTGACTGAATGTATTCAGTGATTCAGTGTAACAAAATGTATTCAGTGCTATAAGTAAGTGGATAATTCTGTATTGCTCATGTCAGCTTTGGAAACACAGAGGTTTATATTTATAGGTGATAATATTTACTAATTATGTACTCTGCTTTTAGTAATTCAATGGTCCCTGTAAGAGTTTGAGGTCTAAGGTTATAGATTGCTAATTCAGTTTTGAACTTGATACATGCTCATATATCAATTACTTTGATTTAATTAAGTCATATATATATCCTAGTTATAAATTTATTATTTAGCAGTAAGTTTCTTCTTTCTTAGGCAGGAGAGCAGGACCCATTATTTGTTGGGTCTGGAATTAAGGTGATTTCTCTCATTTGGGATACTTAAGCTTTCAGAACCAGTGTGCACTTCTAGCCATAGCTCTTAAAGATTGAAGAAACTTTCAAATCTTAGTTCAAAGTTTCTTCTCCACAAAGCCTTTCCTGAGCACATAACCCTTGGAACTCCCTTTCAGATGTTTGTCCATCAGGGAAGGGCCACACTGTGTGCTCTCTTCTCCTCTCCTCTGACACATCTGTCTCACTATCTTATATAGAATAATTGTCCAATAATCATTTTTTCAATTAATTATCAGACAATGACAACAACTGCAGGAAACATGAATTATAAATTTTTGGCAGTTTTGTTATGAAAAATTAATACATTGCAACATTAACAGCATTAATATGTAGCTACTACTTTTAAAAGAATCCATTTTTAGTGAAATGTTAATTCAAAAAGACTCAATAGCAACAAAATGTTAAAGGTCCCATGGGTATTAAATCTGATCTGTATTTTTGGTATCAAAGAAGTAGATATTTAGAATTTTATTTTGCAAGGACTCTGTCACTCAGTGTTTGAAAGCCTAGGACAAGAATCTACCAAGGTTTGTTAGACTCTATGTGGATGCTGTTATTGGAGGAGCTCCAAGTAACGCACCCCACAGACTTTATTTCCAAATCCTCGTGGTTCCTATAGCTGTTAGGCCAAAATTACTTCTGTCTGACTTACTTCGTTATTCACTTCCTGAATTTGAAACTTTAAAAGAAATGAACGGGGTTGGATGGGGTCTCACTTCTTAATTATAACAGTCAGAAAGTGTGTCCCAATGCCAGTCTGATTTTCTGTCTTTAATAACAGATGCATAATCACATTTAATTAAGAGAATCCTTTTCTGCTGTTCTCAAATCCTTTCATTGTCTGCTTTCCTATCTCGTGCCCATTCTGTCGTTTTTAATTTTGTGTTGTTGCCACTAACATGCAGTGTTCTTATCCATTGATGACATCTACCAATTTCCTCCAGGGAATCGCAACCCAATCCAAGTCTCTCGCCAATAAATACTACCCAGAGCCCATTATGAGATTCTTTATTTGGCAGACAGACCGCATTATTTATGTGCAGCTGATAAGGTGTAAAACACATGGCTAAGTTTCCTGAGGAGTTTCACTGCTCACCACCTCCACAGCCTTCGTCTTTTAAGTTGCAACTTGTCTGAAGACTGTCTTTGTTTCTTTTATTTGTAGAGAAATGTTACAAGTGCTGGAGGGCAGAACATGTCTGTAACTTCCATGTGGCCAGTGTGTCCCATGTGTTCAGGCTTCATAACCAGGCACTTACAGACCTGGGTCACAATTTTTGCTGTTTTTTTTTTTTTTTTCCCCTTAGCTAGAATTAAGACCCAAAAGTGCAGTCTGTTTTTGTTCTTGCTCTCTGTAGATGGTTTGAACATCACACACCATTATTTTAACAAACCACGCATCTCACTTCTCCTTCATTTGTTTGAATACAGAGATTTATTTCTTTAGAAGAGATCTGATAAGAAAAAAAGAAGATAGAACTCTTAGTCCCAGAGTAATGTCCTCTTCAGGATTTGCCAAATCCTGTTGACAATGGCAAATAAAGCTTCGCTTTCCCCCTCAGATGTGCGAACTTTCACACAGTACTCCCTTGCCTTGAGCAGGCCTCATACGTGTGATTTTGCCACTAACACACAGTTTTGAAGAACTGCAATGACCATTTTGCCTTTACTCCACAGTAATCTACTTTTCAACTATTGTTACCGTCAACAGCTTCAGCTGTATAAATGTGCCTTTGTATAATATGACTAATTCATTTTAAACTCACTTGCTTATGATAGATTTAGGTGTGAATTATAGTAAATTGCTATAATCATCTGTGCCGTACTTTTGTGATGTTTGTTTTTTCAATCAATATTAATTATATTTTAAAATCAATTTCAGAGCATGAAGGTGTAATTCATGACAATTCTGCTGTCAATTAATAACTTGAACACTAATAAAAATTCAGACAGCAGGAAACTGATATTCAATAGGTTTTTTTTATTTGTAGTGTATGTGTGTGTATGTGTGTGTGTGTGTGTGTGTACATATGTTCACAGGTATATGAGTGTACAGAACTCAGAGGACAGTTTCTTGGAACTCGTTCTCTCATCCCACCATGTAGACCACAGGTTGAAACTCAAGTTCTCCGACTTGGTGGTAAGTATCTTTACCTGCTGAGCTATCTTGTCAGCTCCTTGTTCCCTTTTTCATATGGGGATGGCAAGTTCACAAATGGTATGGTCACACAAGAGAGACTTGACTGGGCCCTGCTTTAAGTTGAAGGGGAAGACATGTGAGAACAAGTATTTTGGAAGTTAAAACTAAGTAGCTAATGTGTTAAAACTAGGATGTAGCTCAACTTTACTTTCACCAGGCTAATATATTCCTTTGACCATAGTAAGCCAGGTGGAAACACTTGACTGATTTTTTTCCATTTAATTTTCCATACAATATTTCAAGCTAGCAAAAATAAAATAGTACCCACCATTTAGCTATTTTCCAGATTTAACATCTGTTTAACAATTTGTCACGGGCGCATTTGATCCCCCTAGCAGAACAATGCTTTATAATCACAACTGAAATGCAATTCAATTTTATTTCCCTCCACAGATAATCAGTTTGCCAGAGTTGGAGTATGTGCTCCTGATATTATTACATGTTACCCTTTTTTTTTCTGCCACTGTCTATAAACAATATGTTTAAATATTGCAGATGTTTGACAGAGGCTCTTTCTATGTAACCCAGGTTGACTTCAAACACACAATCCCTCTGCCTCAGCCTTCTGAGTGCTAGGATTAAAGACATGCAACACAATACTCAGCTAACTTATGTGTTGTATATGTGTGTTAAACCTATAGGCTTATACATGTATGTATTTTACAGTTTCTCTGGTTGCTTCTTCCAGCATTTTTTTTTATTGAGATGTTACAATGCAGATATATTTTAAATTCCGTTTTTCCCCTTTAGGTGTGAATAGGTAACAGGTAGTAAATCTATTACTCCCTTTTGATGGGTCATTTCCCATTTGTTCAGTTCTTGGTACTGCCATGAACAGCTTCCCTCCAGTCTGGTTTGGAAACATTCAGAGCATCCAGTCAAAAATTTCTCAAGAATCTGTCTGCTGCTGCAGGCTCAGCAAAATAATCCCCCCCCATATTTGATTCTATTTTAATTTCTTACTTTAATTTTACCCTATGTATATTTGGGTGGCTACATCCCTGTTAAACTTTGCCTGCTTAAGACAAGGACCAAATATTTTTCAATCAAGTGCTATATTGCTACTCTAAGTGGTCAGAATGATCAGTATCGAAAACTAGCTCTCTGGAAGGCAATGCTTTGTGGAGCAGTAGAAGGTTTTATTTAAAAAGTTAAATCCATTGCCTAAGGCATCTTGTATTTTATATAATTGCACTAATCTTAGTTTTAACTTGTATTAGAAAAATTGGAAACTTTTTCCTATTTTTTATTTTAACCAAGATATCCTAGTTTGTTGCACCAGTAGTTTATGCCCATTAAGGCTCTGTGATAAAACAAAACATTCCATAATTTTCTTGAACGAAAGCTATTTTATAGTTAAGTTCATTAGAAAATGTAGAAAAACAAATTTGCTTGAAATGATCTTATACTGATGCTTGGAGCATTTGATTGTGGCTGACATCATTAACAGAAACAAGATTCTAAGCCAAAAAATATTTACTGGGTAAATTTAAAATATCTTTAGCCCAACTATTTTTTCGTTTATTAGAAATGTATTTCATCTGCCCTTCACACTGCAAGGCTAGCACTGCCCATCATCTTACTACTGTAATAAAAGCTGATAGAGACCCCAGGAGAAGGAACATCAATTCCTCATGTTCGGAGAGAAAATAGCTCCCGTGTTCAGCTGCTGAGTCCCTGAAGGAACAGAGTCCTACGGTGGCAGTGAACCACCACTGTACACAACCTTCCTTCACGGTGAAGCCCTGCTGCTAAGAAACCAGAGATTTAACTACAATGGCAGTTTCTTTCCATTCCTCTGAGGGGACAGCAGAAAATGTATACAGTTGACTTCCATTCAAATTCTAGCCATCTTTCCATGCGTCGACTGAAAGCCTGTATTGTCTCCTCTACACTTTAGAGTGTATGCTTAGAAGCAACAGTCAGTACAGGAGCACACCTCACAGTGGATGTTTGTTTTATAAACAGCAGAGGATGTCTTGAAGACCACAGACCTTAGTCTAATCTAGCAGTGTAAGAATTTTAAGACAAACTTTCAATGAAAGAAAATTACATTGATCACATTGGAAATATACATTTAAACTGTGATGTACGTAACCTGTGTGTGGCTATCAAGTTCTGTGGCAGAAAGCAAATCCTACAGCAAGGAATAAAAAAAGCCCATGCATTTTCTGATAATGAGGCAATAGTGGTCAGGTTTTCTTTATCTTTGAATAACCAGAATTATTGAAGTATGCGTTTTCTGTTTTAGTTTTATGGGAATGGAGATATTCCAGCATATACCTAAGGCAAGAGGAATCTTTAAAAATGTTCCAGATATTGCCATCTTTCCAAAGTCAAGCTAGTTACCTCATGGATTTCTCAGAACTCTCATACTAAGAATTAATTCACTAATTGAAATCCTGCAAAGATTTCTTAGTAGGTTGAGACCAATAGCTTCCTACTTGACATACCTCGGGAAATTTATAAAATCTTTAGAACATATTTTATAAATTATTCTCAATCTAAGTGTGTTGAAGTAAAATATAGAAGCGTCTTTGATTCTCAAATGCATAAGTGTCATTTTTTTTTTCCCTGTATGGACCATCCTCTGTGAATCCCTGCCTTGAGGGAGATATCACCCTTTCTAGGCTTGGGATCATTCACATGTCAGCATCAGGCAACTTAATTACTCAGCTTCCTGAGTTCTCCAAGGCTTCAGGCCAGTGTGCCCTGACCTACTGACTTGACAGATGAGCTTAGTTTCTCTCTGCTATCTTATTTCTTGTCACCCTAGAAGGAAGCTATAACTGTCAAAATTCCAATTAGGAGTAGGAGTTCAGGAGCTCACCTTTATGGTGCCAGGTAAAATTAGTCTATCAGGGACTCAGCGAGTGAAGACATATGAAATGCTTAAAACCACACCTGACACTAAGTGAATGTTCTCTGTTACTGGAATCCCCCCAAAGTGAGTCAAATTAGTGAGAAGCAACATTGAAGAGGAATGAATTGGACTCATCCCCACCCCTATCCCACTGCAAAGTAGGTAGAAATCCAGGACAAGCAGTGGCTTGGGAGTGATTTTCTTCCTAGGGCTATACATGTATATTTGAACTGCTCTGAAATCAAAGCAATACCATTGTATTTGTTCATTCCTTCATTGGCTGGCAATCTGCTACTAGCTGGAGAAGATGTTTTTCAGTTGTGGAAGTTGTAGGATAATGGAGTCTCTAGCCCAGCAGTTTTATTTTAGAAAGCCTGTACAATTTGCACGTGTAAAAATAGTGCATCTATTGAATCCCAGAAGGGCTTGATTTCAGCAGCATGGGCAGCTCTGCAGGAGTTCACACAGAGCGATTGTTCTAAAGAAATGAGCTCCTCGAAAATGTCAGAACATTCTACTATAGCGTGGTCATTTGTGGATGATTTTTCATGTTGTGTCTAGCCTTCTTAATACCAAGACACTCTTTAAAATGCCAGATACCCCCTCCAAAAATACACATGAATCAGTCATTTGCATTTTCTCATAAAGCTCTCGCCTTTTCAAAGATCACTGGCTCTGAGACAAGGGCGCCTTTCTATCTCCTCACTGAGAGCCACTCACTCAGAACACCATATAGTTTCCCTAATTTATTTATGTGCGTGCATCATGGGGCACTGCTCTTTCCATGCTTTGAAAGACTGAGAACCTATTAAGCATTTAAATATCAGCTGTCCTGACCCTAATATTTTATGTAGCATGAGGCAGAACACTGAAGATCTGCTAACACTTTCCTCTGGTCAGGACCATTTTGTTAGAAATAGACATGGCCCTTTTAGTTGTCTATTAGTTGGCTTCTACTGAAGAAAGATTTTTTTTTCTCATCTCTTTCAGCTCCCACCACCATGGCCCCTTTGTATCCCCTTGGCTCTCTCATCTTCCTTTGTTCTTTCTTTCCCTAGTCCATTCCCCTTTTGCTTTTTCTCTTGCTCATCCCTTATTTCATGAGCACAGTTCCTTTTCGAAGGCAGATGCTTGTGGAGTTAGGGAAGCAGAGCCAGTGTCCTGTGTCCTGTGCACTGTTCACGGTGCCCCAGGTTTACTAGGAATGGTACATCACATGCCCTAGGCACAGTACATCAGCTGCACTTCTTTGGCAGTTTTCTTTCTTCTTGATCATTCAATGCCTTACTTTCTGGAATAGAACAGTCCCAGACACCTGTGTGTTCCATTCAATTGACATCAGGGCCCTTATGACTAGATGAGGTGACTTAGCATCTTTGAGGGAACATGTATGAGTGTCATGTAAAGTTTCTTCTGAGAAGAATGAACACCTGCTCACCTCAGATAGTGCACCACTGACAGGTGAAATTAATGATTCCACCCAAGTCTAGCTTGGTGAACCAATGACTTTATCGGGCTTGCTTACCTGAACATATGTGAGGGCTTACTTACAGCCTACATGACCTAGAAGCATTCTACCCCATCATGCCTATTGAGTACCCTCAGCTGCATAGAAAAAAATCTCTTCCCTTCATCTGACCTTTGTGCACTCTGCAGACTATACCATCTCATAAGACCATGAGACCTGGTGCAATCGGAAAAAAATTATATGCATACATACCTACGGCTGGGAGGGCTGCATAGGAAGCAGTGAGTGGCTTGAATCTCAACTGACCATCTAATGACCCATCCCATCCCCTTCTTTTATGAGTGGACACCAATAGGCTTAATCTTGAGGGTCTCTTGTAGGTAGTCACAGCTTCTCTCATTGAGATGGTTGATGTCTGTGGTGCTCAGAAAACAGTGTTCTAGAGCAGCAAGTGATGTTGAAATCAGGTACCAAGTCCTTATTTCCCAGACTGAGACTCACCGTGCCAGTTACTTTTCTCACCAATGTGACAAAATGTCTGATCAATGATACTTAAGAAAGGAAGGAATATTGTCGTAGAATTTGAGGTTACAGTTCATCAAGGTGGAGAAGGCAAGCATGGTGAAGGAAACAGATGGTGGCTGTCACATTGTGTCAGGAAGCAATGGGAGATCAGTGCTGATGCTCCAGCCCCTTGTTCCTTTTTAAGCAACTTGGGCCTTGAGCCTGTGCAATGGTGCCATCCACATACTGAATGTATTTTATCATCAGTTAAAGTGTTCTGGAAACAACCACCCAGGAGTGTGTGTTCATAGTAAGTCTAAATCCTGTCAAATTGATAATCAAGATTAACCATTAATATCACACCTAGAGATTGACAGTGCCCTTGGATAAGCAGTGAAACCAGGAAAATAGGCAAGAGTGAGGTCATAGTAAGGCTGGAGTAGTTTGCTAGGATCCATGCACTTCTTTAGGCTCCCATGAAACTCTGAACCAAACCAAGTGTCTTGGGAGTGAGAGGCCTTCTGTGGGTACTATTGGAGAAGGACAAACTAATGCCCTTTTTTTCAGGATCTAAAATGAATCTTGCTTTAGGTGGGCCTGAGGGGTTGGAGATGCATCCCTTGTGAGATTGGCAGCCAGAAGACAAGCTCTTTGTAATAAGAATAAGATAGAAACTAGCCAGGCAGTTTTAGAGTAAAAAATCAAAAGTGAAGGATTGTGTTTTTTTCTCTAGTCTCCAGCCTGGATGGAAAGCCTTGGTCTGGCCAGATGATAGAGATGCCAGTATTTAAGATAGAACACCTTTGCCTCTGCCCTAGCCAGAGGTGAGGAACACTAGAAGCAAAGTTTTTCCTTATCTCTTTTCCACTAAAGGAGTACCCCCTTTTCTGGCAACCATACTGAGGATGTGACTGAACCTGTAGGGCATCTAGACACCTGAAATGGGAACTGGACTGACTAGCTCATCCCCTCTCCAGTAAAGCTAGTAAAGTCTTATTAACTCCAAGATCCTCAATCCATGAACTTTATAACCTGAAGGCCACTGATCAGTGAAAGTTTTATGTGACAATGTACATTAAGCACCCTGGCTTCTGACTTAAAGTACATCCAAGAGCCAAGAAAAGTCCTATGACTCTCAAAAACACTGGATATCCATGTTATCACTTGTAGGACAGACATTCATCTCAGTGGCATCTTCTCTCACCTCATGATTTTAAATTGTCAGCTGAATCAAGCTCTGCATTTACCTGAGTTCTGGTAGGCGTAGCTCCCAAAGACGGTTGGGAGTGTAAACTTTATTTGTGCCACTCCATGCACGTTAGCTATTGAAAGCCTACTGTGTTGGTTGGACAGGGACATCATAAGGATTTTATACAATCCTGTTATTACAAAAAGTAATATTTATTTTTTAATTAGTTGGTTATTTTATTTGGGGGTGAGAGACAGATGAATCAGGATAGGGAAAACAGCAATTCTCATCTGCATGACAGTGACTTTGTCTCTGTGTGTTTATTTATAATGGGCAGGGGGCAGCGCTTATAGAATCTTGTCTTACACCAAAGGGAGAGAGAGCTGAGAACATTTTTATTTTAACACTCATTCTTCATCATTTCCCCAGGGCATTTTCATTTCAAATGCTTCATTCTTTTTCAGAGCCTGTGTGTCTCCTTAGAAAATGTGTTCACCTTGGGGAGGGAGGGACTCCGCACTGAATCTTATGCAAGTCTTTTTCTGGTCATGGAATATTTTAAAAGAACTCAGAGGATGAATGGTATTTTGCATTTTATTGCCTTATGTTCTGCATTTCAAGCATAATCCAAATTTCTAAAATGTATTTGCAGTAAAGCACCCTTCCTACATGGAGTGTCCTTGAATAGCACCGAATGTGCTGTGAGGTTCCTAAGACATGAATCTGAGACCAAGTCTGAACGTCAAGAGGCTGTAAAATGGACATTGCCCCCATAGTAATGCTAAGATAAATGCAGCCATATTATTAGTATTACTGTTCTCAAGGACAAACTCTTAGTTGGATTTTATATATGTTTAATGAAAAGTATGATCAGACTAATTAAAACCCATATTCTTCATTCATCTAATGTATCTTTTCTGTCTGTCACCCCTTTCCATGAGAGGCTGACCTGTACTACTTCTGTCCCTGGCCTGTTTGGCCCATGCTTCTTATAAACATAAGAACAGGCAAAGACCTAACACAAATGGAGTGCAGGGGCTGCCTTGGGGATGGGAAACTGATTTCTGTCATGTAAGATCAACAAGCAGCAGAAAGAGTCAGATGTAGACATTTGCACCCAACCAATGGACAGAAGCTGCTGACCCCTGTGGTTGAATTAGGGAAAGGCTGGAAGAAGCTGAGGAGGAGGGCAACCCTGTAGCAGGACCAGCAGGCTCAATTAACCTAGACCCCC
>CM052705.1:65069945-65124072 GCA_028551405.1 Uromys caudimaculatus | reverse complement strand
GAGACAGGGTTGGGGAGGAATTATGGGATATGGAACAGTCGGAGGGTGGACTTGGGGGGGAATAAAATCTGGAGTGTAAATAAATAAATAAATACATAAATGAGAGAGAGAGAGAGAGAGAGAGAGAGAGAGAGAGAGAGAGAGAGAGAGAGAGAGAATATCACCATTAGTCGTCTTATACTTCTAACTCAACTGTCAGTCTCATGTGGTCTCTGATGAGTGGACAGACAGGGAAGGTAGAGCCTAGCACACTGTTGTGTGGAGTTCTTTGCTTTCTCAGTGCTGACTGTAGAGTAAGTGATAAAAGGCCTAAACTTTCAAAGTATCTTTAATGGTTCTAATGGAAGAAACAATACTTCAGCAGATCTTTTGAGAGACACAGCTTGGTAGCTAGAATCTAACACAGCTCATTGGGGTTGTAAGGCCTGTCTGCTTTTCTGTAGGCAGCTGGGCACTTTGGGGTGGGACAGAACCTTCACTAAGCATCTCACAGTGAGCTCTGGGCTCACAAAGGACTCTGGGCTCACAGTGCCATCTGGGTTTCAGAGCTCTGAGTTCACAGTGCTTTCTGGGCTTACTGTGCTCTCGGGACAATGAGATTTTGTTGCAAATGAGTCTGATTTGCAGACAGTGTTAGTTTTGGCATTATGCCTCAAAAGGAGCCTTATTTTCATGGAAAAATCAATTTATTGACTTACAAAAATGTTCTTGGTTCTGGCATCATATTTTGTCACATCTTCTGTTTTTATCGTAGAAGAAAGTATTTTTTTTCCAGGGCTGGAGATCAAATCCAGGAGATGTCTGCCAATTAGACAAAATTTCTACTATCAATTCACATCTCCAGCCCACCAAGAGTCATTCAGTCTATGTTTTTCAGTGATTGATTTGAAATATACATAATCTTCTGCTCTTTAAGACTCGTATATTGGCCTCTTTTATGAACATTTAAGGCATGTCAATTTTAATCCTCCTTTGTTCCCCACCCCCTGCAACACTTAAATTTACACAGAGCCTACATTTTAGGGATGATTCATTTCTTTTATAGATTTGTCTATTGTTTTATCCATTTTAAATATCTTTTAATTCCATGTCTATGAAAGATCAGCTTCTTCATACTATCTAACCTTACCGTTCACTTCTCGAGCCAAGAGCAACAAATTTTATTATTTCTATATGGCTTTAGAGTAGGACATCTGCATTCTAGTCTACAACAAAAATTTTCATATTTGTTTTTCAAATTTGAGGCTAAGCGGATTTTCCGTTCACAGTCAAGCTCTTGCTCTGGAAAGCAGAAGGGTTTTTCTGACACATTTTTAAGAACCTCAGCAAATGCACATCTATTTCATGTTTCAAAAGGTTGGTCTTCTGTCTTTACATCTAATCTATGTGTTGACTAGACACATAAATCTCCGTTTGCTCTTTCTTTGAGGACTTTATAGGCATTGATTTCCTGCCTTTAGGGAACTGTTGGTACATTTTTATGTTTCAGCACACACTTACCCAGAAACTGACCAGAAAAGTCAGCTCAGGAATTTATCCAAGAGAAATGCAAATGTGTGCGCACAAAACACTGGGGGAAGAGTGTTCACGGAAGCTTTAGCGCCACCAACCCAAGACAGGTGATGACCTAAATGTGTAACATCAGGCTGGGTGAAGAAGCAGTCGTGGTTTTTATTCAACTGATTTTTTCTTTGCAATAAGAATGGATAATTCAGGATATGTACATCAACACATGAATTTCATGGGCAACATATTTACAAAAGAAAACTGACATAACAGTGATTAAACGTCTTTTATCTCCAAAAGAAAGGGGGCTATTTTAGGACTCTGGACACTTGGGAGTCAAGCCTTCATATGTAAGGCAAAACAAGAACTATAACTTTTGTTTTAGTGACTTTGTCCAATATATTGAATCAAATATTGTCAGATTTTTATATTTTTTATCATCAAAGAAGAGTATATTGAATTATTATGAGATTGTTTTTTGAACTTCTAAAATCTAGATATTTAGTTATGTGTATGTGCTGCAGCATGATTGAGGGTTTTGGAATTCACATAAACAAATATCAATCACACATTATACCATTTGTATTTGTTATCCGTGCTTGCGAATGGCCTTGGTTTTAACCCAGTTGTTTCTATTTCTAGCATTTCTTAGTATTTCTATTCTAAGAAAGAAGAGGTAGGGCTCATAGTGAATAAGGCAACGTTACATTAATTCACCAATTGAATTCATTATTCATTGTTCAAGAATTTCTTATACCAAACTTTGCATTTATTAAGTATGTGTCAGCTGTTTTTCTTAGAAGTATAGTATATATATTCCCACATGTTTGTTTTCTTGACTTTACTGCATCTTGCTAATTTTTTATGATATGAGATAGGTTTGAAAATTTCCTATTCTTCATAAGGGAACTTAAAGTAGCATCTGATTAGTGTGTTTTCCTCTGTGTGCTGAGTTCTTTTCTTCTAATAAGGTTTCCTTTCATAAATGAAATAGAGGCTCCTGGAAGACACAGATCTTAGATGAAAAAGAAGAGCATACAGTAGATTCTCCTTATCCGCTAGGATGCATTCTCCTTCTTCAGTCAGTGTCTGAAATCCAACCTCTGTATGTGTTGTGCTTTTTCCTCTACATGCAAGTCTGTGATATGGTGATACCTGTAAAAAAAAAAAAAAAAAAAAAAAAGCCAAAGGAAAACATTACCAGCAATAATTGACTAGAGATATTAATAACCTCAATATACATTTTAATTTTTCTTATTTTTTCATGCACATTTTTTCTCAGTCAAGGACTTCCTTATTTTGGTTGACCTTCGTGGCTTCTCTTCAGCATATGCAAATTACAATGCATTTTGGAGCCATTAAGATGGATACTTAAACACAAACACTGCTACCACAGACAGAGATGTGGCCAGTGAGTGGGTAGCATATTCGGTGTATAGCTCGGAGCACAGGGGTCATTCACGTTCAGGTAGGAGGGAGTAGGAGGCCTCAAATATCATAATGTTGCTCAGAATGCTATAAAGTTTAAGACTTATAAATAGTTTATTTCCATACTTTTCAAACCACAGTGGACTGGAGGTAAATGACACTGCTAAAGTGAAATTAAAGCACAGAAGAGTATTGCAGCAGCAGGTATCCCTAGAGATTTAGTGGTTTCTGGGGCATGCATGATACTACTCCGACTCAATTCAGGTAAACGTGGCAGCTGCCTGGAACAAATCTATTCACGTTCTAAGGTAAACTTGATTCCAACAGTATTCTACTGTGGTCCAGAGACTCTGAAGTATCCTGGATTTGAATGTGTCTGCTATCGTGCTTCATAAGACAGAGAGAGGTTTTGTGTTGTTTTTCTGTTTTGTTTTGTTTCTGCCTTTCTCTAGATACAGAATAGCAACCTCAGCATTTCTTATTTTTCAGATTATAGATGCTGTAGTTTGAAAAACCACTATCTTAACTATCAAGTCCAATGGACAATTTCCTCTTCAATTCAGAAACATTTTTTAAAAATCGTTTTATACCTCACTCAGAACTGTTTGAGAGTTTTAGGACAGCCCCTTTAATTCCCTGTGAAGGCAACTGTGAGCTAAATGAGATCAGAGCTCTATGCTCCTAGAGAGAATTTGTCAGGGCTGACCTATGAATCCTTTAAAAGACAGTCCATTCTGTAAGTCCAGGCAGCTGCTCTACAGTTCTGCTTGGGGTACTTGTAATAAATTTGTTTCATCTCTAATGAGCTTCTGTTTGAACACAAGAATTCATAACACCTACATCCACTAGAAATGTGAGCAGGGATGACTTACCCTGTTCATGTGCAACATCACCTCCTCCCTTCTGTATGGAGTTAGCTGTTTCATGAGGGTGGCAGCCTACGATGTAATCTGCTTTTCTCATAGATTTCTCAGTGGCTTGTGCACAGGTAGCCATTAAGCATTGCATTAGCTGATATTTCCTAAGTGTTGTGCTTCTTTTACATGCAATATTTACTTAGCCTCTTTCTTAATAATTTTTTAAAATAAGAAAAGATCTATATTATTATTGGAAATATTTATGCAAGGATGTAGAATTTTATTTCGAAAGCAGCCTCAGTCCTCGTTGGATTGAAGGATGTGCCAATGACATAGATGACAAGGCTGATCCACACCCTCTGCCCATCCCAATATTGCCCTTACCCCCTCTAGGGGTGGGGTACATACAATCCCCTCCTAGTGAAGGTGTGAATTGCTTTGATCAGAACAGTTTTGAGCTACATTTTCAAAGGCAGCGCGTGTTACTGTTAACCTCTCTGGCACTTCTGGCTTCACCTGAACAGGATAGTCTTTTAGTCATAGGACAATGAGGGAATCTGAAACCCAGATGTCCCAGTGACTTTCTTGCCAGCACACATGTCTGCCACTGTGCTTGGAGGGCTTACAGCAGTGTTATTGTGACAGTGACCGACTGGCATGGACAAGAAACTCTGAAGACAAGAGGATAGCTTCCCGAACTTTATTATAGAAACACCTCTTTGCTGTGTAAGCAGACGAAGAGTTCTTTAGCCATAGTTAAGGTCATATCTGCCCCAGTGATAGCCATTTGTTTCCCTTTGAACCTGAGTTCATGGCTTTCAGGAGCTTTCATGGCTCCTTCTGACAGCTCAGAGATTCTGTTTGCGCTAACCTATAGAAGGAATCTGGGCAATTGTCCTTCAATGACGCTGTCTTTAAACAATGTTTCGCTTTCTATTTTATGGGGCTGTTCATTATTTCAGCTCTAGTTAATATTGCTACTTTCAATTCCTCCCTGAAACTGAATGGAAGAGTATAATATAAGTTAAAAGAAATCCACATTGTATACAGTTAAGATCATCCTACATGGACATGGTGACATATTTTTAATCCTAGCAGACTAAATGAGGGACAGTGAGTCTCTGAGTTTAAGGCCAGTATGAGCTGCATAGTAAGATGTTGTTTTTTAAAAAGTCAAACACAAACAAAGAACACAAAATCTTACTATGGTTTATGCAATTAATGTCTTACTAGACAATTAAGAATATTCTAAGGCATCTTTTCTGGAAAATACTTACACTTACCCTGTCTTATTCTGCCCTGATGTAGATGACTCAGGTGATTATACTCTATAAAACCCTAGTACTCCACCTTGCCTCAAGTCAGAAAACTATTTCCTATTTACTTACACAGTTCTATGAGTTGCCCCTACTAAGGGATATCCTGGTTGTGTCAGTTAGCTTTCTATCACTTTGACACAACTCCTGAGATAAACAATTTGCAAGGAGTAAGCTTTTGGGTTATGTATGCTTAACTCTGTTGCTTTGTATCTATGGTGATAGCATATAATGTTGAGACTGTGTGGAATAGCCCTATTCACTCTACAGTAGCTGGAAGCAATGCAAGGAGAAAGGGGAAAGGCTCTTACAATCATCTTCAAGATTACACCCCCATTGATGTAACTTGCTTGTACTCAGACTCTCTTCCTTAAGGTTCCATCATGTGTTAATGGTGCCATGGTCTGGGAACCAGACTTCAGTGTATAAGCCTTCAGAGGGCATTCCAGATCCAAGCTATAAAACGACTCTTGTATTTTCTTTTTCTTTTTTTTTCTTTTTCTTTTTCTTTTTCTTTTTCTTTTTCTTTTTCTTTTTCTTTTTCTTTTTCTTTTTTTTTTTTTTTTAGTTTTTTTCGAGACTGTCCTGGAATTCACTCTGTAGACCAGGCTGGCCTCGAACTCAGAAATCCACCTGCCTCTGCCTCCCAAGTGCTGGGATTAAAGGCATGTGCCACCATTGCCCGGCTTTTCTTTTCTTTTTTCTTTTCTTTTCTTTTCTTTTCTTTTCTTTTCTTTTCTTTTCTTTTCTTTTCTTTTTTATGTCTCACGATATATATATATATATATATATATATATTTGTTTGTTTGTTTTTGTTTTTCGGGACAGTGTTTCTCTACATAGCCTTGGCTCTGTAGACAAGACTGGCCTCGAACTCAGAAATCCACCTGTCTCTGCCTCCCAAGTGCTGGGATTAAAGGCGAGCGCCACCACTGCCTGGCTATCTCGCAATGACTCTTGTATTTTCAACATTAATCTTTGCAGGTGTTTCAATACTTTAGTTCTCTAAACAACAATGTATGGAATGCTGGCCACTACATTCTGGATTATTTTCAATCCTGACAGCTAACCTCTTCTTTGCAAATTCCCTGAATGTCACCCAGAACAGAAGTGATAGCTATTGAGCACAGAGCATCTGCTTTATACTTCTTTATTATGCTCCTATTGATGATCTCTTGCAAAGTTAATCCAGTATAGACCCCTTGTAGTATACTGCACTACTTTGATCTGGTAAACCAAAACTGCAAGACATTTCTATTGGATCCATAACACTCAAGTCCAGAATTCTGTTTAAACTATTTTATTTCTAGTTGGGACAAATAAATCATTCTTAAGTACTATGTCAGCACCTAGAGAACAAATATTAACTTCATTTAAATATTATTTCTTCGGACAAAAACTATAAAGTATTACTTCATGCCCAGCTTAAAATAAATAAGACACACACACACATGGGAGAGAGAGAGAGAGAGAGAGAGAGAGAGAGAGAGAGAGAGAGAGAGGGATGCACATTCAAAAGCAGTATAAAAGGTCTCTTTTTTAAAGATGTATACATTCTGTTATATTTCCTGATCACAATACAAAACCATATAGTTAACTTTATGATGACAAAAGCAGGTCCTGGAATGTTGTTGGTAGTCTGACAGTTCCAACTGCTTGGCTGATGGAATCTTCAAGAGGCACAAGAAAAGATAATTCATAAAAGGAATAAATCTTAAACAAGTGGGTGAGGATGAGAAAACAAGGGGAAGTTGATTTTTTACAGGAGTATATACATAAAATTCATGTTAAGCAACAATGCTGTGGAACATGGACTGCAGAAGTAACAAAGAAAGGGCGTAGGGTACACTGAAAAGAAATCAACAGTCAACAACTGCAGAATGAAAGAAAACAGGAATTTCAAGGGCCTGACCTTGGAATAGGATACAACTCATAAGCTTTCGTTCTCTCAAGGCCAAAGGCCTGTATCCAAACAACTTATCAGAACAGAAGAAAGACATCAAAAGGTCAAAATGTGCCATGTTATCCCTGAAGGAGAGAAAGAGGCAAAGCACATTAGAGGCAAAGACTTGAAGAACAGAGAGCTACAGTGCTGGGGCATAGGAGGAAAGTGCAGGCTGTAAGATGTGCTCCCTAACTTAGAGACAAGGACAAGGGTGCTGTCAAAGGTCATGACAATTACGGAGCACTGTAAGCAGTGAAAGGACAGCAGTCTTAATGGGTTGGGCTGAGGCGTGGCCAAAGAAGCCAGCACGGTTGGAACAGCTCCTCAAGGCTGTTAGAGAATCCAGGGAGAAATCTGTAATGAATGAACAAGCAAGACAAATCAAAACACTGCTATTGTCAGGAGACAATAAAAATATTAATAGCAAGTTTGATCTTTATTTTTCCTCAGAAAAATTAATTTCTTGGATCTTTAGCATATCCTGTCACAGTGATAATTGTGTCTTTTCCTTTCTGTTGTTTTAAGATTATCCCTTTAATGTAATGATCATCACAATAAAGACCAATGTATGTACTGCACTATATATGTGCATTGTAAATTTCAGTTATAAAATGTACACAACTCAGATCAAAGTACCCATATGTGCTTTGTGCTATGATCATGTGTTTTGAGCATAATGTCCCCTCTCCTTGGCCTCTTACTCCTGTTCACAAAAAACTTTTATCTTGATTTTTTAAATAACTTTTCTGCATAATGTATTTCTAATAATATTTGACAGAGTTCTAGGATTTCCCCACCACAAATTCAAATAAATTCCAATAATTATTTTTTTCTTTTTAACCATAAAAGTGGATGGGAACAGATGAAAAGAGACTCGCTAACCTGATACCTGAGTTCAGTCCCTGTTTCCCACAAGTAGCCTTCTGACCACCACAATACAGAGGAATTTTGGTGTAGGTATACACACACGCGTGCACATGCACACACACTTGCACAAACACACAGAATAAGTGTAAAAATATTTTAAAATGTGGCAA
This sequence comes from Uromys caudimaculatus, assembly GCA_028551405.1. Taxonomy (NCBI): domain Eukaryota; kingdom Metazoa; phylum Chordata; class Mammalia; order Rodentia; family Muridae; genus Uromys; species Uromys caudimaculatus. The sequence goes on along the minus strand of CM052705.1, from coordinate 65,115,983 downwards.
GCATTTTTATAAGTCTTAAAGCAGTCCACACTCAGGCATTACCACACTGTCTTAGTGTCCTTCTCTTGACCAGTCTACTCTTAACACAGAAGAGGTTTAAGTACAGTTGGCTATTAAGGCCAACTTCAAGTGAAGTTTCCTCTCTCTGTTATTCAGAGAAAGTGACTTTGGGCAGTCATAAGCAGGAGCAAAATAAAGGCTGTCTCTACTGCAATGGATGCAGTTAAAAGGAGACAATTTCTCTCACCTCCTCTTACCTACTTACAGCCATGTCCAATGCAAACAAATCAGTTCCAACTTGTTTATATCTCTGTCCACATTCATTGAGAAATTTTACAGACACTGAACACTTTAGCCATTGTTATTTTATTTTTAGAATATGACTTTTGAACATAATAAATGTTAGAAATATAATAATCATTTAATACTTAGAAATGATAACAATAGAAAAATGGGAATTTCTTTTTAGTAATTATTTTGTTAAGAGAGGAGGAGAGAAAGAGGGGAGAGGGAAAGGAGAGGGAGAGGGTAAAGGAGAGGGAGAAGGAGAGGGAGAGGGTAAAGGAGAGGGAGAAGGAGAGGGAGAGGGGTAGAGGAATAACCTGTGTAGCATGTCACAGTAATCTTTTTCCATTTCTTAATCATGGTTGCATACAACAACCTGGACAATGTCAAGATTTAAAATTTGCCTAGCTAATCTAGAACAATATAAAATTGCTTCACTTTTTATTTACAAAATTTCTTCAGGTATAATAGGCTAAACTATGCTTATTTTCTCAATGATGTTCACATATGATGAAATCATCATAATTGTTTTTAAGGCAGAAAGCAAATTTTACATAATTTAGTTAATGCAATGCATGGCTTTTAAAATGAAAACAAATCTTAGAGTTGGGTTGGGTATCTCTTTTATTCACATATTGATTTTTTTCATTGCAAAATGCCAACCCTATCTTCATCTTAGAACAGAGAATGTGAGTAACCAATAACTACGAATGAGCAATTCCTCAGGGAAAAAATGAGATTACACATTTATGAACACACTTAGAAATTCTAGAATTATAACACTTCTTTAGATATTTGAATAATGAACAAATGCAGTGTCTGAGTATATAATCTTTTAGGAAATTCCACAGATGGTTCTTCTTGTAAGCTCCTAAATATTAACTCAGTGTAGTCTTTATTTTTTTACACAATTAAAAATATTGTTATTGAAATTAATAATCTTAGTGGTAAAGTAAATTTTGTTCTTCCTTCTCCATACTGTTTTTCAGGATAATTACTGTAGACAGCTCATGTTAATAAAAAACTTCCTGAAATAGGTGGTTCAATATATAGTTGTTGTGTGATGCTATCTCTAGGGAGATGTGGACAAACATGTACTCATCATTGTTTGGGAAGTGACAACAGACCAAAGGTATCTTAGTTACTTTTCATTACTGTGACTAAACATTGTGACTAATACAAATCACAAAAGAAAGTGTTTAGTTTGGGGGTGTACAGTTTCAGAGAGTTAGAATCCATGTCTATAATGATGGGGAGCTTGACTTCAGTCAGGCAGGCATGGTTCTGGAGCAGTAGCTGAGATCTTCCAGCTGATCCAGAAGTACAAATCAGAGTGAGCTAATTGGAAATGGTGTGGGCTTTTGAATTCTCAAAGCCCACTCCCAGTGACTTCTTCAAACAAGACCACTCCTCCTAATGCTTCCCAAACAGTTCTACAAACGCAGGATCAAGTATTTAAATATCCAAGCCTGTGAGCATCCTTATTCAAACAACCACACAAAGATACCACCAATGAATTTACTTGGGGGTACTTATGGGAGTATGGATAAGAGGTAAGTTACAGAAGCAGAAATGACTCAAAGACAGCTGCATCACCAAAACCATATACCAAAATCGGTGACAGTTCATGAAAACTAGTAACCTGGAGGACACTGCACAACCTTCGGGTACTTTAACAGCCTAGAGGTTGTTTCTTTTTAGAAGCAGATCAGTTGCTCTGATCTTCCTCCAGACAAGTTGGCCAGTTTTGGCTTCTTCCAGGCAGTTCAACATATTTGAAAGTATCTCTCAGCAGTCCTTACTGCTTATATATGCTTGGAGGACAGAGGTGGCTAATGAATCTTGTGAGTTTCAGGAACTTCCTGAAACTATTATCTGTTTACTTCTTGAACTTATGAAAGCTCCCTGAGGATGAAAATTTCACCACTCTTCAGAACATCTCCTATCTTCATGAGCTTCCCTTCCAGACGAGAAATTTGCTACACAATAGTAAACAGGGCTCCATATCACAAGAAAGTCACTATTTCATACACAACAAAGTTGTTTGTTTTCTTTTTTACTAGTGTGTATTCATTGTATAAAACAATGGGCTTTATAATGACATTTTGTTTAAGTAAAACATGCTTTCTCAAATAGTTTCCCTCTTTTATGTGCACTTGTTTGCATATATGTGTGTGTGTGTGCATGTATGCTCAAATGTATGTATATATACAAATATGTATATATGTGTGTTTATGCACATACATGCATGTTTGTAAGTATGCAGGTGTGTGCACACATATGTGTATTGTGCATACTTTGTTGAATGTATATATATATGTGGTGTGTGTGTGTGTGTGTGTATACATATATATATATATATATATATATATATGTGGGGTGTGTGTGTGTGTGTGTGTGTGTGTGTGTGTGTGTATGTAGGTTTATGTGTATATATGCATGTTTGTATGTATGAATGTGTGTCCATTTGTATGTTTGTATAGAAATATCTCTTAATACTGCCTGGCTGAGCATAGCATAGACTCTCAATGGGTTTACATTTCAGTTGACTTTGGTAAATAAAAACCATTGCAATACATCCAGGTCAGCCATTCCTCTTGTGGGTTTGCATGTTGCTTTTGCTTTCTGTCCCCACTGCCCTTTCCAAGTTTCCCAATACTTCCACAGATCCCTAATTCTGTGAGACTGCAGGATTCTTATAGGATTTATTGTTCTGAGACCATATGAAGTTCCTTGCTCTTTAAATTGTGCTCGTGATCACCCAAGTATATTCTCAAATATCTTATGCTTTACATAGGCAATTACAGAGCACATTATGCTGCATAATCAATAAAATCCCAGAAAATCAGCATCTCATCTGATATCTAAGTTTGTGATTTGGGACAAAGGTCTCTCTTATTTGCTTTGGTACTTTCAAAGCATTATGGAAATCCATAAATAAAATATTGCCATTTAAATACTTGTTCTGTTCTGAAAGCACAAAATCTGTGATTGAATTTGCCAGATAATGAGGAGAAACCAACACAGAACGCTGCAGCTCTTTGTTTCATTTGTTAGAATGCTTCAGCAGTTCAGTTTTACATTCTACATTCAGGGCATGATCGAATGAAAGGTAGTTTAAAATGGAAGAAAATTTATTTTCTTTTTATGAGAACAGTCACCTATTAAAGGTTAAATAAAAGGTGAAGAGTATTTCACTTACTGTGAATACAAATGACTTAGCTTGGACTATTTAAATGTTAAATAATAAATGATCAGTTTCTACCAGTAACTGAGTTTGTCCATATTCCTAAATAGGAAGTTATATCCTTTTAAAATTTACATGGTAAAGTACTTAAATAGATAATTTTAATATCTTTTAACTGATTTAAGGAAAGAGATGATGCTAACTCCTTTTATTAATATTTTACTTAGGTCTTACTCTATTAGGAATTCAAACCTGCTTGTTTATATCCCTGTCTAAAGGATTTTTTTCTGATAGCTTTTTAAAAGTAGGTCTAAGAAAAAAAAAATTTGTTGCATTCAAAATTATTCAAAAGGAAATAAATGATATCTACATGGCTGTATGATGAAGCAACACAAGTCTGTAAAACTTGCTATGTGGCTCTGCATCTCTCTAGAAACTGTGCCCTGAAATAATTTTTACATTTATTCAAACTACTGCATAAGTGATCAGTAATTACATATGAATACATCATCTTTAATTATGTCTAATTTGGATGTTACCTGTAAACATTGTTGAGATTATCCCAATTGGGATGGAGTAACACATAGTTAAAGTAATATCCATAATTTCAAAATTTTTAGACTGTCATGGTTCCTGTTAAATAAAGTGTATTTACTAACTAATCTTATTTGGAGAGGAAATAGAGAAATATATCAGCATATCAATGAACTATGTGAAGGCTAAGACATTTTTCTAGATGTTAGAATAAAACATATGCTTAGGAAATTATCTTTTGCTGATGAATGTAAACCCACATTGAGTTATCATGATACTTTTGAAGAAATGAGATACTTTTATTATTGCTTCATGTTCATATTTTTTTTTTTTTTTTTTTTTTGTAAAGCGTGGCTAGGTCCAGTGCCAGGTCAGGTGAGTAGTCCACACAGATTCATCATCTTGTGTCTTGATTCTTTATGTCACAGAAATATGCACCAGGAAACTACCCACAATGCCCTGGACCATGGCCATGGGGTGCCCCACAGTGAGGAGAATGACTACCATGGCAATGGCCCTAGTGACTCAGATTCATCTTTATGAGGCATGAGCAGGAAGTGACACACAGAGCACCTGAGTGTGGTGTAGGACTGGACATCCATGGCTATGTACAGTCTCAGGTGTGACAACAAAGCTCTCTCTATTTTTAAAGATTTATTTTATTTTGTGTTTTATGTATGTGTTTTGATGCAGAGAAGTGAGAAGAGGGCATCAGGTTCCCTGGAACCACAATTACACATGGTCGTGAACCACCATGTGAGTGCTGAAAACTGAACTCAAGTCCTCTGCAAAAACAACAGTTCTTTAAATCACTGCATTACCTCTCTGGCCCCAAGAAATTCTTAAATATGTAAGATTCTATGTTCTTTTAAAAGAGATTTAGAATCATAGGTAGTGTTTGAAGGAAGTTTCGTGCTACTTCACCTCTGTCATTTCCAGTGGATGTTCTTTCGTTGTCTACTGAGTATAAAGAATGATGGGGAGCTTATGTCTTCTGGTCTTTAGGGGTTCAGTGAAGCAATTAAAGTTATCTTAAATTCTTCTCCCTGTCTTGAGACATGACTTACTTCTTCATTGTTTTTCATTCATTAGCCTGTACTTTGACTTCCACACAAATAGTTCGCACTCCATGCCCTCTTGGAGCGGTGCTCTTCTATAGAAAGAGAACTGAACTGCAGACCATCAGTGCACTGTGGTCATAGGAAGCAAGAACCTCCCTGGCCCCAGGTTCACCTGTAGACCAAAAACCAAAAACAAAACAAAACAGAAAAGTAAGCCTATTCTCACACCCTAAGTCATACAGCCATTGTGAAAAATAAAGTAATGTATGGAGCCTCTTTCTGAAATATAAAATGTAAATAAATAAGCTATAGCATTAATAATCACTCTGTTGTCTCTGACTCTTCCCCTTTTTACTGTACAGATTTGAAGTACCCCTTACTCTCATGACATGATATGGGTTTAGGGGGTCATCACTGTAGACTCTTTCTGTTTTTGTTTTGTTTGTTTGTTTTTTAAATTTCTAAACATATGATATCTAATGGGAATTTGCTAGATACTTACCTTTACTTTCTAATTTAGTCTTTAAAACCGGCTACTATCATTTGGAATAAGAAAAGGAGGCTTAGGGATGCTTTATAACACATGCAAATGTCACACAGGTATTAGTGCAGTTAGCATTATAGCTTATGAATCTCATCAGAGCCTGTATTCTCCATCTCCGGTGCAGTCATCATTTGGATATTATTCAGCATTTGTATTAGATATGAGATATATGGAAGTTAATAGAGCAGAGATTTCATCTCCAGACTACTTAAAATATAAGTTATATAAGGAAACTGTCCAAGAAAATGCAACATGGTAATATTTATAACAGAAGTGAGAATAACAATACTATTACACCTTTGCACATGCTCTGTTAACTGGGCAGCTGAAGATTTTTATTTATTTTACTTTGTTTTATTATGCTTTGTTTGTTCTGCCAAGTAGCAGCTGGCTGAGAACATCATGAAAGTGTTAACACAGACGACATCAGGTGCCTGATAAGGTTACTCGTGAATCATGGAGAAAGTTAAACAAGGTCCTTTCCAATATGTTCTCAAACTTTTAGATTCTAAGCGCTTGAGCTGGAATCAAATAAACCCCAAAGTCGTACTTACCCGAACTAATATTCTACAACCTACACATCTGTGGTTGATTATTTAGAAGCCAAGTGCAAAACTTGACATTTTTCTCTTATGGAATTCCTCTCTGTCCAGTGTGTCTTGCTGTTTTTTGGGAAACTGCTTTCTTCATCAGCATGACTGCTCTGACGTCCACCTTGCATCTTCTGTAAATGTTATTTGCATGCCCTTGTCCTTACTCATACAACGGGATTTATTAAGCTTTCGCTTTGGCCACTTGCCATGCTGATGCAGGTAGGGGAGAAATGCTCAGATCACTTAATGGAAAAGCACAGAGTGTCATGGGCAATACTATTATTGAAAGATGCACAGGGGGTGAAATGTCTAATTGAGGTCAATATGAATATGGAACAAATGAGAGGGAAAACTTTCTGCCTTGGTCATGACACATGGGGAGATTTAGGAAGAGGAGACCCATGCAGAGGAACTGTGTACTTGCGGAGGGCACAGAGTAGGAAGAAATGTAAATAATGAGTTAGATAGGGTTATGCTATAGGATATAAAGAACAGATAATGAAAGAGATGCTGGAAGGGGCTTTCAAACACCAGTGATTGAAGGCTGGTGTTGTTGAGAACACGTCCCAGTGCACATCAGTCAGCCTGTTTGTGAGGTAGTTCTCTTCCCTTAGCCAAGGGACTGTTTGCTATTCCTTGATGCTGCAGTGTGGATCAAGTAAAGGAGAAAGCAAAGGAAACAACAATACAGAAGACAAAGAAATAAGGAAAAGAAAAATGGCTTCTGGGATTAGAAATGTACTTTAGAAGTAGAGCCTAACATGTGTGCCCTTGGAATTTACCACCAGAACCATAAGGACAGAGAAACAGTGACAAACCAAGGAAAACATGACCGCTTACCACAAAGAATGAAAATACAAAGTTGCAATGGACACATCTCAGGAAACAGGAATAGTACAGCTTAAATGTCAGAAATAGTGGTTCTAAAAGATTGAGTGACTCTCAGTCTTGATACAACACCTGAATTCTGCTTCCAAGCACAGACATGCATACACATCAATTTAAAACTAGAAGGAACTAGAGTTACATCCGCTATGACGACCCATCTTGAGACAGAGCTAAATTCTAAAGAAATCTCACATATAGGTACTCTTGTTAAATTCCAAAAGCATCTATAGCTGATTTTTTCTTAAATCAAGCAATTTTTTTTGGTCAAGAAATAATGACATGACTCTTAGAAAGTATGATAAAAGACAAGTAAATTTTTAACATGCACTATTTTTCAAAATTCATTAAGCAACGTACATATTGAAGAATAAATTACTATCAAGACATTTTTGTGTTTGGTTTCTAAGCATTGTAATAATTAAAAAGAACTATCTCATTGGATAGTGGTTTAAACACTTCAGTAGATTTACAATGAACATGGTTTCTATTGCCATATAACCTATGAAGTTCCTTAATTTTTATTCAATTGAAATATGAAATTCAAATCCAGAAATTCCTCATCTTCTTTGTTTGTTTTTTTCTTGAGTGTCTTGTTCCGTTAAGAATTCCCTTATGCTTGAAAGCCCCTTCCAGCATCTCGTTCATTATCTGTTTTTTACATCTCATAGCATAACCCTATCTAACTCATTCCCAGTTATTTACATTTTATCCTACTCTGTGCCCTCCTCTCAGTAAACAGTTCACATACACGTGGAAACTGAACAAATCTATTCAATGATAACTTGGCCAGAGAAGAAAGAAAGAAAGAAATTAAAGACTTCCTGGAATTTAATGAAAATGTTGACATATCATACCCAAACTTATGGGACACGATGAAGGCAGTGCTAAAAGAAAAATTCATAGCACTAAGTGTCCTGGTAAATAAACTGGAGAGGTCTTACACTAGCACCTTAATAGCACACCTGAGAACAAAAAGAAGCAAACCCACCCAAGAGGAGTAAATAGCTGGAAATAGTCAAACTCAGGGCTGAAATCAACCAAATAGAAACAAAGAGAACAATACAAGGAAACAACAAAACCAAAAGCTGGTTCTTTGACAGAATCAACAAGATAGATAAAACCCTAGCCAAACTAACTAAAAGGCCCAGAGGCAGTATCCAAATTACCAAAATCAGAAATGAAAAAGGAGACATAGCAACAGAAACGGAGGAAATTCAAAAATTCATCAGATCCTACTACAAAAGCCTATACTCAAAAAAACCAGGAAAATCTAGATGAAATGGATGCTTTTCTAAAGATATACCATGTACCAAAGTTAAATCAAGAGCAGGCAAACCATCTAAACAGGCCCATATCCCATACGGAAATAGAAGAAGTCATTCCTGAACAGAACACCAATGGCTTATGCTCTAAGATCAAGAATTGACAAATGGGACCTCATAAAATTGCAAAGCTTCTGTAAGGCAAAGGACACTGTCAATAGGACAAAACGGCAACCAACAGATTGGGAAAAGATCTTTACCAGTCCTACATCGAATAGAGGGCTAAATATCCAATATACACAAAGAACCAAATAACCCTGTTAAAAAGTGGGGAACAGAGCTAAACAGAGAATTCTCAACTGAGAAAACTTAGAGGGCTAAGAAGCACCTAAAGAAATGTTCAACATCCTTAGTCATCAGGGAAATGCAAATCAAAACAATCCTGAGATTTCACCTCACACCAGTCAAAATGGCTAAGATCAAAAATTCAGGTGACAGTGGATGCTGGCAAGGATGTGGAGAAAGAGGAACACTCCTCCATTGCTGGTGAGATTGCAGGCTGGTACAACCAATTTGGAAATCAGTTTGGAGGATTCTCAGAAAATTGGACATAGTACTACCTGAGGACCCAGCTATACCACTCATGGGCATATACTCAGAAGACGCTCCAACATGTAATAAGGACACATGCTCCAGTATGTCCATAGCAACCATATTTATAATAGCCAGAAGCTGGAAACAATCCAGTTGTTCCTCAACAGAGAAATGGATACAGAAAATGTGGTACATTTACACAATGGAATACTACGCAGCTATTAAAAACGACTTCATGAAATTTGAAGGCCAATAGATGGAACTTGAAAATATCATCCTGAGTGAGGTAACTCAGTCAAAAAAGAACATACATGGTATGTACTCACTGATAAGTGGATATTAGCCCAAAAGTTCGGAATACTCAAGATTCAATTCACAGACCATATGAAGCCTAAGAAGAAGGAAGACCAAAATGTGGATGCCTCAGTGTTTCTTAGAAGAGTGAACAAAATACTCACAGGAGGAAATATTGAGAAAAAGTGTGGAGCAGAGACTCAAGGAAAGGCCATTCAGAGACTGCCCCACCTGGGGATACAACCCATATATAGCTTCCAAACCCAGATGTTCTTGTGGATGCTGGGAAGTGCTTGCTGATAGAAGCATGATAAGCTGTCTCTAGAGAGGTTCAGGCAGAGCCTGACAAATACAGAGGCGGATGCTCGCAGCCAACCATTGGACTGAGTGTGGGATCCCGGATGGAGGAGTTGGAGAAGGGACTGAAGGAGCTGAGGGGATTTGCAGCCCCATGGAGGGAGCAACAGTGTCAAGTGGCCAGACCCCCTGGAGCTCCCAGAGACTGGACCACCAACCAAAGAACACACATGGAGGGACTGATGGTGCTGGCCACATATGTGGTAGAGAAGGGCCTTGTTGACCATCAGTGGGAGGAGAGGCCCTTGGGTCTGAGGGTGTTAGAAGCCCCAGTGTAGAGGAATGCTAGGGAGGGAAGACTGGAGTGGGTGGGTGGGTGGGTGGGGGAGCACCCTCAGAGAGGCAGGGGGAGGAGGGTTGGGATAGGGGGTTTACGAAGGGGAGACTTAGAAAGGGGAAAACATTTGAAATGTAAATAAATATCCATATATATATATACATATATATATATGTGTGTGTGTGTACACACATATATACATATATACATATACATACATATATATACATATATATATATATATACACATATACATACATATATATATAAACAAAAAACCGTCCCAACCAAAAAAAGCCCAGGGCCAGAAGGATTTAGTGCAGAATTCTTCCAGACCTTCAGAGAAGACCTGATACCAATTATTCTCAAACTTTTCCATAAAATAGAAACAGAAGGAACACTACCTAATTCATTCTATGAAGCTACAATTACTCTGATACCTAAACCACACAAGGACCCAACCAAAAAAAGAGAACTTTAGACCGATCTTGCTTATGAATATTGACAGCAGATGCTGGCGAGGATGTGGAGAAAGAGGAACACTCCTCCACTGCTGGTGGGATTGCAAGCTGGTACAACCACTCTGGAATCAATCTGGAGGTTCCTCAGAAAATTGGAAATATATCTACCTGAAGACCCAGGAATACCACTCTTGGGAATATACCCAAAAGGTACCCCACCATGCCACAGGGGCACATGTTCCACTATGTTCGTAGCAGCCTTATTTGTGATAGCCAGAAGCTGGAAACAACCCAGATGTCCCACGACAGAAGAATGGATACAGTAATTGTGGTTCATTTACACAATGGAATACTACTCAGCTGTTAAAAACAATGACTTCATGAAATTCTTAGGAAAATGGATGGAACTAGAAAATATCATCCTGAGTGAGGTAACTCAGACCCAAAAGGATATGCATGGTATGTACTTATTAATAAGTGGATAGTAGCCAAAAAAAAAAAAAAAAGTACAGAATACCCAAGATACAGTCCACAGAACTCAAACAAGTTCAACAAGCTGAAGGGCCCAAGTGAGGACCTCTCACTTGGGAGAGAGAAGAAAGCAATCATAAGTGAGGAGGGAGGAGGCACCTGGGAGGGAAAGTTGACTGGGGTTGGGGAGAGAGGGAAACCTGATCTGGTAGTGGGTGAGGAAAAAGGACTGAAGTCCTGAGGCCAGCACAAAGAATGGAAACAGGCAACCTCGGGAGGTAGGAGGTTGGGGGGACCCTCCAGAATGCACCAGAGACCTGGGAGGTGAGAGACTCTCAGGACTCAAAGGGAGGGACCTTAGATGAAATGCCTGACAGTGGGAAGAGGGAACTTGTAGAGCCCACCTCCAGTAGGAAGACAGGACATCAAATGAGAGAGGGGCTTGCCATCCCACGGTCAAAACTCTGACCCATAATTGTTCTTGTCTGAAAGAACTGCAGGGATGGAAATGGAGAAGAGCCTGAGGAAAAGAAGGTCCAGCAACAGGCTCAAAATGGAATCCAGCTCAAGGGGAGGCCCCAAGACCTCACACTATTATTGAGGCTATGGAGTGCTCACAGAAAGGACCCTATCATGACTGCCCTCTGAAAGAACCAACAAGCAGCTGAAAGAGTCAGATGCAGATATTTGTACCCAACCAGTGGACAGAGAAGCTGCTGACCCCTGTGGCTGAGTTGGGTGGGTGATGGGGATTGAATGCATGACTTCATACATCCAAGGCAAATGTGTGAACACTTAGCTACATCCTGAGTCAGACATCACCCTCTTAATAACAGTCATATACTTAGAATTTATATTGCAAAACTTAACATTTAATAAATAACTTTAAAAATTCCTATGTGGGTATGTATGTTTTACTTAATTGGGCCTTTTTAAAAAAGTTTTTTATTTGCTCATTTAATTTAATTTATTTAATTCTAAATCTAGATTTAAAATCATGGGGAAAATCTAAGACTAGGCCCCCTTTCTTATGATTTGTCAATAACAGATGTGTACAAAATACTTAAACACCTAAAGTGAAGTTCATTCTACAATGACTCCCCAGTGACTGACTTGGATTTAAACATCCATGTCCCTCTCAAAGGAGTCATTCCCTGAAACACCCAGTAACCTGACTCACATACCTTTGCCACCTGTCTCAGCAGCAGTTCAGTTTTGGATGTTAGCCGCTTGTCTTCCTGGGTTTGCTGCTCTGTTCTCTATGTGCCATTTCTCATTCTAGGCCCAACACATGATATTCATTTCCAACGTTCTTTGTTGTGTAAATCAAGTATGCAAGGACTCTATTGGAATTCTCACATTTCAAGTAGCCTCTAAGACCTTTACAAAAAAAAAAAAAAATCCTTTCTTCTGCAGTTGAGCAATGTCTGCTCAGTGAGTGTCATTTTGAACATACTCTCTATATAGGTATCTAAAGTGCCTTCTACAGACATGTTCTCCTTATGTATATGAATATTATGTGATTATATGTATGTATATAATATATATATATTCACTTCATACTAGACTGTATCTATAATTGAGATATATTGAAGAACAACTGGTAAAGATTAATATAGTTTTGTTGATTTAATATAATTTAGAGATCTAATTTTTGTTATCCTAAGTATATATTTTCTATTAAAGGCTATCAACATTATTTGATCACGTTATCATCTCTTTTTAAATGATAAGCATGATTGAATTAACTTGATTTTTCCCATGAGTTTGCATTTCATTGTACTGCCTTTCATGTGAATTCTATAATCTACTTATTCCTCTTTAGCTGTCCATGCTTTGTACCCGAACCACACCTCCTTCCCAGCACACTTCCACTCAGCACAGACACCTACTACCTACTACACTTGTCCTCAGTTCTTTGTTTTTGTGTCTTCACAGCATAGAAGCCACGGAGAAGAGAACTCCTCACAGGTTCATTCAAAGAAAATGGATCCATGTTGTCATCCTCAATCAGTCTCAGCTTGAAAATTCAAATCTACCTTAAGCCAATTCAAGTAAACACCTAATTCTTTCCTACCTGATGCACTGAATTGTAAGTCCTGGATAAAACCTTTTGGCTTGTATTCGTGATGCAGTACCCTCCACTGTGACGCAGTACCCTCCACTGTGACGCAGTACCCTCCACTGTGACGCAGTACCCTCCACTGTGACGCAGTACCCTCCACTGTGACGCAGTACCCTCCACTGTGCAGAGGACAATAATGGTGCCATGCATTCACATCAGCTTAGTTGCCACAAACTAAGAGATAGGAATTCTCACACATATTCCACCACAGTTTTCATGAGAGAAAATTTTCAGGGGATATTGATTAACAGTCAAATGGATGGTTAGTTGTTTAAATAGAATCAACAGTATTGATAATGTCCTGTGTGTGCCTACTGTGGTCTGTAAAGTCCATAGAAGCCTGAAAATGGAATGGGACAGGAATTGTACTTAGACTGTTTGCTTTAAAACCTTACGTTTTCCTTCATTAGCCATGTGACTTTAATGGTATGAACTCCATTCACCAAAAATGCACATATTGAAGCCCTGGCTTCAATATAACTTTATTTGGAGATATGGCCTTTAAGGAGATAGTTAAGTTGAATGATGACATATGGAAGTCTTGATCTGATAGACTGATATCTCTGTAAGGAAAGAAGATGCCAAGAAGATGCCAAGATCTCTCTTTCTCCCTCCCTCCCCCCTCACTCTCTCTCTCTCTCTCTCTCTCTCTCTCTCTCTCTCTCTCACACACACACACACACACACACACACACACACACACACATGTAAGGCCATGTAAAGATATAGACAAATCACCTTAGACAAACCTAGAAGAGCTACTAACCACTTCACTGTGAAGCCATTCACTGGGGCCTGTACCCTTGTGATTGAGAGCCCTTCAGTAATACTGAGATAACTCTGTCAAGAGTTTAACTCTGTGAAGTCCGGGCAGTTTAAGTATTCTCACATAAAGCTTGTTGTCCTTGCTAACTCTGGTAACTCCAAAGAGCTGTAGTCATAATTGATGAGGCTTTTTACAGGGTTATTTATTAATTAAAAAGACAATTTGCCCATGGCTAGGGAGTAATAGTTATTAATTAGTAGTCAATTAATAAGGTTACATCCTTACAGAAAAGATAGGAAGAGAATGTGAAGAAGGCACAGAATGTCAATAAGGTATTGGAAAGTGACAATAATGTGTCTTTCACTGCATCTTAAGTACAATTTTCCACAGGATCTGCCTCTAATGAGGTAGCATTGGTTCTCTATAACTCTTACTTTTATCACTATACTACTTCCTGTTCAATCGAGGTGGGTTTTCTTCAGGGGATGGATTTTCAAGCCACACATGATAAATAGCTCTGTTTACTTTCCTTTTTTTTCCTTTCCCATCGATAATCTCAGCATACAAAGCTCATCTGGAACACATTTGTGTATTTTTGTGGGAAGGATCATTGACCACTGAAAGCCTGTAGTCTTAATTATAAGAAACCACACACGCATGTCCTCCACCTTGAGTGACTAACTGCCCCTTGGTGGCTCACTGCCATGCCTTGCGCCCTGCTGCTCAGATTGTACAGCAGGATTTGTACAATTTTCTGTGTTGGCGTCATCAGGATCATCTACTTCCCACCATTTCCTTTTCTCCCTTTGCATCCTGTCACAGCTGGCAAGCCTCGTTCCTTAAGGCTTGTTATCTCCACCATTCTCCCCAAGTGACTAAGACTAGCAAATGTTTGCTAAGGCTGGACTCAGAGTCCTGCAGAAGTAAATTCTGAAGTCATTTAAACATTCGTGTGCTCTCTCAGCTCAACAAATTAACCATGTTTACCCTGCCGACCATAGTGTCTGGAGTTCCATGAAGTTTTTTTTTGTTCAGGTTTACATTGGTAAAGCTTCTCTCCAGCCTCTCTTCTCAAGATCACTTTGTGAAAAGCACTTCCCTTTCCCACAGTTGTTCATCAAGGTCAGCTTTGCTGCCAATAGCGCCTTCATGCCTCCTTACCGAGACAGTGACTCAGCTGACTTATTTTTGTATTTTCATACTTCAGGCCATTTTATATTGCTGCCACCTATTTTCTAAGTCATTTTTACTGTTTGCTCTAAGTTTTTAAATCCAAATTATATGCATTAATTACATCTATATTGGAAACATTTGTTTTGCTTTTACCTATGTTCAAATTTTTATAAGGTATCTTAGTGGCCTGATACTTTGAAAGTAGACTAAGGCTTACCAATCTTTAATAAGACATCACTTTTTAAATATTGCTCATTTAAGAGACATTTAACACTCTTAGAATTGTCTATCAATATTATATTTTTATTTCTAAATTCTAAATATTCATCTCTCCCTCCATCTATCTATCTATCTATCTATCTATCTATCTATCTATCTATCTATCAACCAGGTTTTCTATTACTTTCACCATTTTCTTCACTTTGATAAATACAGTTCTGAATAGCCGTTGGTTGGCTAGTTGTCTCAGTTGTCTGTGAGCATATGCTATTATCTAGTATTCTGGGGGTGGGAGTAGAGAAGCATCTGAGTATTATCCAGGCACCAAATCTGTGATGTCTTTTTTATGTTTGGCCTTTACTTGTGTTTCTATATATGCATCTTGGATACTTTGAATGTTTAGTGTTGATGTTATTTTATGTATACAGAAGAAATGACACAGATAGGACAAACTGTTCACATGTATTGTGCACCCAACTTTTAAAATATTCATCTTAACATAATTGTCATACATTTACCAAAAATTAAGAGGTTGATATTGGTATAAGATTTTTAATTGAACTTAACACCAATGTTCTTGTTCTGTTCTAGTACCTAATCCAGAATCCAATGATGTTGGCCAGTTTTATGCTACTGTAGCAATTACTTTGGATGATTATCTTATGAAGATAGAAAGTGTATTTAGAAGGTTTCCTCAGTCCACGATCAGTAGGCCCCACTGTTCTGGACCCATGACAGGTAATTACAGTGGGGAGGACATGATCGAGCAAAACTTATGGTTTGGCCTGTAGATAAGCAAGTAAGGAACATGACAGGATCCCCAGTCTTCTAATTCATTCCCCAAAGACAATAAGACACCACACAAGGCTGTAACTTAAAGTTTCTGCAACCTTCCAGTTGTTCCAAGCTGGGCTTTTCAAACATTCACCAAATAAACTCCAGCACCACATTCATTTAGTTGTAATGTCATTTTTGGTTGCCTTTGTTTGCTGACAGTTTTTCTGTTTTTCCTTCTTTTCATGACCTTCACACTATCTACTTATTTAG
Organism: Uromys caudimaculatus; assembly: GCA_028551405.1. NCBI lineage: Eukaryota > Metazoa > Chordata > Mammalia > Rodentia > Muridae > Uromys > Uromys caudimaculatus. Next base: position 65,099,845 of record CM052705.1, on the reverse strand, counting down.
TATTTTTTGTTATTTGTTGTAAACTTTTATCTTTATTATACAGGATTATAAAGTAGATATTTACTTGATTCCACAAGTTACAGTCTTAATTCATTGCTTGGCCACTATGTGTTCTTTCTATTCATTCCTGTGTACTTTGGGTATATTATCATTCTTTAAATTAAGCTATTTCATTTTTAATTTATTTTTAGATTTATAGAAAAGCTGTGGTGATTGTTCAAGTATATCCCCTTATAGACACCATTCACCTCATTCTGTCTGTTTTTACCATAGGATTATTTACTGATTCCAGATTTTGCCAGTGTTTTTCATATATGTCCTCACTGTTGTCCCAGAATCCAATCCTGTGTACTATATTACCTTCAGTCTCCATGTCTATCCATCTCCCTTGGTTTTCTCTTTTCTTAGTCTGCCTGTGTTTGATGATCTTGACAATTTTGAGAAATACTAGCCAGAGATCCTGCAGAATGCCCCCTGTGTGGTTTTGTTTGATATTTTCCCCATGACTAGAATATAGTCATATGTTTGGCAAAGAATACCATGAAGCCAGCATGCCCTTCTCTTTGCATTGTGTTAAAAGGTGCCTGGTGTCTGCATAGACTCACCTGTGTAAGCTGCTGTTAGCCAGATCTTTCTACTCTGTTCTCTGGAATCTACTCACAGAATACAGGCCAACTTAGAGAGAAGAGGGCTAGGAGTCAAGATTATTTAAAAATTTCCTGGAATTTTTTTTATTTTTAGTATTGAGAAAATAATTGAATTGCAACATTTTCCCTTTCAGCCTTCTTATATACCTCCCATGTTCAAATTCATCGCTTTCCCCTCTAACTGTAATTGCATCATATATGTATTTTATATGCATATATATTCCTAAATGTAACCTGTAAATCCAATTATCTCAAAACATGTATGCATCACATATTTCTAACAACCCAAGCTGTGCTCATTTGGATCACTTCCTTTCAGATACACATGTGGTAAGTTTCTTCTGGTTTTCATCCTTAGAGTTTATGTTTTTTCTGTCCTGTTGCCTGTATTTATTCCATGTGTGGCTTCAATTTCAGCATTGCAGTTTTCTTTCTGCCCATTTGACTCCCCTTTGCCGTGTCACTCAGGACTATTAGAGCTCCAGGACTACTCTCTGCTCTCACTTTACCTGTGTGCAGTCTATAGCTACTTTCCTAGCTTCTTTGTTCCTAAATTGTAGTCTGGACAGACCTTGCTTTGGAGCACACTCACCTAGGAGTAGCATGGTGTTCTCCCCTCCCCCACCCCGCCTTAGCTACAGCTGCTGTTTATCTCACTCCTCTGTTTTCTTTCTCTCTTCCACCTACTCTACCATCTGGAAATCAGTGTTTTGTTTTCTCCATTTTCTCTCCCTCGCCCTGATTTTCTAAGGTTCTCCTTAAATTCATGTTGGTGCATATTACCTGCTTAACAGTTTGACATATCTCCCCTCTTCATTATAACACACCCTTACTGTAGCACACTTCTCCCCTTTTCTCCATTCTCTGTCTGTCTATCATCTATCCAGCTATTATCTATCTATCTATCTATCTATCTATCTATCTATCTATCTATCTATCTATCTATCTCCTATTTCATGAACACATTTTATTTCCATACCAGAGCTTACTAAGTTTGCTTTAAGCAAGTTATGTTTTTGGTCTCCATACTTTGAAACATAAATAATAATTAATAGTTATAATAATTTCTAAGCCAAAGCCACCGTTATTCCTGAGCACCCAGACTGTGCCAGCTGCTGTACCTCTACCTCATATTCACGAAACTTCTAAAGATCTATAGGATATTGTGATCACATCTCTTTAACAGGAGAGAAACCAAGCTTCAGATTTTCAACTAGCTCACAGATTTACACTGTTAATTTTAAATCTTCCAAATCATTACTCATCATTTAATTCCAGGTGCTTTGGTTGGTTTTTTTGGATGCATTCCATAAGAAGATTGATTTTAATATTATAAACAAATATATAACTTCCTAAATTTTATGACTGTTTCCCATTAATTAATTTATTTATTCACCTTACATCCCAATTGCAGCCTCTCTCCTCCCAGTGCCCCATCACATTTCCCTTCCTCCATCCCCTAACTCCTTTTCTGAGAAGGGGAAGGTCCCCCCTGGGTACCAATCCACTCTGGCACATCAAGTCCCTGCATATCCTTCCCCACTGAGGCCAGACAACTGTTCCCCAATTAGGAGAACAGAATCCACAGGCAGGCAACAGAGTAGGGGACAGCTTCCACTCCAGTTGTTGGGGGAGCCACATGAAGACTGAGCTACATATCTGCTACTTATGTGGAGGTGGCTAGGTTATCTAGACAAGCCTGGTGGTACCTCTCTAGAGCCTCATTAGCTCTCTTGATAGCCTTTGAATTTTTAGCACATTTAAATGAAAACATTTGCTTTGCGTGAAACCTGTCTTTTTGCTGTAAATTTTTAAGGCTTCCATAAAACCCCACAGTTTTGGTTCTAATAAATGAGGTTTTACCTGCATTACTGTGTGTAGTTTCCTAACATCTCTTTGCAGAAGACACTGTTACTATTTCCTGTTATACATATAAGAAATGGGATTTTTAAGGAATGATTGTAACCTGGTAAGTACGATTACACAAAGTAGTAAGTAGTCAAGGTGAAATTTTTAACTCATGTTGTCTAACTCAGAAGCTACAGTCTGAGTGAACATCATGATGCTTCTAAAAGCTCCAGCTGTGGGTGTATTTCTCCCCACTAGATAAGTCAAATACATTATCTGTTTCTTTTACATTTCATCCTGAGCCTCAACTAAGAGTTATCATGCTGTGAATAAAACTTTGATTATGTCTTCATAAAATCAAATGAAAACTTTTCATTTAGAAAACATCATTTATCGTACTCTGAGACTATGATATCATGATTATCTCTGGGCTGTTGAAAAGAGCTAGTCATAATGGAGCTGTAAGATTTTAAACAGGTATTAGTCACAAGGAAAAGAAATTTCAGTATTCTGCTCTGATTCACACATTCTGGGTAATAAAATGAAGACAGTCACGTTAACCACTGTTTTATTTCTCGGTGCCATTTTCTTACAGATTTCCGAGGATCGGTAATTGGCTGGATGTGTTCCTTCACCTTGCATCTTGAAACGTCGTTTCCATGAGTGTTAAAGGGATGCTTGAATGTATTCATTTGCCTGGAAGATTGTGGCATTCAGTATTAGGCATAATAAGTGAGCCAGGGCTAAGACTTGAAAATCTTGAAGATTACAAATACACTCTTACTAGGGAACTGACCATAATTAGATTTAACTTTATTACAACCAAATAATTCAAGTTTCTAAAGGGAAAAGAGCCTGGAAATTATTTAAAAATTTTAATTGCACCCAAAAATATAAAATTAAATCTTCCAGGATTCCAGAAGGCATCACGAACTAAAGAATTTGTAGAAATAAAACACCAGAGGTAAGTTAAGCATGTTTTTACAGTGGTTTGCTTTTGGATTGCTGTATTTATTGTTCCTATTGCAGAAAACAGGATAATGGCAAAACGTCTGAAATATAGTGAAATATGGGTAATATGCTGTCCTCCAAAAGTCTTCTGAACGATCACTCCTCCGTCTAAATGAAGACTCAGGCTTTGCATCTTAGCTTTCAAATCTCACTGCAATGAAATATGAATGTATCTTTATCTAAGGCTTTGCATACTGTTCCTTTTAGGTGCTTCAAGTCTAGGATATTGCCAACCATATCAATATCATTTCACAATGTAATATGGCTGTTTCTGACAACAGTGCAGCTGAGATGCAAATGGATTGATGTTAATTTTGCATACCTATGCATGATATAGACTTCAAAGGATATAAAACTACATGGATTAAAAGAAGCTCTTCCTCCCTCTGACCTTTGTGCTCCAGATACAACTACTGTGCATTTCTTATCTGAGCATCCAGAGGTGCTCTGCTGCCTTCCGGAAGTAGAATCATTTCAAATGTGACTCTGGTGAAACATCTTCATTAAAAAAAAAGTCACTTGAGCTAGGCTTGATGGAACATGCCTATAATCCTAGTACTTGAGGAACTGAGGCAGGAAGATTACACATTTAAGCAGGTCTAGGTTACACAGTGAGACATTGTCTCAAAGAAAATGATCAATTTTACTGAGCATAATTACATACATATTTAAGAAAGATTAAGTCAAATAAACTTTCAATGATAGTAAGTTTAGGGTCACATGACCAGTATTAAAGCCTAATTTTAGAGCATTTCCATCATTTCTAAAATATTCTTGGTAGTCATTTTTTGTTTTTATTCAAGCCCCAGGAAACCACCTACATATTTTGTGTTTTTATAAATGTCTGGAGTTTTTGTCCAAATATAATCAAGCAATATGTAGTCTTTTGTGACTGGCTTCTTTCACTCAGCTTTATGTTTTCAAGGTTCACTCACATGGCAACATAACAATAATTCTTGCAGATGTCATGCACCATTCTTTTTATTTTATATCCACGGTTTTTAATTTAGCCCATGTTGACACCAACTTAAATATCAACACATCTGAACTCCTCCAAGTGAAATAATTCTGAAAATTCCACTCACTGAGTTTTATGGTAAATTTTCCTGACAATTCCCTAGGAAGGCAGAAGAGTGTATGTGAATAATCTCCTTAGTCAGCTAGTTGAACCCCTTGATAGGCATTTGCTTTCTCCTATATTTTTAGATCCATACATTGGGTTTTCAATGCTCAGAAGCAGGCTTCTTAGATCACTATTGATCCCTTTCCTTTATATCTTGTTTAATTATCTTTCTCCTTATCAGGATCAACAAATTTTCCTCCTTCATTTATATAGAGAATATTAGTAATCTTTATTTGCTACAGTTCTGAAGGGCTGGAGCATCCTTCAATCCTCTAATGACTTCTCAAAGTATTTCTTTCTAATACAAAAATAGTCCCTCAGAAGTTCTTTTATTGTTGAGAATTGTTTTCACTCTCCTGGGTTTGTTTGTTTTTCCATATGATGTTGAGAATTGCTCTTTCCATGTCTGTGAAAAATTGTGTTGGAATTTGGATGGGGATTGCATTGAATATGTAGATTGCTTTTGGTAGAATGGCCATTTTTACTATATTAATCCTACCAATCCATGAGCATGGGAGATCTTTTCATCTTCTGAGTCTTCTTCAATTTCTTTCTTCAGAGACTTGAAGTTCTTGTCATAGAGATCTTTCACTTGTTTGGTTAGAGTTACATCAAGATATTTCATATTATTTGTGGCTATTGTGAAGGGTATTGTTTCCCTATTTTCTTTCTCAGTGAGTGTATCATTTGTATAAAGGAGACTATTGATTTGTCGGAGTTAATTTTACATCCAGCCACTTTGCTGAAGTTGTTTTTCAGGTGTAGGAGTTCTCTGGTAGAATTTTGGGGGTCATTTATATACACTATAATGTCATCCGCAAATAGTGATACCTTGACTTCCTCCTTTCCAATTTGTATCCTCTTGATCTCCTTTTGTTGTCTAATTGCTCTACCTAGAACTTCAAGAACTATATTGAATAAATAGGGAGATAGCAGGCAGCCTTGTCTAGTCTCTGATTTTAGTGGGATCGCTTCAAGTATCTCTTCATTTGATTTGATGTTGGCCGTTGGTTTGCTGTATATTGCTTTTATTATGTTTAGATATGTGCTTTGAATTTTTAATCTCTCCAGGACTTTTAACATAAAGGAGTGTTGAATTTTGTCAAAGGCTTTTTCAGCATCCAATGAAATGATCATGTGATTTTTTAAAATTTGTTTATATAGTGGATTACTTTGATGGAGTTTCATATATTAAGCCAATCCTGCATCCCTGGGATGAAGCCTATTTGGTTGTGGTAAATGATGGCTTTGACATGTTCTTGGATTCTGTTTGTGAGAATTTTATTGAGTATTTTCGCATCGATATTTATAAGTGAAATTGGTCTGAAGTTCTCCTTCTTTGTTGGGTCTTTGTGTTTGGCACTAAGTAGGCCTTCAGTAGGTGGTATTTTGTTATCTTCACATTTCTCTAGAGCAACAGTTCTTAACCTGTGGGTTACTATCCTGTTGGCAAACCTCTGTCTCCAAAAATAGTTATATTACAACTCATAATGATAGCAAAATTATAGTTATGAAGTAGCAATGGAAATAACTTTGTGGTTAGAGTCACTACAACATGAGTATAGGCTCTAGAGAATAATCAACTACTTTTTTATACCCTCATTTTAAAAACTACTTTCTTTCAATAGTGGATAAACATATTCTAAGATACTCATTAAATGGACTAAGTTCTCAGTCTTCATAGGCAAATGATTATGAAATCCTTATTATAACTTTGTGATAGAACAATCAAATCATTGGTATTGAAGACTTCAACTGGTCTAGGATATTGACAGTGGAGACAGCTGCACCAACAAACATCATTAAAAAGGGGCAGGTGATTAATTTGGAGTTTACAGTATACCAGAACATGTTGTAAAAGAACACGTAATATCGACTTTAATTGCTTTTTATAACACTGTACCCTTTGAAATTCACAGCTTCCCCTTGAAGTAAATAGGATTTCTGTGACTAACTCCATGATGAGAGATGTGTCCAAAGCTTAGAAAGATAATAAATCTGAGACATTTTTCCCTTTAAGTGATAATTCAGGTGAAAAGAAATATAAATGTAAAAAGATAAAAATGATTTAATGTAAAGCATAAGTAGTTACTATGATTGTTTTTATATTGCTGCAGACTAAAAAAGAAAATCAGAGCCCCAAATTTTCCATCAATAGTTCAAAGCAAAATATGTAATCCTATTACAAAAGGCTTCAGAAGGAAACCATAGTTCTTTTCCTACATAAGAATCTGCTTTTCCTCTGGAGCTGTGCAATAAGTTATACTGAGCTTAGAAAGTGACCTCTAATCAAGACCTACAGAATATCTTTAGGTATGTGAATTTCCAGGGCCAGATTTCCCACAAAATTGGCTCAAGTCCTTGCCAAAAGAAGGTAACTATGATCTGTCAAACCTTGATTACAGATACAGAACTAACTACTGGAGTTGTGTGGACCACAATTCTTCTTAGCTTTAACGCCATATCTTGAGAGTATAATTTGAGGACCTGGGACTTTCATAATGTTCATGAACTTCTATGCTGTTGAGACATATTCATTTATCTTCACAGTTCTTCACTTTGCAAGTGAGCCCAGATCATCAGTTGCAGGCACCAGTAACAGTTCAGAGTGAAATCAATTCTGAAAGTCTATTTAAATCATAGTTTTAGTGAACTTTTATCAGTACATACCTTGGAGCCTCTGGCCTTTGGTTAAAAATGTATGTATTTCATTTATGAAAATTATCTGCATTATTTCCAAGGTTATAGTATCAGTTTTATATTTCAGAAATGAAAGACCTTACAATCTTGTGAGAATAAATTTACATAGAGATGATTAATAAAATTCTCCTGTATCTTTCCGTCAATAGACGTTCTGAATAATTCTCAATATATATCCTAAAAACAAAACTGAAATATCCAGTCAGCATTTAGAAAGCTTTATGAAACAAAGTTAAAGACATAAGAGCTCAACACTGATTGATGCCTGACAACTTAGTTTGGTTTAAAACATTCATAGGAAAAAAAATCTAAATTCAAATCTTTTTTTGTATTATGTAGCAGAGGATTATGCTAGAAGTTTTATAAAATTGTCGACAGAGTTGTCTATGTGTTTTTCTGAGCAAGATCTTCTCATTCTACTTTCTACCGAAATATTCAAGTGTAGCTCAGTGATGATTGCAACTCTTTCCACTTGTCTGAGACTAGGAGTATAAGTGGAAAAGAAAAGTCTGTCCATACAGAAGCATCATGTGCTATCCTATGGCTGTCTCTGTGCATCCTTCAGCTGATAGAAATTTTGAGTATAACTTTAGGATTCAGTGGGAAGGAGATGTTCCAATTTCTACATGACAGGATTACAGGGTTTTGAACAACACTAGGCAATGACTACAAGCTGAGTTGTGTTCTCCTCCCCGATTCATATACTGAAACCCTAAGCCTACTACTTCAGAATGTGAAAGTATTTACAAATAGCATTTTAAAAGGTAATTAATTAATGAGGTCATTAAATATATATTTATATAGCTACACATACATTCCTGTAATTTGGGTCTTCTGGGGGGAGATGTAACACACATATGTGTCTTCTCACCCCAGAAAGGGAATTCATGACAGACCAAATTAATGATTGCACTGAGATCTGACTTGGGGAGTCAGTGAGTTTTACTGGGTAAGTTTCTAAAGGGAATATGGGTTAGGGTTACTTTCAGAAGTAGAGATGACTCCAAAAAGCAGCAGCAGCAGCAGCAATAGCAAAAGCCCCACTCCAACACAAGCCAAGACTTATCAAAGCTTCAAGCTGAAGATCTTTGGACAGTTTTCACAACACTGGAGCTCTTCATACACTTTGCAGGCTGCCCTACATTCCAAAAGTCACCTTCACAAGCTTGGCTACGCAGAGGCATCTCCATAGCAGCTGTCCCCTTCTTTTATGAAGCTGAGGAGGGGCCCTTTGAGAATCTTGCAAGGTCTCACTTTTTTCTGACAGATTTTGTTTAACTTCGTGAGCCTCATGAGATCCCTCTTCCTCTAATTCTAGAGAGAATGTTTCAAAATGAAGAAAATACATATACAGCATAGATCTAACTCAATTTATGGCACAGATACACACCAACGGAAGGCTGTGAAAACAGAAATAAGAGAACTCTCTTATGCTGTCAAAGAATAAAGACCCAGAAGAAACCAGTCCTGCTGACCCTTAGTGTTAGATTTCTATTCTCAGGATTGTGAGAAAATAAATGTTTGCTGTTTATCCCCCCTTGTCTGTAGTGCTTTGTTTTTGATAAATTCAATACATCAAAAAATTCCCCCTTCTCTCTCTCTCTCTCTCCCTCCCTCCCCCCTCACATACACACACACACACACGCACACAGAGATTACTTTAGAAATCTATAAACATATTTACAAATATCTCCCAATTGTCATTGGTTCTCTTGTTACTTCTGGCCCCTCACCCATCCAAATTCAAAGGTGTTCTGTACAACCCACTGGCCAAAGTGCTGCTGAAAGAATACATAAACACTATTACTTACCCTGTGATCCCAAAGAGATGAAGTTTTTCTCCTACTTGACAATACATCAGAGTTAGGAAGCATGCTGGCTACTTTAAAATCTATATTCCATCACTTTATTGTCTTTAAGTGGGGGCAAGTAACTTACCCCAATTTTTTCATAGTAAAATAGGAATACTAGGGCCCAGAGAGATGGCCAGCAATTAAGAATGACTCCTGCTCTTTCAGAGAAACCTAGTTTAGTATTCAAGTCAGGTGACTCACAGCTCTCTTTAATCCCAGTTCCAGACACAGGGGGTCAGACACCTCTAGACTTCGCAAGTACATGTACTTATGTGCACACAAGCCTCCACATCATTAAAAGTAATAAACAAAGGTTTAAGATATTTAAGAGAGAAATTGGAAATTGGGGGAGTCTTTAATGTAAATGAGGAGGGAGGTCAATACAGAATTAGAGAGAGGGGCAAGATTAAATAGCAGTAAAGATGTCTGAAAAAGTAAGGAATCATGTTATTACATATGTACCTAAAATTACATATAATACATATAAATCTATGAATAAACATATATAGTTTCAATGAAAGTTTTCCATTTAGGCAGACAGTTGTCCCCTAAAATCCAAAACTATACAACAGAACCCCAGTATCAGGCATGAGAAACTCCTCTTTGAGTTATGGATCAGGAGAGTCCAAGAGACACCCAAAACATTATGGGGTTTTACTGCTGCACTTGAAGGTCTGCCAGAGATTGAAAATAAGGCCCTACTCTAAAGACATCTTTCCTTAGGACACAATGTCCAGAGGACCTGAGCTGCATTTGACATGAAATCTTCCTATCTGAGGATGAGTTTTCACACTACTGGAAAGTGTCACGCAAGCTCCAAGGGAGGTATTAATAGTCCTACTGAACTGTTATGCCTGTGAACAAAAACAATGACCAGAATGGCACAATAACCCTAGTGGTACAATAGTGGCACATGTTTCTTGGTGGTAAGGTACAGCTCTCTAATGGGACTTGTTAAGGCTTGCTCATCAGGAGGGAAATTGTGCCTGATACTGGAAAGTTAGCCAAACTACATGAAACTAGTAAGGTCATGGACCTTGGAGGAGAACCTGCAACTATCACTTTACTAACTACATTGTAGATATTTAAACTTATAACCACAGATAAATACGGCTCTTGCCCCTCAACAAAGAAATTTCTCTTTGCAACAGAGACAACAAAAAACCCATAACTGATCATGTGGTGCCCATCCCCAACTGATCCTTCTGTAACTGCAGCCAAGGCACATGGAGTTTGTGGAAGAGCAGTAGAATGCTTGTGAGAGACAGAGGTAAAGGAAGTCTGCTATAGGACTGTACCCCATAGGAATGTCAGGGAAACTACATGCATGAAGTCTCGACAACATGGGCACCTAAACAAGTTCTGAGTGAGGATAACATCAACAGACATGCTAACGTGGAAGGGGGAATCTTACAGAGCCCCGCTTCCTGACAAATATCTATAGTCACCTAATTCCTGAGAGAAGGAGAAAATAGTCTTCCCCAGGGAAAAGTTTCCTAATTAGTTATCAAAGACCAAATGATCAACTCCAAATTATATAGATACAAATAACGTTATATGGAGTGAGCATATTGAAGTTATATATTTAGGAATACACACACACACACACACACACACACACACACATATATATATATACATACACACTCCTATTTGACATATATTAGCAATACATATTTCTAAATATCTAAATATAATATATATTATATATAAATATATAAATGTAAAAGAAATTAAAGAGAAAGAGGCCAGAAGCCACAAACTGGAGAGGGGGTGCATAGGAGGACCAGGAGGGAGGAAATAAAAAGAGGAAATAATGTAATTATAATTTCCAAAAAACCTTTTAAATTATGTTTTTTATTGTGCTATTGATATTCGTATGCCACTTTGAAGGCAAACAATAAAGGCAAAGTTATGCTTTAATAACGATGTGTGTGTCAAGTTGAGAAGAAGTTAGTTTTTGTTAACATGACACATGTTAGGATCATCTGGAAAGAAAAAACCCCTCATTTAAAAAATAAAAGCCTCCATCAGATTTTCCTGGAGCAAGCTTGTGGGTCATTTTCTTTGTTAATAATTGACACAATCCCCAAGTCCACTATGGGCAGTCCTGACCTTAGGCAGGTCTTTCTAGGTCATATAAAAGAACAAGATGAGAGAACCATGGTGAGTAAGCAAGGAAGGAGCATTTCTCCATGGCCTTTGCTGCAGTTCCTTCCTCTAGGTTCCTTCCTTGAGTTTGTGCCCTGATTTTCCTTCATGATGTAAACTCTGAGATGAAATAAAACCTTTCCTTCTCAGGTTGCTTTTGGTCATTATTTTGCTGGACCCTGTAGGCTCATCAGGAGGGAGTAGTGCTACTAGGAGTCATGGCCATGTTGAAGGAAGTATGTCACTGGGGAGTGTGGGCTTTGAAGTTGCAGACACCCAGGCCATGCCAGTGTCTCTGTCTCTAATACTGCTGACTGCCAATCCAGATGTAGAACCCCCAGCTACCTCTCCAGCACCACGTCTGTCCACAAGCTGACATACTTGCTGTCATGATGATAATGGAGTCAATCTCGAAACTACAAGTCAGTCTCAGTGAAATGTTTTTCTTTATAAGGCCTGCCCTAACTAAGACAGTCATTTTGTTTATCACAGAAATAAAAAGCAAAATAGGACAGTGTCTTTATATCTGGTTGTGTTTGTTTTAATGAAATAGTGTCCTGATGCTTGGTGCATTTGTGTTTAGAACTTTGATATCATCTTGATGGATTGTTCAAATTTGTAACTTCTACCCAATTTTTAAAATCATTACCATCCTAAATTTCTTCAGAGATTTAATATTTAAAGCACTATGCAACTACATATAGTATATATTATTTGTATTTTGATATAGAGTCTCATTGTGTAGCCTTGGCTAGCTGGAAATCACAGAGATCCACTTTTCTCTGCCTTCTAAGTGTTTGGAATTAAAGAGTGCACATAGAACTTTATTCATGTTAAGTAGCGTATTTTCTGTGTTTTGCAGCATTCTTAGTGCAAGGCATATAAGATGTCTCAGCAAGTATTTATTGGAGGAATAGAAAGGTTATCTCAGATAAATGTCATCTTTTTGTCAGATACCAATAAAGGGAATAAATAAGTATATATACACACAACAGAGAAGGCTAATGGGCAGGAAATTTATATGAATCAAAACTTACTATGTGGATATCAATATTATTTTCTGACACATTATAATACATGTTCCTCATTATAGAAAGCTTTTTTGTGAACTTTCACATTTATATGAATGTAAATGTCTACAAGCTTTATGGTTTAATAAGTCATTTAGTTCTTTCCACAGGTAATATATTTTATATATTCATATAGAAAAATTAAATGTCTTTTAAATTGTTCAAACATGATCACAGTATTCCCCACATTAGAAATGGATGGCAGATTTAGGAACTATATAACAGATTTGGAGCTACATCTAAGAATAAATCCAAAATCTAATTCCTGTAATTATTTTAATGTACTTCCTAGTTAATACTATATTTTCTTGGGAAATAGATAACATGTTCATACTTATTTGGAATAAAAGTTTTGGGAAGTAATAGTTTCATAATAAGAGTTTGCTTTATAGAAAACCTTGTACTTAGTTTTGTAAATTGCTAACTATATCTTGCTTAATTTTAGTATAGAGAAATAGACTAAGACTAGGTGTAGTTTTGGCTTAATAGTACATTACTAGTGCAACAAAACTATTAAAAATTGATTATAAAACTAATTTAATAAAGCAAATGCTTTCATAGGTTATTTTATAATATAAAATTTGGATAGCTTTTATTCTCCATTCCTGGGAGATGAACACTTGGTTATTTCCTAAACAGTAGAAATCTGCTTCTTATTCATGGTGGGTCTCTAAGTAGTTTGTTAGCAATATGATTCAGGATGATTATGGACAAGAAAACAGTCATGGGCTTAGATGTTGAGGGCTGTGGGTAACATGTGTATGAGCAAGCTCTCCCAGGAACAGAAAGAAGCTGGTGATTGAGTTCAACCTCCGGGTCAATGATGAAGTCAATACTGGAACCCAAGAATAAACCTCTAGATCCCAAAGGTGAGTGTCTATTATCACACCTTCATGTGCCAGGCAGTGATGTGCTTTCTCAGGGAAAGGAGCAAGATTTCCCCTGTGGCTGCTTCTGATCTGCATCCTTTTTGTTTAACAGAACTTTCATGCACTTGGCAAGTCATTCTAATGATATATCAAGCCAAAAGGACAGAACAAGATTAACCAGGGACTCTGAATTTGTAGCTAATTCCTGAAATGACAGCAATCTAGTCACTTGGTGGATGTGACTCTAGCCCAGAAGCTTGGCTAACTCATGGTGTTTGGTATCAGCAGTCACTGTAACTTTATTTCCCTAACTCTAACGAAATAATTACCAGTCTCTTAGTGACTTCTGCTTGACATTAATGCTTTAAAGTAAAAAGACACTTTTCCTTTGCTAGAAGGAGACAGTACTTTAAAAGTGACAAATTCATTCACATGATTCATTTTGTGAGATAAATGGATTGTCATGGTCCCCTTGGAAAGACATGTAATGAGAGAAATTCAGCCACATCTAAAATATATAAGGACTTTTCTTTGACTCTTCAAATGAATATAAAATAGAAAGGCTGATAAGGGGAAGCTGTAACTCATGATGATTTCCATAGGATTGGGGAAAATAGTTTATCATGGTTCCATTAGGAAAATATAAAATGTGTAAAGTCTCTGTGAGTCTCCAAAAGACCTCTAAATTTACTTCATAAATGAATTTACTGTCAAACAACAGTTGAAATAATCCTCAATATAGTTCTTTTCCTCTAAAAGATACTCTTGGATAACTGATTAAATGTGGCTTTGAGGGATTTAAGTAAAAGAATTCTGTGTCTCTTTCATATTTTAATACATTAAGATTGTCACAAAGAAAATCAAACAAAATAGTCCTATTTTCCTTCCCGTGGTTATAATATTACATCACTCATATTGGAAATCATGTTTCTCTCCTATACTTTATGTCATCCTCTCAGTGACTTTGCAGTGGTCACATTTAATTAACATGGCTTTATACTCTATCATGCACCTTCCTACAGTGTGGGTTGTGATCTTGGAACAGAATGTCCAATAACCATGGCAACAGTAAAAGCCTTCTGAATGTTCAATGGCCGAACATTAATTAAAAACAAAACATGTAGTGAATAACGGGCTCTGGGGCAGAACTCTGTGTGCTGCTTTGTCTGCCTTCTGGAGCCATGGTTCTGAACACACATGTACACTTTGCACTACACATGCCATCTTGCCATACAATGCAGAGAATACTCTTTGAAACATGTCAGCTCACATTTACGGTAAATTTTATTATTGTATATGCAAAGTTTTCTGCTCCTATAGAAACATAATGGTTTTTAATTATGAAAAACAGCATTTACTGTTTCTCTACTGTCATTTCTAAGCATGTAAGGATCAAATCAGTTTATAGTGTTAGAATGTTTTACTTTTAAAATTAATTTGAGAGATTGACTTGAATTTCATTAAAATCATTAAATAAATTTTAACTTGAGATTTTGTTGGAATTTTCGACAGTTTCAGCAATGGGCCTAAATGTGCTTCTGTCAATTTCTACTGTGTATTTATGTGAAGCAACATTCTTAGCATTAGCAATTATAAAATTAAAATTAGATCACTCTGAAAGTTCTTAAAGATACCCTACAGCCTACAATATCAAATATTCAGCTAAGATTTAATTTTCTCTGTGAAAAGCACATGTATTCATCTCATCAGTACTCAAATTTTCTTTCATCTTTAATAAATAAATCATATATAACCATAATTATTTTAAAATAAATTTATTCATTACATATCTATTATATATACTTATATAGAGATTGCATAAAAGTTTCTTAGAACACAAGGTGGTGTGTGAGGGAAAAACTTAAGAATCTCTGGTTTAAAAGACAAATAGAAGTTGTGTATACATTTTATCTTTATAATTGATTCTATATAATTGATTCTACCCTGGAGATGAAACCATCACATAGGTAATTCACAGGTAATTTCTGGATGGAGTTGTGTTTTAAGAGACTCAGTTCAAAGGCTAAAGGTAAATTAAAAAGCAATTTATCTTTAACTAGCAATTAGGAAATACTCAGTCTAAAAAATGCTGATGCTTTTCAACCTTGGGATTTCTTAGAGGAGAAAACTTCAAAGACTCAGTGATACCCAACCAGGAGGATGCCTGCCACCTCTGTTGATTCCATTACTCCATAATGTCTTCAGAACGCAGGCCGACCTCAGCTCACTCATTACCAAAGTTCATCCTTCTGAAGGGAGGAAGTGAGCTGGAAGACTAAGAGAGAAACTAAGTTTATGTGAGCTGGAAGCTGTCAGATTGTGGCAGGAGGAGCAGGCCTGAATGGACCACAGTGATTTTCTTTCCATCAATATCAGTGAGGGAGCATGAATGCATTAGAATTCTTCCTCAGCCAGTGCTTCCATTTGACTGCAGAGTCTATGTGACTGTATCTAGTGTGTTAACTTGCTGTGTACACAAGAGTAATACCCAAGTCAGATTGTCAAGTTAATGCTAAGCACATTATAAATAGAATTATATATTTCCGAAGGTTTGCATATCATACTTATATGTAGCTCACAACCATAAGCAAGGCCCAGCTTAAAGAGAAATATTTCATTAGGCATGCCACTGACATTATTATTTATGCATGTATATTGTACTGAACGTGTAGACAACTAAATGACTAGGTTGCCTGCTACTCATTTTTGTTTATTTTATGATGAAGTTTTAAATGAGAACATTTTTAACAAGAAAATGTTTCTCATGACAGTGTATGCCTTAGGCTTCCCATCTGTAAAATAAAGACATAAAGAAATGGCATTTTATTATAGCAAGGGGATAGGACTTTTCCATTGTTCTTACTCCTTTAATTAAACTGGATGGAACTGGTACTCAACAGTGGAGATGCTGGGGGTTTGGATATTCAATATGTTGATTTTTTTTCCCACTTAAGTGAAAAAATAAAAGAGAGCAAAATAAAACAAAGGCAAAGTCTATTCATCCTCCTGAAGCAACTGTGCTGCCAGACCGTTTTATAGTTGTATCTTCCTTGTTGATCTGCATAGCATTGTTGTTTTAATAAAGCTCAGCTGATTCCAACTCTGGGCAGACTTTAGTTAGAAGGTATCTGTGTCTTCCCCAGTAACATTAGCCGTGTGGGTAATTATATGGTTCATTACAAAGAAGACAGGCTTTGTTGATGGCTGGACACATTTTTGTTTGTTTTGTATTCAATACACTTAAGGAGAACTTTATGTTTTGGTGTCCAAGTTACCTAGTGAATTAACAAGCAGCATGTTCACCGAGTGCTGCTGGTATCTTCTGTAAATGCACTCATTAGAATGTATTTGGTGCTACTTAATTGTGTGCAAATTGCATCCCTGGTTGTTTTACAGTCTATATATTACGTTTTAATGTAACTTGTAATGTTGTTTTCTGTTCTGTCTTTTCTTTTAGTGGGTGAAAATACTGGAGATAGGCTGTTCTACCTTGATGTAATGGCTGTTCTAGAACTCCGAGACAGCTGGTAAAATGTACTTGTGACATTCCAGGAGAATCAAAAATGTGGTTGGCGTCCAACAGGGTTGAGGAACAGAAGCGCCTTTAAGGTCTAGGTTATGACATTGAGTTGTTCCACAAAGCAGAACAGACTTATGGAATTTACAGATCAAGTAAAACTTTTGTTGTCAGGTTATAGATAGGTAATTGGTGTTTGAAAAGGTGACCTTGAAGCAGTTTGAATGATCCAGGAAATAGTGAAGCAAGATTCAATTATTTTTTTCCATAAAAAAACAAGGGATTATTTTTACTTCATTTAAATACTTAAGAATTTATATTTATAGCCACATATCTAATATCTGATAGGTGCCTATTTTTAAATAATAATACATATCTTTCAGTCATTTGGTACAGGTTAGCTTGCTATAACAAATATGTCTTTAATTTAGACACATCTAATCAGTCTCTGCTTGATCAAGTTTTTCTGTATAGCAAATGACACCTATAGTCAGTTTTGTTTATTATATACCTATACCCTGATAATTATAATAACAATTTTATTACATATTCTAAGCTATGATAGGTATGAAAGAGTGTATATCTTTAAAATAGCAGAGTGTATATCTTTAAAATCTTTAAAAATTTAAAATATCTTTAAAATTGGTTACTATGCAGTATCTGGATATCAGAACAGGCGTTTCTTTGAATGACAGTGTATCTCCAGATATATTATTTTTTCTATTCCCATCCATATATGGTAAGTTTCTTGTCCTTTCTGATGGCTAATTGTATTATAAGTATCCATTTAATTTACTCATACTGTGCAGTCACAAGCAGATGAATCCAGCTGGCTGGAAGGGGAAAAAAGGCTATGATTTGAAATGTTTCTACGGTTGAAGGGTTTTTCTTTTTTGTTTAAATTACCTATCATCCTTGGAGTGACAAGACAGAATTCTCTCTCTTAGAGAAAAGGAGGTAGGGAGGAAGAGAGGAGAGACAAATACTGAGACAGACAGACAGACAGACAGATAGACAGAGGAATTTGAATTGACTACTAACTATTCTAAAAAAGTTATTTCTGTTATGTAACTGTTCTTTAAAAAAACACAGGCCCACTATTGATGGATGATAAGATAGTCTACATAAACAATCCAGAAAAATTCTACCAGCAAGCTCCTAGAAGTGATACACAATTTCAGCAAAGTGGCTGGATATAAAATTAACTAAAAGAAATCAGTAGCCCTCTTTTATATAAATGATAAATGAACTAAGAAAGGAATTAGAGAAACAACACCCTTCACAATAGCCACAAATAATATAAAATGTCGTTGTGTAACTCTAACCAAGCATATGAAAGATCTATATGACAAGAACTTCAAGTCCCTGGAGAAAAAAATAAAGGAAGATATTGGAAGATAAAAAGATCTCAATGCTTCTGGATCGGTAGGATTAACATAGTGAAAATGGCCATCTTACCAAAAGCAATCTACAGATTCCCCTGTGAAATTCCCATCAGAATTCCAGCACAATACTTATAGACCTTGAAAAAGCAATTTTCAACTTTATATGGAAAAACAGAAAAACCAAAATAGCCAAAACAATCCTGAACAATAGAACTTCAGGAGGACTCACGAATCCTGACCTCAAGCTGTACTACAGAGCAATGGTGATTAAAAATTGCATAGTATTGGTACAGAAACAGACAGGCTGATCAATGGAATAGAGCTGAAGCACTTGAAATAAACCCATACACATACAGACACTTGATTTTGACAAAGAAGCCAAAACCATACAGTGGAAAAAGGAAAGTGTCTTCAACAAATGGTACAAATGGTGCTGGTCTAACTGGTAGCCTACCTGTAGACGAATGCAAATTGATCCATATTTATCACACTGCACAAACTTAAGTCCAAGTAGATCAAGGACCTCAACATAAAACCTGATACACTGAATCCAATAGAAGAGAAAGTGGGAAATAGCCTTGAATATATTGGCACAAGGGAAAATTTCCTGAGCAGAACACCAATGGCTCAGGCTCTAAGATCAACAATTGAGAAATGGGACTTCACAAAACTGAAAAGCTCTGTAAGGCAAAGGACACTGTCAATAGGACAAAATGGCAACCAACAGATTGAGAAAAGATCTTCACTAACCCTACATCCTACAAAGGGATATATCCAAAAAAATATAAAGAACTCAAGAAGTGAGACTCCAAAATAACCAAATAACCCAATTAAAAAGATGGGCTATAGAGCTAAACAGAGAATTCTCAACAGAGGATTCTCAAGTGTCTGAGAAACACTTAAAGAAATTCTCAACATCCTTAGTCATCATGGAAATGCTAATAAAAATGACCCTGAGATTCTACCTTACTCCAATCAGAATGGCTAAGATCAAAGTGACACCACATGCTAGCAAGGATTGGGAGAAAGAGGAACACCCCTTCAATTGCTGGTGGTATTGCAAACTGGCACAACTACTCTGGAAATCAATCTGGTGGTTCCTTCCTCAGAAAACTGGAAATAGTTCTACATGAAGACCAAGCCATACCGTTCCATTCCTGGCTATACACTCAAAAGATGCTCCACCATACCACAAGGACACATGCTCTACTGTGTCCTTATTATTATTCTCTTATGAATATAAGAGCTTTATTTGTAATAGCCAGAAACTGGAAGCAACCTAGATGTCCCTCAACTTAAAATGGATACAGAAAATGTGGGAATACTACTCAGCAATTAAAAACAAATATATCATGAATTTTGCAGGCAAATGGATGGAACTAGAAAATATCATCCTGAGTGAGGTAACCAAAAGGACATGCATGATGGATAAGTGGATATTAGCCAAAAGTACAGAATACCTATGATACATATACACCCAACAGACCCAAAAGTTATACAAGAAGGAAGGCCCAAGTGAGGATGCCTCAATTCCACTTAGAAGGGGGAACAAAATAGTCCTGGGAGGCAGAAGGAGGGACCTAGGTGGGAGATGGGGATGGGGAGGCAGGATCAGGCATGGGGAGATACAGGAAAGAGGCCCAGAAGGCTAGGATAATGTGGAAAATAATGCAGCTGCCAGG
Source organism: Uromys caudimaculatus (assembly GCA_028551405.1). Classification (NCBI taxonomy): domain Eukaryota; kingdom Metazoa; phylum Chordata; class Mammalia; order Rodentia; family Muridae; genus Uromys; species Uromys caudimaculatus. The sequence continues at coordinate 65,079,989 of CM052705.1, read as the reverse complement.
GGTTGGGGGAGATCGCTGGGAAGTGACAGAGACCTGGGGTGGAGGAGGCCCCCCAAGAAGCAATGCGGATGACCTTAGTTGAAATGCCCAACAGAGGGGATATGGAACCTGAATAGACCACCTATGGTAGCCAGACAGGACCCCCAGGGGGAATGGGGGACACTAACCCATCTACAAAATTTTTGCTCCCAAATCGTTCCTAAAAGAAATGCAGGGACAAAAATGGAGCAGAGACTGAAGGAATGGCAAAACAGTGACAGGCCAAACTTGGAATCCATCTCATGGGCAGGTACCAATCCCTCACATTTACTGATGCTGTGCTGTGCTTGCAGACAGGAGCCTAGCATGGTTGTCCTCTGAGAGTGTCTATCAGGAGCTGACTGAGACAGATGCAGATATTTGCAACCAACCATTGGACTGATGCTGGAACCCCTATGGAAGAGTTAGGGCAAGGATTGAAGAAGCTTAAGGAGATGGTAACCCCATAGGAGGACCAACAGTATCAACTAACCATGGGAGCTCTAAGAGAATACAGGGGCTGGTCCAGGGCCCCAGAGTTGGGGAGATACACACATGTAGCAAAGAGTTGCCTTGTCTGGCCTCAGTGAGAGAGGATGTGCCTAATCCTGTAGAGACTTGATGCCCCAGAGTTGGGGGGGTATACATGGAGGGAGGACCCTTTCAGAGGTAAATGGGAGGAGGGAGGGGGAAGAACTCTGGGGGGGAACATTTTGGTTATAAACAAATAAATAAAATAATTGATTAATAAAAAAAGAAATCTAATACATGATAAAATACTGTGTCAGTGCAAAAACCAAACCAAAACCAAAATTGGCTTCCTCAAGAGGAAGTGATATGTTAATCGTACTTAGGCAGCAAAAAAATAAATTAGTTAATCCATTCTACTGCTTTGCCCTGAGTGACATTTTATGGTGATGTGATGAGATAAATTATATATATATAATTTATCTATAAAAGTATTTCTTAATATTTAGGAAGGAAATTAAGATTACCTGTTTTCAAATTTTGGAGATGACACCATATTTGATTGGAACTGGTTTTGTTTTATTTAATCACACCATCTATCTTGGTCTATTCCTGCACAAACATCATGACCAAGAAGCAAGCTGGGGAAGAAAGGGTTTATTCAGCTTACATTTCCAAACTGCTGTTCATCACCAAAAGAAGTCAGGAATGGAACTTACACAGGCTAGGAAGCAGGAGCTGATACAGAGCCATGGTGGGATGTAACTCACTGGCTTGCTTCTCCTGGCTTGCTCAGCTGACTTTCTTATAGAGCCCAAGACTACCAGTCCACAGATGGTACCACACACAAGGGGCTCTTCCCCCTTGATCACTAATTGAGAAAATGCCTTACACCTGGATCTCATGGAGGCATTTCCTCACCTGAAGCTCCTTTCTCTGTGATAACTCCAGCTTGTGTCAAGTTGACACACAAAACCATCTTTACCAGAAAAAATATTGTCTCGTTATCTTTATAACAAAAGTTATGAGAGCTCATGCCACAGGTTTATTATGTAAGTGTCTGAGTAAACTGCTGCTCCATGGTTGCCTGTTGCATTGAATAAGCACACCTGTAGCCACCAGGCTTGCTCAGCCATTGCTAGGATTGTCTTAAAGAAGCCAAACTCACATCTCTAGACATCCTCATGTTCTCTAAGTTAGGCAAATTTAACTGTAGTTAATTTAGTTGGTATATCATATTACTTCCTTATAATTTTATGATCTACACTAATTTGGTCAGGAAGTGCAATAAGCCCATTTAGCTTGAACCATGGGGGAAAGAATCCTGCTAAGTCAATTTAAAGCAGACAATTTGTCTTTGAGACACAACATCAACCTTTCTTTGCTCCAGCTCTTTTTCCACTTAAAAGAAGAGACTGTACTACAGCTTAAGGCCAGGCATAGTGATTCCCCTAGAAGTTCTTTTATTGTTGAGAATTGTTTGCTGCTCTCCTGAGTATCTTGTTATTCCATATGAAGTTGAGAGTTGCTCTTTCTATATCTGTGAAGAATTGAGTTGGAATTTGGATGGGGATTGCATTGAATCGGTAGATTGCTTTTGGTAAGATGGTCATTTTTACTGTCAATCCTACCAATCCATGAGCATGGGAGATCTTTCCATATTATGAGGTCTTCTTTGGTTTCCTTTTTCAGGGATTTGAAGTTCTTGTCATACAGATCTTTCATGTGCTTCGTGAGAGTTTTACCAAGATATCTTATATTGTTTGTGACTATTGTGAAGGGTGTTGTTTTTTAATTTCTTTCCCAGCTCATTTATTTTTGTATAAAGGAAGTCTACTGATTTGTTTGAGTTAATTTTATATCCTGTCACTTTGCTGAACTTGCTTATCAGCTGTACGAGTTCTCTGGTGGAATTTTGGGGTCGCTATGTATGTATACTATCATATGTGCAAATAGTGATAAATACGGAGAGAGTGGTCAGCCTTGTCTTGTCCCTGATTTTAGTGGATCTCTTCAATTTTCTCTCCATTTAATTTGATATTGTCTATTGGTTTGCTGTATATTGCTTTTATTATGTTTGGTTATGAGCCTTGGATTCCTAATCTCTCCAAGACTTTTAACGTGAAAGGGTGTTGGATTTTGTTAAAGACTTTTTCAGCATCTAATGTGAAAAATCATGTGATTTTTTCTTTGAGTTTGTTTATATAGTGGATTATGTACAGAGCAATAGTGATAAAATCAACATTCTATTGTACAGAGATGGACAGGTCAATCAATGGAATAGAATTGAAGACCCAGAAATAAACCCACAGACCTATGGACACTTGATCTTTGACAAAGAAGCCAAAACCATACAGTGGAAAAATGAAAGCATCTTCAACAAATGGTGCTGGTCTAACTGGCAGTCTGTATGTAGAAGAATGCAAATTGATCCATATTTATCTCCTTGTACAAAGCTCAAGTCCAAGTGGATCAAGGACCTCCACATAAAACCTGATACACTGAATCTAATAGAAGAGAAAGTGGGAAATAGCCTCGAACATATTGTCACAAGGGAAAATTTCCTAATCAGAACATCAGTGTCTCAGGCTCTAAGATCAACAATTGACAAAGGAGATGTCATGAAACTGAAAAGTTTCCTTGCTTCTGTAAGGCAGAGGACACTGTCAGTAGGACAAAACAGTAACCTGCAGATTGGGAAATAATTTTTACCAACCCTACATGTGATAGAGGACTGATATCCAATATATACAAAGAACTCAAGAAAACCAAATAACCCAATTTAAAAAGGGGCTATATTGCTAAACAAAGAATTCTCAACTGAGGAATCTACAATGGTTGAGAAGCACCTAAAGAAATTTTTAACATCCTTAGTCATCATGGAAACGAAAATCAAAATGACCCTGAGATTCCACCTTACTCCAATCAGAATAGCTAAGTTCAAAAACTTAAGTGACAGCACATGCTAGCAAGGATGTGGAGAAAGGAGAACACTCCCCCAGTTACTGGTGGGATTGCAAACTGGTACAACCCCTTTGGAAATCAGTCTGGCGGTTCCTCAGAAAACTGGAAATAGTTCTACCTGAAGACTCCGCTATACCACTCCTGGGTATATACCCAAAAGATGCTCTACCATATCACAAGGACACATGCTGCAATATGTTCATAGCAGTCTTATTTATAATAGCCAGAGCTGTATACACCCCAGATGTCCCTCAGCAGAAGAATGGATACAGAAAGTGTGGTCCATTTACACAGTGGAATACTACTCAGATATTACAAACGAGGACATCATGAATTTTGCAGGCAAATGGACGGAACTAGAAAATATCATCCTGAGTTAGGTAACCCAGTCACAAAAACACACGGGGTATGTACTCTCTGATAAGCAAATATTTGTCAAAAAGTTCAGAATATCCATGATACAACTCACAGACCACATGAAGGAAGGCCCAAGTGTGGATGCTTCAATCCCGCTTAGAAGGGGGAACAAAATAATCATGGGAGGCAGAGGGAGGGAGGGATATGGGTAGGAGGGGGAAGGGAAAAGGGAGGCAGGATCAGATATGGGAGAGAGACAGGAGACAAGCCCAGATGGCCAAGAGAATGAATAGAAATATTAAGCAGTGTGGGGCGAGGAACGGGTGGGGGGCATTAGAAAGTCCTAGACACCAGGGATGTGCAAGGTCTCCAGGACATAATGGTAATGACATTAGCCAAAATTCCTAACAGCAGGGAGATAGAACCTGAAGAGACCACCTCCAGTGGATAGACATGGCCCCCTTTGGAGAGATGGGGCCACCCACCCATCTCAAAATTTTTAGCCCAGAATTGTTCCTGTCTAAAAGAAATTCAGGGACAAAAAAATGGAACAGAGATTGAAGGAAAGGCCATCCAGAGACTGCCTGCCCAACCTTGGGATCCATACCACAGGAAGACACCAGATCCCAACACTTGCTGATGCTGAGAAGTGCTTGCAGACAGTAGTCTGGCATGGCTGTCCTCTGAAAGGCTCTGCCCACACCTGATTGAGACATATGCAGATACTTACAGCCAACCATTGATGCGAGCCTGGAACCCCTATGGAAGAGTTAGGGTAAAGGACTGAAGCTGGAGGGGGTTACAACCCCACGGGAAGAACAATAGTATCAACTAAACAGACCCCTCAGAGCTTCCAGGGACTGGGCCACCAACCAAAGAGCATACATAGGCTGGTCTATGGCCCCTGCTACATATGTAACAGAGGATTTCCTTGTCTGGCTTCAGTGGGAGGGGATATGCTTGGTCCTGAGGAGGCGTGATGACCAAGAGAAGAGGTATGCTAGAAGGGTGAGGTGGGAGTGGGTGGGCGGTTAGGGAGCACCCTCTTAGAGGTAAAGGGGAGGAGGGATGGGGTCGAGCCCTTGTGGAGGGGTGACCAGGAAGGGGGACAACAATTCGAAATGTAAATAAATAAAATAATTAATTAAAAATATAAGTTCTTGCGATAAATAAATAAATAAATAAATAAATAGCTGGCCTGTGACCTTTACTGTGGTTCCAACCAGCATGTAGAATTTTGGAGGAGTCTGAGTATGACTTTTTTTAAAAAAATGTATTTATTCACTCTACATCCAGATTACCTCCCCCCATCTCTCCTCTTCTCCTGCTACCCCCCTTACAAATCTCTACTTTTATTACCCTATCCCTTCTCATCAGAAAGGGGGAAGTCTCCTGTGTACCAAATCACCCAGGGACATCCAGTAACAGTAGGCCTAAGGGTATCCTCTCCCACTGAGGCCCAACCAGGCAGTCCATTTGGGGAAGGAGATCCAATGGCAGGCAACAGAGTCAGAGACAGCCTGCTCTCCAATTGTTAGGGGACCGACATGAAGACCAAGCTGCAATCTGCTACAAATGTATAGTGGGTCCCTCCATGCTCTTTGGTTAGTAGTTCAGTCTCAGTGAGCCCCCATGGACCCTAGTTAGTTGACTCTGTAGGTCTTCTTGTGGTGTCCTTGACCCCTCCAGCTTGCTCTCCCCACCCCCCACTATTCCATAAGCCTCCCAAGCACAGTCTGATGTTGGGCTGTGGGTTTCTGCATCTGTTTCCATCCCCTGCTGGATGAGGCCTCTGCATCCCAGAGTTAGACACATCACTGTGTTAAGTGGATTGAGTCTTCACATCTCCATGAGGCAGAGTCTCTCCCGGTTAGAAGTTAGGGCAGACTTACTGGGCAAAGCTGACAGCCAATAGATCATCTGTATGGCCCAGCCCAAAATATATTGTAATCTCACTGCCAAAACTCCAGCAAGATGCCTTATTAATTTGGAGATTATACAGGAAGATGATGTCAGGGGACCAATTCAGGGGTTCTTGGCTCTTTTGGCCAAATGACAAATTTCACAGTAAACTCACCATCATTACCTGTCATGACAAACCTGTGAGGATACTGAACTACTTGGGAAGCACTGTTTTTATCTCGTGATAGCCTAATTTTACTCTATATACACTGTAGCATAATATCATCATTGAACTTACTATATGTCATTCACTGCAGATGTGGAACATATGATTTTTAATATAATCCTCAGAACAACCCTATGAGAAAAACATAATTACCACATTTCACAGATGAGGCTTATAGAGGGACTTGTTGAGACCCTCCAGTCTCAGTACATGCTAGCACTGTTCAGTTTCATGGTTCAGTGTTCACCTTTCCTCACTCAGTATTTTTTTTTTAACCAAGTTCAGATAACTGTTTTCCTCATATATTTCTCAGTGTCTGATTCTTTGTGTTGTGGCTAGCCCTGGGGCTGTTTGTATTCTGCTAATTCTGCCCTCCTGGGAGGGGCTTCAAACAAGGGGTGAGTTACATACTCATGTGACTTCTTGTGAACCAGTCCCCTAATGAATAAAGAAGCCAATCACTGGGCAAGGAGGAGAGACTTCCCAGTCAGAGAGGAGAAGAGAGGATGAGGAGAGAGAGAGGGTGCTTTTGGAATGGACAGCATATAGGTAAGATGTAGCTAATAGAGTCCCCTGGTATCATGGAGGATCTGCAAAGATTTGCCACCAGAGGAATCAGATTTTGATAAGGGTTAAAAGATTAAGTTTTAGTTGTTGCACTCAGAGATTGAGTTACTATTGTTTCTGAGCTAAGTTTGTGTTGTGTTTTCCTTCACGCAGCAGTTCATCTGGGTTTCAGAGAAAAAGGTACAGTGGCAAAGTGTGGGTTTGCCTGATGTGCACCACAGAGGCTGTGGGGGCATTAAAGCATGAGGCTGGCGTGGTAGTGACCCACCAGTGGGGACCTAGTAAGCTGAGTAGAGAGATTGTGGAGTTCTGAGTCAGAGCTCCATGAGATAGTTCACCATTGCTCACCAGTGCATGACCAGCCAGGCTGACAGGGCTGAGTGAGAACATGCTTCATTCCTTCTTTTTAATATTTCCTGTACCACCTTGCTGCTGTTTTGCTATTTGTTATTGTTGTTGTTGTTTTTGTTGTTTTGTTGTTTTTGTTGCTGTTGTTTTTGTTGTTTTTGTTTGTTTGTTTTGTTTTTTACTCATCAGCCACGGCATACACTCACATGGTTGGGACAGACTTGGAACTGGGCATTCTTAGGTCAGTTCTCTCTTCCTTTCCAGTTCATTCTCCATCAACAACAAATCTACCTTAAAGGACAATGAAATCAGACTACTGTTTTGTTTAAATTCCTTCTGCAGTTTCCAAAGGTAAGAGCTCAAATTTGCCCTTTGTAGCAAACCCTACAATTACTGTACTATTAGGCTATCATAGTCTCCATTTCGAGTTCACCCTCATCTCAGCACCCTGTAGTCACACTGGTCATTTGTTTTAACATCTGTGTTAGTCCTGTCCTTTGTCTGGAGACTAAAAAGAATTCCATAAATTCTTTAGCACTACCACTAAGCTGCATCTCCAACATTTTTAAGTCTTATATTTAAATTTAAAATTATTATTATTGTTGAGATGGCATCTTCCAATGTAACTCAGCTGGCCTTGGACTTGCAATTCTTCTGCTCTACCTCCTAAATGCTGGGATGGAGGCATGTGCCACCATTCTATTATCATTTCATAGACTTAATGAATAAACTATTTCTAGATTTTGAAATTTTCAGAGGTGTGATATTTCAAACTGATCTGTATAAAAAACCAAATTTTTATTGGTTGTGCTTTATACCAAAAAATAACATAAAATTTACACACACACACACACACACACACACACCCCACTTATTTTTTGTGATAATTTTGTCTTATAAAGTTTCCTTAAACACTAAGTTAGAAAATATTAAACTCTTATTCCTAAACTAATTACAGTTTAATTAAGTTCTTCTGAGCTTTGTGATCACAAGATCATCACCAATCAATCAATATATAACCTATTGTTATTTCTTTTTTGGCAAGAGGACTTGGATCTATCCAGTTAGGAAGTTTCAGGTATACACTGTCAAACTCTTATTTATGTCACCGTGTTGAACATTATATTTTCAGAATTTATTCATTTGCATACCTGAAACTCTGTAGCTTTTGATCAACATTCCCCACTTCTACTTCCATGTACAAAATAGCCATGCTTTGCGTGTGCTCTGGTAGGAGGATTCTTCATTTAATATACATTATCAATTCACTAACATCACACTCACAGTTAACAGCATCATGCTTCATGCTTGGACAAAACTTATTCTACACATTCATTTTCTCCTTAAAGCACTCACAGCCTTCTTGTGCTTCAGGACCCTAGACAACGCTTCAACACTATGTGCTGGGGCCAAATGAGGCATCGCAATTATCACCTAAAACAACAGTATAACAGACTACCCAAAAAACGGGAGGCCTTCCATTTCTTGCTGCTTTGTGCTGGCCAGCAAAACATTCACACAAATGTGACAGATAATGATTTATTGATTTTTGGAGTAACAAATCCTAGTGAGTAGGAAAATTCATAAATACCAACTTGATGAATGAAGTTTGTTTTCATGTGTAAGTTTACGTGTGGATGTATTCCTTTCTATTCTTAACAGCAAAGATTAAACATTTAATTGGGTTTATATTCATGTTAAGCTTGCTGTGCCTTCCTTATTTTCTCATTTATTCATTAACTTATTTTTTTTTATTCTGTAAGAGTAACAGGACACTAAGTAGCAACTATTTCCTCATCTACTTTACTTAAATGTACCTAGAACTTGTTTTAGCAATGTTCATGGTGAATGTTGATAAATACATTGTGACTTTAAGAAATTGTCCTGTTATGAAATGACAAACCAGTACTGACTTGAAATCTTAAAATGCATTACCTTCCACCATGAAATCTGATTGTTACCTTTGAGATATAAGTGAGCATGTTTCAACCTCATGAATAACTTGAACAGTTTTGTTTGGGTTTACTTTGTTATAACAACATTAGAGATATTTTCCCTTTGCTTGCTGATTTTCATTCTTAGTGTGAAAGAAACCCATTCTTGTCATAGAGAATTTTGTGCACACTGGTAAAAGGAAAAGAAGAATAAAAAGAATTGCCCTCTCTGGTGAATAATAATAACCGGTGGATCTTTTAATGCATGTCAGTCCTTTTACCCAACAATGTATTCATTCATTTCTCCATCCCTGGTTAAGTCTATTACTAATGTCCATTTATAATGAACTTGAGTTTCCAGCATTCTTCCCTTGGTTATTATTTGAGGAGAGCATGTGGTTTTCTCCCCATGTGCAGAGTTGGAAGTAGGGCACTTCCCTTCACTTTATCTTACTCGGGATGGTTTTCCTGTCTGTTGATCACACTGCCTTCCTTACTGGGAGAGTTTGGGCTCTGACAAGGGAAAGCAGTGCAAGCCATGTATCAGGGACTCCTGAGAATAGTCAGTATAGTGTTAAGAAGGAAAGTAGTATGGAGTTTTTTCTTCTTCTTTAGAGCTAAGCACTAATGTCTGTTTTTAGTTCAGCTCCTTGTGGTTCTGGGATTAGAGACAGCTTCAATAAGCACATATGAATAGCTTGGAAAGATCCTAGTGGCTAGACCTTAGCCAACAAGTGCTGTAGAAAGGTAAACTCCCAGGAGCTTGGAAGGACCGTGAGTGGGGTTGAGGGGAGCAGCACCTCTCACCCAGACCCTCCCGGATCTGCCGGGATCCGGGGCCTGAGAACCCGGGAAAAGAAAAACTCCGAAACTTCTGGATTTCACCTCCGGGTGGAAACCTCTGCCTGGGCCGACAGGAGTCAGTAGCCAACGAGCACAAGAGAGGGGTGGCCTCCCAGGAGCCTGGAAAGGCCGTGAGTGGGGTTAAGGGGAACAACACCTCTCACCTAGACCCACCCGGATCTGCCAGGATCCAGGGCCTGAGAACCCAGGGACAGAAAAACTGTGAACTTTCCGGTTTACACCTGTGCCTGGGGACCTCAGCCTGGGCCACAAGGCTCCAAGAGAACAGGGAATTCCAGAAGTGCTGACACACCTTTGAGCACAGGCAAAACCACCACTTCTGGATCAAGAGAGACCTTTACAGAGCCTTTGGGGCATAGGAACCAAGGGACAGCTGGGGACAAGATCCTCCTGATT
>CM052705.1:64989830-65069445 GCA_028551405.1 Uromys caudimaculatus | reverse complement strand
CCCTCATCAGAGGAATGGATACAGAAAATGTGGTACATCTACACAATGGAGTACTACTCAGCTATTAAAAACAATGACTTAATGAAATTTGCAGGCAAATGGATGGAACTCGAAAATATCATCCTGAGCGAGGTAACTCAGTCACAAAAGAAGGAACATGGTATGTACTCACTGATAAGCGGATATTAGCCCAAAAGTTGAGAATGTCCAAGTTTCACTTAACAGTAACCGCTGGACTGAGAGTGAGGTCCCAGATGGAAGCGTTGGAGGAAGGTCTGAAGGAGCTGAGGGAATTTGCAGCCCCATGGAGGGAGCAAGAGAGTCAATGGTCCTGACCCCCCACCCCCGGTCCTCCTGGAGTTTGGACTACCAACCAAAGAATACACATTGATGGACTTATGGTTTGGACCACATATGTGGCAGAGGATGACCTCGATGACCATCAGGGAGAGAGGAAAGGCCCTTGGGCCTGAGGATGTTAGAGGCCTCAGTAAAGGGGAATGTCAAGGCGGGAATATGGGGATGGGTGAACGGGGGTGGGGTGGGAGATGGAATTCCCTCCTAGAGGCGGGTTGGGGAGGGGACGGGGGTATCCAAAGAGGAGACTCAGAAAGGGGGAAACATTGGAAATGTACATAAAGTATCAAAAATAAAAAAGGAAAAAAAAAAATCCTAGTGGCTTATAGCTGTGAAATAACCCATGCTGAGGTCACAGGCCAGACATCAATAAGCGATCAGCAGAGGCACTTCAAAATAACATATCAAGTACTATACAATTAGTAAGCTAGGTACCTCTGAACACTGTTTGACCTCAGAATATATAAATTACCTGGAGAAGCCTTGAAATGTTCATGGTGTTTTCATGAGGTACGCAGATCTATTCTAATACAGCCTGAGAAAGTGGACAAAGTAAGCCTCCAATTTTGTACTTTGTTAGGCTGTCCCTTCAGCTCTTCCAGTGACAATATTTTATTCTGTCACAGAGATAGAAGAGGGCCTTTCAATGTTTTGATAACAACTTTTAGTTAGAATTTTTAAAAATAGATCTAAGAATGTAATACACTGAAATGTATTTTGAAATCAGCTGGAGCCTTGATTACTTACCAGAAATGTTTTGGAACCAATTTTGAGATTTTCATCAAATTAATATCTGGTAGGTTATGTGAGGCAACAAAACAAAACAAAACCCTCTGAGATTGATCAGCAAACATTACATTTAAACATCAGAGCTTGTCATTAAAGACCTTCTGTTGTGTTGTGTGGACATGCTTGCTGCTTTGATGAAATAGTGGCTCTGTTTGCTCATAGCTATGGTCTCTCACTCATTTGCCTATTCTCATACTATTCTCAGGGGGTGAGACCAGAGGACCTGAGTTATTTTGGTGTCATCTACTTTTCTTTGGACAGTTACAGTTCATCACTGTGTATGTTATACCTGGGGTAGAATTTATAATATATAATATACAGCTTTCCGTAAAATATTGTTGCTATTGTTATGTGAATGTAGCTCAGTACAGCCACGAACTTGCTAAGTAACTAAGGATAACTTTAAAGGTCTGATCCTCCTGCCTCCCCTCCTGAGTGTTAGGACTACGGAGGTGTGCCACTACACCTAGTTTATGTAGTGCTGAGAATCAGACCTGGGCCTCCTGCATTCCAGGCAAGCACTGCAATAACTGAGGAATATCTGCAGTCCAAGAGCTACTTTTACAGACATGGTTAGATTTATCTTATAAATTTAAAGGCTAGATGACTTGTGTGTGTAAACTACCATAGCTGGTTTGCTTAATCTGGTTCTTACTGCTCTTATATCAATGTGCTAGCTCTATATAATAGTCCATCTTTATGTTTAAAAGAGTACAGACTAAAAATAAAAATGTGAGAAAACAGAGTTTTAGCAAGAGATCAAATCTCTTTTATTCTTGGAAGCAAAATAATTACTTCTATGAGGTATGGATGAGATTATTTAATGTTTTATTTTGAGACCATCTAATAGTCTAAAATAAGAACATAAATACATAATATAAAATGAAAACACCAGAGGTTTAAATATATTACTAGAGTAGAGAAAACAATGATATCCCTTGCCCAAAATCCTCTTAGACCCAAATAATTTCAAATATATGGAGAAATGACAGAATTATTCCAGTAAAATGTAAAACCAACCAGAACTTATTTGATAGGTTGAAACAGGAAAATCACAAGTTCAAGGACAATCTGTAACACATACGGAGTCAGTGTTCCCCTCTCCCCCACATACACAGGATGAGACAAACTAATAGAGTTTGGAACTGAACAAAACAGTAATTACAAAGTGCTGGGTAGCACACACAAGGTCTGAATCAAGTGGAGAGGTTTATAACAGGAACAGGAGAAACACATAAAAGAAAGGTTAAATTAGCAGTTTTAAATCCTATTCCTGACACTTTCATTATCTGAAGAAATGTTGTTAGATTCTCAGCACAAATTTCACAGTAAATTTTATTTCAATTTGTTATAATCATTCCTAGTGAGCCCATGTACATGTTTGTAGTACATCTGTAGTGTTACAAACTATCTTTAGAATATATTTATTCTATTTATAAAATTTCATATATGTGTACTGTTTTTATATCATTTTCCCCCATTCCCTCCAGTCTCTCCCATATCACTTCCAACTCCCTCTAGAATTTATGGACTCTTCTTCTTTAATTATTATTGTATGGGTAGATGTGTCCCTGTGTGTGTATAAATATATAAATATACATACTGAGTCCATGTAGGATTTGTCATATTATAAGTATTTAGGGCTACCCATTTTGTATTGGATAACCAACCAGGGGGTAAATTCTTAGAGAAAACTTAGGAGTTTTTAACTACCTATAGGTCTGGTTTTGTTTTGTTTTGTTTGTTTGCTCGTTTTGTCTAGGAATAGAGTTCTATGAGGCTTGCTTCATTCATGTTTGCATATAAATTTCTGTTGTTATTCAAGTCTTGTTTAGGTTTGGAGTTCATGAGCGCAGCTTCTCTGTCATTCAAATATATATATGAATGCTTGAAGTGTGTGTGTGTGTGTGTGTGTGTGTGTGTGTGTGTGTGTGTGTTGGCAATTTCCAACTTTCTGTATGTTCCCCATCTGCTGCACAAAGATTATTTGATGACAGGCAGGAGCTGTGTGCTTACCTAAGAATACAAGGATAAGTATTTTGTTGTTGTTGTTGTTTTTCGAGACAGGGCTTCTCTGTGTAGCCCTGGCTGTCCTGGAACTCACTCTGTAGACCAGACTGGCCTCGAGCTCAGAAATCTGCCTGCCTCTGCCTCCCAAGTGCTGGGATTAAAGGCGTGCGCCACCACTGCCTGGCACAAGGACAAGTATTAAGCATATTAGAGATCATTCTGGTTTTGGAAAGTGGCAGTAGTGGGTTTTCCTCTAGGTTCCATGGCCTCACCAGCCATAGTAGTACCAGACATGAGTTCCCTTGAGCAGACCCTAAGTCCAATTACACAGATGTCACTAGGGCATCTTTGGTGGTTTCTTGCTATGCTGGTGATTGTCGTGGCTCATAAGCATCACAGATGGGTACAAGTATTGATTGCTTTTCTCCCTTGGGAGCTTGCATAGTATCTTCCAATATTATGAAAGCTAGTTCTCAAGAGTAAAAGCTCCTGAGTCAAATCTAGCTCAACCCTGTCTCTGAAGAGCACAGTGTCTTACTTTCGTTTCTGGGAAGCAACCAGAGGCAAAAGCAATAACCTGTATTGTTTGAAGGTTCTCTTGAACTCCCCTAACCAGGAATTCAAAGGGAGATTTCTCAATGTCTGAAAGGTACTATCCTTATCAGTAGAAAATCACATGTCCTTTCTGATACCTCTCAGCAGAGCTTAACTGTACAAATGCCTAATATCTACCTGGAAAGAAGCCTTGAGAATTATACCCGGACTTACTGTTTTGTAACTAAACAAAAGTAGAAAAAAAGAGGTTAATTCCCCTGTTCCAAGGCTCAGGAAATCCCTGGCTTATTTTATCTCCATTTGGCCACTCTCACAGGACCTTGTTTCATCTGCCTTTTGATTTTTTTTTTCTCCTAATTTAATGATTGAAAGGTTCTACTGCCCATAACACTTTTGATAGTTTTACTAATTCAGTTAGACTCATATTCATCTGCATGCTACCAGAAGCTAGAGGAAAAAAATATCTTACACTTAGTATAACACATTTTTATCTCACACAAAATTATAAGGTTGTGGCCCCATGGATGTCAGAGGTTCATCCTCTGTCTCCTTTTCTGCTCCCCATTCTTAGATGGTTATTTCCATCTGCAAAGTCAAGACAGCAGTCCAGTGTGGGGTTTGAAGTCCTATCTATTAAACCTGTGTTGGAGGAAACTTGGTGTAGGAAGGGTGAAGTGCTAAAATGACATTCCCTGGTGATTTATCTTCTCCATTTAATTGATTTGTTTATATCTCACTGATCCAGCTCAGTGAAATGACCACTTTCATACCAAGGAAATCAGGGAAATTCATTGTTTTAGCTGGGTTTATTTTTATCCTGAATAAAATGGGGGTTACTTACGAACAAAGAAAGGGTAAATGGTTATGAGTATGGCTACAAGAACAATAACAACAACAACTTTTGTCAACAGTGCTTTCCCAAAGGCAATTTTAGAGTGTCTTGGAATTTTTCCATTACTAGATACCTGTCAACCTACATGGCTTGAAAGCATTTTTAATTTTTTTGTTTTTTCCTTTTGCCTGCTAGATACAATGTGTACCTGAACCTATACCTGGTTCTGGTTTCTACTCACCAGGAACTGACTTCTTTTGTCCTCATTTGTCAAAGATTTTGCTGTAGCACATGTTGTCATCTACAATTGTAAAATGAATACTCAATATATGCTCTACTTATTATGAAAATTATTTCTGCCTGTCATTATAGCTTCTGAAGTAGGAGACGTCACATAGTGGTAGACAACCCAAGTCAATGGTTATACAATCTCCAGACCTCATAAAAAGATCATTACCATTCATGATGGCAACAATAATAGCATCAATTTCAGGATTTATGTGATGGAATACTATTTTAAACATATGTTAAGCATATACAAAACTCTTTCAAAACAAATATGTACCATGTTTGTTCTTGTTATTATTATCGTTATTACCATCATTTCTGTTTTTATTGGCGTAACTTTTTATACTGAGGGGTACTTGACAGACATCAAAGAAAAATATATTCTTGTTTCCAGCCCTTGAAACTCCTCCTAGGACAATCACTAATAAGTCTAGATGGCAAGAAGGAAGCATTATGTTCAAGAAGCCAGTATTTAAGTAGTTAACTATCAAACATAGCTTATCAAGTCTCTTCGTTGGTAAAGTAACTCTTAAAGTATTTGCATTATGTGACATGCTTTCTGTAAGGGAGGGATTTTTAAATCTCTGAATAGCTTCTGAGCCAAGGATGGAGATTAAGTGGCTAAGAGAGTATTTAAAAGGGAAAGAAGTACACCTCGCCATTAGGGAACCATGCTAAACAGCCTTCTTTGTAAGTATTTGTTGGCCTAGTCTATGCGCTCATCTCTTGACAAGGCAACTGATTGTGCTTAACCTTATTCCATGATCTACACATAATTCTGTGAGCTTCATGAAAATGTAATGTTGTTCTAAATTAAGTTGAGAGAACAAGAATGTGTTAATTATATGCAGCAGTGAACCAAGTGTTATAACCAAGTCTTTAGATTTATTCATTTAAGTATATTTCCAGTATATAAAGAATAAAATTAAACTAAAGAAATAATCGAACCACTGAGCACCTAGAAAGTCTGGGGCCTATGGAGTCAGAGGTGTACTCTGAAAGCTATTAACTTAGTGGATACAAAGGGGACAGTGTGCCCTTGGGAGTAACCATAATTAAAGCCTCACTTGGGAGACCTCTTACCCCTAAGACGATTCTAAGAATGTGTGAGAAAGTTCTAAGAATTGACATTTGAAAAGAAGCAGAGTGACTTTCTGTGCCCTGAGTAAATCACTTCCAATGAGCACTGAGAAGTAGAAGCAAGAATAGGAACAAATGGCTTAAGAGAACAGAGGATACTGGGAGAAAAAGAAGCAAATCATTCTATCAGAATGGTTTATATTGACATGCTTCAAAGGCACAGTCACCTGGAAATCACTTTATACCAGGTTTCAGGGAGAGAAATGGCAGAGCTCACAGGGACTGAAACTTACTGTAGGCAAGGCACCCCCATGGATCTTCTCTATCTGTAGATTGCTCAGACGTGTACAAAAACAGATCCTTGAGTATTATTTTCCATTCTCCATTGTTGTTAAATCATGAAGTGTTTCCTGTGAGGAAATGCTAAGCACTACTTAACTGAGGGGAAAGAGTAATGATTACCAAACATGATCTCTCCTCTTTCTTAAAGATGCTTCAGGCTCCCAAGCAGAATATAAGACTCAGTCTGTTCACAAAGCTTCTCTATTCAAATCAAATAAAGATTCAATACACAGTAAACAGTAGTCTGCTGAGTTGGTCCATTAGCTTTAACAGGGAAGATAGGAATCCAGATATAGCTATATGTGTCATGTAGTAATTTGTGGTCACTTCCTAGTTGATCGCAAAGTTGACTTGATCAGTAGAGTGATGGAAGTTATGGAATCGGAAGAGATAACCATGAAGTAGCTTTCTACTTTGCAAATGGGAAGAAGCCTGAATGATGTGGGTAACATCAATGAATGCAATATCATTCTAGAACACTCAAACATGCTGAGCTGAGAGCTCTTTCCAAAGAGAGGAGAATCTCATGAGGAGAGACATGCAGGAGCCTGTTGGCCGGCTGGGAACATCTGGATGAGTCCATAATATCAGCTTCTCCAGAAGAAATGAGTATGTCAGGGGAATTAGGAGGATGATTGGGAGGTCTTTGGTGACTCACTCAAGTACTAAAATGACAGAGGTTCTGTAGTCTGCATACAAGTCTCAGATATGGGAAATGAAAAACAAAGAGTATTTGAAAATTTAAACAACAACAACAACAAAAAACCAAGCAAACAAACAAAACCCAAAACCAAAATAAAACTATATATTTTGTGGCTCTGCTACAGTGAGAAGTATGGTTTTGTCTAACCTCAGTTGTTAATATTGGTCCTCTGACTGCAGGCTTAAGCCTCCGTGGGTTCAGGCCGTATGAGATGCTTTTTCTTGGAAACTTCATTCTATCTACTTTCCTTGTGGAACCTATTTTAATTATTTTTAACTGCTTTGTTTTACGTGCTATTCCTAGTGAATATTGCAGGGGGGTTTGGGGAGTTGTGGAATGATGTAAGTAAAAGGTGATGACAATTACACAGGGCCAGTTTTATGGGGCAGTGTCTACCTCTACCTAGAATGTATGGGAGTAGGAGGTCCCTCACAGCAGAAGACCAAACCCAAGGATGAAGCAGGAGTAGGGGAGGAGCTAGGGACCAATTCCTGCCTGGGAGCAAGATCAGGAAGGAGGCTCACTTACCTTGGTGACTCACTCAGCAGCCCAGCAGGGATCACTGCAGAGGATTGCAGAGGATTGGAGCCTTAATATCACAGGCTTTATCTTATCAATGGGGAACAGCTGTCCTGTGAGGTTGCACAATTACGCAAAGCAGCCAGGCTCTAAACAACTAAAAGAGAGAGAGAGAGAGAGAGAGAGAGAGAGAGAGAGAGAGAGAGAGAGAGAGAGAGGATTTTCTTTTTTCTCGAGCTATTTTTAAAACAATGTGTCAATATTAGAGTTTGGTAAGGCAGGGAGGGGCTTTTTTGGTTAATAAGCCTTACTCTACAGTAAAGAAATAAACTATCTGGGCTTTTGATTTCTTTGTCTCATTTTTATAACACTTAACACAAGTGCTTATTATAGAAAACTTCAAACAATGTGGACAAAAACTGTAAAACCAGCTTTATATCCTTTAACACCTAAGTGAGAACTGCTAACATTTTGATTTGTGTTCATTTGCACACATTTGCACACACACACACACACACACACACACACACATCCAAAGACATGCACACTCCATACACGTGCACACACACACACATTGTTATAGATATGAATACAGATCTGGAAAGTAGCTTTTGTTTCTTCATAGACCTTTATATTACTGCTACTATGCAAGATCGTGATTAATGAATGCTTAGATTGTCTACATTCTTTTAGTAATATAAACAATTCTTCAACTAACAGTCTTGTGTATTATTTGATAATTTCTACAGATTCCTAGAAATGAGGTTGCTGAAATATACACATATAACAATTTTGCTACCAACTGCCATATTGACTTCTACGGTTTTATCAATTTGCACTCCCATGTATATTCATAAACTATAAATTGAGTTAGGAAGAACTGTTAGGAAAGTTAAAATGAAAACTAAATCAAGACATGTGGTATTACAACATGAAAATACCACAAAGCTGCTCAGATGAGAAGACTGTCCACTATTCCTACACTGTTGGCTGATCTACTCCTGTTAATCTGTAAGAGAAAGTAGAATCCTGCAGACATGGCTGCCTTCATACTTCAGTTTCACAGCTCAACCTTATTTCAGTCTTTGTTACTGAAGTAGCAGGGTGGAAGACAAAAAAACATTTCAAATTCCTAGTATGTGAAAGTACACATGAGGAAGCCCCTGGCACAGATTTTCAAGTAATTTGTCCTTTACTATATAAAGAGAAGCAATGATCAACTCTGAAAATAAGTTGTAAACCTTTTAAAATAAATTGAAATTTGAAGCTCAGAATCATTGTATGTGTATTGTGTATGAGAGGGAGATGAGGAGAGAGAGAGAGAGAGAGAGAGAGAGAGAGAGAGAGAGAGAGAGAGAGAGAGAGAAGGAGGAGGAGGAGGAGGAGGAGGAAGAGGAAGAAGAAGAAGAAGAAGGAGGAGGAGGAGGAGGAGGAGGAGGAGGAGGAGGAGGAGAAGAAGAAGAAGAAGAAGAAGAAGAAGGGAGAACTATTTCTCTGAAGACACAAACAAACGAACAAAGCATCTACTCACTCAAGCCTGGGAACTGATGATAGACACAAGAGGAGATACTACTAAAGGTCAATTGATGAGTCCATGAGTTTTACTGAAACTGCTAACAGGAGTGTGCATGAGGGGTTTCTTACAGAATCAGAAATGACCTAAAGAGAACTATATCACCAAAAGCCCAGCCCAACATGAGTAACAGCTTATGGAAGCTAAAAAACCTGGAGTTCACTGCACAGCCTTCAGGTAGCTCAGCAATTTGCAGAGTGTCCATCCCAGGCAACTCAGTGGCTCTCTGCATCTTCCAGGAGGTTTGGCTGATCTAAACCTCTTCAGCTTTAGAGTATCTCTCAGCATTCCTTGCAACTTATAAGTGCTGGGGGAGGGAAGGACCTAATGAATCTTTTAGTTTTAGGGTTTTCTAAAGTGTTTGAGTTGTTTAACTTCCTGACTTTAACAAAGTTCCAGGCAGGTTGGAATGTGTCATCTCTCCTTAGAAATCCTGTGTCTTTGGCTTGGGTCACCAAGAAAGGGAGACTAGATAGCCCAGGGACATAGGGTAAAACCAAATACTAATGTTCTACTAAAACAGTGTAGCAATAAAATGACTCCTAATGACATTCTGCTATATTCATAGATCAGCACCTTATTTACCCATCATTAGAGACACTTCCTCCTACAGCAGATGGGAACTAATAGAGAGAGACCCAATGCCAGACATTACACAGAGAGAGATAATGTGGAACACATTGCTTTCAGTGGTATGTCTCCATCAAATCCTTCCCCCTCAGGGCTTTGGGAACCCTGTGAAAGAGGAGGTGGAAAGAAAGTATGAGCCAGAGAGGATGAAAGACAACAAGGGAACAAGACCTCCTAAATCAACATTGATGCTGATACGGACTCACAGAGACTGAGGCAGCATGTACTGAGCCTGCCAGGTCTATACCAGATGGTGTCCTAGAAATGAAAGGAGAAGTGGACATATGCCTCCATCCCTAACCCAGAAGCACTCTCCAATTGATAACACCTTGCAAATGAAAATTTACCTTTCTCCAAGGGAGTCTCACAGGAAAGGCCCCATTCCGTCAGTGGCATCTTTAGAGGTTCTATTGTGATGGTCCTGCGGCTCCAGAAACCACACCAAGCCAAAAAGTTCCACGTGGGGTTTATTGAAAAAGAGGGGGGAAAGGTGGCAGTGAAAAGAGAAAGGGGGAAAGAGAGAGAGAGAGAGAGAGAGAGAGAGAGAGAGAGAGAGAGAGAGAGAGAGATCAGAGGGGTCTTCCATTTATGTAAGGATAGTGATGTAGCCACAGGTAAAGGTGGGAGGTGGGCCAGGTGGATTCTGGGAATATGGTGGCTGTTGCTTTGGCAACAGGTGTGTGGGTTGCGCTGTCACCTGGGTGTGATGTCACCGGTTTAGAGGTCCTGATGCAAACAAATTCCACGTCTTATGTCATGTCAGGAATTTTTAAAAAGATCTTCTCATTTTAAATTCTAATTTCTATTTTATTATATATACTTATATGAACTTTTCTTTCTTTTTACCTCACAGGTCCTTTGCATATATGTTATGGCTTCCAGTGTAGTATCTTTATGGGATGCCTGAATGGGTCTCCTAGTCTGTATCAATTTCTTGTGTCTTTTTGCAGGCTTTTTTCTTACTGTTTGTTTTGTCCTATTTGCAGTGTATTAGTTTTTGTTTTAATGTATTATATTGTATTTTATTAGTTTCTCTTAGAAGCTTGTTTATTTTTGAATGAGATATAAAAAAGGGGTGGACCCAGATGGGAGAGGAGGTGGGGAGGAACTAGGAGTAGTACAGGGAGGGGACCCATAATCAGGATGTATTAGGTGAGAAAAAAATCTATTTTCAATAAAAGGGAAATTGAAGTAGAATTAACAAACAACAACAAACACAACAAAAACCATCCTGTGTCTTAACAATCTACACTCCAAGTTGGTTTTATCTTGGAAGAAATTGGTATGCAACGCTTCCTCCTACATAATGAACTCCATTTACAATCTTATTGATGGTTTTTCCTCTTTCAGCTGTGGTACCTCACAGAACTATCATTGAATGAGTTCATTCTCCTTTTCTTAGTAAATGGAAAAGAAAGAAAGAAAGAAAGAAAGAAAGAAAGAAAGAAAGAAAGAAAGAAAGAAAGAAAGAAAGAAAGAAAGAAAGAAAGAAAGAACACTGACTGCTCCAGTGGATTCTCTGTCCCTGATTTCTGCTTCCTTCATGATAGTTCTCAGTCCAGGCCTGGGTAGCCTGCCTTTCTCCTCTGGTACCCCACCACCGTGTGATTTTGCTTCTGTCAAAGGAAGGTGCTCTGGCAAAGGTAAGAGAAATGGATTCCTAAATAGAAAGCCAATGGTTTATTTTCAATTGTCATTCTGTGACTTCTCTGTGGATTTTAATCATTTCTGCCTGGAAATTTTCTGTAATTTTTATTTTCACACACTATTATCTCTTTATTTTCCTTCTGTTTCTGATTTCTTCTTTATGGACTTTTATTCCATCTCTGGGATTTTCTTTTCTTCATTCCTTAAATGATTTTGGTTTTTGTTTGTTTGTTTGTTTGTTTGTTTTAACATTTCAATCGCTGTTCCTCCTCCCAGTGACCCCCTCAGAGTCCCTCCCCATCCTCTCTCTCCTTCTCCTCAGAGAGGGCAGGGCTTTTCTGGGTCTTCCCCAACCCTGACACACCAAGTCTCTGCAGGAATTGCGCAGATAGGCAACAGCCTTAGGGAGAACCACCACTCTTGTTGCTGGAAACCCACATAGAAACTTAGCTGCACATCTTCTACATATGTGTCTGGGGCCTCAGTCCAGCCCCAGTATGCTCTTTGGTTGGTGGCTCAGTCTCTAAGAACTCCCAGGGTTCCAAGGTTAGTTGACTCTGTTGGTCTTCCTATGGAGTTCCTTTACCCTTCAGGGCTCTCAACTCTTCTATAAGAGTCCCAGCTTCCTTTCGATGCTTGGCTGTGGGTATCTGCATCTGTTTCAGTCAGCTGCTGGGTGAAACTTCTCAGAAGACAGTTGTGCTAGACTCCTGTTTGCAAGCACAATATAGTATCAGTAATAGTGTCAGGGATCAGTGCCTGTCAATAGAATGGATTCCAAGTTGGGTTGGTTACTGGTTGGCCATTTTTTCAGTCTACTCCAATTTTGTTCCTGAATTTCTTTTAGACAAGACAAATTTTGGGTTGAAAGTTTTGTGGGTGGGTTGGTGATTTTATTCCTCCACTGGGGGACCTGCCTGGCTACAGGAGGTGGCCTTTTTAGGTTCCATATTCCCACTGCTATGTAGGCAGCTCAGCTAAAGTCACCAGCATTGACTCCTAGGATCCTCCCCCATCCAAGGTCTCTGGAATGTCCCAGACTTTCACACAGACCCCCCCCCCCCACACACACACACCCCGGGGAGCTGCAGATTTCTATTTATTCCTCTGGCCCTCTTTCTTGTTTCCACATGACCCTGCTCCACCCTCACCCCACCCTCCACTATTCTCCCCCTATCCCATCTCCAATCCTGTTCCCTCCCTCCCTCTGCCTCCTATGACTACTTTATTCCCCCTTCTAAGTCAGATTCAAGCATCCTAGTTTGGGCCTTCCTTCTTGTTTAACTTCTTTGGGTCTGTGCGGTGTATCTTGGTGTATTAGTCAGGGTTCTCTAGAGTCACAGAACTTATGGGTAGTCTCTATATAGTAAGGGAATTTGTTGATGACTTACAGTCTGTAGTCCAACTCCCCAACAATGGTGAGCAGCAGCTGTGAATGGAAGTCCAAGGATCTAGCAGTTGCCAGTCCCACAAGGCACGCAGGCGAAGAAGAGAGAATCTTCCTTCTTCCAATGTCCTTATGTCGATCTCCAGCAGCAGGTGTGGCCCAGATTAAAGATGTTTACCACTATGCCTGGATCTGGGACTTGCTTTGTCCCGGGCTGACCTTGAACTCAGAGATCTCCTTGCCTCAGTCTCCTGGGATTAAGAACGTGTACTACTTTGCCTGGGCCTAAGCTTTTCATGGCCACTATGCCTCAAGATCTCCATGCCAAGATCCAGGTCAGAAACTTATGTCTTCCAGCCTCAAGATCTGGATCACAGGTGAACCTTCTAATTCTGGATTGTAGTTCACTCCATATATAATCAAGCTGACAGTCAGTAATAGCCACTACACTTGGTATCCTGTACTTTATGGCTAATATTCACTTATGAGAGAATATGTGCCATGCTTGTCCTTTTGGGTCTAAGTTATCTCACTCAGGATGATATTTTCTAGTTTCATGCATTTACTTGAAAAATTTCTTGTTTTTAAAAGCTGAATAGTATTCCATTGTGTAGATGAACCACATCTCCTATATCCACTTTGGTTGAGGGACATCTGGGTTGTTTCCAGCTTCTGGCTATTACGAATAAAGCTCTTATGAATACAGTGGAGAATGTTTCCTTGTGGTATGGCGGAGCATCTTTTGGGTATATGCCCAGGAGTGGTACAGCTGGGTCTTCAGGTAGGAATTATTTCCAATTTTCTGACAAACCATCAATTCATTTCCATAAGGTTGTACAGATTTGTAATCTCACTGGCAATAGAGGAGTGCTCCCTGTTCTCTGAATCCTCACCAGCATGTGCTGTCACTTGAGTTTTTATCTTAGCCATTCTGATGGATGTAAGCTGTAATCTCAGGGTTGTTTTGATTTTCATTTCCCTGATAACTATGGACTGACTTCGAACATTTCTTTAAGCACTTCTTGGCCATTTGAGGTCCAGAGCAAGTCAGAACCTTTATTACACATCCTCATGATGGAATAATGTGTTAGTGTTTATTTTTCACATATCTGAAAATTTAATAACTTCATAAAATTTAATTCACTTTATTTTTTTAAAAAATGCCTTTTTATTTTATTTTTTTTACCTTTTCTATTCCCAATGCCTGTAAATGCTTAACATAATAGATTTCTGACCAATTGGCAGAGTTAATGAATCCATGTATTAGCTTCAACTTTTATCAAATCTGAATCTAGAATCTAAGTCTTTCCTGGGTTCTCCTTAATCATATGTACTACATGTCTGGAGGTCAAATCTCTCTTCTCTTCCTGCTAGCAAAAGACCACCATGATTCCCTTAAATATCCATGGTTTCAGTGTTACATGCCGCTTGACTTTGCTATGTGTTTTCATCGTGCTTGACTAGCCATTATTCTAGGTGTGTCTGTGAGGATGTTAAATGAGACTTACATTTCATTCAGTAGACGAAATAAAACAGTGAGTGACCCCCTTCCAGTATGCTGAAGGCCCAAATAAAGAACAGGAGAGAATTTCCTCTCTGCCTGGTTTTCCCGAAGATAGGACATCTTTGAGTCTGAGTCTTCTCTGCCTTTGGGCTTCTATGTAGACCAAGACTTTGAGCTTAAGTTACTGTTCTATATATGCATATCTTAGAACTTCCTAGCCTGCAAAAATCATGTGTCAATTCCTTGTAATTCCTCAGCAATGCCACTGCCAATAGACATGTTAAAATGGACGGGGAAAGCTCAGGAGGCTTAATGCTAGGCAAAGAACTCCGGAGGACTAGAGAATGCTGGGAGCAGGAGAAATAGTCGTTCATAGGAAGAGGACACCAATTACATTCCAAAAATCATATACAGAAAAGTAACCTCATTTGGCTGGGCAGGTTATATTTATTTATTTAGGGATTATGCATCAACAATTAAAGAAAAAGAAATGATCAATTTGAGAGTGAGCAGGGAGGGTGGGGGTACATGAGAGGGTTGGAGGGAGAAAGAACAGTAAGATGATGTAATGTATTATAATTTCAAAAATAAAAAATATTAAAAATTTGCTTATAATCTCAACCAACATCCCCTACTCCTTTTCTAAATCCTTCCTTCAATCTAACGGTTTTATTAGCTCTGGAGAATTTTAATATACCACCCAAGCTAAAATCCCCCAAACTATCTCTAGCCTCATGCTTCCCTGAACATTAAATCGTAATTTATCTCTAAAACCTGATGCTTTTCTTCATTTCTGAAATGTCTTCTTAGCACCCTGATTTTTCTTCCATATCATGAATAATATTGGCACTAAAAAGTGTAAAAAATATTGTTAAGTCAGAAAGGAAGTCCAAGACTGAATAGAATAATCTAAGAAAACACCTGGCAGTTTTAAAAGTGTTGCCCGTTTCCTGGCTAAGATGAGTCACATCCTGAGAGCGGGAGCACATACAAGTCACACCTCCACGCGGGACTGCTACGGAAATCTGAACACTGGGGAGTAAGTCACAGAATGAAAACTTAGAGGTGGTGCTCTTTAGGGTTAAGACCTCCACATACGTCTACACAGGAAAGTCTGCGTCCCAGCTTAGGACTGTTCACTACTGGGTTGCATAGGAAACAATGCTCTGGGCTATGAAAAGAAAGGGAAATAAAAGAAATAGTTTATTTTATTGACAAAATACTAGAGCTTGCGCATTAGAGCTTTGTCTTGTTGATCTTTTTTGAGCTGGAAGTAAACCCTGGGTGGTGGGGATACCCACTCTTCAAGTTGAACAAAGGCCACCATCCCCACCAGGACTCACATATAATGTTGGCTCACACAGAATCAGGATAAAATTTGTGGTTTATCATGATGGCATACCTTTAAATAATAAATGACCTTCTGATATATAAATATATTAAAAATAGAATCTTTATTATCAAGCAATTGCCGTGTAGAAACAGACATCAGATGTGCCAGAATGCCAGGATCTATATATCAGTGTGGGTGTGCAGAGTGTAAATGAAATGTATTTGGTTTTCTGTTACCTGTCAGGGATCACACTGTTTAGTCTACACTGAAGTGTTTGTCAGTTGGAGATTCAAATAAATCTTTGCCTGTCAGGTCAGGTGAGAGCAGGCAAAGGCTGTGAGTAATAGTGGATGTAGTTGGAAGGTTACATGGGGGAAAGAACATTTATAAATATGATAAAACAAGCGCAATTTAGAAAGGAGCTTGGCAGTGCACTACTTCTTTAGTGTGCTAGGAAGGGCTGTCTTATCAATTAGTGTAAGAGAAAGGAATTGCCCTCTCTCTCTCTCTCTCTCTCTCTCTCTCTCTCTCTCTCTCTCTCTCTCTCTCCCTCGTGCTCAAAGACCTACAGACTGAGTTACAATCTCTGCCTCCATTATCAATAACAACAAATGCAGATTACAGCAGAAATCAGATGTTAAGGGGCAAAGAGATAGCTCTGTGATTAAAAGAACTTGCTGCCCTTCAGAAGACCAGAGTTTGGTGGGTGAACCCACTTTGCACGCCCCAAGCCACCTGTAACATTTCAAAGGATCTGAACCTTCTCACACGTGGAACTTATTCACACAGTCGTGCACATAAACATGTACATAAAAACAACAATGACAAATTTAAAGCACAGATGTTGGTTTGTGGATGTGGAAAAGTAGGAGTCTCTTGTAAAACTTGTATGCTTTGCAGTTATAGAATCTTCTTTGATAAAGAGTGACAGCTTACACTTCTCTGTGGGTATGAAGATAACATTTAAAATATAGTAAGGGATTTTCCTGTTTAGCAAAGTGGTAGTAGTAGATTATTTTGTAAGGCCCATGACCTCACTAGGCCTAGGAAGCTGGCTA
Organism: Uromys caudimaculatus; assembly: GCA_028551405.1. Lineage (NCBI taxonomy): Eukaryota > Metazoa > Chordata > Mammalia > Rodentia > Muridae > Uromys > Uromys caudimaculatus. The sequence goes on along the minus strand of CM052705.1, from coordinate 65,052,838 downwards.
GGTTTTCAATAACAGGCAAAAATTTCCTCCTGCTGAGTAGGCCTTAATCTAATTGGTTCAACCACCAATATATGCGTACCACTGATTATACCTTTATACATTTCTTGTTTTATATTTATATAATGTATATTGTATTTATATAATGTATATTATATAATATATATGATATAATAAACATCTTGTTATGTATAATATATTCTACATCTTGTTATGTAGAATATATTATATTATAATGTATATATTATAAATATATATAATATGCATCTTGTTATGTATATTTCTGCACACACATATGTGATAATATTAATCAAAGAAGGCTATCAACTTCAGAGTGGGAGTATGGGAGTCATACAGGAAAGTGAGAGAGAAGTGATATAATTCTATTCCAATTAAAACTGTATTATAAAAATTATATAATTTTGTGACATTAAATGATTATAAATTTTATGGATCTACTGTATGTAGCCCAGACACTATTAAATGCATGATTTCTTCATCTTCCATATTCACACATTAATTTATTGAACAAATACTTACCAGATACTTACCAAATAATTACCACAAAATTTCAAACATCCTTCTAGATACAAGAAACAAAACACTAAGCAAAATACATAGAAAAGCTTCACTTTCTAGCAAGAAAATAAGACAAGGCTAGGATCTCCTCCCAGAAGCATCTGTGTAAAGGCTGTAAATAAATGAAGGGGAAGTATTATGATTTGAATCTTTTTTGTTTTTATTTTTGGATATTTACTTTATATACATTTCAAATGTTTTCCCCTTTGGAAACCCTCTATTCCATTCCTTCTCCCCCTGCCTGTATGACGGTGCTCCCCAACCCACCCAAACACTCCAGTCTTCCCTCCCTGGCATTCCCCTACACTGGGGCATCTAATACCCTCAGGGCCAAGGGCCTGTCCTCCCACTGATGGCCAACAAGGCCCTCCTCTGCCACATATGTGGCCAGCACCATGGGTCCCTCTATGTGTATTCTTTGGTTGGTGGTCCAATCTCCTGGAGCTCCGGGGGGGGGGGGTCTGGCCAGTTGACACTGTTGTTCCCTCCATGGCGCTGCAAACTCCTCAGCTCCTTCAGTCCCTTCTCCAACTTCTCCATCCGGGATCCCACACTCAGTCCAATGGTTGACTGTGAGCATCCGCCTCTGTATTTGTCAGGCTCTGCCTGAGCCTCTCTAGAGACAGCTTATCATGCTTCCATCAGCAAGCACTTCCCAGAATCCACAAGAATGTCCGGGTTTGGTGGCTATATATGGGTTGTATCCCCAAGTGGGGCAGTCTCTGAATGGCCTTTCCTTGAGTCTCTGCTCCATACTTTGTCTCAAAAATTTCCCCCCGTGAGTATTTTGTTCACCATTCTAAGAAACATTGAAGCATCCACATTTTGGTCTTCCTTCTTCTTAGGCTTCATATGGTCTGTGAATTGAATCTTGGGTATTCCGAACTTTTGGGATAGTATTCACTTATCAGTGAGTACATACCATGTTCGTTCTTTTGTGACTGAGTTACCTCGCTCAGGATGATATTTTCAAGTTCCATCCATTTGCATGGAAATTTAATTAAGTCATTGTTTTTAATAGCTGAGTAGTACTCCATTGTGTAAATGTACCACATTTTCTGTATCCATTCCTCTGATGAGGGACATCTGGGTTGTTTCCAGCTTCTGGCTATTATAAATATGGCTGCTATGAACATAGTGGAGCATGTGTCTTTATTACATGTTGGAGCATCTTCTGGGTATATGCCCAGGAGTGGTACGGCTGGGTCCTCAGGTAGTATTATGTCCATTTTTCTGAGGGTCCGCCAAACTGATTTCCAGAGTGGTTGTACCAGCTTGCAATCCCATCAAAAATGAAGGAGTGTCCCTCTTTCTCCACATCCTCACCAGCATCTGCTGTCACCTGAGTTTTTGATCTTAGCCATTCTGACTGGTGTGAGGTGGAATCTCAGGGTTGTTTTGATTTGCATTTCCCTGATGACTAAGGGTGTTGAACATTTCTTTAGGTGCTTCTCAATCATTCGAGTTTCCTCAGTTGAGAATTCTCTGTTTAGCTCTGTTCCCCATTTTTTGATAGGGTTATTTGATTCTCTGGAGTCTGTGCCCACAGACTCATGTTTTGATGGTTTTTCTCCCCAGATTTTAGTGCTATCTTCAGTGCCATGGACCATTTGACAGATACACAAAATATGGCTCATTTACACAGTGGAATACTGCTCAGCTAATAAAAATGAGGACATCATGAATTTTGCAGGGAAATGGATGGAATTAGAAAATATCATCTTGAGTGAGGTAACCCAGACTCAAATGACATGCACGTAAGTACTTACTGATAGGTGGATATTAGCTTCAAAGTACAGAATGCCCATGATACACCCCCACAGACCCAAAGAAGTTAAACAAGAAGGAAGGCCCAAGCTAGTATGCTTAAATCTGACTTAGAGAGGAGAATACAGTAGTCATAGGAGGCAGATGGAGGGAGGGAACTGTGTAGGAGGGGTAAGGGGATGGGGAATGGGTGGATCAATATTAGATGTGGGAAAGCACAGGAGAGAAGGCCAGAGGGCCAGGAGAATGAATGGAAATCTGTAGCTATGAGAGATAGAGGAGTGCGGGAATCTCTAGGAAGTGCCAGAGACCTGTGATAGGGGCCAGGACTCAATGCAGGTCCCCTTAGCCAAGAAGTTTAACAGTGGGAATATGGAACTTGAAGAGGCCACCTCCTGTAGCCAGGCAGTGGAGGGATATGAACACCAAACCACCCACAAATTTTCATCCCAAAATTTGTTCTGTCTAAAAGAAATGCAGGGACAAAGTTAAAACAGAGACTGAGGGGATTGGCCAACCAGTAACCAACCCAACTTGAGACCCGCTGCACGGGCAAACACCAATCCTTGACATTATTAGTGATACTCTGTTTTGCTTGCAAATAGGAGTCCAGCATAACTGTCCTCTGAGAGGCACCACCCAGCAGCTGACACAGCCAAACATTGGACCAAGGTTCAGAACTCTTATGGAAGAGTTGAGGGAGGGATTGAAGGCCCTTAAGGTAATAGGAACTCTACAGGAAGACCAACAGAGCCAACTAACCTGGACCCCTGAGAGCTCTCAGAGACTTGAGTCACCAACTGAAGAGCATACAGTGGCTGAACGGAGGCCCAGGGCACATATGTAGCAGATGTGTAGTTCAGCCTTCATGTGAGTCACCTGACATCCCTAAAGCTGTTGGCTATCTGTGGAATCTGTTCCCCAAGAGGGCTGCCTTGTCGGCCTCAGTGGGAAAGGATGTGTCTAATCCTGAAGAGACTTGATGTGCCAAGGTGGGGGGATGCCAAGGGGAGGCCTGCTCTCAGAGGAGAAGGGAAGGGGGTATGGGGGGAGGGATTCTGTGAGAGGAGCACAGGGAGGGGACAGTGACTGGACTGTAAAAAAAATAAAAATAAATGAATGAATGAGTGAATGAATGAAGTGAGGACTGGTTGGCAGTAACAGGATGTTTGATGTGTTTGCACCTGCCTCTGGCCATGCTGTAGCGCTCACTCTCTGGCACAATGTGAACAGATGGCTACCATAGGCTCCTACCCCATTGAGCAGAGTCACTCTGCCATGTCTTTCTAGCTGGGATGCACAGTGACCCTCTGAAATGATCCACTCAAAAAAACCTTCCTCTATAAATGTACCCTTCCAGGTGTTTGTCACAGTGAGAAGAACCACATACAATGAGCTTCATGGACACCTAGGGAGACAACTTTTCAAGAAGATGAGAAGCATAAGCAAAACCCCGGGGTGGCTCAGTCTGTACAGTAGAAATCCCAGAGGCTAATGAGGCAGGACAGGAGTAGGTATGGGAAGAGGTAGAAATTGAGGTGAGATGCTGAGAACTTCAAAAACCAGGAGTGGTACTGGACACAAATAAATGCTTGTTTTGTTTTGAGTAGACCTTTTCACTTGTAATTAATTTTAAATGTGTAAAAGATGGGCTAAGATTCTATAGATATCTTGTATACCCTTAACTCATCTTTCTATGATGTCAATATATTCAATCATCCTAATGAATTTTTCAAAACCAAGAAATCTTTGCTGGTACAATACTAGTAACCTAATTAGACATCATTTATAATTTTTAATTTTCCAACTAATTTCCTTCAATTATGCCTTAAATTATGACCTAATCTGGGATATTATCTGGCAGTCAGTTTTGAGTAAAAGAGTAAAAGTCCTGATTCTCATTTTGCTGTATTAATCTGTATACTCTCTGTACTGGGAGCTCATTAGGTATGTCTACAACTTGTATGACACTATGCTAAAGCCATGAGTATCCATCATAAAATTACTTACCCAGAGGTAGGTTATTTTCATATAACATGACATCAATTAGATAAATTCATTGATTACCACCACTAGAAACTAAATTAAACAGACATAGATTTGAATATATATTTGAGTATATACATATTCACTATTGAATATATATACACTTAATATATACATACGAATATGTATATACTTATATATATGTGTATATATATAAATATATATATGTATATATATATGTATGTGTGTGTGTGTGTGTGTGTGTATATATATATATATATATATATATATAAAGTTTAAAGAAGAAATACAGGCTCAGAAATAGATTTATTGTTCAAGCTTTGATTAGACCAATTACTCAAATGCAATCCATAGCATAGTAAAGCTTTTTCAATTTAGATTTTTATGCTTGGGTTATAGAGTGAAGTTGGGTTAGTTTATTTAGCGCCCAATCAAATATTATATACTGTCAAGTTGCTTTTGGGACTCACCATAATCAATAAATTATGCAGTACACTTCATCAGCCATTATCCACAAGATACTTTACTACTCTGACTTACATAGATAAAAAGCAGTGTGGTCCAGTTAAGAAAATGTCTGAATCATACAGTTTACATTGGTACCATGAGAATCAACTGTAGTTCTGTGTAATTACCTTTGGAGTCTGTTACTATGGAATTAACTCTCACTATTCTGAAGATACTTCCAACCATGCTTGAACCATTCCATTTTTTTCCCACTAACTTTGCTGGCACATACAGTTGTCTAAACAAAGGCACCAATTTTTCCGTGGTATATCATTCTGAGATTTATTAGCCTCTGAATTGATTCCATCAACTCTCAGGAAGACAATTACTGATGGTATGGATAGTCACCACAACGATGGCATCTGTAGAGATTGCCCTATAAAATAGGTCTGAGTTCATATTGCTTACTCTTTACACAGTTGGCATTTATATACTTTGGATACCAGTTTTAGATTATATAGTTTTAATAGCACTTAGGGAGAATTTGCTTAAAGAATAAAATATTTTCCTTTTCATTAGAATTTTTCATTCTAACATAATGATAGATTTTAAACATTTTAGTATGGAAATTCATGTTAATAGAAACCCATATTAAAGTTTGTATTTTTTGAAAGCTGCCCTAACACCTTTCTTTCTGTTTATATATTTTAATGTAAATTTATAATTCCTATACTCATTCAAGAAAAGCCTACTAAAGGCATAAGAAGTGTGGATTTATATAAAAATGTAAATTTTATTTAAGAAGTTTTAATTTCTTTCTCTGAGAGTCCCAGTGCATAAATGGATTGAGAAATTGTGAAAAAGAAATAATTGAAACACATCATATTTCATGTAGGTTTATAAGAAAATCTGTGTGGCATCTCTTTGAAGGTGAATTTTATTAGCTAATGTGTCCCAGTGCTGAGCCAGAGGTGCTTCCCAACTTTTGATTTGTTCAAATTGATTGAGCTGACTATTTTCATTGTTCTGCCTTCACTGAATGGATGGATGATTTTCTGCCCTTGACCCATCTTGGCTTCTTTTTCTGAATAGACACAGAATATGCTCTCTACAGGTAAGCAAAATGATCTTACATTCGTTTAAAAAAAATATTTAATGTGAAAATTCTATAGACATAATTTCAATTTTAAGAACTTTTCTGGAAGAAATGTTGTCAACTATGTGACTTGAATTGAAATCATCATCTCATGATAGATAGTGAGTGCCTCTTCAAACGAAGTGGAGAATAGCAGATGGCCTGTCTGTTGTTCAAAGTGCCTTTCAAGAAGATGATACACAGAATTCATCCCATCATGGTGGTCATATCTAGTGTTGTGATCTCTGGATATTTATTAAGAGAATGTTCTTTCACAGGGAATGCACCTATAAACAGTTATCGTATCTATGCAGATTTTCTCCTTTAATTGTGGGTAGCCCTTTCTTTGTGGAATTTGTTTTTCTTATTACCAGTGGAAAATAATCTGGGGCTGGAGAGATGGCTCAGTGGTTAAGAGCACTGACTGCTCTTCCAGAGGTCCTGAGTTCAAATCTCGGCAACCACATGGTGGCTCACAACCATCTGTAATGGGATCTGATGCTCTCATCTAGTGTGTCTGAAGACAGCTACACTGTATTCATATACATAAAATAAATAAATCTTTAGAAAATGATAATATTCTGATTATTCTTACTGTAATGCTATTGCATAACAGTAATATAAGTAAGAGGTTCACTGTTTATGAAATACTATGGGTAAGGTATAAGGTTGATTGCTTGCTATTTACATGACTGAAAATTATCATAATTTTCTTTTATTTTTGAGATTGTGATATAATTTCATAATTTCTCTCTTCCCTTCCCATGCTACAAACTCTCCCACATACCCACCCCCACTTGCTCCCTTTCAAATCCATGGCCACTTGTTTCATTCATTGCTGTTACACGCATACACACACACACACACACACACACACACACACACACACACACACACACACATATACATATATATTCCTAGATATTCAGTTCATTCTGAATAATGTTGCTTGTATGAGTGTTTGCAGAGCTGACCATTGGTATTGGATAATTAATTCATGTGCTTTTCTCTGGAGAAGACTGTTTCTCCTGCTCTCAGCATTCCTTGATTGACGTAGTTCTTTGTGCAGGCTTGAGGCCATATGGGTTTCACATGTCTACTTTGAGACAGCTGTGGTCCTTGTTTAGCTCTTGTTTAGGCATTCACATTGGTGAGACTATGGGGGTGCAGCTTCTGACATTCCCAGGACACACCATCTCACACAAAGGCTGTGATCCTCTTCTGCCATGAGCCTTAGGTGCAGAAGGGTTATAGCTGTATCCATTAGAACTGAGCTCCACAACTCTGTATTGTGATTGATTGTGGTTTTCTGTAGTGGTCTCCATCTATGGCAAAGAGAGATTTCCTTGATGAGAAATGAAGACTACACTTATCTTTGGGTATAAGGACAGATATTTGGAATTGTTTATGGGATTTCAGTGGTTAAGTAAACTAGTGGGTATAGGTTCTCCTCCAAAATCCATGACTTCTCAGCACTGACTATTTGGCTAGGTTTCTTGTATTGGTACAGTTTCCCTCTTGTTGAATGGGTCTTACATCCAATTATAGAGCTGTTGGTTACTACCAAGGTATGCTATGCTGTGTGTGCCAATACTACACTCGTGAGGTTATATAGTACCATGCACGTTGTTTATGTTGTTCATAGACATCATAGCTGGGTAGGACTGTTGGTTACTTCCTTCCTTTATAAGTTTGAATGGTACTTTCTGGTACTACTAAGATAGTCCTTAGGCAGGAGGCTAATTTGATTAGTTTCAGCTCAGGGGTGTCTGGGCCATTTCAAAAGCACATAGTGTCTTCAACAATAAATGCTTATCCTCTATCTTTTAGGGACAACCAAAGACAATAGCAAAATGTTTGGGTAGACTCTTGGACATCCCTGGTCAACAACTCAAAAGAGAGCACGTTCTGTTTGGTACTGGGGTTAGGTAGTTTTTAGCTCTTGGAGGGAGCATCATTCGTTAGTTCATATGAGAAAAATTTCATTCTTTGTATATTTATATAGAATTATGAATATTATTTTTTAGATTAATGGCTAATAGAATTATTCATCATGACTTTTCAGACCTCCTTATTTTTATTTGCCTTCATTTCTTTATTTACCTTCTTCCCTCTTCCTAAAGAGACCCCTTTTCCCATTTCCCAGATCATTTGTACATTGCTATTTCCCTCTGTTTTGTTCCTCAGTCCCCATACTCTAGCAATGACTACCATTTTACATTCCCGGAATCAATATTAACTCCGAAATACATACTCACATCTGACGAATTGGAACTAGATACCACAGTTGAGAAAGAAATGTGAACTTTGTCTTTCTAGGTTTGGGTTTTCTCACCCAATGAAATCTTTTCTAGGTCTACTCGTTTACTTGAAAAGTTCATGATTTTATTTATTTTATAGCTGAATAGTATTCCATAGTGTATGTATACCACATTTTTATTTACCATTTGTTGGCGAATTATTCTTAGATTTTTCTGTTTCTTGGTTGTTGAAAATAGAGCAGCAATGAACATGGCTGAGCAAGTATCTGTAGAGCAAGATGCAAGTTCTTTGGCCACATGTCAAGGAGTGGTATAGGTGGGTCATATGATAGTTTTATTTTTAGCTTTCTGAGAATTTTGTACAGTCGATTCCATAGTGTCTACACCAGTTTGTAATCTCACCAACAGTAGGTGAAAACTTCCCTTCCCTGGCATTTCTTCTTACGTTTCTTGTCAGTTGTTTTGTTGGTCATAGTTATTCTGACTAGGGCAAAGTTGTTTTGAATTTGTATTTTCCTGATTGCTAGGGACAATGAACATTTTTGAAATATTTCATAGCTGTATTTTTTCCTTCCTTCCTTCTTTTTCCCCTTATTTATTTATTTATTTATTTATTTATTTATTTATTTATTTATTTCCTTCTTTCCTTCCTTTCCCCCTTCTTCCTTCCTTCCTTCCTTCCTTCCTTCCTTCCTTCCTTCCTTCCTTCCTTCCTTCCTTCCTTCCTTCCTTCCTTCCTTCCTTCCTTCCATTCCTTTTCACTTTTAGAACTTTTTATTTAGATCCAAGGCCCATTTTACTGAGTGGATTAATTTGTTAATTCTCTGTTTTTGAGTTCTTAGGTATTTTAGATATTAACTCTCTATCAGATGAATAGCTTGCAAAGATTTCTTCCCAGTCTGCGGGTTCCTTGTTGCCAGGTTAGTTGTTTCTTTAGATCCACAGAAGCTTTTTGGTTTTATGATGTGCCACTTGTCAATTGTTGGCCTTAATTTGTAGGCAAATGAAGTCCAATTTGTTAAGTTCTTTCTTACATTTATATCATATACAGTATTGTCTATGATTTTTTTTCCTAGAAATTTGAGTATTTGAGGTTTCATGTTTAGGTCTTTTGATTCATTTACAGTTATTGTGCAAGGTGATAAAAGCAGATCTAATTTTATTCTTTTGCATGAGGATTTCCAGTTTTCCCAGTATCATTTGTTGAAGATGCTTTCTTTTCTTCAAATTATGTTTTTTAACATCATTGTCAAGTATTAAGAAACTGAAGTTATGTGAACTTATGTTTGGGTTTTTCATTTGTTCCATTGGTCTACATGTTTTTCTGTTTTTTTGGTTTTTGGTGCTTGTTTTTGTTTTTGTTTTTCATGTGTGTGTGTGTGTGTGCGCACGTGTGTGTGTATGTGCATGTGTGTATATGTGTGTGTGTATGTGTGTGTGTGTGCATGTGTGTGTGTGTGTGTGTGCGTGTGTGTGCGTGTGTGTGTGTGTGTGTGTGTGTGTACTATGTTGTTTTTATTACTATGGCTCTGTAACATATCTTAAGATCTGGAATGATAATCCCTCAAGCATTTTTTTTTGTGCTAAAAATGTTTTACATATCCTAGATTTTCATGGTTCTATATATATTTTAGGTTTTTTTCCATTCTATTTCTGTGAAGAATGCTATGGGGATTTTGATTGGGATTGCATTGAATCTACAAATAGCTTTTTGTAAAAATGGTCATTTTCACAGTGTTAAATTCTACTAATCCCTGAGCATGGCATCTTTCCATTTTCTTGTGTCTTTCTCAATCTTTCTTCAAAGGCATAAAAATTTCAGTGTAGTGGTCTTTCACTTCCTTGAATAGGTTCATCCCCACATATTTTTTGAGGTAATTGTGAATGAGAGTGTGTCCATGATCTTATCTGTGTGTTTGTGGTTGCTATATGGAAAAGCTATTGTGAACGTTTATTTTGTATCCTTCTGCATGGTTGGATTTGTTTATCCCTTCTGGAAGTGTTTGGTAGAATGTTTAGAATCTTTAATGCATAATATCATGTCATCTGTAAATAGGGTGGTTTGACTTCGTATTCTGTTTGAATCCTGTCCATTTGCTTCTTTTGCCTTGTTGCTCCAACCTGCACATCTAACAGAACATTGAAACAGAGTGGGAGTAGTGGATATCTCTATCTCCTTCTTGACTTCTGTGAGATTGCTTCAAGGTTTTCTCTATTTAGAATTATGTTGGCTGTGGGATTCTCATTTACAGCTTTAATTGTGTTGCAGTATACTCCCTCTAGGCTCATTCATGCCTCTATTATGAAGGCATGTTGGATTTTATCAAGGGCTTTTTCTGCATCTATAGACATGATCATATTTTGTTGTTGTTGTTTTTAAATCCATGTATGTTGTTTATTACAGTTATCAAGAAATTCACTTATTTCTTCTACATTTTCCAGGAACATAGAACACACGTTATTAATGTATTCCCTTATAATATTCTCATTTTCTTTGGCATCTGTTATAAGATTTCTAGATTATCTCTGATTTTGTTCATTTGTGTCCTCTTTTTCTTTCTTTTGGTTATTTGAGCCAAGTCAAGGACGTGTTGTTTATTTTCTCAAAGAACCAACTTTTACATTTATTGATTTTTTGGGGTGGGGGGTGTGTTCTTTGTTTCTAGTTCATGGATTTTTATTTCTTGCTGTCAGCTGGGCTTGGATTCAGTTTGCCTTTGTTTTTCCAACTTTCAAGCTGCATCATTAATCCTTTTATGGGTCCTCTTTTGGATTTTTCAATGTAGCCCCTTAGAGCTATAAATTTCCCTCTTTGGACTGCTTTCAGTGCATCCCAGAGGTTTTGTTGTGACATGTTTTCACTCCATTTAGTCCCAGAAAGTACTTTTATTTCTTTCTTAATTTCTTCTTTGGCTCATCCATAATTCAGTAATGAGGTGTTAAATATCAGTGAGGGTGTATATTTACTAGAGCTTTGTGTGCTGTCCATTTTAAGTTGTACTGCATTGTGACCAGATAGGATACAAGGAGTGATTTTGAACTTCTTAAATTTGTAAAGACTTCTTTTGTTTTCCAGGATGTGGTCTATTTTAGGAAAGCTTCCTTATGCTCTTAAGTAGAATGTTGTGGATATTTTGATGGAATCTTCTGTAGATATCTGTAATTTGATTTTGATGTCAATTAATTTTGATGTTTCTGTTTATTTTTTTTTAACCTGGTCTGCTCTTGAAGAAAATGAAGTATTGAAATCAACTACTATTAAGAGATTGATGTTAATCTGTGTACTTAAATGCAATAGTAAATTTTAAAAAATAAAATTGGGTGCCCAAGAGTTTGTACATATATGTTTAGGATAGTCTTCTTGGCTAACTCTTCCCTACATTAGAATGAAGTGTCCTTCTCTGTGTCTTTCTCTGTCTTTTGATTTTTTTGATTAGTTTTAATTTGATCTTTTTTTTTTTTCCAATTGTTACCACAGTGTCTCCTGCTTGCTTCCTGGTCTCATTTCCTACTTGTTTCCTGGTCTTACTTCCTGCTTGCTTCCTGGTCTCATTTCATTAGAGTCCTTTTGTTATCCTTTTGTTCTAAGGCAGTGCCCATCTTAAAAATAGATGTGTTTCTTGTAGACAACGAATAGATGGATTTTCTTGACCCATTCAGTCAACTAGTGTCTTTTGGGCAGAGAATTGAGACCATTGATATATAAAGTTATTATTGATATGGATGTGTTAATTGTGGTCCTTGTGCCCTTACATTTCTTTCCATAGTCTCTCTGCTATGTGCATTCCTCTCTTCAGCACAGATTAGTTCTTCCTGTATATTCTTTAGATTTACTTTGTTGAATATAAAATTTAATACTGTTTATGTCATGAAAAGTTTTCCTTTTCCCTTTAATCATGGCATATAGTTTTTCTGGGTATGTTACTCTAGGTTGACTGACTTGAAATGCATTGCTCCAGTTTGTTTGTTTGTTTGTTTGTTTGTTTATTTGGCTTTCAAAGTATACATTGAGAAATCAGCTATTATTCTCATAGGTTTTTCTTTATATGTGATTTTCTATTAGTTGATTATTTTATTTATTTACAATTCAAATGCTGTCCTCCTTCCTGGTCCCCCCTCCATAATCACCCCACCCCATTCCCCTCCTCTAAGATGGTGCTCCCTATCCACCAACTCCAACCTCACCCTCTAGCATCCCCCTTCTCTGGGGCATCACACCTCCATAGGACCAAACATATCCTCTTCCACTGATGCCATATTAGGGAGCCATGGACCCACCCATGTACACTCTTTGGTTGGTGGTTTTAGTCTCTGTGAGCTCTGGGGTCCAGATTAGTTAATACTGTTGTTCTTCCTGTGGGGTTTTAATCCCCTTCAGCTCCTTCAGTTCTTTCCCTAACTATTTCATTGGAGTCCCAGGGCTCAGTCCAATGGTTGGCTGTGAGTATCTGCATCTGTCTTAGTCAGTTGCTGGTGGAGCCTCTCAGAGGACAGTCATTGTTAGTGGTGACTTTTCTTCAGCTTTCACTTCTCCTTCACTGCTATGTCTATTTAGCATTTTATCTATGATATACTGTGTGGAATTTATTTTTTCTAGTCTTATCTATTTTATGTTCTGTGTTTGTTTTTGTTTGTTGTTTGTTTTATCTGTATGAGTGTGTCTTTTCTTAGAAAAGTTTTCTTCTAAGATCTTGTTGAAGATTTGGTCTATGCCATTGACTAGGTATTCTTTTCCCTCATTTATGTCAATAATTCAATGTATTTAATATTACTATATTTTTATATTATTTATATTCTTTGTGTATTTGGTTTAGATTATTCATTTTATGTCTAAGTCTTGATATTCATTCTTCAGCTTGATTCCTTCTACTTGTAAGCCTTTCCTTTGAGTTTTCTAGTTGAATTATGTTTTCAATTCCATATTAATTTCAATTTGAGTTCTCAATATTTCTATCTCCTTATTAAAATTCATTTTTAGGTTCTGGATTATCATTGTCATTTTCTTCAGCTTTAGATATTTTTGCCAAGGGCACCACACAAGTATTTGTTCTCTTTAAGCTCTTTCTTCTTAATTTCTTTGAGCTATTTATTTGTGTTTTAACTTCTTGAACTCTATGATGAAGTTTATGATTTTTCTTTTAAATTCTGTGTCTTGGTGCTCATTTAGGTAATTAGCATTGACAAACATTTCTATAGGACTGGTAGATTTTTAAAGAGAAGACAATGGCTTAATTTTTCATACTATTTGTGGTTTTATGATAAGATCTGGGCAGGTGGACCACTTTTGTTAGTTCTAAATCTGATATGGACAGAGAAAGTTGAGACAGAAGATAAGATGTACAAATAGATGTGCTCAAAGATTAGAAATGGGTTGACTGGAATGAAGTTGGGTGGACAGAGGGGACTGCACTAGGATACAAGATCTACTGGTCCAAGCCTGGAAGGTGGGGTTCGATCTGGTTGGATAGTAAGCTTAGATATGGCATAGGAATGCACCTTGGTTGGTGAATCAATAGGGAGAGTCCTGACTGAAACATAGAAACCATTTTTTGGTGCAGGCACAGGAGACAAATCTAGGCAAGATAGTATTCTGGGCTAGATCTGGTGGGGAGGTATGGAATGTGGGGAAGTCAGGAAGAATCAAACAGCCAGACAGTGGAGAAGGAAGTGGGAAATCTGGCTTGGTAGTGTGCTTGGATGTAGTGCAGAAGGGGCAAGCACAAGTCCGAGGGAAGCCTAGAGGTTGTCTTGCTGCACAGGTTGCTGTGACCAAATTAGGGTGGGACGCTGGGTGTAGAACCCTGGATATATCTGAAAGGTTGGGGAGAAAGCATAGATTGGGAGGACAGGGAAGCTTACAGGGCTAAACCCACGAGAAGGACATAAGAAGTATTACTCTGTCACAATCTTCTCATGCTATACATTGTGACCAGCAATACATTGTGTAAACTGAAATGCTAAAGCAGACAGCTGTTAATCTTGGAATTCAATGGGAGTTCTCTTATTGTGATTTCTACCTACCACATCAAGATCATTACCATTATAAATTAATTTTATCTAATAGTACTTACTGGCCCATAGGCCATGCAATTATGTCTAACCTACAGGTAGTGAACTGCATGGAACTCAGGACAGCCATGAATGTGGCCCAACACAAAATCATAATCTTAAAGCACTATGAATATTTTTGAGGTTTATTGTAACTTGATCGAGTGGTACTGAAGCATAAACTTTACAGATGACATTATGATGCATTATCAAGATTGCACATGGCTTGCTCATACTTAGATACGAAGAGTCACATATGTCATAAAATAAATATACATATAATCTCACTATTTCTGCATGCTTTGTGGGAGAAACTTTTGAGATAGAGTTTTAATATCTGAAACAAATCATGGCATATCTATTATTTACACCAATCTAGCTGCATAAGCACTGATGTAAAAATCAATGACAAATAATAAACTTTATATCCGAATCAGAAATCTACTCAAGTGTGAGAGTTTTCCATTTCACTTACATTTCACACTAGCTCTTTATTAAGTTTTGTGGACTTATTTGCTGAAAAATGTCTCAGCTCAGTTCTTGTAAAAATATTTTAGTAAACCTTACATATTCTATACTACAACCAAAAGTCAAATTATGGGAAGTTCTTGATTATTGCTGGGGAAGACTAACTAAGAGAAGATGATGTTTATTCTCAAGTGGGGATGATGCCAAATAAACAACCATTCTTAGGGCATCATGTTATGTTCTATATTTGCACACATTTCAAATATAATTGTAGTGGTTGAAAGCATATACTCTAAAACTAAAAATGAGCAAGAAAATTTGAATGTTTAGATATTGTACCTGCACAATGAATTATTAAATATAAATGGCTGCCGTTAGGAGATTCAGTTAGTCCTGACTCACAATCTCTATCTAGCATCTTCAAGTCTGAACTTATAGCTTAATGTAACTGTGCAAAGAAGCTCAATGCGAAAAGAAACATTTTGTGAGAGCCTAATATGTCAAAGCACTCCTTACTTGTCAACTTTATCTAAACTCAGATTCTTCAAGAACTTTTTCTCTAAAATTTGCTCCAGTATTTCCTCCTAATCTTTCATCAGTTTTGAAAAATTAGTTATAGATGTTTGTCTTAAATTCATTTCCATCTCCTATACATTTTTAAATTAAATACAGTCACATCACAAATATAATCTCCCTCTCATGTGCCCCACTCCCTCTCAAATTCAAAGCCTCTTTTTCTATAATTTATGAATTATTTCTTCTATTTTTGAGAGTACAATATAATTGTATCACCTCTTTACCTCTTTTCCTTGTAAAGCTTCCCATATGTTTCTTATAGCTTTCTTTCAAATTCTTGGCCACTTTTTAAATTAATTGTTGTTACATGCAGTTTTATATAGATATATATATATATTCCTAAAAATAACCTGCTCTGTCTGTATGATGTCATATTGACCATATGGTCAATATCAATTGGTCATTCAGTATCGATCATTTGATATTAGATAACAAAACAGTGAACTCTTCCCTGGGAAAGACTGCATTCTTTAGTACCCTCTGGTTCTTTGTGTAGAGTGGAGACCTCATAGGATCTCTCCCATCCACTTTGCATGTCTGTTGATGTCCTCGTTCAGCTCATGTTTAGGCAGCCACATTGGTTAGATTTTGTGGGCAGAGCTTCTGATATTTCTAGAAGACAAAGTCTCACAGCAAACTTCTGATTTTCTGACTTTTACAAACTTTCTGCCTTGTTTCCAATGTAATATTCCATTAGACTTTGGTAAGGGGTTTTATTTTTAGATATATTCATTGAGACTGGGTTCTACAACTCTGACTTTTGATTGGTTATAGTTTTATGAAATGTCCTCTGTCATCTACAAGAAAATGTTACCTTGATAAGAGGTGAAGATAAATATTTAGAATGTACTTAGGGATTGTGCTAGTTTAGTAAAGTGTTGGTTTCAGGTTCTCCTCCAAGATAGTCACGACTTCAATACCCCTAGGTAGTTGGCTAGGTTTCCGGTACCAGACATGGTTTCCTTCTTGTTGAGTGGAACTTACTAATTTTAATACTTCTTTTTAATAGGAGATAGTAGGAATATAGGCTTCACTACCACGAATTATGAGGTCGATTTTCCTTCATCTGGGCAAACCAAATCTCAGGGGTACCTTGGGAAAAAACACTTTGAATCATGATATCTTACATTCCAGGTAAATATTCTTTATCTTTAATTATTGTTTTATATACACACATGCATGAAAAACATGAATAATTATACAAATATATCCTGTTGACTCTATTTAGTATATTTGTATATATATTTTAGAAGTAGTCACTTGGTATTGGATAACCAACTAGGGGATTCATCCTTAGAGAAGACTAATTCTTCCTTTCTTGGCAGTCATTAGTTGCCTATATCTCTTCGTCTGGGGGGGCCTTGGAAACTTTCCCCATCCACATTATCATGTCAATTGATATTAACATTGTTCAGGTCTTATTTAGACAGTCATATTGTTGCAATTTTATGGGCATCACTTCCCTGTCATATCTAGAAGATACTTCTAGATACTTCCAGATACCTACCAGATACTTCTGGTATTCTGCTTCTCATAATCCTTCCCTTTCCCTTTTGTAATGTTCCCTGAGATATAGGGATTGTGTTTTACATGTATCACCTGGGTTTGGGACTCAGTTGTTCTTTGTAGTTTGATTAGTTTGGCTTTCTGTAATGGCCTCTATCTGGTTAGGAGTGAGAGAGTTAGGGTCCAAATGATTATGGAAGTAGCCAATGAAAAGATCATCAGAAGAGAATAAAAAATCCTTTATTAGCTTGATGATAGGTAATTATAACAGATCTATCTTTAATATTTTATAGTTCTATTGGTCTCTAAAAACTTCCAATTATAGAGGATATGGTTACCAGGCAGAAAAGTATTGGGTTTGTTTAAATCTTTTACTTACATATCATTTATAGGAATAAACATGAAATAACTTAGATAGCAGGACATCATATAGAAGTTTAGTTCAAAGGTTACTTTGACATCACAGTCAATATGACTTTAGATGTAATGCTGACCTTGAGGTTTCATCTTACTATGGAAGAAACAACAAAAATACCAGGTGTCTTATTCACCACTACACTTCTTTACAAAAACAGATTTCTTTACTGGAAAATCTGGGTTTTAAAACTTATATTTCAATTTTACCTATATTTGGACTTTCTCCTTTTTCAGCTTCCAAAAATGTCAAATGAAGCTATTAGACTGAAGAAACATTATGTCATCTTCAAGACTTACTGATTTTCTGTTGTAGTTACATCATTGTAATGTTTTATCAGTAAATTAAGGTTTTATAAGTTTATAAGAAAATTTCTGGAAGATATCCTGGTCATTGTGACCTTTAAGTACATAATGTAACAAAATATTACTTTCACTTACACTAGATAGTACTTCTCTATATGTGAAGTCCATTCAATACTTTGCATGTATTGGTCTCTTATACTGTGGCAGAACTAGTTCTGTGCTCTAAGAATACATTGTGGGGCTGGGTAAATGGCTCAGCAGTGAAGAGTATTTGTTGCTCTTGTAGAAGGCCAGACTACACATCCAACAACTCACAACTACAACTACACACACACACACACAGAGAGAGAGAGAGAGAGAGAGAGAGAGAGAGAGAGAGAGAGAGAGAGCTCTATAATGTAGTTTAGCAGTTTAAGCATTTTAAAGACCTGTATTGGTTAAGAGAGCTGTATGTAATAGAAAGACTCTTCAGCTATTACTAAACTCAATTTATAAACAGTATTATTACAGTTAAAATGTTTTCTAAAATGAGCCATAGAGTATCCTTCTTATAAAATACAAAATCATCCATTAAATAGTCATATAGTTTTATTCTTTTAAAAGCCAGGAAAGAAAGTGTACTAGAACCTGTAATTTCTCCTCAATTGACTTGCACATGACTGAAACTGTAGTGATCACATGGAATTCTTTTTGGGTGACTTTCCCAGTTTTAAATTTCTTTCAAGTAGACTAATAACTCCTGAGGAAATCTGTATAAATGAAGTAAAGGGTTTCATCAAGACAAAGTCCATTTTCTTGACTAAGGAATTTAATAGAAACCTAAGATGGATGGCCAACAAGAATAAGAAATGATACTCCATATCATAGGTCATGTATCTTGGGGAAATGTAATTAAAACAACAAGATGCCATCACTGTTCTGCAGAATGTCCAAAATTCAAAACACTGACAGTACAAGGTGCTGGCAGGACTACAGAGGTACAGTGACTCTTACAAACTAAACACACCCTTAGCATGTGATTCTGAAACTGTTTTCTTTGTTCTTTACCCAAGGAACCTGAAAGCCATTGCACACTCGGGAATCTGCACACAGGTGTTTGCAGCATCTGCTTTAACTATTGCCAGAATTTGGAAGTTATCAAGTTGTCTCATAGTTGGATGACTAGACAAACACACTTTGATATATCTAGACAAAGAAATGTTCACCTTAAGATGATTGAGCTGAGCTGGGCAGTGGTAGCACACGCCTTTAATCCCAACACTTGGGAGGCAGAGGCAGGTGGATTTCTGAGTTCGAGGCCAGCCTGGTCTACAGAGTGAGTTCCAGGACAGCCAGGGCTACACAGAGAAACCCTGTCTCAAAAAACCATAAAAAAAAAAAGAAGAGAATTGAGCTGTCTAATGATAGGAGGATATGGTAGAGTCATGTGTATATATATATATATATATATATATATATATATATATATATATATATATATATATATATCAAACTATTGCAACTCCTTGACATCTTAGAAAAGGTAAAGCTACAAATACAGAGACATGACTGATGGTCTTCAGTTGAGAAAGAAACTGTGCAGCATAGTTTTCGGGTAATGAAAAGACTCTGTATGAGTATTTCTTTCGTATAGACTCAAAGAGAACATAATTGTTGAAACACAAAAGATAAAGTGATAGAGAATTTTGAAATTTAGGGATGATTGTTTTCAGCTGATAGATTAGTTTTGTTTTGTTGGTATTTTTATATCTCCTTTGGAAATGTCTCTGTGTGTGTGTGTGTGTGTGTGTGTGTGTGTGTGTGTGTGTCTGTGTGTGTGTGTGTGTGTGTGTGTGTGTGTGTGTGTGTTCAAATTCCTTCCCTTGGACATATGAAGAATGTTCATAGTAGCTTTACTCATAATAGCCAGAAACTGAAAAGAACTCAAATGAAGAATGAATATGAAAATATGTGGTTCATTTCCACAATGGAGTAATATTCAGCTATCAAAACTCAGGGGATCATGAATTTTGCAGGCAAATGGATGGAGCTAGGAAATCTCATCCTGAGTGAGTAACCCAGACCCACAAGGACATGCGTGCTGTGTCCTCTGGCTGCCTTGGGGTTTCAATGCAGAAGTCTCAGCTCCTCCTCCAGCAGCCTGTCTGCAGATGCTGCCATACTTCCTGCCACGGTGACGATGGACTAAACCTCTAAAACTGTAAGCTAACCTCAATGAAATGTTTTGTTTTGTTTTGTTTTTTTAAATAAAAGTTGCCATGGCCATGATGTGTCTTCACAGTAATGGAAACTCTAACTAAGAGAGAAGTTGTTACTAGGGACTGGGGTATTGCTATGACAGGCCCGACTATGCCTTTGTCTGGAGGAATGTGGATTCTGGGACTTTGTAAAGCAGTGGAATGCTTTAAGTAGAGCTTAATAATGGGACATACTAATAGAAGCATGGAACACAGTGTTCTTGAGCCTGTGGGGCCCTAGCTCAAGAGGTTTTTCTGAGGAGAAGAAATTTAGTGTGTGGCCTAGAGACTATTCTTGTAATATTTTGGTGAAGTATGTGGCTGCTTTTTATCCTGTCTCAAGAGTCCACCTAAGGCTAAGGTAAACAGATTTTTATTAACTTCCTTTGCACTGATAAAGGAAGTCTCAGAAAAACCCAACAT
This sequence comes from Uromys caudimaculatus, assembly GCA_028551405.1. NCBI lineage: Eukaryota > Metazoa > Chordata > Mammalia > Rodentia > Muridae > Uromys > Uromys caudimaculatus. The sequence continues at coordinate 65,032,667 of CM052705.1, read as the reverse complement.
AGACTGTCTTCTTGTTTACTCTCATGAAGAGCATTTTGATCAAGTGTAGCAAGCCTAGAAAGAAAAAATACAAAATGTATGGTTCAAGTATTAAAGGGGAACCAAGAAGTAGAATGGAGATGAATCCTATGTTCAAGGAGATTAAGAAAGTGGTGACCTCGGGCCAAGATGTCATCCAGCTAAGTGTATTGTTCATGCTTTTGCAGTTGAACAAGGCATAGTTATATCATGTTAGGCATTGTTACCTGGTTATTGTTTTCATTTGGACTTTTAATGTCGAATGAACTACAATCCACGCATGGCGGTACTCACCTTATTCCCAAGATACAGATATAAGCAGATCTCTGAATTCAGAGCCAGACTGATACAGAGCAAATTCCAGGTAAAGAAAAGCTTAAGTCCAATCATGGTGGTACACACAATCCCAGCATTCAGGAGACAAAGCCATGCAGATTGCTGAGTTCAAGGTCAATCTACAGAGTAAGTTCCGGGACAACCAAGCTTAGGCAATGAGGGAGTTGGAAAACAGAAAGTTAGTGATAATGTAGTAGAAGAAGGTGGCCATATTCTAGCTCCACCAAGCAGCAAAATGTGGAAGATTCAGCCATGTGCCTCTGACTTTAGAGTCATGAGTAATGGGGGTTGCTGGGACAATTGATGCTAGTTATCTGGAGCTAAGAAATTAGCAGTGATTAAGAGGAGATCAGCATCACAGAGGTGACATCTTCTGGGAAGTATTTTCTGAGAGCACAAAGAAGCTGTGTTCCAGAGATAGCTGAGGTTATATATCATGTTCCAGCTGGACTTTGTAATGTATGAGAGTCACCCAGGTGGTATTGGTTTTGAAGGCATGAAGGAGTCATGGAGAACAGCTGAAGCTTGGTACTATGAGAGGCCATTGGTGAAGGCGCAGCCTCAGTTAAAGTTGATGGCCCAGGACTAAAGGGATCATGCAAAGAGGTTGAGCCTCACACAATGGAGGGTGATTATGAGAGGCTATTGGAAAAGCCTAGTTGCAACAAAGGACCCCAGGGTATTGGAGATGTCAATACTATGGAATGACCACTAAGAACACCAGCAGCAATGGAGTGGATTTACCAAACCCTGAAGTACTTCCAAAGACTAGTCATTCCTGCGTATCAGTGAATAAAAGAGACTATGGACCCTTGTGAAGGGCTGACGGAGTCATTGAGACATGTAACATATTTGGCATAGTCAAAAAAAAATTTGCAGTTTATCTTTTGTAGAAATATGTTGATGGCAACATTCCAAACAGAGCTTAATTTAATCATCATTTTTAACTGCTCTGATGAATATTATAAAAATTTAGGATTTAGATTGACACTTTCTAAGCCAAAACCATGCCAAATGTATCCTCAGAGTCAGCTGTAAAATGGCATTAATCAAATTGTTCTTATTCATATTTTCACAGCAATACTTGAGCATTGAATTAATACTAATGCAATTTACAGACTTTAAATATTATTTCTGTTGCAAGTGCTTTTTTCATTTTTGAACATTTGCTGAGGTTTTACTTCAGGGGCAGAGTCTCTTTCATAGAAAAACAAAACACACTGAAAAGCATTCTGTAAAATAACCTAAGACACTCGAAAATAGGAAAATTCAACAAAGTAATTTCTGCCACTAACAAATTCTTCTATCTTTTAAGTACTCTCACTTTTTTTTTTTTTTTGCTGTAAAGAAAACAGTAAAATAAAAAATCAAGTATTCAATTTCCTCTTGAACATTAGAAGTGAAAGTTACCTGCCAACTTGTAGGACTGTACAAAGTTCTCTTTTAAAAACAATTTCACTCTTTAAATAAATAATAACTGATATACCATCTCTGCCATTCTGGGAATATGGTGGCTGTTGCCTTGGCAACGAGTGGGCGGGTTGTGCTGTCTCCTGGGTGTGACATCACCAGTTTGGAGGTCCTGATGCCAACAATAACCACCTTATATAAGAATCCTTACTAGTGTTATAACATTTTTTTGAGATAATCTTTTTACTCCATAGCCCGAGCTAGCCTAGAAAACAAGTCCAGATTGACCTTGAACACATAGCAGTGTTCTGTGTCTGCCTCCTGAGTACTGAGAATACAGGTAGGGCTTGCCATGCTTTGCTGTAAAAGCACCCTTTATTATAAGAAGCTCTAATGGAAACATGAGCAGAAAAATCATATATGGGAAGGTCAATAAACTCATAGAAAATATCAAAGAAATAGGAAGAAGTCCCAACAGATTTTAGTCCATGTTTTTATATTTGGGATATTCTGTAATCATAGTCCAATGATTTGTAATCTATAAGGCAAGAGTCAATCAAAATATAATGAGAAAATAATCCACCAGAAAAGGTGTTTCTTGATCAAATATACTATGGGCATGGAATTAGAAGTGATGCTAGTCAACACTGGTAGGGCTTCCTTAGACAATATTCTGTGGATGAATGAATCAACACAGCATTAGAAACTGAGCCACTGTTTCCATGTGATGAACCATTTGACTTCCCCCAAACACCATCTGGAAGACAGATGTCTTCCTTTCTCCAAATGTCCCTCCATTTGTATATATGACAAACAACCCAGGACAACTGTGAGAATCATGACAGGGACAATGGGCAATGTCCTCCGTTCTTTTGCCCAGGGCCCATCGACATGGCCATAGCAGATGCCTGAATTTGACAAAATAACTGAAAACTTACAGAAGATTCCCACACAACCTGTGAACCCGCACTGATTCAAAAATATATAAATGTGACACACATTTAAGACAAAAGTGTTGCAATTTCGTACTTATACCCAAAGCAATTTGACAGAGAGTGCCTTCTGGCAAATCTGCAACGTCTCATTAACTTCGTTCTACAGACGGAGGCAGAGAGAAGAAGGAGGTCTGTTTCCTTTTTATTGTCTTTGAGTTCATGTGATGGTTTCAGCTTGTCTGAAGCAAGTTAATTCAGCAATTGAAAATGCAGTGTAATCTCTCAGACTCTGGTGAACAAGTATAAGCTCTGTTTAATGAAACTCCCTTCAAGATTGATTTGGATGACCAAACTGAATCTGATGGCAGCACCACATCCAGAACTCTGACATGTGCTACCTAACAGCAAGAAAGCGAGCCAGTGCCATGAATATTTGTATGAATAGTTTTCTTAATGGACACAATTCTCATTTGTTATCTATGTAAGCTGAACACCCTTATTACCCTAAAAATGTTAATACCTCAGCTCATTCAATTAGTCATTAGTGCATTAACACAATAGCTAACATTTAATAAACTTTATTACACTTATATTATAAATAGCTGTTTGCTTAGATACATATCTCAGTTGGTAGCATGCTTGCTTAGCATACAGAAAGGCCTATTTTGATTCCCCTGACTATATAAACTGGGTGTGGTAGCATATCCCTGTAAACCAGAATTTATAAAATTAAGGTGGGAGGATCAGTAGTTCAAAGTCATCTTGAGAAGGTACATAGTAAATTAAAAGCCGGCTGGGTTATATGAGACCCTATCTCCAAAACTTACTGTTAAGAAGTTAGTTCCAATCACCATGAGGAATACATGGAAGGAGATATCTTTCTCTCGATTTTAGCACAGACTGACATTCATTGGAGCTAATTGATATGGATGGTTAAACAGCAGGGAGGAGATAACATGAGGAATTCAAATCCTTTTACTTCAACTCCATGCTTCCTTTGCACCATAGTGTTTCCTGGCAGGAACTATGATATTAGCTATGAGTGATGGAGGATGACCTATTAAGGCTTTAGAAGGGCCTTCCAGATATAATATCTTATCTTATTATTTCAATTCCCAGGCTACCAACAATCAGCATGGTCCTTTGTAATATTTGAATAATCTGTTTTTATGTCTTTCTTCTCTTATGTGAGAAATAACTATTTCTAGTGGGTGGTATTTAAATAGAGATTTATGTGATAAGAAAGAGCACAGAAACCATCACAGGATAATATGCCAGCCAGAGTAAGAGGAGCTCACTCAAAAGCCCTGGATTGAGAATGAGTTTGGATTCTGAGGAAAAGAAAAGGTAGGATGTCTGGGACATTGAAAAGTATGAAATAACCTTGTGGAGACAGAGAAGTCAGCTTACAGGAATCTTGGTAAATTAGAATCAGGCCATAATAGCATGAGGGTGACCTTGACAGATTTTCTGTTAGAATGACATAATCTATTGTAATGGGTCTGAATTTGGTTGTTATACAAAGAAAGCATGGGGGTGGGGGCAAGCCAGGAGTAGAAAACAAAAGACCATTAGGCAGACATTACAATGCTCTAGGTAACTAATGGCACCGATCTGTACTAAAAAGGAATTGATAACAACAGAGAGAAGGGGCTGGATTCAGGATGGCTTTAGAAGGCAGCCACTTAGATTTATTGACGGATTTAACAGGAGACACAAAGGAAAAAGAATCATTCTTTGTTCCCTCAGCTATATACACACTTTTAAAAATTGGTCTTTATTTTTGTATTGAAATAAAACTTACATTCAGTGAACATATATAAATGCTCAGCTTGAACCATGTTATTTATATTTTATGGAGCCGAGTACTGAGAAAATTCCCTCGCCTTTCCAGTCAGCACTCTCAACATTATTCACTCAATATGCCTTCCCCAACCCTTCCAACACAATCCATGTTCTCTGCTGTAGACAGGTTCACTTTTTCAGAACACAGTTTTGTCTAATTTGCTCTTCTCTTTTGGTAATTAGTTCTACTCCATTGCAACATATTGCCCCAAATTATTAACTTGCAATACAAACACTTGCATTGATTCATTACTGTCAATCTCTACTCCCTTTTTCTTAGTTAGAATATTTCTCCAGCTCTCTCCATTTCCATTTATTGTAGCATGAGGTGTTAGATTCTGTAACATCTAATCTAAAACATTTTTATTTTCTGCTTCTGTACATTGCTTAAAGCTGCAGGTGACCCATGAAAACTCCTGCTCCTACACCTTGTCAATAATGTGGACATCTATGTTACTGTGTCTATATTCTAGTCTTGTGTTTTGCTATTAAAGGAGATGTCATGCATGCACTGCTTCAGTGTCTCCCCTCAAATCTATATGTTGAAATGTCATCCCTAATATGATGGCTTTAGCAATTAAGGAATTTGGGAAATCATTTAGTTACTACTAAGAATTAGATTAGTGGCCTCATAGGGTTACAATGAGACACTCTTCTCCCATCCTGGTGTGGACTCTAGCAAAATGGTAGGTATTACTGGCCAATGAATCATTTTATATCTTGATCTTAAACTTCCTTTTCTTATGGGAAATAAATTTAGCATTATTAATTTATTGCATTTTTAAATATAAGCTGAACAAACTAAGTAAATTTAAAGTCACATACTTTGCTCTTTAAAACATTTAGCATTCATGTTGTTTTATCGCTTCTCCTACTATGTCTATTACAGTTTGCTTGTGTTATCTATCACACATGGCATAGTACTGGTTTTGTCTTCAATAAATACTGTTTGATTATTATATGATGACATAATTAGTATCTATATTTGGATTGGAGATGTAGCTCAGTGGTAAAGCATCCGCTTACCATGTGTAGATACCTTGTATTTGATTCTCTAGCTCTGCAAAATTAATGCACTGGTGGTTATCGCCTTTGATATCTATATCTCATCTCCCCATTTATACTGCATATTCTCTATAGCAAAGACTAAGCCTCATATTTATTAACTATCATTCATATAATCTAGTAAAGTGATCTAAAGAGAGTAATTCTAAAAAGTCAGCAACTCACAACTTTTATAACCATTCACTTCTTTCCTGTCCCATTGACTTCTTACTGATCAGGCGCTCCACTAATGTGTGTATTGATTTATCAGATGTGCTCAAATTTCACTTGTTAGTTATAGACAATGTGTTTGAGATGTCTGAGAGAACCAAGCATGGCTTATATAAGAAATTTTCTACTCTTAAAATTATTAAGCCCATTCAGATAAGTAGGTCTTTGAGTAGGAGAAAGCTTTTAATAGTCTGAAACCATTCTAATAAACAGCCATATGATAGAAAAAATTACATAATAAAGAGCATTATGATGGTGGTTAGCATAGAACTCCTGAGAAATTTGGTGAGGGTAGATCTTAGGCAATTCCTAATTCTTCAGTCAGGTACACAGACAGACAGACAGTACACACACACACACACACACACACACACACACACACACACACTGATATAGACATATACACAAACATTCACATAGACATACACATACACACACACTCACTCACATAGGCATATATATATATGTACCCCTACATACATACACACACAGATAAAGGACTGAAAGTGGTAATCTTCTAAGATAATAGAATTAATTGTTTGATTCCCGCAACCATTTCTCAATGTGTTTTTGTATGAATGAAAAAATGTTGGTATTCCTACCTAAAATAGAAACAACTCATATTTGTCAATTATACTTCAATAGTATTGTAAAAGTATTTTTTCTTAAAAGATGATAATTTCAGTTAATAAGAATTTTTCATAGAAAACTATACCAAAGAAATAAAATGTGTTAAAGTAGCATTTACATGTAATTTTTTAGAGTAGGTTTTTAAAAATGATTTTCTTTATTTACATTTCAAAAGTTGCCCCCTTCCTGTTTCCCCCTCTCCAAGTTCTTTACCTCCTCCCCTGCCTCTGAAAGGATGCTCCCCCATCTGCCCATCCACCCTCACCTCACCCTCGCCAGCATCCTTCTTCCTTGGAGCAACAAGTTTCCACAGGATTAAGCATATCCTCTTCCACTGAAGCCAGACAAAGCAGTCCTCTGCTACACATGTGCCCAGGGCCACATACTAGCCCATATATGCTTTTTGGTAGGTGCCGTAGTCTCTGGGAGCTCCCGGGGGTCTGGATTAGTTGACACTGTTGTTTTTCCTATGGGGTTTCAATCTCCTTCAGTCCTTCCCCTAACTCTTCCATAGGGTTCCCTGACCTCAATCCACTGGTTGGCTGTATGTATCTGTATCTGTCTTAGTCAGCTGCTGGTAGAGCCTCTCAGAGGACAGCCAGGCCAGACTCCAATCTGTAAGCAGAATGTGGCATCAGTAACAGGATTTGGTGTGCACGCATGGGATAGATCTCAAATTGGGTTGGGTGGCCTTTCCTTCAGTCTCTGCGCCATTTTTGTCCCTGCATTTCCTTTAGACAGGAACAATTCTAGGTCAAAAATTTTGAAGATGGGTGGGTGGCGCCTTCCCTCAACTGGGGACCATGTCTATCTACTGGAGGTGGTCTCTACAGGTTCTATCTCTTCACTGTTGGGCATTTCGGCTAATGTCATTCCCAATGAGTCCTAGTAGTCTCTCACATCCCAGGTCTCTGTGACTTTCTAGAGGTTCCTTCCCCCCCCCCGCCCCCACCCCCTCCTCCAGCCCTCACTGTTGCATATTTCGATTCATTCTCCTGGCCCTCAGAGCTTCTCTCCTGTCTTCCTCATATGCGATCCTTCCCCATTTTACCTTCCCCCCTTCCGTCTCCCACCCAGGTTCCTCCCTCTCTCAGTCTCTCAAGATTATTTTGTTCCCTATTTCAAGTGGATTTGAGGTATTTATACTTGGGCCTTCCTTCCTGTTAAGCTTCCCATGGTGTTTAAGACATGCATTAAAACTGTGTGTAAGATAATTCTATTAAATTTAGAAAAGGGATCATTATCAAATTATCATCAAGTTCTCTTGCCCTATTCACTTACTGGTAGAGGCTGGACAAAATGTTGAAGTAAAGTAAGTTTAAAGCAACTTGAAATAACCTTAACAAGTATTTAAATGTTCTTCTAAGAATAAGTACAATGCCATGATTTTAATAACAATTGAAAATAAATTTAGATTTTAAGTAACTTTTTTCTTAAGGGAGCATTGTCCTTGAATGTGGGGAAATTTCTTAACCCCCTGGGAGTAGAAACAGAGTTCCACGTGAGTTCTGAGATGTTTTCTAAATGGGTAATATAAACAGGAAGGCAAAGAGCTTGGCCAACAATTTCAGTTTTAAGGAAGGACTGAGCAGGACCTCCAAAACATGTTTCCTTTCTAGCTTGTCATCACTTGGCCCTGTGTTTCCTTTCTACCAGAGTGGGCAGATGAGAAATGACTTGTTTAGTATTTTAGAATCAGTCGCTGACATTCCTGGCCTTATTTTCTGGACTACTTGGAGTTCAATAAATATTTTAGCTTCCAATAGTAATTCATGTCTTATCTTTAGGCATACATTAACCCACAAGTGATCATGGTACACATTGACTAGACCATGAGAATGTTTGTCTAATGGAATGGTAGCAGGAGTGATGTACATCGTGTCTCAGCAGAAGCTTTATGAGCCATAGAAAGCCATTTCTTTCTCTCTTTGGAGTGACAGTACAACAGACAGGGAGCTCTCCTTTTCTTTTGCTTCCCTAAAGAGCAGGCTATGTAGAGACGAGGCAGCAGCTCACCTACAGAGGACTGGCAGTGCCACTATTGCCACACACCATTGAGATTGTGGAACTGCTTCTCATACTTGTGTAAGTATGCTATCCTTGCTATACTACAACAGATTTTAAGTATTTTATTTGTATTACACAGAAGCAGGTATTCAATTATAACTTTAAATAAAAGCCCAATTATTTTACCATCACTGGATATTTAGCCTAACTACAATATTGCCCAGGTACTTGAGTAGAAGAATATGTGTCTCCCATATAAAAAAGAAAGAGATTAAATTTCACTTTAGCAGTCGGGCAGTGGTGGCACACGCCTTTAATCCCAGCACTTGGGAGGCAGGGACAGGTGGATTTCTGAGTTCGAGGCCAGCCTGGTCTACAGAGTGAGTTCTAGGACAGCCAGGGCTACACAAAGAAACCCTGCCTCGAAAAAAAAAAAAAAGGAAAAAACAAAAAACAAAAAACAAACAAAAAAAATTTCACTTTAGCACTCAATTGTTAACGGGAATATTAATATCAGTCAAATTCTCAGATTTCTGGATTTAAAATTGATCACTTATAATGACTGCGGAATGGGTGATGTGTGCTGATTTATTATTTCACTGTAGCATTGATTTGAACCATATTCATGGTGTCTTTGTGGCAAGAATTTGTCATCGTGTTGCCCAGTTTTAGAAATGTTGGTCAGATGTTTCTCAAAGTCTTGTCTACGGGCAAGCACCAGTGTCATGTGACCTTTTTAGAAAAATAATTCTTTGGCTTCATCTCAAAGGGACTGAAGCAGAAACTCTTGAAATGGGTCCACAAAAGTTTGGATTTTAATTTTCCCAGTAATTTGGTACTTGCTAGAATTTGAGAATAATTACTTTTTAATTCAAGAATCTTCTCATTTTCATGAAGAAATTTATACTTTAGTAGATAATACAATAGTTTTATTAATTATACAACCTTTACAATGTAAAAGCAGACATTGAAATGGCTGAGTATGTCATAATGTTAAGGACCTCCTGCACACCTAATCAATGTGCATGTTCAAATACTCATCATAATGACTATTAGCTTTTCTACAACAGCCAAACTACAATATCATCCCACACAATTCCCTGGTGCCCACAACTAGGAGTAAGGCTTCTGCTACAAGCAGCATGAAGGAAGTCCTAGGCTTCCATTTCAAATTTCACCTGCCTGCTTATCCCATGGTTGGCAGAAAGACAGGAGGCAAGAAGAAATCAGAGGTTTGACATTTGAATTCATTTCCCAAAGAAAGACTCTTTAAATTAATTGATTAAAGTCAACATTAAGGTCAAGTTGAGCAGGATAGTTCTGAATGAAAAAATGAGCCAGGATGAAAAAAAAATTTTTTTTGTTTGTTTGTTTATTTGCTTTAAAAGAGGAGGTGAAGAAAGAAGCAAAGCAGGGAGTAAGAAGGTGGATTATAGGTTGTTAAGCACAGCCTGCTATAATACCAACTTTCCATATTTGGTGCCCATAGTGTGTATAAGCCATGAGCTGGTGCTGGCCTTGCTGCAATAGAATTGTTTCCAGTGATTAGAAGCTAAGCATCTGGGAATAGGAGTTTTTTCAGTCAAGTCATCTCTTTGCTTCAAATACCTGCTCAGATAAGGACTTAAGAAGCAACCTGTGTATGATGTAAGTTCTTCTTCTTCTTCTTCTTCTTCTTCTTCTTCTTCTTCTTCTTCTTCTTCTTCTTCTTCTTCTTCTATTTTTCATAAAGAAGACACTCTTAGATATTATAAATGTGGATCTCAAGGATGGGTCCAGTTACCTCTGGTTCAAAGGCAATGAATTAAAATGAAATAACAAAACTGTTGGAGCAATACTGAAATGGATTGTTCAATAAATAGAAGACAATTAATTGTACTTGCCAGTTGATTGTGTTGTGGAAGGATATGTGAAAGGAAATAAAACATGGCTGATATATTGTTTCTGTCTTCAATGACATTATTAAGTTCAAAGAAATGCATATGTAATAAACAGAATATTTGGATATCAACTGCTAACACAATGACACATTTTTTGCCAAAGTGGAAAAAAATAGCACTAGTGATAGAGCCTTTAAGTTATTGTGCCAAGTGAAGCTTATGGAAGGTTCATCATAAATCTAGACGTATCTAGGAGTATATCAAACATTTAGATCTTTATATTGTTCCTTTTCAATATGTCTGTTAATGACTTGACCAAATGCTAAGCATATGCTTGTCACATTTACCTATGTGATGCAATTTAAGAAAGGCAGAGGCAAACTAAAACTGGAAAGGAGAAGTATATTCCAAATTGTTCCATTTGGAATATATGACTTGTAAGCAAATTACTCAACGTGACTTTGAGATTACAGTTCCAGAGTTTATTTGTGTCATCTATGGGGTGTTTATCTATTGAAGCTGTTGCCACCAAAGACATATGGGTAGAAATAGTTGTAGATGCTAGGATGAAGGGCAAGTCTTCAGTGTTGTCTTCAAATGTGGTGAACTTGGTACATTCTGTCTAATAACAATGGCTCTACAAATCTTCTAAGGATAAATGCAGCATGAATATTAACAGGTCTGATTTTATTACAAGATATTTTTAATATTAATATAAAATTAGAAGTGCAGTAATGAATTGTTGTTCTCTGTGATCAGTTATAGACTGAAAAAAGACCACTAAGCTGGCATTATGTGGTAGAAACTAAAGCATTAAGTAACTGGCTATTTTGTGGGCCTCGTGGACCCTTTCCTTATTCAGAGTTTTTAATATTGTATTATTCTAAAACTCTTTGATAATTTTTATTTCAGTTCTAGGTGGGCAGGTCTAACTTTTTCAGAGATGTTCTTTTAACTCTTAATTGAGTTGGCAGCTATCCACAGTATGATCCTTTGCATTTGTGTGCTCAGTTTTATTTCATGGATCCAAAGGATAAATTCTTATTGAAAACTCATATACTGTTTATTCTTTACCGAAGAAAAATTCAGTTTAGTTATCTATAGGAAAGCCTAAGATATTATAGTTCTGGCAGAAATGAGAGGCTTTAAGGAAGCTCAGTTCACAAAATGAAGACAGTATATAACAATCTGTGGTGATAGGTTCATGCAGCTTAAAGGCATAACCAGCTAAGACTAGGCTTGGAAACTCTAGCTTCTTAAAAAAGAATTGTGTAGTCATGCTTACAAAAGTTCTTGTGAAGGCTCTATTAAATTGGTTCAATAAATTTTAGCATACATATAATTAGGCAGAAAACATTAGGTTAAAGTTATTGCTGATTCAAAATACAATCCTACTTTTCATAATAAAACCCTGGAGACTTGTGTTACTTAACCTAATCGTATCTGCTTAACTGTATTAAATATCAACAAATTCAAAAGTTATTAGCAAAAAGGATAATAAAATTAACTTTAGTAAGTTGCTATCCTCTGTGTATTCTAATCTAAAATAACAAAAAGAACAAATTTTGATTTAATATAAAAGAATATTTTCTTCTTCAATATGATTCTCATAATTAAAAGGTAAAATCTTGTACTGATTAGGTAAAGTTATTGAGGTGTTATAAACAGTCATGGGAAACATTAAAACAAAAGGTCAAGATAAAAGTTCAATAATCATGTTCAGAAAACACTAAATTCAACTTGGTTAGACATATTATTAAAAAAGAGCTCAATGATAGAAGCATTACCACAGTTTTTTATAAATTTATCTTTTCTAAAATAGGATTTGCTCTATTAAGTCACCAAGCTCAGTTTTTACAACATAAAGGAGACATTAGAGTGCAAAAATTAACCCTATCAAGCTTTTTTAGTAAAAAACAATTTTCTCTAAATTATGCACATGGTACAGGTTCACTGGTTTTGAATCCCTCTCTTCTACTGAACTGTGTATTAAAAAACCACAATCACCAATGTAGAAATAATTGGCTACCCACAATCAGAGAAATAGAAGCAGAAGAGTTTAAGCAATTAAAATGCAGTTATAGCCCACTGCTCTAAACAGAAATTAAAACCAATTCAGAAATATCCTGTGAATAATTAGCATGGGAGAAGTTGAGTTGAATGTAGAAAGAAAACATTTTTAATATAAAAGATACTCTTACTATGTTCAGTTTCCAGCATTTATAGTTGTAAGTAGGTTGTTTATTTTAGCAAAGAAAAGGATGGGAGAATTATCACAGTAAAATTGGCAAGCCACAGGAGTGTCAGCTCCATTATTTGAGATTGGCAGTGGGTTAGCCAATGCTTGGGGACTAGCAGCTTCCAAAATTCATCTCACAGTTTTTGGAACTCACTGAGAACAGCAGAATCACTTGAACATACATACGCATTGTGTGTATGATGGAGGTGTTGTGGGTGTGTGGGTTGGGAAGTGGGGGGAGGGGAAGGAGACGTTCACTGAAGTAGATAGTACACTTAACAGTGAAAGGCAGCCATCGATAGAAAATGAACACAGGCATTCTTGCATTGAAGAAATTATGCCTTTGGTGGCATCCAATTTAAGTTAAAAAAAAGAGTCTATGCTTTCCTCTGTGAAGGTAACGTTGGTCTCCATCTTTTGTGAGGTGACCATAAATTACTAGCTGTTGGAATGGACCTCTTAAACTTCCAGTTCCCTTCTTTTTCTTTGTAATGAAAAATTTCATGCAACATATCATTAAAAATAGTAATGAATTCTTTCTGAAACATGTATGGCTAAAGTTTCCTGAGAAAAGAAGCGTTTTCTCATAAGCAAATACCTTCAATGGTACAATGTGCAGACCTCTGAGACCCATCTTACAATTTACTGTAAGTGACTGGTAAACATGGAACATATAAATTCCAATCCATTGAGTATAAACTCCAGGTCTATTTGATCGTGACACATAGGTTTTACTGTATGAGTAGGTTAAACATGTGGTATCCAGCAGAAGAAGATCACTGTCTCCAGCCAATATGAAGGACTGCTTATCTAATCTCTGCTTCCTCATTCCGGTGGGGGTGGATGAGTAGCTTAGAGAGGGTGAAGAAGGGGCTGGGGGTGAGGGAGCAAAGAGGATAATTAATGGCCAGCTTCCTTAAGTTTAACTGAGAAAAGAGGTCATGAATTTGAAAGACAAGGAGGAGGAGTATATGGGAGGGTTTGAAAGGGGGGAGAAGGAAATGTTGTAATAATATTATGATCTCAAAATAAAATAAAAAGCAGAAAACAAAGCAAGAAAGGAATGCTTTTAATTGAACACAACAGCAAAACAAATTGTGCTAGTCCCAGGTTCCATATTTCAAAATCTTAGTGTAGTAAAATAGTTATAATTCTCAAAGGCTTCAAATAATAAAATGCAAAAATTTACTCAGAAGAACACAAATGTAGAAGGGTTCTGAAAGTCTTTATTACAGAGGAATGACAAATGTTTGAGGAGATGTGTTAATCTGACTAAACACTATACAATATATGAATAAATTAAAACATTCGTTACTCCACAAGTAGGTACACTTACTATTTCTGTTTTTGTACATCATTTAAAACTAAATTAATTTAAAAGATAGAGAATTCCTGCCAGGGAAGCAGATAGGCTAATTGCAGACCTTCACCTTTCCAAATCAAATCCCTCAGACTCACCCCCAACTCTACAGCAGAGCACTTGCAGCAGCCACCCCCGACATTACCTCTAGTGGTAATGTGTGTGACACAGATCTTTCTATTCCTTCTTCCACTCTGCTTTATTCCAGCCCATGACTCCAGCAGGAACTGCCTTGAAATCCTGCCAGGGAATCAGGCAGGCTAACTGTAGATCCTCACATCTCCCTCACCGCTTTCTCTACTCCTTGAAGTCCAATCCCCCAGTTTCATGCCCACAGATTCTCTCCTAACCTCTCTCCCTTCACTCATTGCTTTGTCTTACCCCCAACTCCAGAAGAAACTTCCTGGGAACCAACAAGCTACTCTGACCTAGGAGGCAAGTAAACTAACTATAGATCTTCACTTCTCCCTCCATTCCTCCAAGTTCAATCTCCCAGTCTCATTTCCAGCTTTTTAGTGAACCTTCTACTGTGGCCTCTCCTCACTCTCGGCCCCCATACCCAGGGGACTAACAAAGCACATCCTGATGGACTGGCCTGCTTTACTCCCTCTTATGAAGCCACTCCACTGTCCCTACCCCTTCCCTACTCCTAAGACTCAGGTCCCAGTACCTAGAAACACATTTGACCAGTAACATCCAGTACCCACACCTAGAGGATCACAGAAGACATTCCTACAAGCAACACACAACAACCAAACTCTCCTAAAATCCAAAGAGAAAACAGAAACCAAGGAACAAAATACCCACCAAATAAAGACTAGACCAAATATCAGCACCTAGAAGTACAATCTTCCCAATCCCAGGTGCCTAGACACCAGTGTAAAAACACAATAAAAGCCCAGAGAATATGACTCCATTCGATCCTGCGTTCCTACAACAGCAGACCCTAAATATTTGAACATAGCTGAAGCACAAGTAAAAGACCTTAAAACCACCTGTATGAAAATGATAGATGTCCTTAATGATGAAATTGATAAATCCCTTAAAGAAATACAGGAAAACACAAACAAACATGTAAGGAAATGGATAAAATATGATAGTTGAACTATAATCAATAAAGAAAAACCCAAATTGAAGGTAATCTGGAAATGAAAAATTCAGGAATCAAACAGGAACAACAAAGGCAAGTTTGACTAACAGAATGCAAGAGATGGGAAAGAGAATCTTTGGCATTGTGGATGCCATAAAAGAAATGGGTACACCAGTCAAAGAAAATGTCAAGTCTAAAAATTCCTGGCATGAAACATGCAGTAATTCTGAGAACATAATAGCAGACATCAAGGAAATCCAGAGAATCATAAGGACATACTTTAAAAACCTGTACTTCACTAAATTAGAAAATCTAAAAGAAATGCTTAATTTTCTTGATACATACCATTTACCAGTGTTAAATCAAGATCAGATAAGCAATTTAAATAGACCTATAAGCCCTAGTGAAATAGAAGCAATCATTAAACATCTCCCAATAGAATAAAGCCCAGGGCCAAATGGTTTTGGCACAGAATTTTACCAGACTGTCAAAGAAGTGTTCATATTCCTCAAATTATTCCACAATATAGAAACAGGAGGAACATTGCCAAATTCATTTTACAGGGCTAAAGTTACTCTGATATCCAATCCACATAAAGACCCAACTGTAAGGGATTAGATTTTTCAAAACCTACTTTATTTAAGGTTCTTCAACATTTCAATCTTCCTTCTAGCCCCTTGACCAGAGGTGTGGGAAAAGAAGCTTTATAGGAAAAGGGTGTTGTGGACCTGTTTAGAAGTAGTTCCTTGGCATGATTCCACTCTTTGTTGCCAGGATACTAGCATCCCAGTTCAATAGTAACCACCAAACAAAAATCAGTAGTGGTGACATGATCAGGCAGAAGCAGTAAGGCTCCACAAAATCAGCACTAGTCAGTGGAAGTGGCCAGAATCAGGTGGAATACCACAAGAAGTTTTTTGGTGGGTTTTTCTCTTCAAAATGAAGACCAGTGAAGACCAGTGAAATGTTGCATAGCATAGTAATGCAAGAGCATCCTGTCAGTTTGTGGGGTTCCCACAAACATTCTTTCTAAACATTATGAACCCTCTCAAGTGTCTGTTTTCGGCAAAACACCATGTGTTCTCTCACAAGACAGCTTCCAGGAAAACATTCTATGACATAACTGAGTTGTTAAAGAAACCAAAATTTTCCACCCCACCCAACAAAAATGAGAAGTACACACCATTTTCCCTTATGAACAAAGATGCAAAAATACTCCATAAACTACTTGCAAACCAAATCCAAGAACACATCAAAAATTTCATCCACCATGATTAAGTGGGCTTAATCTCACAGACACATGGATGGCTCAACATCCATCAATCTATAAATGCGACCCTTCTTATAAATAGACTGCAAGACTAAAACCACATGATCATTGAGTTAGTTGCAGAAGAGGCCTTTGACAAAATGTGACACCTCTTCATAACAAGAGTCGTAGATATAGTAGGGTTACAAGAAACAAATCTCAATATAATCGATGCTGTTTATAGCAAATCCAAACCCAATATCAATTTAAATGAAAAAAAAAAAACCCAAACAAACCTCAAATTCCACTAAAATGAGGAACAAGCAAAAGTTGTCGGCTCTCTCTATACCTGTTCAATATAGTACTTTCTATCTTAGCTAGAGCAATAAGGCAACGAAATGAGATCAAGTGATACAAATTGGAAAGGAAGAAGTCAATTTTTTTAGTTTCAGGTGATATAATTATATAAGAATAAATGATCCTAAAATCCCCACCAGGAAATTCTTATAACTGATAATACTTTCAGCAAATTAGCTGGATACACAATTAACTCATAGAAATCAGTAGCCCTCCTATATACAAATGATAAATGGACTGAGAAAGAAATTACAAAACAACACCTTCCACAATCCTTCAAATAATGTAAAATATATCAGGGTAATACTAACCAAGCAAGTGAATTTTTATGACTAAATCTTCAGCTATTTAACAAAAAATTGAAGAAGATATCAGAAGATGAATAGATCTCCCATGTTCATGGAAGGGTAGGATTAATATAGTAAAAATGGCCGTCCTATCAAAGCAATCTACAAATTCAGTGCAATCCTCATCAAAATTCCATCACAATTCCTCACAGACCTTGAAAGGACAATTTCACCTTCACCTGGAAACACAAAAACCCAGGAGAGCTAAAACAATTCCGAATAGTAAAAGAAGTTTTGGAGGTTTTTTCATTCCTGATTTCAAGTTATACTGTAAAGCTATCGTAATAAAAACAGCATGGTATTGGCACAAAAACAGAAACAATCAATGGGATTGAATTAAAGACCCAGTCATAAATCCACATACCTACAGACACCTGATTTTTGGTAACGAGGCCAGAATTACACACTGGAAAAAAGACAGTATCTTCATCAAATGGTACTGGTAAAACTAGATGTCTGCATGTAAAAGAATACAAGTAGATCCATATTTATCACACTGCACAAAAACCAAGTTCAAATTGATTAAAGACCTCAACATAAAACCAGATAAACTCAAATTAATAGAAGAGAAAGTGGGCAATAGCTGTAAACTCATTGGGTCAGAAAAAGAGCAGAACACTATTAGCACAGGCGTTAAGATAAATAATTAATAAAAGGGACCTTATAAAACTGAGAGACTTCTACACAGCAAAGGATACTTTCATTCAGACAAACTGACAGACTACAGAATGAGAAAAAGGTTTTACTAGTTATACAACTGATAAAGTTTTAATATTCAAAATACATAAGGAGCTCAAGAAATTAGATATCAAGAAAATAAGTAACCTAGTTTTAAAATGGAGTACAGATCTAAAGAGAGAATTCTTCAGCAGAGAAAATTCAAACGGCTGAGAACCACATAAAGAAATGTTCAACATCCTTAGCTGTCAGAGAGATGTAAATCAAAACTACTTTGAGATTTCATCTTACACCTGTCAGAATTGCTAAGATCAATAACACTAGTGACAGCTCATGCTGGCAAGGATATGGAATTACCATTCCTTCATTGCACAGTGCAAACTTGTACAGCACAGATTCTCAACCTTCCTAATGCTGCAGCCCCTTAATACAGTTCCTCATGTTGTGATGACTCCAAGCATAAAACTATTTTCTTTGCTACTTCATGACTGTAATTTTGCAGCTGTTATGAATTATAAATATGTGTGTTTTCTGATGGTCTTAGGTGATCTCTGCAAAAGGTCCATTTGAACCCCTCCCCAAAAGTGGTAGAAACCCCTGGGTTGAGAAGCACTGTTCTACAGCCACTATGCGAATAAGTTTTGTGGTCTCTTGGGAAGATAGGAATTGATCTACAATATCCAACTATAACACTGTTGGACTTATTCCCAAAGGATATTTCATTTTACTGCAGGGAAATTTGCTCAACCATGGTTATATTGCTGCTGTCTTTATAAGTTGGAAACAACCTAGATGTCCCTCAACAGAACAAGAAATAAAGAAAATCTGGTACATTACACAATGGTGCATTATTCAGGTGTTTAAAAAGAAGTCATGAAATTTTCAGGAAATTGGAGGGAATTAGAAAAAAAATATTCCTGAGTGAGGTACTCCGGACTCAGAAAGACAAATACAATATATGTATTCATTTATCTGTGGATATTAGCTGTTAAGTTAGTGATAGTCAAGCCACGCTCCATGAAGGACAGATGCTAGTTATAGAGTAAGGGACTGGAGCAAGGGGCTACTCATAGGTCTCATTAGGAAAGGAAAACAGAATAAATAGATATGGATGAACGAGGGTCTGGAATGGGAAGATCAAATGGGGAGGAAGATGGGAGAGGGAGCTGTGGGAGGGAATATAGGAATGACAGTTAAAAGTAAGACCCATTTGAAGGGTACTGTGTAAACATAAAATATATACATATATAAACATGAGCTAAATGAAATTGCCAAATAATGAAGGAGACAAAATCTCAACAGGTTATCATCTGTCACCAAAAGAAGCTTCCAGTACTGAGATTGGGTTACATCTAATTGAGTTGTTGGCCAAACGGCACCCTCAGAATCATCAAACAACACAGGCTGTTGCCAACACTCTAAGATTCTCTCAACAAACCGCCAGCAAGGCCTCATTGCTGAAAACATATACACAATGCACTGAACATGGATATGTTGAGCTGGTGCCTACACAGAGCCTTCACCCTTGCATTCTAGCATTTGTTACAGGATGGTACTCTGCAAACTATCATAATAGAAATGTGAACATCAAGCCAGCCACAAACCCTTCAACTACAATGGCATACTACCTGCAA
Organism: Uromys caudimaculatus; assembly: GCA_028551405.1. Classification (NCBI taxonomy): domain Eukaryota; kingdom Metazoa; phylum Chordata; class Mammalia; order Rodentia; family Muridae; genus Uromys; species Uromys caudimaculatus. Next base: position 65,013,377 of record CM052705.1, on the reverse strand, counting down.
GATATGCTAGATTAGTGGTGCCACAAAGCTTGTGGGAGTAACCAACCAATAATTGACTTGTTCTAAGGCCCATTAGATAGAACCCATACCTGACACTACTTGGATGATCAAGATGAGGTAAGCAGTGCAGGACCTAAGCGAAACCAAATAATACTGGAGTCTCTCTCTCTCTCTCTCTCTCTCTCTCTCTCTCTCTCTCTCTCTCTCTATCTATCTCTATCTCTATCTCTCTCTCCATATATATATACCTAATTATATTCTACTATATTTGTAGGTTAATGCCTTGTTCAACAATCACCAGAGAAGCTTCTTCCTCCAGCATGGGAGCAAATGTAGAGACTCCCAGCCAAACATTATGCAGAGAGTGAGAGGCCTTGAGACACTCAGCCCTAAATGGGATCACTTCTTCAAATCCCTCCCTTCAGAGCTTCATAGTATAAGGCCCATAGATGATGGAAGACACCAAATAAAACAAGGCCTCTCCATCATCATGAGCAAAGCTCCTATGATCTCACAGTCTGCAGCAGCATGCACAGATCCTGCAAAGGTCTGCAGCAGGTTATCTGATATATGTTATGATTTCCAGTTAATTGTTAATGGGATTCCTAAGTGCGCAAAGTGGGTTTCTGATTCTTATGCTTTCTCTTGGGCTGTTTGCCTTCTGTTGATTTTTATTGTCCAACTTTGATGTGAAAATTTTGTTTTATCTTATATTTTATTTTGCTTTATTTTCAAAAAAGTGAATGAACTAATGAAAGAAATGGAGAAAGGAAGGAAGGAAGAAAGGAAGGAAGGAAGGAGGGAATGAAAGGAGGGAGGAAAGAAGGAAGAAAAAGAAAGAAAGAAAGAGAGAGAGAGAGAGAGAGAGAGAGAGAGAGAGAGAGAGAGAGAGAAAGAAAGAAAGAAAGAAAGAAAGAAAGAAAGAAAGAAAGAAAGAAAGAAAGAAAGAAAGAAAGAAAACCTTGACACTAGGGTAAAGGCTGTCATTTATACTATTGAGAGAGGGGAAGTCAGTTTTCTCCAAAGGAGTGACACTGGATACATCAATTACTTTAGAGCAGACTTCATGTCCAGTGGTAGTTGATCAACATAAAATCAAGTCCGTGTGTGTGTGTGTGTGTGTGTGTGTGTGTGTGTGTGTGTGTGTGTGTGATAGTTTGGTGGATTTTTGTTTGTTGTTTATTTTGTTTTCTTTCTTTTTTGGTGATGTTTTATTTTGTTTTTTTGTTTGGTTGTTTGGGTTTTGTTTTTTTTTTTTTTTTGGTTTTGTGAGGGAGGAGAATTGTATTGTGTGTTTGTATTTTGAGAAAGAAGTTAAGTTGGGTCATTGGTGGGGAGAGAATCTGGAAGTGCTGTAGGAAGGAGAAGAATATGATCATAATGTATTTAAAGTTAAAATGTTTTAAATAACAAAAAACATAATAAGACATAAGGATGGGGAAATACAAAATGCGGCTAGGAGAGAATGCTGGTGAGTGAATTTTCCATCATTTAGGAACTTTGTGCCTCTGACCTTTTTTTCAAAATTTGTAGTTTCACTCAAGGAGGACTGCATATCAATGAGGGTAAATTATTTAGACAAAATTTTCTATCCTTGGGACTCCTGTCAATATCAATATGGTGTCAGAATACTAAAATAACTGAAAATTTAATTCCTAGAATTTGGTTTATTTTTTGGTAATGTACTAAGTCAAAATTAGTAAGGTGTAAATATTAGTAAAATGTCAGATTACACCTTGTTATGTCTTGAACATTTTGGGATCACTAATTCTTAAGTTATCTAGTGATTGGGTGACTATTAGGTAAAACCAATTGTCCAGGATTGTTTTTCCATGTAAATGCGGAATTATTGCACAACAGAAAATTGATTAGAGATCTTGAAAAGTAGAATCTGGGTTTTATTTTCTCTTTCCTTAGGGCTTAAAAGAATTCAGTTTTGATTAATTCACTTATTCAATAAAATGACCCAAATTATTGTTAATCTGTGAGTCTTCCCGGGTATAGCTTTTATTATTTTATTCTTTTGCTCATTTGTGTTTAATTTATTCTTTCTCTGGCTTCTAGCAGTCACAGATTACTGTCTTTAGATTCAGTGTCCCTAATTGTGCACACATTCCATGCTCTAAATCCTCCAGTCGTCATTGCTTTTACTTTAGTTCAAACATTTTGGTAAATTCTATTTTCATTTTTGTTGAGTTGAAAGTATTTCAATTTCTTTTGAGAGTTCTTTGACTCACACACTGTTTAGAAGTGTTGCTTAAATATCCAAATATTTTACGATTTCCATAACAACTTTTCTGTTATTAAATTGTAGATGGAATTTTTCTGTGTTTTTTTAATTGGTTAAGTATATATATACTTATATATACTATATTGGTCTAGTATACATATATACTAGAATATGGCTTATCACATACTATGATGATACTCTTGGAGATGTTAGATACCCCTATCTTGCTCCCAAACAAAAAAGAAATGGTGTACCTTTTAGTTGCTAACTGTGAAATTTGCTGTAAGTGTTGATTTAACAGATGTGTAAAACGCATTTCAGGGTCTTGGATTGATTCAGTCTTTATTAAGTATTAAACCTTATCAAAAAGTTCTCTGCATTAAAATTACACCAATAAATTATTCAGATTTTGAATCATTCTTGAGTTAACCCTTAATAGTATATTTTTAATATCTTCTTAATATTAGGTATTAATGTATTTAAAGTTCTCCATGTATGTTAGCAACAGGATTTAGATTTTTTTCCACCTTATTGCTTGGAGGTCAGCCTTATACTAGCCTCATAAATACTTTAAATGTTTAATCTTTCTTTAAAAATGATTTTTAAAAGACATGTGAAACATAGGAATTATCTTTTCTTAGAATGTTTCCTAGAAATTATATACACAGTTTGCTTGGTTTATCTTTTTGCCGTTCATTTCTATATTTCATAAAGTGTTGGCAGAGTTCTTGAATAATATATAACAACTTATTGATTAGCAGTATATTCAGTGTTTATTCTTTCTTTTGCTCATTTTGGCATTTTACACTATTGAAACTACATTTACTTGCTCATATTTACTCAATATCATGCAGCATCATATTTTCTCTTTTTAAGAGTAAATCTTGCTTATAAACCTGTTTTATTTAGTCCTGGGCTATCTTACTTCTGGGTATAACACTAAGAGCCTTTGTGATTAGGTACTTTTTAGTTTCTCAAACTCCGGCAGTTGGGTGGTCTAGGATCTACGTAGAGTTGCTTGGTGGACTCTGTTATCCCAAGGCCTGCAGGAATACTTTGCATCTCACATGCTCTTCAAGTAGCAAGGTCCATTACATAGGGGTCCTCGAATGCTGCAGAAGTGATGTTTTACAGCTTTCTCAGCCAGATAAAAATACACAAAGAAATGTCAGCCAAACTTGCTGAAACACAGTTAGAGCTACTCTTGGGGAAAATAACAAGGGTGTCACTCCAGCTGCGCTTAGGCAAGCACTTGCTGCAACCTTGGAATTTTAAACAATGATTTTATCGTATTCTCAAGAGAACATGTGTTTCTCCAGAATCTGTTGAGAAAATTCAGTGACCTGGGTGATGCAGCAGGCAGAGGAGGAAACATCAGGATGTTTCTTCTAAGGATTTCCTTTAATAGAAGAAACCCTGGAGTTTGGCAGCTGTCTGCTCTGTATCTCCAATCTCTATGTCCAATCTCAATGACAATGTAAAATTTCTCTTCCTGCTACTAAAATCATATCATAACAACTCTGCACACCATATGTTTTCAGTAGCTGTTTACGGCAGGACTCACAGAGCAGAACTCAAGATAGCCCACTGAGAGGTTTTGAAAGTCATGACATCTGCCAGGGTAGTGGCTTCTGAAGCTCTTCACCCTAACCAGCTTAGCTTTTGACTTCCTAGAAAAGATCCTTAATCTATTAATTTTCTGGGAGTTTTCCATAACTCATGTGTTAGCATTGTTAAAGTCCATGCTTATATCTGAAGAGCACTTGTCATAAAATGTCCCTGTTGCTTCCCCCACTTTAGTTTCTTATCTATCAAAGACTGTCTAAAGGCAGATATGCAGGTCAGAAGTTTCAAAGAGAAACACAAGTTCATTTCAGAGAAGAACTTCGTTCTCACATTCCTGTAACAAAGAGTATAATCTTATGTAGCTTGCATTTTAGAATGGTTCTCATCTGAGCTAAGGAATTGTTTTTATATGTTGAGGGATAAAACTTTGAAAATGCATAAAATCCAACTTTCATACAGCTGCTTCGACTTGAATTCTCACACACACCTTTAACTTTCCTGGAACAGATGTTTACAGTACATTACAACTGTTTTAAGATAGAACACACTTCAAAATTTTGGGGAATAATAAAAATTTCCTTGTAAAGAGAACTCTTCCACTCAGAAATTGGAAAAGACTTCCACCCACCCCAATGCTATATATATTATTTTGATTTCAAAAAACAATCAAAAGTAATAATCTAGATATTGTCTTGATAATAGAGTATGTTTGAATTTGAACTCATAAACTAAGCATAGACTTTAACAATGCTGATACATGAATTATGGAAAACTATCAGAATAATTAGTCAAGAGACACTTGTTTGATAGAGTTGAAATTATGGAGTTCACACCAACTCGTATTTAGATCAACAAGCAGGGATTCACATATCCATGTAGTGAAGACATTTATTTTTTTACAAAATTCTTATTCTTTATTAATTCCAATGTATGTATTTTCCTTAATGTTGTATCAGAATGCATTGTCATCACAATTAACCGATGTGTTTATTCAGCCATTGTAGGAAAAGCTTTGATCTGAATGCACCAAGATAAGCTTCCTGTCGACTTAACCTTTTCTCCTTATGGAAAAATTATTGAAAGTTGTTTTGGAGAACAACACAATTGTTTTCCTCCCTTTGACTTAATGACTCATAACACTGAAATAAGCTGGCACTCAAACAGTTGGCAAAGGTTTGCAAACTTAAAGAGTTGGCCACTTGGCCATAGCCTAGGTCATACCAGAATGTAAGGCCGTGATAAACTATGCATATATTCTCTTCTATTATAGTTTTAGAACTATCTACTTAGAGGTCATATTTAAATTTAAGATCATAACATTTTATTGTTTTTTTCTAATTCCTGATATATTTTCCCTCCAAATAAAATGAAATATCTATTAATGTATACTTTCCCCAGTTCTTAACACACTTGCTCTTGCCAGGTTAACAACAGGGATACATTCATTAAAATGATGGACTGGACATTTGCATTCGCTTCCATTTCTTGTCCAAATGTGAGTAAATCAACAATAATTACTTCAGCTAGCATAACAAGGACAACAGACGTGGAGTCCAATGGTAATACATTTTTGGAAGCTGACAAGCACATGGACTAGAAAGCTAAATTCTGAATTGATAGTAAGAGCTCTCCGCAGATCAAAGTGAATGACACATTAAGTATTTCAGAATAGGTGGGTGGGGGCCATGGGACTGAAAATTAATGAAAGTCTTGTGAAAAAGGAGTCAGATCCTCCGACTCTATCTTCCTCTGCTGCTAGACAACTGCCCTTCACCACCTCAGCAGTTTTAATCTCTGCAGCCTATAAAATACCTTGTCACTACACCAAAGGACCACAGGGCTTTGTCCTTTGGCTATGAGGTTAGATGTAGTTTTTTGAGCATTCTTCCTAGGCCAACTAATCAGAGGACAGAGAAATCAATCTTACCTGGCAGCAGAGGTTCCATTTTAGAGACTGCTCCATAGGAAAGTGCTCAGACAACAGCCACCTGCTTCTCCACAGAGCCCTCAACAGTTGATCACTCTTACATCCAGCACAGAGGAGGTGAGCATCCTGTAACATTCACACAAGAGGGCAGAAAGTTCAGAAACTAAAACAAGGATACTTTTTAAAGAAAGAATCAGTAACTCAGTAAAGGTTGGGAGATAAAGTTAGTGAGTAGTAATCAAAGAAGACAAGGTGGTTTTCATAGAATGCCTTAAAAAGATTGCTGTAAGGGGGAATGAACGGCTCATTGCAAGTATTCATGAAGTACAGAAACAACTCCCGGGTACCTCAAAATTCTATAAGAAAATAAATTTCTTTCTAAAGTCCCATATACACAACAAATGCATGTTAAATTCTAGTCACCTTCAGAAATGTGAGCTCTCTCTGGAAGCTATGCTTCACAACACTGCAGAATTAGATGAGAGAGAGGGAGGGGAGAGAGGAGAGAGGGAGGAGAGAAACAGTAAGAGGCAAGAGCATGCACAAAAGTGAGCGAGAATACAACATGGAGCCAAATCCAAATGCAGATCTCAGGACTATGAGGTCTAACCGTCTCTAAGATTAAGTTATTATAAGATCGAAGTGACTCCCTCCAAGGAGACCAGTTCAGTTAACTAAGAACTGATTGGACAATGTGAAAAGCTGGGTTCAGAGAGTTCTTGAGGAACTATACTTGTGCCAAAGTTGCTATGTTCAGAGCCTTGGCCTTGGTATCTTTATCAAGCCAGGCTCAAACACTTGTTCTGAACAAGCTAACTAAAGAGTAAAGTAATAGTGAAAAGTAGAGAAAGATTCATTCAGGGAGGTCACATTGGGAAGAAGAACAAATAAAAAAATAAAAATGTACAGTGACATCCTCACTTCATCATGTCTTAGAGCCTTGATATGAGGCTTAGGTTTACGTAGAGGGTTAGAGATATGCATAACTAAGTCTCAGCTGCAGTCTCTCCATCAGTATGCTCTGAGATGCTATCTCAATGCTGTGATATCTCTTCCTGGGAGACTAGTTCCTCTTTAGCTTGTAGTAGACTTTAGTCTTTTTCTTTTTTCCAGGATGAGATTCCTGGGGGAAATTCTCATCTTCTGTAGTGAAAGGGAGAAACATGAGTATCTTTATTTAGAATATTTTCATTGGTTACACCATTGCAATTTTTGTCATTCTAATATTACTCTAAAATGCATATATTTATGAAAGGGATGGGGCTGAACAGCAGCCCAGATTTTTATTTAATAAAATATTGGAAAACAAAGAGGTTAAAAATGTAAACATGTCAATTACAAAAAACATGGGGTCAATATAAAATCACAAAGACTCAGGGAAGCAAGGAGTAGGAGATGCATGGTGGTCAGGAGAATACTGGGTTAGTAACAAGCTCTGGTATCATTTGACACTAAATTCTCTGTGTATAAACTGACAACATAGGCAACTTTAAAAGGAGATGATGTGAATTCCTACTGCATCCAGCATTTTCTGGGGAACTTTAATGTGAAACAGTGAGCGTTTCCTACTGGTTTTCTTTCACCTTGTATTGCCTTGCTATGACAGAGCAGTGTTGTATCAACAAAGAATTTGTTAGTACAAATTCAAGTGTCCTAGAAAGTACAAACTGTCAGTTTCAGGTCTACATGGCTTGCATATTAGAAGTGGTTTGGGTATAAATGACAGCTTTGAAACTACTTCTGGAAATATTTTTATCCATCCATATGCTAAAGAAAACTTTTCTTTACAGAATATTAACTTTCATTTTCTACAGGAACATGCTGTACTGCTTCCCATTTTTAAAAAGCAAGATATATTGAAATTTAAAGAAATTTTAATATGTAGTATTTACCTAATCTGACATTCTAAGGACACATTTGTGTTTATGTTTGCCAACGATTTTAAAATATAAATATGCTTGAAAATAGCTAAGGGGAGCATGGTGAGAAGGTTAAGGGTGTCACTCTACCCACTGATGACTACCATTAAATTCTGGGGAGCATGGCACTCTACCCACCAATGACTACCATTAAATTATATGCACATTGTTGACAGTGGAAAGCCATGACACTTCTTTCTTATACATAGCAAAACATACAGGTAAGATTTTCATTTAAATGCTTTACTTATGATCCTCCTAGAAAAGCATACCCTTGTGTAAATGGACTGCACTTAGAACATTTTGTTGGTTGGCATAGCTTACTGTGTTTTGCCACTTTTCTCCTACAAAGCAATATGCTTGTTGAAGCACTCTCTCTCCATCAGTAAGTCCCTTGGCCCGTACTTGCACTCTGGTAACTATATGCTCATTTCTTACTTTGATTCAGTTATGTTCCAGTAACTGAACCCCAGGATTTTTTTCATTATCTCAAACATGACTGTTCTCCTTCAGTTCACACCACACTGTGTCTCCCTTACCTTCCTGCTGGTTCCTATCCTCTTCACACGATTTCACAAAGACTGAATTAACATGAGTGCATAGAGACATGCTGGCACACTTTGGAAATGAAGGTTAAATCAAGGTCAAATGTCATCCTGGGTTTCCAAAGGAACCAGGGATTTAAGATTTTTACATATTCTTGCTTCCATATAGATGTTATATAACATGAATTTGTTATATTGTCTTTGAATATTCAACTTTTCTATGAAGAACTATGTCCTATTTTGAAGAAATACACAAGTAACAAGGGTAGCTAATTTATACTGAGGCATAATATAAAAAGGTGGCTTATAAACAGTAGAAAATATTTTTTCACAGTCCTGGAGGTTGAGAAATCTGAGATCAATGTCCTGGCAGATTTGATGTCTTAGGAGGAGCCATTTTTGATTAAGATATCATACTTTCTTACCATGTTTTCACACAGTGGAAATGTCTAGGCAGCCCTCGGAAAGGGACAGGGTCCCTATGACTTGATCACCTCCTAATAATTGTACCTTCTAATGTTGCCATCACGTCGGTGACTAGGTTTCAACACAGTAGTGTAGAAGAACATCTAGACCATTTCAGGCACAAAAACAAAGCACATGGCACACAACATGTGTTACATACGGGTAGTGAATTAAACAAGTAGTTTGTGAGACATAGAGAGAAAGTAGTAAGTTGGTGACCTATAACACATAATAACAATGGGTCATTAGCTCAACATGTAGGGCAACAAATAAGATTGCTATTTAAGACCATGAGGATATGAATATGTCCAACTCTAGTGTCTCCAGAAGTATATGAATCCCTTTGAAGATTTTCAGTATTTTGTTTGAATGCTTCATTTACTTCCCTTTCCAAACCAAAACTGAATGCCTCTGTCTACTTTGAAAGCCCCCAGGAAGTGAACATCCTAACACATACTACCTTGGTTCCCAGAAGCACTGGACACCCCTAGGTAATAGGCGTACATTTGAATAGCTGATACTGTGACCTGGGCATCATAGCTAGAAGCTTATTGCTTCTCTTTTATTATTGCTTTCACAAAATTGTTCAACTGTGAAATAAATGTTATTAAAATTTAGTCATTTTTACGAATTTAATGTCTTCTGGTTTTATTGATGCCTAAACACACATCCACACACACCCCACCACCACACTCACATATAACTGCTTTTACCTAAAATAAAGAAAAACTAAAATGAATTCACACATATGTAATAATGCATTGTATCCATACATTTGATATAATAATGTGTAGTACAGATGACAGAAAGTGTTGCAGCTTAAACAGTGCTTGTCGAGTCTAGTACCTGGTTTCAGAACAGAATTTATAATTTACTAGCTCCATGGCTTTGGGAAAGTGTATTTTATATCTGCCTCCTTCCAGTCCTCATCTATAAATGTCAGGAAAATAAGATAGAAATGGTTTCTGACATAGGCTTCTTGTATAGAATAAATGAGTTAAAGCAAGCAAAAAGTGCTTGTGGCAGTGCCTGATGTGTAGAAAGCTGTCAATACATGTTAGCTCTTATTATGATCCTACAATCCATTTTAAACAGATTTCTTCTGTACACTCTGTGCAAACAATCTTCCAGCTCAGGCTGCTTGCTTTCTGAAGCCAGACTCCAACCTCACATCCTCCCTAGACAAGCAGATACACACAGACTCATTATCAAGGGCAGGAAAGGCTGAGAACAATGTTGCTGGTCATTAACTCTAATAACACTCCCTTTGTGTTTGTTTGGTTCTATTGAGCTTATGAGTCATTTTCACTGTAATTGCATCATTTGATTTTCATACACCTCTGCAAGAGAGGCAGCTAGCTATTTTCATTATTGGAAGATACAGAAACCAAATGACAAAGGGGTTAAAATCGCCCTATTCACCTAAGAGACATGCAGGAACTCAGAACTCTGTAATTCCTGGCCGAGGACCTTCTGGACACTGTTAGGGTGGGTCCTACTGACAGATCACTTTTTCTTTATTCTTATTAGTAGTCTGAGAATTTTATACAAACTATTTTAATCATGTTCAGTTTTACTCTGTTCTCCCTACATCAACTTGCTCTTCAATACCTACCTAATTTTGTGTCTGTTTAAAACCCAACAAGTACAGATGGTGCTGCCATTATACTTCCAATATGAGGCTTTGTATCAAAGCCTGGCCAACTCACTAGGGCCACACTATTAGTTAAAGAAAATTGGCTCTCTCTTCTAGAAATTACCAATTTCCATTATCTCCTTACCTATGGGTAGGACTTTGCACCCATCTCCTGTCTCTATGCTAGAATTTTTGACTGTCTTGAGCTTGTACAGTTCTTGTCATATTGTCTCAACTGCCAAGAGTTCATATGTACAGCTGTCTGGTGGTGTCTGGAATACTATCTCTTTGTGGTCATTCACCACCTCTGGCTCTAGTAATCTTTTTGCTCTTTATCCACAATGCTCTCTGAGGCATGGGAGGAAGAGCTGTGCTCTGCATATCCTACCGTGACTGGGCATTCCCCAGTTTCTTATTTTCTGCACCTCGATCAGTTGTGGGTTTCTGTGTTAATCACCATCTACTGCAAAAAGAAGCTTCTCTGATGAGGGCTGGGAAAGGCATTACATCTATGGATGTAATGATGTCACTTTAATAATATGTCCGTTAAGCAAATAATAATACTACTTCCTCCTTTAGCTTATGACCCACGTCGCCACAGATTCTTAAAATAGACCATAAAGTGATTGGTTTCCCTTGTGACGTTTATGTCACTATCTGACCAGTGGGCACACCTTGCCAGGCAGGTCACTGTTGTACCTGGCAGGGTTTACAGCTGGGCCTGATGGGTAATTAATTTTGTCTTCTATTAGCATGAATAACACCTACCACTTGGAAAGCTCCCGGATAAGTACTGTTCCCATTCCATTATTCTCATTTAAACATTTATGCTACTGCATTTTATCTCCACTCCCTTGAAATCCCTTCCCTGTACTAATTTTCTAACTTTATTCACTGCTGGTGGGAGTGCAAACTGGTATAGCTACTATAGGAATCAGTGTGGAAGTTCTCCAAATAGCTAGAAATAGTTCTGCCATATGATTCAGCTCTACCCTCTTAGGCATATACCCAAAGGGCTCTAAACCCTACTATCTATGTTCACTGATGCTGTATTCATATTAGTCAGGAAGGAGAAACAGCCTAGATTTCCAACAACTCATGAATGGATAATGAGAATGCAGTTTATTTACACAACAGAATATTACTCAGTTATTAAGAAAATGAATTGTGAATTTGCAGGTAAATGGCTGGAGCTAGAAACAACTATTCTGAGTAAGGTAACCTAGACCCAGAAAGACAAGTATCACATATTTTCTCTTATCTGAGGATACTAATTTTGACTCTTCAGATATACGTATTCCATTGTAAAACCTACTGCAGTCAGGAAACTACTGATGGATGTTAAGACCTAACAGCTTTAATTCCCCATCTTGTTTTCCCACGTACTCTTTTTATATTAAAAATTCACCTTATACAAAACAGACAAGATTCCTTATCTCAGAGAATTTTTGTGACTGTTTCAAGAAGTAATTTGTATAAAATATTAAAAATCATTATCTACTGATATAGCTGTGGGCTTCTGTGTTATGGTACATATAAGAAAATGACCTTTTATCATTTTTTTTTTATATATATTTTACTTTGGCTGGAGTTGCGCAGCGGCATCATGCTGATTTACAAAATTTATCACTGTGTGAATCAAAATTACCAAACCTCATTAGGATCAAATGCTTAACTATAGCCCCATCTTGCCATTTCTCACTCAAGACCTTTGACTTCCTGGGGCAATTCTCCCTTATGTACATTAAGTGAAAATATTCATTATCTTAAATTGGCTAAAAATACATCTTGACAAGTTTGTTTTCTGACTTTTACCCTTATCACCGTGATCATCCTCCAGTTTTGCCTAAGGAATAGGTTGCTATAGCAACATCCACCACCCACAGTCCACAGTCAAATTTCATTTCCCTGATACAACTATTAGAAAATAAATGGTCCATATAACATTCTCTGTGTATATTTCCCTGCTTATTTGCAAAATCTTCTACCTGTGTAAAGTATCCATAAATGTAATAAAACTGACATTTTAACAATAATTTGTTAATTCAAACAAAAATGCTCTTTAAATTCTCAGTGTTTGTGAAGTGGATTTCTGTTAACAGAAAGGTAGACGAGCAGAGTTGAAAGCTACTCCAGTACTAGATGTTGTTAAGACAGACTGCTTCTCATGTTGTAATAGGAATATGAAATGTATTGCAGCATATGATGTGAAGAATGACTTCCTCAATGACTTCTGGACCAAAAAGGTAGGAGAGTTAACTTCTCTGTACAGCCCCAGCCACACCAAATTGGTCATTATTTCATGAGGGAATAGCATGTGCATAGTGGCCATTACCAGGGGCATATATTTCCAGGATACACTTCTAGGTTGATGGCCACAAAATACCTGGTTAAAACGACTGGTCATTGAAAATCAGGTTCAATTGACTGGGGATTGATAATTACAATCAAACAGCAAGCACTTCAGAAGAACTTCATGGATATAATGGCATTAAAAAAAAAAAAGCACATCCAAAAAATTTGAGACAATGCTCTTATAAGAATTTTCCAGAATAAAACTCTTAGGAATTTTACCTCATGTTATTTAAAAATAATGGCTTTCATTTCTCAAAATTAATAGGCCTCCTTTCATATTTTAATTTTGAAACCTTAGTTGATTTGTTGAAATAATGACAACTTATTTATATATGGACAAAGGAGACAAGTACAGCTTGCAGGAGCACTGAAATTAGGAGGCATTTAATAGCTCTGCCCTTACAAGATTATAAACATAGCATGCAATAATAAGTGTATTGATTTACCCTTGCTTTGTGTTAAATAACAGATGTACCCTGAAATTTCAAAGGAATATGCTATTTTTTTTTTAATTCAGAGGGATGACTAGGGATTCTTACAAAACTCTAAATATCAAACAAATCCTTCTTGCCATTCTGACATTTTCTATTAAAAGTAAGTAAATATTACAGGTGAAAATCAATGAGATAATTGCTTCTGGAGAGGTGATGTGGATATGGGGTAACAGAGTGAAGGCTGCACATTAGGAACCCGACTCTGCGTGGGGATCTAGTCATCCAGGACTGATGTAAATGATCTCACTATACATATAGAGAAACATAATGGTTTATTTTATTGAAATGTTTTTAAACTGGGTCTGTAAGAGAGTAAATAAATATAATTCCCAATCTATAATATCCATTTTCATTTCTTGGTATCTAAGTATTATAACTCCTGGTAATTGCAAGTTTAACATAATACAAGGAAAAAACATTAATTCCTTATCTTCCAGATTATGAAATACATGTAATTTTTTGAGATAAGCTTGAATTATAACAAATCAATTGTAATTTATTCATGGTGGAAAAACTTTGTGTCTTGGATGTTCTCTTAATGTGTCTTAGTGGAGGTGATTGGAGCCAAATCCAGCTGATTGTAGTATTTATTTATTAATTTATTGCTATATTACATTTTCAATCAATAAAAAGCATTGTGTCATATGGCCCTAGGTTATTATTCAGGATAGAGCATGAACATTTGTCAAGAATTTTACAACCATGGAATTGTGACCACAGTGGACATGGTGCGTGGTTCAAAAGAGAGAAAATAAACAATTCTCTTTCATGAATTTAAAGCAAAGTTACCTCTTCAAATTTTTGATGTCCAAGATTATTAATAGGTGACTCCATTTGAATTCGTTTAATACCATAAGTGATTTAAATCAGATAACATGTTTGTTTGCTTCATACCCAAGAAACTAAAAGACCTTTTATTGTTCAACTTCCTTTAAAGGGAAATATTTCAGTGAGCTGACCAATGTGAACAGTATCTATAACTGTTTACTGAGTGAACAGTCATTTTGGGGTTAATGTTTACTTTCACAAAAATGACCTCCAGTGTGCAGTGACCTAGGAAAATTAGCTACTATAGGCTGTGGTTGGTCAAGTAGAGCAGATGTTTAATTCCTTTAATTATGAAAGGCAAATTAGTGTTCTAAGGAACTTCTAGCAGCAAAGCAAGACTCTGATGAGCCTAATTTAATAGGTACTGTTATTAATCACACAATATGCTCATTACTTTCTAGTTTCTCTGGAGAGTACATATATAGCCTCATTGAAAAGTATTAATGGCGTCAAGAAATATACTTGGGAAGTAAGGATGGATAGACAGAAACAGGAGCAAAGAATGCAAGGCAAAATGTTCACATGGCAGAAGGCTATAGTTCTATAGAAGAGAAACAAATAGCCGTGTAGAGTTTTTAAAAGGGTGCGGGGGATGGTGGGCTGATCTAAAAGCAAGTGTGCTTTATGACAGCCTTGGAAGTAGCGTGACACTCCTGTACTCCAGGTGTGATACTAGCAAGAAAGAGCTGCAGGGATAGACACGAGAAACCTAGTGTGGGGGCTGTACAAGTTTAGGAAAAATCCAATACCCCTTTATGATAATAGTCCTGGAGAGATTAGGGATACATGGGACATACCTCAACGTAATAAAAGCTATTTACAGCAAACTTATAGCTAACATCAGTTAAAGTGGAGAGAGCAATTCCACTAAAATCAGGAAACAGATAAGATTGTCTACTCTCTCCATACATATTCATTTATGTATGTGCCATCTTAGTTAGAGCAATAAAACAAGTGAAGGAGGTCAAGGAGATACAATGGGAAAGAAAAAAGTCAAAGTATCTTTATTTGCAAGTGATATGATAGTATACATAAGTCATGATAACAATTCTACCAGAATTTCTATAGTACTTAAGTGGCTGGATACAAAATTAACTCAAAAGAAATCAGTAGCTCTCCTAAACACAAATGACAAAAGGACTCATTAAGGAATCAGGGAAACAACACCTTTCACAACTATAAAATATCTTAGAGTGACTCTAACCAAGCAAGTGAAAGACTTGTGTAATAAAACTTCAAGTCTTTGAAGAAAGAAATTGAAGAAGATATCAGGTGATAGGAATATCTCCCATGCTCACGGATCACTGTGATTAACATAGTAAAAATGGTCACCCTACCAATAGCAATCTGCAGATTCAATGCAAAAATTCAATATAATTTTTACAGACCTTGAAAATACAATTCTCGACTTCATATGAAAACAAAACAAAATCAAACAAAAAACCCAGGATAACTAAAACAATCCTAGATAATAAAAGAACTATTAGAAGTATCATCATTCCTAATTTCAAGTTATACTACAGAGCTATAATAATAAAAATCATATATCTTGTTATTAAAAATACATTGATTAATGTAATATACTTGAAGACCCACACATAAATCTGTACATTTATGCACACCCGATTTTTTTTATAGAGTTCAGAAATACATACTGGAAAAAAGAGAGCAACTGCAACAAATGATGCTGTTCAACTGGATGTCCGCATGTAGAAGAATGCAACAGGATCCATACTTACCACTCTGCAGAAAAATCAACTCCAAATGGATCAAAGACCTCAACCTAAAACCGCACACATGGAGCTTGATAGAAGAGAAAGTAGGGAATCACCTTGACACACAGCATAAGCACTAAGATCAGTAATTAATAATTCGAATCTCATGGAACTGAAAGTCTAAGGCAAAGGACACCACCAATAGGATAAAATGGCAGCCTACAAATGGGAGATGATTTTTACCAACTCCACACCTCCAACAGATGACTAGCATCCAAAATATATGAAGAATGCAAGATACAAGATATCAAAAAATAATCCAATTAAAAATTGGGTACAGATCTCAACAGAGAATTCTTAATAAAGGAATCTCAAATGACTGAGAAATACTTAAAGACGTGTTCAGCATCCTTAGCTATCAGGGAAGTACAAATCAAAACTACTTTGAGATTCCATCTTATATCTGTAAGAATGACTAAGATAAAAACAAAACAAACAAACAAACAAAACACAAGTGACAACTAAAAGTGCTGGCAAGGATGTTGAACAAGGGAATACTCTTTCATTGCTGGTAGAAATACAAACTTGTACAGCTACTATAGAAATCAAGGTGGCAGTTCCTCAGACAGTTGGAAATCTATCTACTTTAAGACCCAGCTATACCACCCTTGAGCATAGAATCAAAGGACACTTCATTCTACCACAACAGCATTTGCTCAACAATGTTAATTGTGGCTTTATTCATAATAGCCAGAAACTGGAAAGAAAATGTGGTGCTTTTAACAATGGAATATTATTCAACTGTTTAAAATGAAAATTTCAGGCAAAATGGATAAAGGTAGAAAAAAATATTTTGAATGAGGTAACCAAAACTCAGGAAGACAAATATGCTATTCATTTGTAAGTGGGTTTTAGGCACTAAGTAAATGATAACCAAGCTAGAGCTACTTTGATAAAGAAGAGGGTTGGGGGGTGGTACAAGGATCTTCTTGAGATCAGGAAATAAAATTTTATGGGTGGATTGGTGCAAATAGAAAGAGGAACAGGAGGGTTCAGGTAGGAGGGTGAGATAGAGAAAATTAATTCAGGGAGAGATGGCTGGAATTGGGGTGGGGGGTATGTGGCAGGTAATGTGGAAACCTAGGGCAGTGGAAACTTCCTGGAATCTGTGAAAGTGACCCTAATGAGCACTCCTAGTGATGGAGGATACTGAGTCTCAACTGCTCATCTCTAGTAGTCTGGCAAGACTTCCACTGCTGGGACTAGGTTGTATTCAGTTGAGTTGTTGGCCAAGGTGGTCCCATGGAAATCCATAAACAACCCAGTCTGATGCTAAGACAAAGGGCTGGTTGCTCTCCACAAATTGGCTGTGGGGCCTCATTGCCAAGGACAATGTATACACAACTTATTGAACACAGAAAAGTCAAGCTGGTGCCTCCATAGATCCTACATTCTATTCTCTTTGGTGTGGGAAGATATTCTGCAGGCTACTGAAAGAGAAACATACAATCCAGCTCCAAAATCTTTGACATACAATCTATTCTGCTATGAACAAAACTTGTAGGAGTAGCCAATCAACATTTAGTTTGTCTTACGACCCACCCCATACTAGACACTGCTTGAGTAACCATGAACCAGAGACTAAATAGCTCTGAGAGCTAGGGTAAAACCAAGCATGACTAATCTAAAAGAAATTTCTGATGATATTCTGTTATACTCATAGACTGGCATCTTGTTCAGGCATCATCAGAAAGTCTTCCTCTGGAGGCAGATGGGAAGAGAGGCAGAACGACCCAGAGGCAGAAATTATGAAGAGAAAAAATGGTTTAAATTGGAGGTCTTTATCAAATAGCTCACCTCAGAAAAAAGTTATCGTTCCAGGATGCCACTGAAGAGAGAACCCCCTCCATCTTTATATCAAAAAACAAAAAACAAAAAACAAACAAACAAAAAAAACCAGGCAGCTGCAGTAGTGAAGGGAGACTAAGAGAAGAATAGATTGTCTACCTTCCTGCTGAGTTTAGAGTCCTACTCATCTGCTAACATGTAGCAAATTCATATTTTGTCGTCCCCCAGCACAGGAATACAACAAAGCCCTTTCTGAATTCTCTCAGTCACAAAGAGGGAAAAAGATCTCCTGATGTTCTGGAGAAGCCTTCTCTGTACTAACCTCTTCTTTCTTCACTACACTCCTCAGAGACACTCCAGGATGAGTGAGCAGGGATGTGTGCTCAGAGTTTTTGTGGGCAGAGAACCCAAAGAACATAAGAGACCATTGTTTGCTCTGCTAGTTTGCCTCCACTTCATCCTGAGTGCATATTTAGATACCATCCCAAGAAGGCTGCAGTCACAGGCTGAATGCCTAAAACCTCTACTTACTGTCTATGTTGATCTCCTGTGACTCGGGCGTCACTTTGTTAAAATTAAAAAAAGGAAATCTAAGAAAAGCTTGAGACAACTCCTCAATCACACTTGCCATTAGCACCCATCGAATCTTACAAAGACTAGCCACAGAAGGGCCACTACTAAATCATAACTATTCACAAATACATTTAAGATTGTGAAATACTGTGAGACACTGAAAAAAAAAAATCAGTTAAAAGTATTCCAATCTAACAATGAGCCTCAAAGTCAAGTCTGCAGTGTAACCACTCACAGAATAGTTTCACAAAATTATGATAATAAAGATCTGCAGTTTTTCTTAGATAAAAGTGAATGCAGTACAACAGTGTAGTTTGGAGGTATTTTTTTTTCCTTTCTCTCCATTGCTATAAATTATATCATTTTATGTGACTTCAGTAACAAAAAAAGTAGCAGTATAACAAAAAGATAGATGGCCTCCATTTTGATTGGCTTTATTTGCTTAAATCACTTCTGTTTGAAAACAAAACTTCTTGAAGCTAAATGTGAAGGTCAAACAAAAATCCCCTGACTCTATTAGATTTGTAATGCTTTATAATAGTGAGAATAAATCACACGTCTGGAAGAAAAAGCCAGAACATAGAATCTGTTGTGCAGGATGTGTGGGTTTTTCAGATGCATAAGCCTTAAAAGGAACTACCTATTAAGTCTAGCTAATAGTAATTGCCATGTTCCACTGCCTCTACAAGGTAAAGGCGAAGGTAACTGCTGATTATCCCTGGTACTTACAAACTGATAGCAGATAAGCCTAATAGGATTTCTAATAAGTAGCTGTGATTTTCTTCTTTCCCTTTCCAGTTCTGTGAAGTGGAAATTGTGCAGGCACCAATAAAAAATCTTGCTTTGGGTCCTAAAGCATGCCCTGATTGTTAAGTACAGTCACCACACAAATTCCCCAAGAGTAAATCATATCAAAGGTACAGCTGGAACAGGCATGACCTGCCCCAAAACCTAAATAAAATAATTCTGCCAGCTGTGTGATGAAGAAAGTTTGTCATTCAAGTCCAAAAGCCACACTTGCAATCAATTTATTAAGAGAAGTCTTGGCCAACGGACCTGAAAGACTGTTGCTCCCGTGGAATTATAATTTAATTCTCGAGACAAAACAAGAAAATTTCTGATGTTCAATTGCCACATGTTGGAATTTTCCGAGTCATTTACACTTTACAATATTGTGTAGACTGTGTCAATGTGTGCCTGCCTGTATGTCTATTCCATGTGTGTGTGCCTGTCTACATGTGCACTGTGTATGCCTGCTCACACGTGCACTATGTATGTGTGCTTGCCCCACGTGTGCATTGTATGACCATCTGCCAAGTGTCTATTATGTATGTGTGCTTGCTCACATTTACAACCTGTGTCTATTCACGTGTATATTGATGTGTACATGCCCATACGAAGTGTCCTTTTTAAACTTATTGAGTACTAACTAGGTTCTGACTACATTATTTGTGACCTAAAGTAAAATCCACAAAATATATTGTCTGGTAGATCAGTGTTTCACAGACTATTAATGGGGATACAAACCACATGAGGAGTTGGTTTATATAGGAATTCTGACTTACTGTTTTTGTTCATGTTGTTGTTTAAGTTTTCCATTAATTAATCAATTAATTAATTAATTCACTTTACATCCCAATATCTGGCTCCATCTCCTCCCTTTCCCCCTTCCCACATCTTCCCTCCATTTCCCCTTCTCTTTTCCTCTGAGAGTATCTATGTTCCCAAACCCTTGAACTTACCATGTGAAGGATACTAAATTGCCAATATCCCAGCCTCTACTGGACACAATGTGTTGAGTTTCAGTCTTTCATAATGCTTTCAGTCTGGTGACCCTATTGACTATAGTTATATTCCTTATATTGACTTTGGATTTTCTTTCCTTTTTTTCTATCTCACATACAAGTGGAAACATATAAGTTGGTAAATATCTATATCTATATAATGAGAATTAGGTGTATATCTAAATACGAGCATTATTGCCATAGTGATGATATCACATCTGTGACATGGCATTAAATGAGGGGGAAAGAATGTCAAGTAAATGATAAGACCTAGGATCAGGGCCTGAAAAATGCCAAGATTTATAGACTTGACTTTTAAAAGAGCCATAAGAACAGCGAACATTTGTACCTAGTCCAGTGAAAAGGATCCTACTGTCAAAGTCCAATCCGATTCAAAAAACTGTGTGTGTGTCTGTGGTAGTTTGAACGGGAATGGCCTTCAGAGGCTCACATGTTTTGATACATGGTCCTTGCTTGATAGAACTGTTTGAGAAGCATTAGGAGGTGTAGCCTTGTTGGAGATGTGTCACTGGGCATCAGCTTTGAGGTTGCAAAGTCCACTCCAACTCGATGTCTCCCCATCCACCTGCATTTGGACCAAGACATAAGCTCCTAGCTACTGCTCCAGCACCACGCCCACTCGTCTGCTGCCATACCAGCCAGCCACCATGACGTTCATGCACTCAACTGTCTGAAACTCCAAGTGTCAAATAAGTTATTCTTTTCTATAAGTTCCCTTGGTTGTGATGCCTTATCACAGCCATAAAAAGTAATTAAGTTAGTATTCTCATGACTCTTGATCTCTGAATAGGATATTTTATTGATGGAATGATATGGTCTTTAAAATCTTCTCTGAAATGTTTTTATATATCTGAAGTGAACCCAGAAACATACTAAAGCCTAGATACTACATTCATTCAACAGGAAAAAAGTTATTCAGCGAACAATGTCATGTTATAAACTTACAAGATTATAGGTTGTTTTTGAAAATGATCTTCTCCATCTCCATTTCTGAGATTTAAATTAATAGTTCAATTAAAAATGTTGGGTTGAACTTGTTTACTGTTCATGATCTCCCTATTTTCTTGTGTTAATGAATCCACAAATAAATATCAGATATGACCAATACATTTTACATGGATATGTGAAAATTCTAGAATTATAATGTTGTAGACTGGAGAAATGGCTAAACTATTAAGAGTGCTTGCTGCTTTTACAGAGGACCCAAGTTCAGATTATACATAGTACTCAACACGGGGGGTGGGGTGACTCACAGACACCTGTCATTCAAGCTCCAGGTGATCTGATGCTCTCTTATAGACTCCACCCTTACCCCCACACACATACATATATGCCCTTCTTTTCCAGAGACATACGCTCATACAGATAATTAAAACTTTTCTTAATCTTTAAAAGTAATAACGAAAGAAAAGAAAAAATAAGTATTGTGCACTTCAGATTACTAATAGTTTAAAATTTAAAGTGCTTACCTATAAAACTACGGGACTAAAACACAATATGTTGAGAATACTTTTTGAAGATGTAACCAACAATTGTATTTCATCTTTATAATTTGCGACTCTGGCACTTGGAATAATAGACTAATTCTAAGTCTTCATCAATCATTTGCCCATATAGAGCCACTTTTGCTTATGTGGCCACTATTTCTTTTTAAGAATTGAATGGTCATCCACAAAGGCACTATCTAAAACAATTAAGATGACAATACTATCCCTCATTAAAAGACTTAGCATTTTGACTGGTTCACCCTCTTTCTGCCAGCCGAAGGATCCACTACCCAGCATCCAGGTTTGTTCCTTCTTCTTCCTTTAATCTTGTTGAATGGTAACTACGTCTCTAAAAAGTCTATGTATATTTAGAGTATATATTCTGTACATTAAAAGTTCTAAAATGTTGTGTGTCTATGTATAATATTTTATAGATTTTTATCACTTAACACTGTGTTGCTAGTGTTAAGTCATATTATTTCATTGATCTAAGGATTAAATATATCATGTTTATTGAGTGACTATAACACAATCTATTTATCTCCTGCTTCTGGGAAGTTTGGTGGATTCTGAGTTTTGTTGATAGGAACAATAGTACAATAAAGATCTTTTATAAATATTCTGTTATATGTGCAGGAATTCCTCTTGACTACACATACATGTTCACAAAAAGGCCCCCACAGCATGCGCATGTGCACACACACACACTCACACACACACACACACACACACACACACACACACACACACACACACACACATTTACACATACCCAGAGGCTTGGAATTTACCTGCTTCAAATATTTGAACTCTGCTGGAGGTAGAATAATATCTAAATTATCATACAGTTGAAAAATAAAAGTTTTCTTCCTATCTATTATTTCAGGTATAATATACATTTCAAACATGCTAGTTGTATGTAGGATAAGTAATTAAAATTATATATGTCTTACTTCTGGATGATTTTCTCCCTAATTCTTGTCTTACATGTTTTCAATCCAAAGATATGATACATAGTCATTATGGCCAGTTTATTCCTCTCTTGATATCCCACTACACAGAATGCCAGAGACCAAGAACACGCATAAAGTTTCCATTTATCTGAGGTCTTGCTCAGTCCAAAAACAGTTCTCATGCCAAGTGACTTTCAAAATGTCTAAGAACTTCCACTGACTACTCAGTTCTGAAAAAGCTTTTGTCAAATTACACCAGTTTGTGGACACACTTCCAGTTCACAGTCATGGGATTGCAAAGACATATAGAACTGATCCATGAGATTAAGTACTGTAAAAATTCACTCAATTAGATTTCTGGATTTTTCATATTTCTTTCTAATAAGACACAAAGTTACTCAATGTAAACGCAAAGTCATTTTTTATGTCTCAGATGTTAGAAAGAACTGAGGAATGGCATTTAAGTTGAGAAACAGAAAGGGGAGAAGAAAAATCTTTGTGCAACTCCTCAATCAGAAAGAACAGGCTAGTTTGATGACAACTTTTTATGTTTACTGTCTCCTGTTGGGACACACAGAATTCCAGGATGTGACAGTAATAACAAAAACAGGAGGGAGCATGCACGTTATCTTGACAACCCCTTCGTGCCTCTTGTTAACGGAAACAGTTCAATCCAGCACAGCAAAGCAAGTAAAAAAGTACATCGGGATACATTAGGGATGGCAACTGCCATTCTGATTGCAGACGCTTATAAGCGTGGTGCCTCTTTAAGAGGGCTAAACGTAGTCTGTTTCTAAGTATATGATATTTGCCATTGTGAGTCAAGACAGACAAACGACACGATTTATTATAAGTATATAACACTCTCTAAATTGCTACAAACGTAAAAGAGCATTCACAATTGAATGAAAAAAATTAAAAAGAAAGGATATGCCATGACCCCCCCCCCCCAAGTATGGTGGAGGAAGTTTATGGTAGAACTGTGAGAGAGATTAGCAAGAAGCAGGGACAACTGAGAGAGTCCATTGTACATGACTTTGAGCTAGGCCCTTGAGGGGAGAAACGGGGTGGGGTGAGAAGGGGAGAGAGCGGAACCAGGTGCAGCAGCCAGGAGACCAAAGGTATAAAGAGAATGGATAACCAAAAATGGTTAGATTAGATCAGAAGGACAGCCTAGGTCCCTAGGATACAGAGTTCAGGG
>CM052705.1:64969070-64981012 GCA_028551405.1 Uromys caudimaculatus | reverse complement strand
CCTGGTGAGCTGTGGGGCGTGTCTTTGGCCCTCTGCTGGGTCTTGCGATCTCCGGCGAGGGATCTTTGTCCCGGCGCTGATTAGTTGTGGGGCCCTGTGGCCCAAGCTGAGGTTTCCGGCCGTCGCCCCATCTTTATCTTTTCAATATGCTATACCTTGAAGATCTTTGAGTCTATGACTAGTGATGGCAGTGATTTATAGTTTAATTTTGTCTGTGCCATTTGTCAGGTGTGGGCAGCAGAGCAATGCTGACTTCTTATACTGACCGCTTACTTTTACTTCTTTGGGATAGTTTGAGAAATATATATGCTTATATATGTTGACTTCTCTAGAAATCAGGTCAAATTTAACAGTGAAGCCATCCAGTCATGGGCTTCTCTTTGTTGGTGAAATTTTTGTGGCTGATTTGCTCTTATTAGCTATGATCTTGTTATATTTTTATAGTCTTGTAATTCAATTTGAAAGATTGTGTCCAAAAGTCCACCCATTTCTTTTAGGTTTTTCCTATTTATTAGCATTTAGTCTTCCAAACTAACATCTAACGATCTGGATTTCTATAGAATTACTTGCAATATCTTTCTTTTCATCTCTAATTTTTTAAACATTTTTTGATTCTCTGTGAATTTCATATCATGCACCCCAACACCATTCATCTTGCCGCCCCTTCATCTCCACCATCAAACCCTGCAACCTCCACCCCCAAAAGAAAATAAAAATCAATAAATAAAATAATAAAAATCTTATCGTGGAAGCTGCAACGTGTCACAGTCTGTCACATGGTATATCTTTTTGTTCACATGTTTTTACTTGCAAATGTTCATTGTGATGAGTCATTGGTCTGGTTCAAGGCTTTTGGCGTCTATTACACTATTAATACTGGCTCCTCACTGGAGCCTTCTCAGATATTCTGTATTGTCTTGTGCCATGGAGATCCTGCAGCTTTGGGTCTTCATACACTCCAGTTCATAGATGGGGTTCATATTGGAGTGGACCAACTCAGAGCCATGGATCTGGGCCGGAGTGGTAGCTGACTTGGTCAGCCCCCAGCTCTCTCACATCCACTGTACCAGCTATGAACACTGTCCTGGCTAGCTCATCCCAATGCTGCAGCTAGCAGGGATAGAGTCACCTCTCTTGTTCTCCTGCCCTCAGGGCTGGTTCACTTGTGCCCATGCCACCAGGGCCAGGTCTACTGTGTTGCCCAGTGAAAGTATGAAGTGATGGGGCCAATCTCCTGAGTCCTGAGGCTGGTGAGGGGTAGGGCCAGTTAATTCTCTTGCTCTCAAGCTTGCTGCTAGTGGTAAGCAGGTAGCAGAGGAGGGAATCTCCCCCTCACACCCTCCACTACAAGGCAGATGAGGAGAGGGCAGGGTTCAGCTCTCAAGTACTCACTTCCTCAGAGCCAGCCTGACACCATGGCCAGCTCTACTGTGCTATCCAGGGTACTTTGAATATTCCTTGCTCCTTTTTTTAGTTTCTAATTCATCTTTGTGGTTTTCGTTTACTGCATGGATAAAGTTTGATTCTTTGGTGTTTTTACTCTTCTAGCAGGGTTTTTATTTTCATATACTATCATGATGTATGTACTCTTCTCACACTTTGGAGTTAAAACTCCCTTAAGCATCTCTTGTAAAGCATTTCTCATAGTTACGAATTCTCTTGGGTTTTGTTTCTCTTGGAATATCTCTACTTAACATTTGTTTCTGAAAAATAGCCTCACCACCTATAACAACCTTGGTTGGCAGTTATTTTTCTTCAGGACTTGAAATACATCATTTCATACCTACCCATCCTGTACTATTTTGCTGGGAAATCTACTGTTAGACATGCTTTTTCCTTAAATGTGACCTAGATATATTCTTTCAGATTTTAATTTTGTCTTAGTCTTGTAATTTTGATTATTTGAAAATTTGGCATAATGTTTCATCACCAAGATAGATAGTCCATATATATGTGTGTGTGTGTGTGTGTGTGTGTGTGTGTGTGTGTGTGTGTGTGTGTTGTGTGTGTGTATACATATATGTGTATATGTACATATATAGACACCTTTTTATTTTAGATCATTCATTTGAAGTATTTATCAGTTATTTCATCCATTGGGATATATTTTAATATAATACAAATATAATCTTTATCAAATATTATATCCCCCTTTTCATATTTATTATGTTCCTGTTGAGATTGGTCCATCTGGTAATACAGATACTTTTATCACTTTTATATGGTACCTTCAATATTAATCATCTCTGGCTTGAAGGTGTGGCTAAAAGTATCAGTTTTTAATGCAGTGTTCAGTTTATTTCCTGCTGGTACAGTGGTGCCATCTTCCTGTACCATTCATGACTGTAGTGTGTATCTTTTACTATCATAGTAAGAAAGAAATTTGTTGCCTCTGAAGGAATGGGGACAGTCTAGCCTTGCAGACAGGTATAATTCAGCAGCATGTACTCCATACAGTTACTCCTGTAGTGGGCGATATGGCCCTATTTGGTAATGGGAGTTTCTTAGGCACTGTAGACTTGGCTGTCCTATTTGAATGATATAAAAACTTCTAATTTTTAAAAAGATCTTTTCAATGATACAAATGTCAGGGCCATTGGTTTTGCCATTTTATTTCTATTTTTTATTTTATTTCTCATTCATCTTTGTTAGTTTTGTTTGGCCTTTACTTTGTCATTTTTCTAGTTTTTAGAGTAGGAAGTTAGGTTGTTGACTTGAGATATTAATTTTTTAATATGTGAACTTTCAATATAATTCCCTCCATAATTCCCTCCATAACTGATTCTTTAGAGAAATCCAAAAATCTTGTCAGTTTATGGTATAACTTTATTTATATCTAAGATAGCTTTTTATTTTCTTTATGATTTTTTCCTTTTAATTCAACAATTATTTAAGATAGTAATGTTTAATTTCTGCATATTTAGAAACTTATTAAAATTCTTTCCTCTGGTCTTTTAATATTCCATTGTGCAAGGCGACTGTATTTTATAGTTTAGTATCTTACATGAACTTAGGTTTGTGTTATAGTTTATCCTGGAACTCGAGAAACACCTTATTGGTTCTTGATACCACAGTGTATTCCCACTTGTTTGGCGGTATTCTTCAGAAGTCTGGTAGCCCAGCTTGTTCACAGTGTTTTCAAGGCTTTTATTTCATGTGATATTTTTCTATTTTTGCTGTTATTTGGATGGTGCATACTTTTGTCTATTTTTGCCCACACAAGAGCTCTGGCCTGAGCTACATTTACAAATCCTTTCTTCTTTTTATATTGAAACAGGGTCTTGTTAAGTGGCAGGCTGGCCTTGAACTTGCAACCCCTGTCTAAGTCTCTCAAGCATCTGGGATTATGTGCAATACCATCATGCTAGCATAAATCTTTCTAAAAGATCTGATTAATCTATTTGGTGAACCCCTCTAGTTCTGAGATTTTAATTACTATCTGAATCTCATTGCTTATTATGAACATATTTATTTTTCTCCTTTTGACTTAATTTTAGTAGGTCATATGTGTCTTGGAATTTATTTATCTATTCTGTATTTTTCAACTCTTTTGGAATATATTTTTTTTTTCATGTATCACCAAATCTTCTGGATTTTGTTAGAATGGTAATGCCTCCTTTTTCATATACAATATTGTTCATTTGGGTTTTCTCTACTTTCTTTTGGTTCATTTGTCTACAGATTTGTAACTCTTGTTTATCTTTTTAAACACCCATCTTTGTGTTTGATTAATTCTATACACTACTCTTTTATTTTCATTCATTATTTTCTGTCTCAATTATTATCATTTCTAGCATAGACTTTTGGGTTTGTTCTTCTTTCACTAATACCTGAAGTACATTTGAATGTTTCTGGAATATCTCTGACTTTTTTAACATTATTCCTCTTAATTATAAATATTCCCTTTATAACTAGTTTTGCTTCATTCAAGAGGGTTTTTTTTTTATTCAAGAGGTTTTAAATCTTAAATTCTAGTAGAATTTTAAAAATCCTCCCATCATTTCCTCAGTGACTCACTGTCTTTCAAATGTTTCGCTCAATCTTAATATATTTCTGTATTTTCTGCAGTTCCCCTTGGTATATATTCCTAGTTTGTTTCTTTTGTTCCTCCTTTTCAAACTGTTGTTGCTAATTCTTTGAGAACTTCACACAAAATATTTGAACACGCCAACCTCCAACTCCTCTCATGACCATCCTCTCCACCCTCCCATTTTTCCTCAACCAACTTTGAGGTTTTGTTTTTTTCTTTCCCCATTGACTCCAATTTGTGTCATTCAGCAGAATGACACAGGCCCTCTTAAGCGTAGGGCCTGCCATGGCATGATTTCTAGTTCCATTCCACAATGATCTTATAAGATTTTTAAAAGTCAATTTTTATTTAGTAATATTTGCTTTATGGACTAAACTGTGATTTATTCTAAGGAAATGTGCTTGCCTACTGAGAATTTGTTTCAACAGCTGTTGGACGGAATGCCCTGCAAATTTCTGTTAGGAGCTCTTGACCTAGAACATAACTCTAAAGTTTCTTTGATCATTTCCCCCTGCAAGTGACCTGTTTATTTATGAGAGTGGGGTATTAAAGTCTCCCAATATTATTGTATCAGGACCTATCTGCCTTTTTATGTATACTATTTGTTTGATGGTATTGAAAGTCCCAACATTTTTTTGTAAGTTAGTATTCTTTATTTCATTGTGTGGAGATGCCAGTAGTACAGTAGGATTCTTTATAAAAAAAAATTTTGTATATCATATCTTCTAATGGCATATTCTGAAAATGTGTTATTTTTCTCAGCTTTAGAAACAAGGCTTTACTAGATAAAGAACTTTTGAGCAATAATTTCAGTTTTGACACTCTCTTTGTTGTCTTCTGATCTTCATAGTTTCTGATAATATCAATCCTTTGTTAATTTTATTAAGGTCTCTACAAACTAGTGGGTTCCTTGTTTTGCTATTGTGACTTTCCTATGTCTGCTTTCTTGTGTCTGAAGAGTTCAGACACTTTTGTTGAAAGCTCTTATGTTTAGAACAGAATATGTGGTAGCTCTCTAAAGCTGTATCATCACAGTGACAGCACTTGTTTGATGCTATTACCTTTACTTGTTCAATTGCTTTCCTTGGTTGATTATAAAACACCCGTATTTCCTGTCATGCGCAGTTCCTGAGCTATTTCCTGACTATGCTCAGTTAGCTTAGTGGCTCTCTAATGACTAAATAGAAATGTCTTTAAATGACTAAACTAATGTCCTCATCCTTTGTGGAGTGTATCTGTATGTATCTGTTTTGTATACAGAATGAGTTTTTGATTCTCACGAAATTTACAGATGTTCTGGGCATTGCATGGTGTTCTTGCAGGGCCTTGGTATCATTCAGAGTTGTGAATCTGGGGCCTTATCTAGTTTCGCTTGGGTGCTAGAATTTACACATATGTTTGGGATGTATGCAGTGCAAGCCACAAATAGCATTCTATTATATTTTTCTAGTTCTATGTGCTTGTCCAAAGCATATCTTATATCTCAGGCTATTTACTATGCTTCTCCTTCCTTTGGTAAGCTGCCAAATTAATAAATTGCCATTTAGTATTTTGAACAAAAACTCCTGGGGTTAGGACATTTCCCACAGAGTAAAGTCTGAGTCATGTCAAATAGTAATCTGCATGAATAGTGCTTTGCTAGAGAGCTTATTAATATTAAATATTACAGTGATAGTTCTCAGTGAATGGGACTCTGTGAATGGTCCATACCTATTCTGACCTTTCCAAAGGATGATAGGATGGCTGTTTTCACAGCTACTTCATTTGCAACAATGCTGGTTTTAAGCCTTGTGGAGAACTGGAAAGGGTGGAGATAGGGATGGAAAAAGAACAAATTAAAGGGTGAAAAAGATCACTTATCTTAACAAAAAATTGGCTATTTTTCTTGGGAAAAAAAAGACATCTTATACTATTCCATGCCTTTGGTTAATTTCTAGAGTTTTGTAAAAATTTGATTTTAATGATTTACTCCATCAGATTCCTCATTACTTTTAAAGAAGAACATATTTCCATAGGGTCTAGAGGGATGGCTCAGAGGTTAAGCATATGTACTGCTCTTGCAGAGACCCAGAATTTGATTCTTAGCTCCTAGTTTTAGGGGATCCAATGCCTTCTTCTGGTGTCCACAAGCATTTGATGAATGTGCATAAAAATGAATTGGGAGACATGCAGTCATAAACAAAATAAAATTAAAATTAATGAATAAGAGCATATTTTCAGAGAAACTCATTTTATACTTAGAGCCTCTACGTCTGTATTCTTTGAAATGCTGACTTGTTACTCTTTTTCACTCTGGAAGGTTCCTCAGTCCTTCACTGATTTCTAAGATATCTGCAATTTCAAAGATTATCTGCTAATTATTATCTGCTAATTAGTCTTGTATATATTCCTAAATTAGGACTTATTTCTTCATTCACATGACTTTGTCTGAAATAGCATCAGAATCATACTTGGTTCAGTTTGATCCCAAGAATTTGTCAAGAGATTTCAACTTTTTGTAAATCCTTCCTTTGTAGTTAAGAAATGCTTTAGAGATACAACTTGAGATTTCAGAAATGTATTTTCCATGAAAATATCAATATTTTCATGTGACATCAGGATGGATTTCTATTTTTAATTCTATTGTCTTCAATAAGTTATTTGTAATTCTTAAGTTCAATATTCCAATTGTACCACACTTTTGCAGTATGATCTGTGTCTTTCTTATAATTCTCCCATGTTCTTTGACTATTTCCTTGCTTTTAGGCCCGAGAAGTTTGCCCCAACTCATTTTTTATTTTTATTACTCAATACTAAGAAGATTTGATTAATTTTAGAGGAAAATGCTAATCAGAAAACGTGATTGTGTACCAGGTACAGTCATTTCTGTTAGGACTTCACTCCCACATGTCTAGATAAAAATGAATTGAGAACTAGGAAGTGTGTTTGTGTGTGTAAATACACATATGTAAATACAATACATATGTAACCCTGTATGGAAATGTTAATTTTCCCCTATTTTTCTTATATTTTCTATTTATGCATTTACTTACATTAAAAACCATGAGTCACACCAGTACCTCTAATTCTAACCCAACATCCTAGCTTATTCTTAAGTTTTCTGTATGTAGACACCCTTCTATTGAAGATATTCTTATAGTGCATGCACTGTGACCTCACATAGCAGTCTGTGCCCACAAGCATTGCCTGCATAAAAGTCCTCTTCATTCTCTCGAGTATAAGCTACTGAACAGGGTCACTATCTACGTTCCCACACTCTTCTCAGACACCAACTTTCTGCTTTTGGCTTCCATGGCCCCTTCTGTTGTCATGGATACTGATTTTCTTTGACTCCTTTAAGGTTTTATTTGTGTGTATTGCTTTGTGTGGGTCTGAGTTGTTAAGCATGGCAACATCCTCACACCTTATCCTCACTCCATGGCTGGCTCTTCTATACACCCGAGTATCCTGTCCTACTCCTCTTCATCTTATAGACACCCATCATTGTTCTGGCTTCAAATATAATTATTTTACCCGAAAGAGGTCTGCAAACCAAAGCTGCAGGCTTGGATCTCATGGTCTAATAATTGGATTAGATAACACTAGCGCTTGGCACATAAGATTATTGTTCTTATTACTTGGTGGATGCTTAAATCACGCACTTTTAAACTTATATCTTCATTATTTAGTGGTTATCTAGAACATAAAATGCATGCTATTATTCTGTCTTAAATGCCATGAAAACATACGTCTTACTTTTTAACTATTTAGGTTTTGTCATGGGAGTTTCTAAGCATAGCTTGATTCTGGTATTTACCTACTACTAAAAAAAACCCCAAAACCAAAATCTTATTAATATCAAGCAAAAGATAAAATCATATTCTTAGGTGATAACTTTTTGTACATGATTATTTGAAATATTTCTGCTTGTTCCAACTTCTTGTGTAGTTCCCTAGAGGTATATTTAGCAACTAATTCACAGTGAGAAGGTACTTTGCAAGGTCATAAAGCTCAGTGCCAGATATTTCTCAGGAACATTACTGGTATTTGTAGGCTTAAATTTTTCAAAACTCACTTTAGTTATGGTTCTTTAATACTTCAATCTCCCTTCTAGCCCACTACCCAACATAGATAGGGGAAAAGAAAAGTTAATAGGAAATGGGGGTTGTGGATCTGTTTAGAAATAGTGCTTTGGCGAGATTCCAATTTTCATTGTTAGCACTCCAGTCCACTAACAAAACACCAAACATGAATCAGCAGCAATGGCTAGATCCAGAAGAGACTTCAAGGCTCTGCCATTAGGCATGCATTCCGGAAAGCAACAAGAGTGGCTGGAAGGCCACCAGAAGTTCTTTGGTGTGTTTCTCTCTATGAAGTCATGACAAGCAAGGATCAGTGAAGAAGTCAAGGAGAACCAATTCAAGAATGTCATCAGTGAAGCCCAAAGAAGACGAGCAAAGAGTTGCAAGGCAGACCAATGCAAGAGGGTGGTCCATCATCTGTTATGTTATACTTAGACTCTTTCTGAACACTACGCTCCTCTCAAGTGTCTGCTCCAGCAAAACATCACATGCCTTTTCATCAGTCAACTTCCAGATAAACACCCTGTATCTATTCTCAGCAAAACATCCGCACACATATCAGCTTCACAAAACATCTTCTCATGTGTCTGCTTCAGTAAAACGTCCTCTCATAAGACAGCTTCCAAAAAAAACATCACATGATACAACTGAGTCTCCAGAGAAACCAGGAATTCCCACTTCAGGTATTTGTCCTCAGTTAACAGAAGGCTTATTTATTCATAACTAGAAAATTATTGGGCCAGACAAATGGACTGCTATAACCATAGATTTTTAATTACACTGTTTTTAAGTAAAATATCTTTGAGATGGCCAAAATATAGTATATATAATTATTTTTATTTATATGTGGGTAATATATTTTATGGGCCTTAGAAAACCCACAGAAGTATTTTGTTTTACTCTAGCAAAACCACTTTTTATCCTTGCTATAATACTGTTTTGTTTTGCTCAGTGTGATTTAAAATGCTTTATTGTAGTTTCCTGGAGATAATATTGAGATATGTGAACTATACATTTAAAAATTACTATTTTAAGTTTCTGATATCACAAAGTCAAGCTGAATCCTACCCTAGAGAGGCTTTCTTATGCCCCATTATAAGCTTTTCTTCCTACACATTCCTGTTCCCACACCTGAAGCAACCATGAGTCTGCTTTGTGTCAGTACTGGTTTACATTTTCTATAATTTTGCATGAATTAAAATTTAAAGTACATTCACTTTCTGTTTGCCTTCTCTCACTCAGTATAACGACTTTGAGATTTACTTAAGTTCTGTGTTAATTCTTTTGTATTGCTATCATTAAACATAAATTGTATGTTTATTCATGCATCCCGGGATACTTAGAATTTGTTCAGCACATGGATATTCCCAATAAAACTACTATGAATGTTGATGCACAAGCTTTTGTGTGCATATATATGGTTTTATTTCTTTTGGGTAAATGTCTAGGAAGGAAATGCTCAGATTATGTAGCTTCAAAAAACAATCTACCAAACCATTTTCCAAAAGCAATGAAACATTTTACATTCCCACCAGTCTGTGCGCAGCATCAGTTGCCCTTGGTCCTTGCTAACATTCAAGGTGCCTAAGCTTGCCAACATCAGATACTCTAATAAATGTGGACTGATGTTCCCACTGTAGCTTTTTAAAATTAGCACCTATTCATTGTACACAATGACGGGTCCTTTATCACATTCTCATACGCGAATATCACGTACATTGTATGTTTGTTCAATTACCCTCTCTTGTTTCTCCTTGTTTCTTCCATTGGTACTTTTCCTTGTCCCAAAGAGATGCTGCTTTCTATTAATTCATTTATATTTATATATATTTCATATGAATTGCATATGAGAGAAAAATCTTGCCTAAATATGCTAATATGATGTTTATATATTCTCTGTGCTGACAATAACCTTGCTATACTAAGTTCTAAGAATTTTTAATATATATTTTGGATATTTACATAGATTATGTTGATTTTTAATAGAATAGTTTTGCTTTTTTCTTTAATTTTATAGCCTAATTGAATTGGTCAAAACTCCTAGTATGATAATGACTAAGAGTTGGAAAGAGTGGATAACTTATGCCCTTTTTACAGTCTTTAAGAAGAAGTAATACATTTTTACTATTAATTCCTCAGGTAAGATTAAAAAAAAAGAACAACTCTCATGTAGCTCAGACTTCACTTGAACTCACCCTTCGAGCCAGACTGGCCTGAACTTCTGATCCTCCTGAGTGCAGGAATTACAGGTATGAGCCACACACACCCGGCTCATCCTGGATATTAACTATAAAATTTTATGCATATGCCTTGCATTAAGTTGAACAAATCCTTAGTTACTATATGTTACAAATTATTTTTTGTTAGAAAAAAATGGATATGAGTATTTTATGGTCTTATGCATCTATTGAGATACTCCTGTATGCTTGGCTTTATAATTTATTTGTAGAATAAAGTATACTGATAATTTTCTAATTTATCTTGGTATGTTATTTTGTGTATTATAAACTTGGTTTAAATATTAAGACCTTTTGTACCTTTATTCATAAGGGATATTAATGTATATTTTAATTTATAATTCCTTTGTCTTTTATATAAAATAATTCCAACTTTGTACAGTGAAAGGTAAGTATTCCTGAAAATATGAAATAAATATGTATTTATATAGTATTAATCAAGTACATACATGTGTGTGTGTGTGTGTGTGTGTGTGTGTGTGTGTGTGTGTGTGTGTGTGTCTTAGGTTTCCCGTTTCTTCTTGACAGACTTTTGGCACTGTAAGTAATTTAAGAACTTTGCTCATTCCAATGCTGTCACTCTGAATTTACATACATAACAGCATCCATCATATTCTTTCCTTTCTTGCCTGTTTAATAGCCATATCATCTGCTGAAGTTACTCTTCCAGTCTTGGGGTTTTTTTGTTTTTTTGGTTTTTTTTCTTTCCTTCCTGATCAGCCTGCAAGGGGGGTTTGAAGTTTATTCATCTAAAATAAGCAGGCATCTCTTTCATTGGTCTTCTTTCTACCTTGTTCATATGTATGGGGTTTTTTTTTTTGATACTTTATTTACATTTCCAATGTTTCCCCCTTTCTAGGTCTCCTCTTTGAAAACCCCCTATCCCCTCCCCCTCCCCACCTCTATGGGGGAATTCCACCTCCCACCCACCCACCCACCCATTCCCATATTCCCACCTTGACATTCCCCTTTACTGGGGCCTCTAACACCCTCAGGCCCAAGGGCCTCTCCTCTCCCTGATGGCCAACGAGGCCATCCTCGGCCACATATGTGGTCTGAAACATGGGTCCCTCGATGTGTATTCCTTGGTTGGTGGTCCAAACTCTAGGACGACTGGGGGGGGGGGATGCGGGGGTCAGGTCCGTTGATACTGTTGCTCCTTCCATGGGGCTGCAAACTCCCTCAGCTCCTTCAGACCTTTCTCCACCCCTCCATCTGGGAACTCACTCTCAGTCCAGCGGTTACTGTAAAGTGAAACTTGGGCATTCTGAATGTTTGGGCTAATATCTACTTATCAGTGAGTACATACCATGTTCGTTCTTTTGTGACTGAGTTACCTTGCTCATGATGATATTTTCAAGTCCCATCCATTTGCCTGCAAATTTCATTAAGTCATTGTTTTTAGTAGCTGAGTAGTACTCCATTGTGTAGATATACCACATTTTCTGTATCCATTCCTCTGATGAGGAACATCTGGGTTGTTTCCAGCTTCTGGCTATTATAAATATGGCTGCTATGAACATAGTGGAGCATGTGTCTTTATTACATGTTGGAGCACCTTCTGGGTATATGCCAAGGAGAGGTATAGCTGGGTCCTCAGGTAGTATTATGTCC
>CM052705.1:64943919-64968970 GCA_028551405.1 Uromys caudimaculatus | reverse complement strand
TTTTAAAATTATTATTGAAATTCAATTCTTTCATACAATGCATCCTGAATACAGTTTCCCCTCCAGTAGTCGCTTCTCCTGCCAGTTGCACTACCCAAACTCACCCCCAGCCCCCACCCCCGCCACCTATCCTCTTCCCCAGATCCATCTCTGCTCTATTTCCTCTTTAGAAAAGAGCAGGTCTTTAAGAGACAACAACCAAATGAGACAAAACTATTTACTAAGGAATGCAAAAACTCTGATGTAGAGGCTGGACAAGACAACCCAATAGGAAGAAAAGAGTCCTAAGAGCAGGGAAAAGAGACAGAGATATACCCACTCCCACAGTTAGGAATCCCACAAAAACACCAAACAGCCATGACATTTAAGCAGAGAACCTGGTGCAGATGATTACAAGTGCTTAATGCTTCAGTCTCTGAGAACCCATTTACCCTCTGCTTAGTTGATTCATTGACCTTGTTTTGCTGGTGGCTTCCATCCCCTTTGACTCCTACAATCTCTGCCCTGTCCTGTGGATTCCCCAAACCCAGAGGGGAGAGGGCCAATGGAGACCTCTGTCTGTCATTCTCTGCATAATGTCTGGCTATGAGTTTCTGAATCTGCTTCCATCTGCTGCCAGAGAAAGCATCTTTGATGACAACTGGACAAGGTACTGATCTATGCACACAGCAAAATATTCTTAGGAATCCTTTCATTGATTGTTTTTTGTCAGTTGTGTTTGGTTCTACCTTAGGTCTCTGGACTTTCCTGTTCTTGAGTTGGTAATAAGTTCTAGATATCAGAGATGGGAGACTTAATCATTGGTTTGAGATCTCTCCTCTTTATGATATAATTTGTACTATAATTTTCTTCCAAGTAGCACAATAATTTCACCTATACATTATTTTCACCTTTATTTAGTTCAAACTACTCTCTCATTTATTCCCTATATTACCTTTTAACTCATGAGTTATTTAAAAACACAGATTTTTAAGTATTAAAAATATTTAAGAATTTCCTCCATTATTTTCCCTGTCTAATTTTATTATTAGTTTATTTTAATTCTGGTCAGAGAACATACATGACTTGTGCATTACAATAACAGTAAAATTCTATTTTACAAACGTGTTCTTGAAAACCTCTATTTTATTAAGGTTAGGTAGGGTGTTTTAAGAACATCAATTAGGTAAAGTTGGTTTGTGGTTTTAAGTTTGCTTCTTTC
Organism: Uromys caudimaculatus; assembly: GCA_028551405.1. Classification (NCBI taxonomy): domain Eukaryota; kingdom Metazoa; phylum Chordata; class Mammalia; order Rodentia; family Muridae; genus Uromys; species Uromys caudimaculatus. The sequence continues at coordinate 64,967,769 of CM052705.1, read as the reverse complement.
TGCCATATCCATTTTTTTAATTGTGTCTGATAATAAGGTCCATAGGGTCCGCTGCTTCATCTTGTCCAACCAGCTGGAATTTGCATCGTTTTTAGAACAACATACTATAATGTAAAGCTAATACTAGTGGGTTCTTGTCCTGTAAAAGACATTGTTATTTGGACTTTGCATGCTGATGATCAGTTTATATCAACAGCTCTTATCTTACCATTAATAACTGTCATAATATTTTGGCATTTGTTATCCTATGATATCAACACAAAAGATAAAGACTGACATTTATTTTGCTAAAATCCAAAACATATAAAAAAAATTGCGAAATCTAAAACTGTTACTAGAACTTATGAATTTTTAAAAAAGTATTATAAACATTTCTTTTAGAAGAAAATTAAAATAATTTGAGTTAAAAGTACTTGGTGAGTTTCAATACAATTTAACAGTCTTGAATCTCAAATTATCCCATCTTTGGCTGGTGAGACCTTCCCAAGAAGCCTCTAGGACAGTGGTTCTCAAGCTTCTTAATGCTGCAACCCTTTAATACCCTCATGTTGTGGAGATACCCCAACCATAAAATTATTTTGTTGCTACTTCATAATTTAATTTTGCTACAGCTATAAATTGTAATGTAAATATATAATATGTAGCTTATTTAGTTGCAACCCACAGGTTCAGAACAATTGCTGTAGATTCCTTTTTCCTGCCTTCAGGTTGTTTGATGATTTCCTCGCATCTGACACTACAGGGCATTTCAGGCTCATTATGTACCTATGCTGTCCCAGATCTTGAGTTAGCATTTCTCTAAAAAGACTTGGTTTCTTTTAATAGATGAGGGTGTTTCTCAAAGCTGCAATCTGAGCTCAACGGATTCAGCTGCTGGAAGACTGGATGTCATTTGTAGTCATTTTAAGATGAAAACCATAAAAAAATATAATTTAATTCCTCAAATAAAATTCTACCAGCAAGAATGAGGAAAATTTGCATTAGTGCAATAAATGTAGACATTGGCAAGTGCTCCGACGGGCTCTCTCACAGTCAGTCACTCTCATGAAGGTCATGGACGAAGTGGTGACAGAACTATGGTCGAATTAGGAAATGGTGTCTAAATTCTCCAGTCATGGGCCAGAGAGCATGAAGAATTGTTAGAGGGGCTACAGTGTAATGGGCACTGGACTGCTAAGTGATGGATGGTGTCTGAGTGGGGTAACCCAAGATGGTAACCTGAGGGGTGCATTGCTAATTAGTGAGAAAAAGCAGCTTAAAATTTTTTCATGTGGCTTCTCGTGTGGCCCTGGAAAAGTTTAGTTTGTGTTTATTGGGTGTAGAATTACACACACAATGGAAGATAGTCAAAGGCTATACCATTGTTTATTCCATTTAAACCTGGTTGGACAGATTTATCTTCCAAAATAACTGAACTTTCTGCAACTCACATCAGCTCTCCCTATGAGTGAAGAGTTAAGAGGAAGAAACTCCTAGAGTGACTGGTCAACTCAGGCAGTACTAAGAAAAATCAGAAGAAAATGACTTCACATTCTGACATTAAAAGAAATGGGACATAAAAACTGAGTTCTGTCGTCCCAGAAGCATAAATAAATCTATGCTTGTACATATTTAAGTTTTACTAGTGGTTTACTTAAAATGTATTATATACTTTGGCTCAACTTATAGAAAGGGTGATAACTGCTTCACAATAATATTATGAGAAAATGCATAGAGAGACATAAAATGCTCTCTCTATGCTTAAATAAATCTAGCACACATCCACTGGAAGTAAATTAATGGAGAAAACTGGAATGCCTGTATCATGGCACCCCTGAACACACCTATTCTGAGTCTACAAAATCTTGTTATTATTCTCATTATAAGCAAATGAGCATAAATCAGATAACCCAAGAATAAGAAAGCAAGTCACTCTACAGCTAGAAAACAGCATTTAAATGTATCCAAGGATGGCAAATGTTTCTAGACTGAATGCATTCTTTTCTCTAAATACTCTAGCCCACTCTACACTATTAGGTGTCGTGGGAACTCGTAGCACATATTTCATTATTTGAAAGAGATTCCTGTTTTTTACATTCTGCCATCTTTCAAATAGCAGAACTTGGTGCGTAATAATTGTTTCAAAGAGTGCTGGATGATTGGAATTTTAAATGTGGCCAAAAAGTCTCTTCTCAAAGCCTGAGACAGAGGCATACACTCTATTTTACTAGCTGTGATTTGAAACATTCCTAAAATTGCTGTGTTCTGGAAGCCATTGGTTATAATTCATCTTTTAGTTAAGCCCCAGAGATGGAACTGTGGATATTGCAGTTATAACTGCCCACAGCAGTGTTGAGCAAATGCCATTGGTACAGTTGAATTCTTTTTAGTTCAAAAAATTTGCATTTATCATTCATTTTTGAGACAGTTTTAATGTGTAGCCCAAGATGGTCTTGAACTCATGATCCTCAGATCTCAGCTTCCTGGGTGCTACAGTTTATAAGTGTAGGTCACTGCACTCAATTCTAAAATATCTCCTTTGCCACCAAAACATATGTGTGTGTATGAAGTTATTAGATTACACACACACACACAAGATGTTATATATATATAACTTCTTTCTTCTTTCTTAGAAATGATAAACTGTATAAAACTACTTAGATTTCCTTTTTGTTGCCTGGTTTAATACAAAATGGAAACAAGAAACCCAAACAACCATAGAGTATTCCACCACTGTAATAATTATATAATATTTTATCTATATGTTATATTACATACATATTTGATATATATGATTCACACAGAAACTCTTATAAACAGAATAATTTTATGTGAATTTTCTTGTTTTATTTATTTACACAAAATCCTGAGAATCTAGGGGAAGGATGGAGGAGTAGATGGCTGTAATGTCTGTGAGAGCTCTTCCCAGGCCGGAGCCTACACAATTATTGAGACTGTTATCAAATGCAGGACTGTAAACTTTCATTTTAAAGAGATGTTCTCCTTCTTGGGATGGCAAGAAAGTCAGGAGTTATGGAATAAAATGTCCACCTTCCTGTGGCTCAACTACATTTGATGGAACTTTTCAGGTTTCTGTGAAAGTTAAGTATGAATTAAGCTTCACTTTGTACTTACGTTGTCTTTTGTGGATGACTTGAAAAATAGGGGTCAAGGCCAGAGCATCCTTGGTCTCTGGTGTTAACACTTTCATTTGAGCTTAGTCACATTACTTTTTAAAAGTGTTTATCAATTGATTTTATTCTTGATTGATAAGTAGTTGTGTGTATAATATATAATTTTGTTTCTGAAATGTTTCTGTGTTGTGAAAATGTAGGATTAAAGAGCCCATTTATTTATCATTTTTTTTGTGTTGCAAATATAGAAATTTACTTTTTTCAAATAGAATTTAAATTTTTATTTCTACTTTAATTCTCAGAGTGGATATGGGTGACTTGACTAACCTTTCCATGTATGGGCTAAATGATTTCCTTGATTATTTGAGACAGTTCTATTTTTATCTTCATTTTTTCTTGATATATTGCTTTTGATTGTATATCTATGAGGTCTTCCCTATTCTGAACTACCAACACAAAGAGAAATAGTATTCCTTAGCTTCTTTTATTTACTGTCTACCTTTCTTCTCCAGCCTGGTATCAAAGTCGTAATGCACTGCTGTAACATTCAACTGTGGTACTCAAAGAGGTCCTAGACCTCCCCAGGGCACAAAGTGACTGCTGAGCCCACTCCATGTCCTTGAGAGATGGAATGACCAGTGGTTTCCTTTGGGGAGGCTTCCAGATTTTAACAACATGTATTTCTGCATCATAAAATGCCAGTTATTACTAGCCGACATGCTAAAATAATTTCACACAAAAATTCAGTTCAAATGTTCCTTCTTTCAAGATATCCTGTCCAATTAACCTTCACCTCCCAAACAATTTTCTGAATTTTCATATGACTTTGGGGAGGTATCTCTCTATAACACTGAATGCTGTTGAAATCTGTTATGCCTTACACAACTTTAAAAAGTAAGTTGCTTCCACATCAGAATTACCAATAGTTGTTTTCCACCTAAGTTATAATTAGGCAGAGAAGATGAGTGGGCTTAAATGGCTGTTGACTCTGCTTCTTAAAATAGCTTTAAGTCTTTAAGATAATTTAGAAATTACATTGTTAATTGTCACTTAAAGTCTCATGTACCTTCATTTTCTCTTTATGATATATACATATTAACTCAAAATATTAAGTCAAACAAGTGTAGAAAAATCTTTCATCTGTATTTTTCAAAGTTTTTCTATGTACTCAAACCTTCTCTCCCATGTGATTAAAACATCTTTTATTCTTACAAAGATACTATGAATAATTTGTTCAGATGGATTCTGCTTCTCCAAATAACCCTTCCTCTACCTCACCTGTTACACACTGTTCTCTCTGAAGACCAGTGTCAGAGCCTTAGAGCACAAGTAGCAGGAATGCTGGAATTTAAAAGTATGCTTGCTGAGGTGCCATTATTTGAGAGAGTAAGAGTGGGTAGAGATGTGAATAATGCTGACAATGCCTAAGCTCCAAACTTAAGTCCCTGGCAGTGGACTCAATTTTCAATAATAACAGGATGGTCTCAACTATATCTTAAGAACAGAGACCTGTAGGCACCCTGGCTGCTTTACTTCAAAGCCTACAGAACTACGGTTTACAATAACAACCCTGAATCTACTACCCAATAAATCTTTGAACCAATGAACAAGTAAATGGGAGAAAACAGAAGCTGAATCAAAACCAATTTATTGTGTGTGGTGCTTTGGCTCTTATCCAAAATTTTACTATCATCTTTCTTGTCCCAACATCCATGCAAGATTTTTCTGACACTCTACCCTCTCTCATTTCTTAAGCTTAAAGGAAGACCAAAGATGGAAGCAAAGGAAGAAAATATGGAATAAATGGTAGACAGATAAATAGATAAACGATAAATAGATGATGGGTACAAGTAAAGATATAGACAGATAATTTCAGGTCTCAACATCTCAGTAGATATCTACTCATTGAACTTATCTTTTAAACAATGTATTTGGATTATGGACAGAAGGTGATGTGGAAATAATTGTAAACAGTCATTATTTGTGTTCTTGGCATCAAGCTAGTACTACCAAATGAGATATTTTCAAAGTCTCTGCTGATTCAAGTTGCTTTTTGCTCCTGCTGAGGTCTATATAAATTTTTTTTTTTACCTCAAGAAGATAAAATCAATAGAAACAAAGCAGTTCCTTTATGCTGACTATAATTTTGTTAAATTAATTATTGTGTGTCTTCTTTAATTAACGCAAACCACGAAGCAGGGAACATGGTTGTCTTGGGCTTTTCTAGCAGTGTTTGGCACATAAGTGATACTATAAACTCCTTATTGCATAAATAGGGACACTAGGAGGTGATATAAACAAGAATTGAAGGGAAACCACAGTTTTTTGCCTCTGAGTACATATGCTTTGGTTTGTATAAACATGTAGACATGCACAATGACGAATCTACTTCTTTTATAGCTTCAGTTCTGTACAGGTTCCCTGTGTATCATTGTCATTTGCCTCTGATACATGCCATGTTCTTTTTCAGAATGCATTCTTGATGCTACTTTGAATCTTTCCAGTTTGATTTCTCCTCCCTCCTTTCTTCTTGATAACCAGACATCTTTTCCCAGCCATATACAGATGGGTGGGGAGGGGGATTCCCAAGAAGGGGAGACTCTGGTGTAGAAAGACAGTTGTAGTGAGGACTCATGTTTATTCTCACATATGCCAGAAGTCATTAGAGGTGAGCAGATGTCTGTGTAAACCTTGCATGGCCACAGACTATGACTTCTAAGGCTATACCCATAAGTACTAAAACCACCTGCTTCCCACATGATCTCTCCTCCTGCTGTGCCAAAGCGGATTATCATAAATAAAGTCCTCATAGGCTCCTCAAGAAAAGCATGCTTGCCTCTTTTACTGTGCTACCCTATTCCAGAGTTCTAGGCTGGATATTAAGTGTTTCTTTCCAACCCACTTCTCCCCTTATTCTTTACACTCTGTGTCAACAAACCTATCAACTCTATCTTTAAAACATCCATTTGATTTTAAATGTTCTGTGTGGGTCCACTATTGCTATACCTCACAGGCTTTTGTTAGGAGAGTGTTTGCCAAATTATCTACTTTACTCTGATATTTAAACCTGATCTGTTTGGCAAATGAACTTAGTTTATCTGTCCAATTTTTTTTTTTAAAAAAACTCATTTTTATATTACATGAAGACTCAAAAATCTATGACTGACTTCTCAGAATATAGTCTTGTTCTGTGTGCTCATCCAAGTTTATACCTTTAAGATTATTCAGGGCACCACGTCACCCCTCTTATGTTACAGAACACACAGTTCTTCACCCTAGAGGTTTTTATGTTTTCCTCACATTGCAGCTCCTCCCTGAAAACATCCTGAGAACATGAACTTCCGTAGATGAACAATAAATGAATGTGAAGTGTAAACCTGGTTGCCAGGATCAGGCTGGGAGCCGAGCTTGGGAGCAGACATGATTCCTGACCTCATGTAAGCACAATCTACCTTTGTATTTTCTCCCCTTTTGTATCTGCCAATAATGCTCTGCCATTTAGCATTCAGTTGCTTACTGACATATTGTTGACTTATTTATACATTCAAACAAGAGTTAATTTATTGAGTACTGGGTAGGAGGAAGCTGCAAACACTGGAAACTGAAATTATGTTTCAACTTCACTATCTACTACAATACCCAGATGTGAGCAGGTAGTTCACAACTCCTTTGAATGAACTGAATAATAAAAATGTATAAACATTACACAATCAGAACCTAGGAGACAGAGAAATCCAAGTCAAGGAGTTTCAGAAAGATGTTCTTTGAAGGATAAGTAGGATGTCACAGAAGCAGGCAAGGGTGTGACAGGCAAGCTCAACCCTGAGCAAGGAAGCAGAGCAGACTGCTAATTCCCCACTGCTGTGTCTGTTCTCCCCAGTTTCCAGTGTGACGGGACACAAGCAGCCCACCTAGCTCTTAGGCCATGGGACTGCCCTCCTAAATAGACTGTGCACTGAAATCCTGTGTACAATTTCCTAATCATCTGCAATAGGGTGGGATGTGTATTACTGTGAGAAAAAGAAAATCGTAAAAACAACAACAACCACCACCACAACCACCACAACAGCAAATCTGTTCCAAGCACAGATGACCCTCTGAGGTAGCTGCTTTCTATGTTAGCTTTAGATTCCTACATGTCTCCAAAATGTAGCTCCCCTGCATCAATATGTGTCTTCTAATACTGTGGCAAAAAAGGTGAGGGCAGAAGAATCAGTCACCAGCAACTGAGACTTCAGTACAGAAGAGACTCACGTCATGCTCACTCTAAACTTGTCACATGGTCATTGCTAACTATGGTCATGAAGGAACATAATCCCCTATGCACTCACAAGCAAACAAACAAAAACCCTTGATATTTGGTTATGTTCATTATTCTCAAAAGAAATTGCATGCCAGAGAATTAATCTTTACTTTCCAAAGACCAAAACGTAGAAATGTCCTTGAGCAGTCTTGGAAAATAAAAACGCTTTCAGTCCTACAGGGAAGAGCAGGAGAAAAAAAATTAAAGAACTTGAGAACTTAAATGGTTTTGTGAAGCAGAGTCACGACACCAGCTCCAGTCTCCTACTGCTAGATTATTATGTGTGGAAGAATAAACTCCCATTCGATTAAAGTTCTTGGGTTTGGAAGTCTTTCTCAGTAGCTCAACTTCAACCAACAAAGAAAAAGCTTGTAAGAACCAATGGTCTCTCTCTCTAATGGAGGGAGCAGTACTGTGGCACCAAATGAAAGCATTATCAAGACAAATCTGTCTTCCTCCAACTCAATGAAAAGCTTTATGATGGTAGAAACTATACAGAAATGTAATGTCATCAAATTCTACCATAATTTTACCCCCAAAGGGTATTTTTATACATACTGTAGGTATTGATAATGATTAACAAATAAAAATCAAAACAATATATCTAGCTATTCCAGAAGGTATACAACACCAAAAATTGACACCAAAAATAAAAGCATTTATGTGTCTCCAGATACGAAGGGAGATGACACCAGGTTATGGTACCCACTGATCTGTGTTCTTCCAAGTACATGGTACAGGATAATTTTCTCCTTTCAACACCACATGACAAAAAAGTATTACCACCTAGGAAATGCTTTTGTTTGCTTTGTCTTTTAAATGATGTTATTTATAATTGTTCTCTTTCTTTATTCCCAATAATAACAAGCGTGGGTAAGATTCTGGATAAAAAATCATGTTTGTTACACATTTTTATTTTAAGTGACTTTTTCTTATTATTTCTATAATAATCAAGGAAAGAGTTGGTGCCAACACACAAAGTCATGGTTTAATTCTTATATTCCACTTTCAAATGAAGAAAGTCCACTTACTGTTCAATCTCATATGTTCTAAGTATAAGTTGCAGCAATAAAAACAAGGGGGAATATATTTTTTATAGTCATTGTCTAAAAATTGAAATATATCTCTATTTCTAGAGAGATGTACATAAATCTCTTCACTGCAGAAATGGTACCAATAACAGATCAAAGTATTGATTGCACTAAGTCATCAATTTGTGGGGGGTTATTAACAGAAGTATGAGATAGGGGTTCTTTACAGAAATAGAGGTGATACAAAAAGTCTATCCCCAAATGGGTGACTACTCATGAAAGCTTCATCCATGGAACTTCCTGAACAACTTGCAGGCAACTCAGTAGGTTGATGAGATCTGTCCTGGACAGCCCAGCTGTAAGGAATCTCCTGCTGCAATTGTTTATTCCATTTATAAAGCTGGGTGAAACCCTTCAGGAATCTCCCATTTCCACTCTCCCAGATAAATAGTTTTCATTTACCTCTGGAGTCTCAAGAGTTCTTTTCTCCCTCCTGGAAGAATGTTTCAGTTTGGAGGAAAATACTAAACAACATACTCCAGCAGTTAATATTCTGTCCTAGGCTCAGATTATTATCAAATTATATTATAGTTTTAAAGAAGTTGCATAAGTCAGTAAAAAATAAAATAAACTTTTCATGAAGTAGTGTCCTAAAGATGGGGGGTACTATTACTAGATTCTCAATGGGGTAAACTGGCAACCAGTGGAGAGCAGTCATCCTACAAGATGGCTGATGGTCAGAAAACACTAGTTTTAGTAGCAAAGAAAGAAAGGAGACTGTGCAACAGACTGGATGGAGAAAGTCCAGATTCAGCTAGGATACTTTGGCTCAGCTCCAATTTCAGAGTGTCCTCCTCCCAGAGCACCAAGTAAAGCTGCAGAGTGTCAGCCATGGCTTGAGACAGAGAGAGAACTTTCAGAAAATTGAAAATATATTATTTGAGGGGAATTGTTTTTAATAGCCTTTCTCAAAGAAAGTAGGCTGGCTTCAGCCCCTAGAGTGTTAGGAGTTTAAAATCTTTATCTCGTTCTCACTTTACTCTAACTTTAGTTGAGTTGCCCCATTTCCTCCATCAACTTTATTATCTCCCCTTTTATTTACTTTATTCTCTTCTGTCTTTTATATGTTATTTAAATATCAAAGTCTTATTCTTCTTATTTTTATTCCTAGACTCAATAATTAATATACAAAGCACAGTCCTTATTCCTTCACTCCCCTCAAATTATCTTTGAAGAGAAAATTATTTTTATTAAGATATTGATTTTTAATAGAAACCCTGTCAATCAGTTGGAGTTGATTCTGTAGTTGGTTTCTTACTTTCAGAATAGGGCTTTATATTAAATCCAGTGCCCTGAAAATGTGGGCTCAGGGGTAAGCTACAGAGCTATATCCTACTCCAGGTTCAGTCCAGGGGGGAGAAGTAACATTTTAGCCCAATACAGCCTAGCTTGAGCTGAGCATCACAAACACTTCTAGTGAAAGTATATGAAGTGACAAAAGTGAAATGTATGAAAATTAAGTAAAAAACCCAACAAGTGATCTTATCTTAAATGTACAAGTCCCAGGACAGTAATACAGGAAACATGAAACATCGATATAGCCTGATTCTTCTGAAAATTACTAATCCCATGGTGGTAAAAAACCAATGAAAATGAAGTGAATGAAACATCCCACATGGAATTCAAAAAAGTCACAAGAATGTTCAGTTCTAAAATAAAAGAATACACAAATAAATTCCTGAATAAATTCAAAGAGAAGATAAAGAAAGAGAGAAATAAGGAAATTAATATAGGATATGAAAGATAATTCAGCAAAGTGCTACAAATATGGAAAGCACTGAAATTGAATTTTAGAGTTGAAAATCTCAGTAGGTCAAATATACAGCTAAGTGGACAGTCCCATCAATAGAATGGATCAAGTATAAGGCAGAAGAAAAGAACTTGAATAACAATCAGATGAATTAGAACACTCAAAGAACGCCACGGATAAAAATAATAAGACATATGAAAAGAGCACATAATATCTATGGGATACCATTAAAAAACTAACTGTAAATCAAGGGTGTACAAGGAAAAGAAACTCAAGCTAAAGGTATAGAGAACATTGTCTTAGTTTGTTTTCTATTGGTGTTATAAAGAACAGAACCAAAACCAACTAGGGAAGGGGTGTTATTTGGCTAACACATTCTGAAAGAAGCTAAGGCAAGAACTGGAACAGAAGCCATGGAAAAATGCTGCTTACCAGCTTGTTCCCCATGGCTTGCTCAGTTTGCTTATAAACACCAGGACCACCTGTCCAGGGTGGAACTGCCTACAGTATTGGGCTCTCCCTCATCATTCATTAACTGAGAAACTCCCTTATAGACTTCTCTACGCATAAATATCATGGGGCATCATGGGGGAATATCAATTTTCTCAATTGATGTTCCCTTGTTTGAAATGATCCTTATGTCAAATTAACAACAAAACAAAACAAAAACTAATCAATACTAATGTAGTCGATAAAGTCATATTTTAAAACATCCCAAATCTAGAGAAAGAGATGCCTATCCACTACAGGAAGTCCTTGTGATGCTAAACAGATGAGACAAGAAAAAAAAGCTCTCTATATCATACTGTAGTTAAAATACTACATATGCAGAACAAAAGAAGAATTCTGGAAAATAAAAGAGAGAAGTCACACTTTTCAAGTCAAATCTATCAGTTTTTAGTAGACAGTTCTAAAATCCGGAAGGACATGGAATGGTATATTTTAAGCTTTAAAAGATAATAATTGTCAATCTTGGTTGCCGTATTCAGCAAAAATATCCTTCATAAATGAAGGAGAAAGGAAAAACATTCGATAAAAAAAATTAAAAGAATTAATGAGCAGTGACTTGGACCAGCAGGTCATTCTTCATTGACATACTCCTAAGAAGGCAAGAAGGACATGAGAAAAGAAAGATAGAAATCTGGGACCAGGAGGTCTTGCATAAGTTGATAACTTGTGCTAAGCAAGTTTATTGGGCAATGCAGCATTTTATGCACAGCTTTCAGTGGAGAAGAGGGACAAAGCAGAAAAATATCATACAGTGGGGCAAAGCCAGCAGGAAGCTAATTGAGCAGGGTTATAAAAGGCATACCATAGGGTATCTCGGGTGCATTACAGATAACCACAGCCTTTTAAAATGGGAAGAGTTGGATTCTCACAATCTGAGGCTGAAGCTCCCCCAAGGTCCTGGCCCTTCCTTCAAAGCACATTAGAATCTTAGGGAAGGTCCTGGATCATCTTTATCCCCAACAGAGCAGTGCAACAAAAGATGCTTAAAGGAAACTTGAAGAAATCTTACACACACATAAGAAAGATAAACACAAACATAGGCCACAAAAATGGTGCTAGAACACCAGAGAGCAAAGTAGAATGGCAAATAAGAAAATATATACTCAAATAATACCAAACTTTAAAAAATAACGAACAAGAATGACTTCACACCTTTCAATAATAAATATGAATATTAATGGTCTTGATGATCTAATCACAATATAGAAACTAGTGACTTGAACAATAATAAATAGTGAATGATTTTAATTCTATTCTCTTTGTACAGACATGCCATGCAAACAAAAAAGTCAGGACAAAATAGAGTTAAGTAATAATACAGATGAAACGGAGTTGACGGACCCCTACGAAGCATTCTACTTGCAGAAGACTCGCAGGAGTCCATGACACTTTCTTTATAATTGACCATGTTTTAAGACAAAAACCCCAAGTCTTAACAAATGTAAGAATACTGAAATTTATTGTATTTCATTAGATCACAATGTGATAAAACTATAATTTAACAGCAAGGATGACTACAGAAAATATACAACCTCAAGAAGATTGTAAAACACACTATCAAATTTGAAGTAGTTATCAATGGAGTAGAAGAGAAAAACTTAAATTCCTAGATTTAAATGAAAATGAAAACACTGCTCACTAGAACTGTATGATGCAACAAAAGCAGTTCTAAAAGGAGATTTTTGTATTATAAATGCCTGTGCATAAAAAAACAACCAGAGAAATCACAAATAAGTAATGATATACCTCAATGCATTAGAAAAATAAGCCCAAATCAAACCTCAAATCAGTAGGAAAAAGGAAAGAAATTATAAAGACAGAAGCAGACATCAAAGAAATGGAAATGAAAATTGTAGTAAAATCAATGAAAGAAAGAGAAAAGCTGGTTTACTGAAAAGAGAAAGATTAACAACCCTTGTGAAAAGAGAGAAAAAGATAGATGAAAGAAAGAAAGAAAGAAAGAAAGAAAGAAAGAAAGAAAGAAAGAAAGAAAAAGAAAGAAAGAAAGAGAAGCCCCAGATTAACAAAACTAGATGTTAAAAGAAAGACAGTAAAATATATACCAATGACCTTCAGAGGAGCATTAGTCCATACTTTGAAAACCTATGTAACAATAATTTAAAAAACCTGTAAGAAAATAATATCTCTCTAGACATTTGTAATCTACTAAAATTAAGCCACGAGGGCATAAACAACCATATAAGCAATGAAACTGAAGCAATAATAGACCTTTCCAAATTAAAAGATTGAAGGCTCAATTGGATTCACTGATGAATCTTTCCAGATCTTAAAAGAGTAACATTAATGATCCTAAACCTATACCATAAAATAGAAAGAATGGAATGGCATCAAACTTAGTCTATAGAGCCAGCCTTACACTGAAATCAGAACCAAATATAGACATGACACTAATATATATATATATATATATATATATATATATATATATATATATATATACACACATATATATATATATATATCACACACACATATGACACACACACACATTTATGTATATGTTTAACATGATGAACATGAATGCAAAAATTCTCAGCAAAATATTTCAAACCTAGAACGGGAAAACAAAATTAGTAACAAGCTTGCTTTTCAAACAAAAAGACACAGTGGAGATTCCTGGCATCCACATAGAAAGTCAAACACAGTGACGTACATCTATACTTCCAGTGCTATGACACCAGAGACAGGAGAATCCCTGGAGCTCGCTGGTTAGTCAGTCAGCAGGAACATGGACTATGGACATCCATATGTTTTCCCACTGCAATACAGACCACAGACACAGGCCTTTGCCACAACTTGGCCTCCAGGCAACACAAGTTATGGACATCAGCATTGTCCCTGGCAGCAGCCAGGCTTGTGGACAACAACATGGCCTCAGGTGGCAGTCCAGGCCACTCACATCAACATGGTCCATGGCAGCAACACGGCCCACAGACATCATCATGGCAGAGACAACAGAGGACATCAGCATGGACCTGACTTCAGTAGGATCGTGGACCTAGATATGTACTTGGCTGGGGTACAGGTGGGGAAGGACTCAGTTTCTTTAAATGGCTGGCTGCTGGGAGTTTGACCATGCTCCAGTGATGGACTCTAGATTCTTAAGCTGAAGTTTCTCAGGATGGTTTGTCTCAGTTCTTCTCCCCAGGAATGGTAGACTGCTTGCAACCAACTTATGTTCCTTGTAATGCTAGGCTTTCACAGCAGGTAGGAGAAGCTAGCCTAACAATTATGACAACATCCATCTCTCTCCTATAAAGGTATTTCATAGGTTTGAATGTTTGAGATCATCAAAATACTTCTTTTTTTACATAATTTTATATACACCTCCTAAATGGAATCTGAGAGCATTTGGTTTAGGGACAAGTTAGACCAAAGTGGCAGTCTGAAGTGTTTATCGAAGTAACCTTAAAATGGTTAAAGTCAAAGTTTCTATGTCTTAGTAAAGGAAAGGAACCCAGATAGAGGTGGTTTCTGTCCAGATGGTGTGTTTCACACCTCCAATTATTTCTATAAGCATCAGCTGGAATCACACCTCCTATCACCTCGCCAGTTGTCAAGAAATGACTAGCAACTCACTAATGAAAATAGTACCCATAAAAAAAAAAAATTGAAAAAGAAAAAGCAGCAGAAAAGAGGGCCTGTTCCAACTCACCCAGTGTCTTCCCTGAAGTAAACCAGTGTTAGGCAGAGCAGTATTGATTGACTGGAGATGGCTTGGAGATGGTCTGGGGAGAGAGGTGCAAGTGGGGAGCAACTTCCACCATCCATAGTCCTGAGAACTCTCACAAACCTAACAACCTCTTGCTCCAGTTGATCAACTTGCTCTACTGTTCATCCAATGCCCCCTACAACCCAATCCCTCAACACCTCAACCTACCTTCAAAAAAACATCCAGTGTATATTATTCAGCAGTGCAGGGTTTTTGTTAAAACTGTGGGGGAGAAAAAGGTTTTTTTCTGAATCTTTCTCTCTCTCTCTCTCTCTCTCTCTCTCTCTCTCTCTCTCTCTCTCTCTCTTTCTCTCTCTCTCTGTAGCTTGTACGTGTATGAGTATATCTGCATATGCGTACATGTGAGTATTTGTGTTGGGGCCAGAGGTTAATGATCTTTGGTGTCTTCAATAATTCTCCAAGTTATATATTAAAGCAGGAGTCTCTCACTTGAACTTGGATCTTGCCCACCATTTCTGCATTTTGAATGCTGGACCACCACACCCGCACAGCTTTTCTTCATTCTAGAGATGGGGGATCTAAAGTCCTACCTTCATGCTTCTATAGCAAGTGCTTGACTCAATGAGCCATAGTCACAGCACATGAATCCACACCTGACTCTTTCCTTGCTTGCTTTCAGTTTTATTTTCCTTATTTGAACATTGACTGCACTTTTCTGAATATCTCTTCTCAGAGGTAAATGGTTTCCCAGAAGGTCCAACTTCCACAATATAACGGCCAAAGTGGGAACAGAATTCCTTCTTCTCTTTTGGGAGACTAAAACCTGCAGGGTTTATTTTAACTTGACAAATAAATGCAGCTGCCCAGAGCTGGCTAGCAACTGGAGCTTTAATCACTTAAACTTGGGTAATATACCTACCAGAGGAGGGAAAGTAAGTGGGGTTAGCTCCGTCCAAACCACAGGGGATTTGGTCATTTAAATAGAAGTAAACACAGTAGGACTCTCTAAAGGAACATCTACTAGATGAGAGGAAGAGCCTCTCCTCTTACTTCTTGAGCATCTCTGACCAGCTCAAGAGATTAAACAACTGAGTCTTGCCCTTTCTTCTTGGTTGCAGAAAGACAGCTCTGCAAAGATGGTTAGCAAAAGGAGTCATTATTTATAAATAATGCCCTAGAATACCTATCAATACCACAGACCTCCACCATATCTACCATTAATTGGTACACATTCAAGTAAACAGAAAAGGAAGGAAGGAAATAGAAAGTGTATTAGTTATTTTTCTATTACTGTGATTTATCACCATGAGCAAGAAAATTTATAGAAAAAAATGAGTTTCTTTGGGCTTATGTGTCCAGAGGATTAAGGCTCCATGATGGCAGAACAGAGATCCCTGCCATTGCAGGATGCGGAGGCTTGAGCAGATGAGAGCTCACATCTTAAACTGAAAACACAAGTTAGAGAGAGGATGCACTGGAAATGGTACACATCTTTTAAAATCTCAAGGCATTCTATGACATTTTTCCTTCAGTAAGGTCACAAACCCCCGAAAACTCCCAAACAATGTAACCAAGTGGACACCAAGTATTCTAACATCTAAGGTTCTGAGGGACATTCTCATTCAAACCTCCACAGAAAGAAAAGGCCAAGAGGAATGGATGACTATGAGAAACAATGAGATAGAATACAAAGGTAACACTTTGGCTCTGTCATGAAGGAGGCTGTGTTACAGTTTCTACTGCTGTGAAGAGACCCTGAACACAGCAACTCTTATAAAGGAAACCACTTACTTGGAGCTGGCTTACAGTTCAAAGGTTTAGTCCATTATTGTCATGGCAACGAAGCATGGCAGCATGTAGAAAGACATGGTGCTGAAGCAGTAGCTAAGACTTTTATATCTGGATCAGCAAGCAGCAGGAAGAGAGGGTCACACTGGGCCTGGCTTCAACATCTGAAATCAGCAAGTACACCCCAAGTGACACACTTCCTCCAACAAGGTCACACACTTTTAATAGTGCCACTCCCTATGAACCTATGGAAGTTATTTTCATTTAAACCACCACAGAGGCATTGAAAGGGTCTACATGGGTGAAGAAATCAAATGTGTTTCATTCACTAAGCAGGAATATTATGGACGTATGTGTGATCATTTGATGCAAAAGAATTGCTCCCATACTACTGGGATCTAAGAGAATCAAAGGTGTGCAAAGAAAGCAGGTAGAGTCAAATATGAGAGCAATGTGCTCTGGGAATCAGCTCTGTTGAAAAGAAGCGCCACATTAAAATGTTGTAACCAAACTTTGAAAGGCCAAGGGTAAACTAAAAGTTTATGTGATCTAGAAATATTTTACAAAATAAAAATTCGAAAGAGCCCCCCCCTTCATTTCTGTTCTTAGTAAACACATAGAGCCATGACAGGCTGAGCAGTGACCTTAAGAACCTGTTTTTCTTCATGGAGATTGACAGTGCCTGCTGCTGGAGCTGCAACCCAGACTCACAAGATGAAAAATGCCCTCCATCAGGTAGGAAACACATTACTGGTTTAAACCATATGTCATTTGTGACTTAAGCAATCACGGATTTGAACTGGAAAAAAAAAAAGTTGCACTGTAGAGTGTGTTTTGTTTATCCTCCTTATCAGAAACATCGTAAAAAAGCCAGATGGAAATGAATGTATCATGGGATGTCAACAGAGCCAACACATTTGTCAAGCGAACTTGAGTAAGTATGTATTAGGAGTTGTTCCTGTAGAATGTACCTTTGATATGTTGATTATTTCACATTACTATTTTAACTCAGCCAAAAGAAAGATCCATCCGTTAGCATTAAATTGTTATGTTTGCAGCTTGTGAAGGAGAAGAAATGTGTGAGCCTGCATTCTTATTACCTGTGAGAATATACTGTGGATTTTTTTCCCAGTCTTATCTTTCTCTGATCATTATATCACAAGTCTCTATCCTCGGTGCAATACTCTAAGATGTCAAAGTTTGTTCCATACAAAGCAAATATTAAAATAGATAATGGAGTTGAATATATAACAATTTCAAATATTTTATGAATAACAGCTAATTTTTTGTCCAGAGCACCTCTGTGAGTGAGGTTAAATATCTCTATGTAATTGAATATAAATGAGAAAGAATAGAACTCATAAGCATACATCCCATTTTAGTTGTGTCAGTTGAACTAGATTATGTGGTGTCCACATGCTACTGATTATTTAGATGTAGAGAAAATGATTTGGTCACTAATGCAGACAATTTTTAGAGATTGGTAGTGACGTTAGAGTCTCTTCTTTTGAATAAGAAAGGAAGAAATGTTCCATGAAATGCTCAGGTTTCTTTCAAGTTCATACCAGACTATACACTGCCATACTTGGAGCTGACATCCATTAACTTATTGGTTCATTTTTGCAAATCATAAAAGATTTTATTATGTTAAGTTCTGCATAACACTTGTGCATCATTATCTCTAACTAATAATTTCAACATTCTTATTTTAAAAAACAAAAAATCCTCTTCCAACACCCTTGCTTCAGATCCTCGACCTACATGTATGTCATTTATACTTATCTCCCCATTATACAACAATACAGCACTCTAACAGGTATATCCTTAATTTTGATGTCATTGGCAATTGTGCTGCATCTGACAATTATCCATTAGTGATTCTTCAACCCCTCTGAGATGATTATTGAACCTCACTGACTATATTTTTCTCTCATCCCCAGATCGTCTGTGCTTCAATCTCATCAAGTACCAAATCACCAGTCTTTACTAAAGTTCATAAGGTATGACCTCTCACATTTTTTATCCTTAGTTACCTGGCATTGATTATTTCTTTTATTCCATTTTACTTTATTGCTCCTTCCAACACACACACACACACACACACACACACACACACACACACACACACACACACAGCCTTGCTAATTCCACTATCTCCTATCTACATGGGCTGCTGAAGTAGCTTCAGAGAAAAGCGTGAACATTTCCTGACTGAGCCATGATGAAACTCAAGATCTCAAATCTTGATTATCCAGTATTTCCCATTATTCTTAGTTTACCATTGTTCTTTAGTAGAAGGCTATTTACCACTCTTCAAAGAGTCACATTTTCCATGTGTCTTCACAGTGCCAACTTCCATCCCAAGATGCTAGTCACCTCCATGCACACATTTCCCCATTCTTCCCATCACAGAAAACAAGCACCTATGCTTCTACTGGACCATCACCTAGGTGTGCACCTGCTATAATCAGACATCAGTCTTAAAATATTCCATTGACGTGTCCTTTTCATCCTTCTGTACTGAATTATTTTCACTAACATAAACATATTACCTTTGTTTATTCCCCCAAATTTTGGCTATGTTGCTAGTTATCTTTTGAAAAACCTTCAGAAGTGTGACTTCTATTGCTATCTCCATTTCATTTCCATGTTCATTGTTTCTCCAGATGACTCCAACTGGCCTTTACCACTCTAGTTTTCTGAAACAGTGAGGTTCAGCCAATAGTCGCCTATATTCTAACAGATTTAATAATCATGTTCATAGCTGTCCTTCTGGTCATAGTTCTTATGGACCTTTACCATCATGGGGCACTCCTCTTCTTACAAACACTGCTCTTCTTTCCTTGCTAGGCAGTTCTGTCTTCCTCTGTTCAGTTTGTGGTTGTTTCTGCAATCCATCATTTCACCTTAATCTCTCACCTAGACAACCCCTTTCCCTCTGACCTTCTCAGGGCAGTCTGCTAGGTGGTTTATCTTCATTGTAGTCCATAATATATTTAAATTATTTGATTATCATCTATCTCACCCCACTAGAAAATAAATTCAATAGGATTAAGAAGTTGTCTGTATAGGCTTAAATTTTTTTGAAACCTACTTTTAATATGTGTTCTCAAATGCTTCAACCCTCCTTCTAGCCCACCATCCAAAGATAGGAGAGAAAAGATGGTACATAAGACAAGGGAATGTGGCCTGTTTAGAAGTAGTTCCTTGGACGGGATTCCAATCCCTGTTTGTCAGGATGCCATCAGTCCAGTTTAGTATAACAAACAGGATATCGAACAGGATAACAAACAGCAATCAGCACAATCCAGCAGACTGCCATGCCTCTGCCAAATAAGCACAAGTCATCAGGAGCAAACAAGAGCAGCCGGGACACGAGGAGAAGTTCTCTGACTTGCCTCCATAAAATAAGCTTGCCTTTCTTTTAAACTTAAGCTCAAAGAATATCTAGAATTTAACAAAGCTTTAGAAACCACTGCATTTATTTCAGTAGATGATTTTAAATACTGGAACTTCCCGTCTTAACTTTTACAGGTCAAGTCAACTATTAAAGCAGTTCTTTCAGAGACTATACAAAACTAATTTGAAACGGGAGAAGAGGAAATATCTGATTAAATGATATACAAATATCTCCACAAGAATGGCTTTGTCTATCTCAGATTTAAACTTACATTCAAAATTTATATTTAAATTCTTGAAATTAAATATAGCTCTAGGTTGCTCTTTATAACATTGTCAGTCACAACCAGACCTGCTACATATTCTATAAATTATGCTTGAATCAACTTTCCCTTAATTCTGAATAGTGAAACTAAAAATGAATTCCAGAAATCAGCAGTCAGAAAACCTAGAGGTATATATGAAATTAGAGGAGAAACTATCTCTGGAACAAAGACTACCAATGAGAGGAGGGAGGCAGGAGAAAGAGAAGATGGCAGGGATGGGGGGGATATGCTCAAAGGAGAGATGTAGGAACAAAAATGTGCTTATCAAAACTAGTACTCTGTACACTGAATATGTGTTAACAATGGTAAAACAAAAGGAATAAATCAAGGAAACTATAAAAGTTAGATACCGAAAGTGATGTTTATAAATTATTACGCTGCTCAAGAGTACCACATATCTCTCCACATGTGAAATAAATTATTATCACTTCTTAATGTCATCTTATTCTCATGAGAATATTTATATAAATAAATAAGTAAATAGGATTTATAACTAAAGTAAGAACTCATGCTGCACTATGAAGAACAGAGGGTGACCTTTCCTGACTAATAGTCACAATAACTCATGCTAGAGTCCCTAAAGGACAAGTCTTAAGGTCTAAGGGAAACACAATTTAACGAAGATTCTCCTCACAATTCTCGGATGTGAAAACCTTCTTGGTCCACTGTTGCTTGCCTAAAGCTAATCCACAAATGTGGATCATTCTGTGATGAAAGAACACATATTTAGTTCTTTGAAGCAAAACTATTAAGAATCTACAGCTGCAAACAAGCTACCTAAAGTTTAGGAGGTTTACAAAACAAAGTACTGTTGAGAAGTAGGTGAAGTATCTATGCAGAACCAAGATGAGTCTCGACTTTGAGAATACTATTTCAAGTTTTTAATCTATTGGATATAGTACTGGGTGGTGTAAAACTTGGAAGTAATGACCAGTTGAGATTAAAAAAATGATAGCATAGAACAGTAGAAGTTATATGTAAAATAAGGAAGAAAAAGAGAAATAGGCAGTAGTGATATTGGGCTCATAGCATTTCCTAGCACACTCAATAAAAAGAATGTTTCTTAATCCTAAAGAATTCTTGGCAAACTGGTGTTACCCATTATTGGTACATGTTTATTTTTCTAGTTTTATGGATCTTATGGGAGGCAAATGAAACATTATAGTTATTGGAATTAATCTTTGCTATTGTGCTTATATGCTTTCATACCTATGCTAAATATTGTCCTGATAGATTAAATGTGGGGCCTACATTCTCCCTTTATAGGCATGTCTGTCATTTGATGGGTTTCCAAGTCATTAGTCCTCCAATTCATTCTCTTTATCTTAGTCTTAAATATCCAGAGAGACCCAATGGTTTTTCATCTGGATGCTAATGAAGCACTCCTTTGAAGCTGCTTCCACTACAGCTGTGCAGCAGAGAGGCCATAATAAGGACGATGGAGGTCATTACAGTCCTTGTCATTACCACCACCTAAATCCCACTGGTGACAACCACATTTCTCAGGTCTCAAAATGGTTATGAAATAATGGCCAACAAAAGAGCCTCTTATTGCTTGGAAGTATCAAATCACTTTTGCAAATTTAACTTTTTAATTGCTGATAATAATCACAGGAGATCACCAGGAGACGATTCAGAAGGATACATTAAGGATAAGCATGGTAGATACTTTGCTGTGAGTAGAGGATTGTGTATATGCTTCAAGATCAAATAGAGAGCACACTGAAAAGAAAGGTGCAAGATATCTCTGATTCCCTTGAAAAGCAATATCTGCAAGAAGAAGATGAAAAGGGAGGCATTTCAGAATGAATACCGAATTTGAATACTGTACAGCTAATGGGGTCACAAACAATATTCTTGTCCTAAAAAACAAGTGTACAAAGGGCACCAGGGGAGGGCGTCAAAACTCATGGAGCTGGAGTTACAACTGGTTGTAAGCTTCCGGGCACAGGTGCTGGGAGCTGAACCCAGTTCCTCTAAAAGACCTGTGTCCTTAAGCATGGAACCATTAGGCCAATGTGTTACTGTTTGTATGTGAGATAACCTGTGGACACATTGCTAGTAATGATTGTATAATATAAACTGAAGGGCCAAGGGAGAACTAATTAAAATACATTCACAATCAATGGTTGGGGACCTCAGCTTCGGCCACAGGGCTCCATAGCCAATTAGCACCGGGAGAAAGCTACCCTCCGTGAGTGGGGTTAAGACGAGCACCACTGCTCACCGGGACCTGGGGACCTCAGCCTAGGTCCCAGGGCTCCAGGAGAGAGCTGGTATCCCAGGATTGCTGACACACCTTCGAGCATAGGCAAAACCACCACTTCTGTTCAAACTCACTGGATCAAGAGGGACCCTTGCAAAGCCATCAGGACACAGAAACCAAGGGACAGCAGGGGACAAGATTCTTCTGGTTTCTGTCTGCACCCCAGAGCTGACCCTGTGCCACAGCACTTCAAACCCAAACACTTATCAGAGAGAGCTGGTCTTCAAGGAGTATTGATACAAAGGTCTGCAGGAGGGACAAGCCACAGCCAGACAGAGTAAGATCAGCTAATATCAGAGTTAACAAGATGGCAAAAGACAAGGGCAAGAATCTAAGGAACAGAAACCAAGACTACTTGGCAACATCAGAACCCAGGTCTCCCACCACAGCAAGCCCTGGATACCCCAACACACCAGAAAAGCAAGACTCAGATTTAAAATCAGTTCTCATGATGATGATAGAAGACTTTAAAAAAGAAATTAACACCCTTAAAGAAACACAAGAGAACAGAGATAAATAACTAGAAGCCCTTAAAAAGGAAACACAGAAATCCATTAAAGAATTACAGGAGAACACAATCAAACAGACAAAGGAAATGAACAAAACTATCCAGGAGCTAAAAATAGAAATAGAAACAATAAAGAAATCACAAAAAGAGAGAACCCTGGAGTTAGAAAACCTAGGAAAGAGATCAGGAGTCATAGATGCATCACAAACAGAATAAAAGAGATAGAAGAGAGAATCTCAGGAGCAGAAGATACCATAGACAACATGACACTACAGTAAAAGAATATACAAAATGCAAAAAGCTCCTAACCCAAAACATCCATGAAATCTAGGACACAATGAGAAGATAGAACCTAAGGATAATCGAAGAGTGTGAAGATTCCCAACTTAAGGACCAGTAAATATCTTCAACAAAATCATAGAAGAAAACTTCCCCACTTAAAGAAAGAGATGAATATAAATATACAATAAGCTTACAGAACTCCAAATAGATTGGACCAGAAAAGAAATTCGTCCCGTCACATTATAGTGAAAACACCAAATACACAAAACAAGGAAAGAATATTAAAAGCAATAAGGGAAAAAGGTCAAATAACATATAAAGGCAGTCCTATCAGACTTACATCAGACTTCTCACCAGACACTATGAAAGCTAGAAGATCCTGGGCAGAACTTATACAGACCCTAAGAGAACAAAACTGCCAACCCAGGCTGCTATAGCCAGCAAAACTCTCAATTACCATAGATGGTGAAACCAAAATATTCTATGACAAAACCAAATTTACACAATATGTTTCCACAAACCCAGCCCTACAAAGGATAATAGATGGTAAACATCAACTCAAAGAGGGAAAACACACCCTAGAAAATGCAAGAAAGTAATCTTTCAACAAACTGAAAAGAAGATAGCCATACAAACCTAAAAGTAACATCAAAAATAACAGGAACCAACAATCACTATTCTTTAATATCTCTTAACATCAATGGACTCAATTCCCCAATAAAAAGACATAGACTGACAGACCAGATCCATAAAGAGGACCCAGCATTTTGCTGCATTCAGGAAACCCACCTCTGTGATAAAGACAAACACTGCCTCAGAG
>CM052705.1:64882032-64943419 GCA_028551405.1 Uromys caudimaculatus | reverse complement strand
CAATGGAGTACTACTCAGCTATTAAAACCAATGACTTAATGAAATTTGCAGGCAAATGGATGGAACTTGAAAATATCATCCTGAGTGAGGTAACTCAGTCACAAAAGAACAAACATGGTATGTACTCACTGATAAGTGGATATTAGCTGAAACGTTTGGAATACCCAAGTTTCACTTTACAGTAACTGCTGGACTGAGAATGAGGTCCCAGATGGAGGAGTTGGAGAAGGGACTGAAGGAGCTGAGGGAGTCTGCAGCCCTATGGAGGGAGCAACAGTGTCAACTGGCCTGACCCCCCTCCCCTCGGTCTTCCTGGAGGCTGGACCACCAACCAAAGAATACATATCTATGGACCCATGGTTCGGACCACATATGTGGCAGAGGAGGGCCTTGTTGGCCATCAGGGGGAGGAGAGGCCCCAGTAAAGGGGAATGTCAAGGTGGGAACATGGGAGTGGTGGGCGGTGGATGGGAGGTGGAATTCCCTCATAGAGATGGGGGAGGGGGAAGGAATAGGGGGTCTCCAAAGAGGAGACCTAGAAAGGGGGAAACATTGGAAATGTAAATAAAGTATCAAAAAAAAAAAAAAAGAAGTAGAGAGGTGGAGGCAGGCCATGACCACATTGGGGGGGGGGGGAAATGGGGAGAGGTAAGAGAAGTAAGAGAGAGGCAAGAGAAAAAGGAGGGGGCAAGCAGCCCCTTTTATAGTGGCCAGGCCCACCTGGCTGTTGCCAGGCAACTGTGGGGTGGAGTTTAGACAGAATGCTAACACCATCTGTCAGTCAGTGCATTGTGGAATCACTCTTACTGGGAGAAGCTATCACTTTGCATGGATCCTATGTAACTCTTTAGAAAAGGGTACATTGGTCTATGGTGAAACTGGTATTCTCATAAACAATCTTATTCATCTCTATTGGAAATGTTACAATTTTGCAATTAATCACCACTTATTCTCCTCTAGATAAAGACCAAAGTAAGGTAGTTTATTTTGGTTTTGTAAATCTTCAAATGGTGGTAAATGAAAGTCTTCCTGTTTATCTGAAGTTTATACAATGTAGCAAGTGCTGATGAGAGGGCATCGCTGTTCTTGAAGTCAAGCAAGTGTTCTTTCCAGTGATCTGTGATCTCTCTCTCTCTCTCTCTCTCTCTCTCTCTCTCTCTCTCTCTCCCCCACTCACTTTCTTCCTCTCTCTATCCTCACTCTCCCTTCTTAGAAGACAAACTGGGATTTGGTAGTTTGTAGGAATCTTGGGGGAAGCTGAGTTGTATGGTTTACAAAACATCTAGCAAACTAATATTAATAATGTTAATTCTCTGGCCTTCCCTTCTTCCCCCGCTGCTGTATTTAAACCTGATTTTAGACAGTTTTCCCCGTTGCTGTATTTAAACCTGGTTTTAGACAGTTTTGTGTAACTGCTATGAAGTCTGAAGAGAACTGAAACTGTCAGTGTAATTCACGAGACTTGATCATCTCCATAATGCTATCACAAGCTACAAATATATAACATAGAAATCACACATATGTGTACATATGTTACTGAAAAAGCATCAGTAAAACATAACTAACATTATTTGAATATAGTTTGTTAATAATACCTATCTCTAGTATAGTAGGCTACATTATTACTTTTATTTAGAATACACTTAAAGCAAAGTTTTCCCTTAACTGCTTATGATAAAGTGTGACTTCACATCTGACCAATATTTGCATATTACTTCCTGCTTTTTGTGGATGTGTTTCTGATCTCAATGTCATCTTTAATAAGCATTACAGTTTTTACCACACTCTGTAGCATTAAAATGCCTTTATTGCCTTATTTTAGATGTATTTAAATGATGGCATAACTCTTATAAGAAGGCAATGAATTGCTACTCATCTAGATTGATGTTTAACTATTCTATTTTTAACACCTAGACACTCTTCTGTGGAGTGATTAATTTTCTTATGTTTAAAAGGAATTTCCAATCTCTGGATCAAAATCCTTTTCAGCTTTTAATAGTGTGTGACATACTTTTTAAATATATTTATTATTACTGAGGCTGTGTATGTGCATGATGTCTATGTGTCAGTATTCTGTCAAGGCATGGATGTATATGGAGGGGTTCCTTTAACCTTTATGTAAGTTTCAGGAATAAAACTTAGTTCATCAGGATTCCAGGGCAAGAGTCTTAGCCTCTCAGCCACCTCACCAGCCCATATGTGACAGATTTTAAATTTCTGAAATAATTAACATCCTAGAATTCTTTCCTATACAAAATATATTACATAAATATATTTTGCTCAGTATTCAGATAAGCTTCATGTAAAAAAATAAAGTACATATCTTGTATGTTTAAAGTGCCTTAAATTGATGATATGGCTGGCTTATGGAGACCCACTATAAATCTGAATCATCTCAACTCTGTACTTCCTCTTATATAATACAAATAATTATTAGCAACAACAGCCTTCTTAAGCACTTTAATTTTATCACATAGTGTGTCATTCACTGAAGTTTTGGTAAGTGTGTCTCACTTTTCCTTTGGGGACTGACCCTGCTCCCTTTTCAGTTCTGACTGAGTTGACAAGCTCAGACTTACAGTGAACAAAATAATCCAGGCCTAACCAACTGCATTCTGCAAGTCCTGTTATTCAGTTTAGTAGTAGATGCTGTGAGAGTCTGTGATTTGGTTTATCCTTCCTTCCAACCAGAGAATTTCTCTTACACAGGTGGTGGATGGCCCAGGATTCCCAGGTCAGAGAGACAGGAATTCACTCCTAATGATACAACAATATAGCTGGAAAGCAAAAACCAATGGGGTAGTTTTTGTCCTACCTCTCACATAGATGCTGCTATGTCCCTGTGGATTTGTGTCACATCTGAGTCACACTGAGTTTGGAGACATCACTTGTCTATGACAAGGAGTGGCCAAGGTCTCTCTTTGTCCTTGAAGGAGACAACTCTTTGTTTGGGATTGCTTGCTACAAAAACAACCTTGAAAAAATCTAGGAAATTTGGCAGTTAGCCAAACCTTCATACTCTTAGCATATTCAGCAGAATGAGTAGAGGATAAGAAGCTCGTAGAGCTGGGTCTGACAAAATGAAATCAGTTGGTACAGCTAGAGAGACTTATATTTGAGTGTGGGAGGGTAACATGCTACACACTCTGTAAGAACAAAGGATGCCGAGTCTTAAAATGAATCAATATAGCAGAAGTCAAAGATTAAAGCGGAGACTGAAAAAAAATTTCAGGAAATTGGGAATCAAGTCACCCTGAGGCCAGATCTTCTCAAGAATGTTTACTCTTGCGTGCTAATTGAGTTTTCACTCATTAACAACTGAAAGTCTTTGACAGGTTTGGCATTTGGTATGCATTGTCTCATCACAACAGCCCTGCAGACGAGGATGTCATTAGTTTGCCCTTATAGATGAGGGTAATAAGTATCGTGCAGATTAGTTTGTCTATATTACACAACAAAGCAGAGCCTCCCATGCTGATGACAAACTCCATGTTCTTAACTCTCAGCCACTTGCCCTCAGTAGTGTGATTTCAGAAACAATCAGAATCTTCCTGGGTCTAATGAGCCAACATTTCTATAATAGAGCATAGAGAATATCTTCATAGAAGTTCTCAAGTGATCGTCGTATGTGAGGATTACCAATCACTTGTGGCGACATAGTTGTATTAGAAGATATGGTTTCAGAGTGACTGCTGCCTAACAATTTGATATAATGTGCATATCAAAAGGTCTTGTTTCTAAACGGCTGGCACTTAAACCATGTCAGTTGTATAAACTATAAAGCAGAGGAAATGACAAGAGTTTCCTTGGAGAACTTGGAAAGATTAGAACAGAGTCCTGAGCTAGGTAAGGGGATGCAGAAATGGAACTCTGAAGGGGAAAGAGAGAAGACAAGTTTTGGCATACAATCATTCCTTATCATGGCGCCCGTTTAATTAACCCATGTGTCTGTGCACACACACACGCACACTTGTGTATGCTTGAGCACATCATCTTATTTAAGCTTCAGGTATAATTGCTTATATACAAGACAATTTGAGAATCTGTTGAAAAATACATGCATAGTGGTTTGATAATAACAGTGGGCATAAAGGAGAGGGTTTAATTTAATTATTGATGTTGGGTAGACACATTGTTATTAATATTAGATAGCCGGTAGATTGTTCAAGCATTATAGAAATATGAAGAATATAGTTCAAATGATGAGTCATTCATTCCCTGAACAGCCCTGTAAGCCACAAGTGATAGCTAGTATACCTACATGTCCTCGACCCCCAATTAAATAAATTAGACATTGTCTTTGGAAATATACGTTATTTTTGCAAAAGTCAGACTAATTCATATGTATTATTCTGCAGCTTCCTTTTCTGCAAAACCTGTGGCCTCCAGTCTAATACACTGCTTTTATTTCTTATATCCTAAAGTTGGGAGGAGCTGGGCCTTCTTTTGCAAGAGTTCCAGTCATGTCAGCACATTGTAAACAGGTAATCTGGTAGGTGGATAGTACCTCCAACTTGTCATTTCTTTTTATGCTGTGTCTACTCAGAATTGATTTGGATTGATCTGGGTTAAAGAGATTTATTTTTAAAGTTATTAGTTTATCATTACTCAGCAAAAATATAGGTACCACCCCGAGGTTTCACCACTACATGGATATAAAACCAAGATAGAAACATGGACTAAGACTGAGCTTTCTATATTATTTGACAATAACTCACCTTATTATCAAAGGGAACACTTAACAGAGAATTTTGACCAAAAATCATTCTCCTTTTTAGACAATGCTTTCCTCTCCCTAGCAGTTTGACAAGCAGGCATTATGCTAGGTTAGTTTGAGCTATCTGCTTCAGTTCACAAGGCTCGTCCACCTTATCATCACTGTAGAGATATCTTTACTTTTCTTCATAGCTATAATCAGACCCTGAGTCTATATGACCACCTGCAACACACAGTCTTTTCTCAGGAGCTCACTACTGTGTGCAGTCTCCAGGCAGGTCAGAAAATAATAAACTACCATTCATGACTTTATCCCTGCCCCTGTTGCCCCCTAGGGAAACCATGTCACAGTGTCGAAACTGAAATCTGTTGGGTGAGAAGCAAGGTTTCCATCTGTGTATGTGGAAGAGGGGGTCATTAGCTCCAATGCCCAGTGCTACTAGAGAGCAGCATTAGCTTAGCAACACCCCACGCTGTGAGCACTCACCACAGTCAAATGCTGAGCAGCTATCTATAGCCCCATTGGAGTTCCCCGAATCTCTGATGTACTACCTCTGAACAAAGAAGGGACTGTGCTAGTTTATGAAACATAAGATACCACCAATGAGTTTTTCTTAGGAGGTTGCACCAGTATCTTTATTATTTGCTGAATAATAATAGGTTAGAAATATATTTGTAATTTAAAATGATGCATATGCCTGCTAGGAGATCCATTTTTCCTCATATGTAAACTACATATTAAACATTCGGCACAATGGTACAATGAATTGGGCACCAACATTTTTTAATGTGATATTTGTCATGGTTGGTGTGTGAGAAGATAGCCTGGGAAATAGGAGCTTGGGAGTTGAGAGGTCACTTGAAAGTGAGGTAATCAGGTACAGACATTAAACTGGCATGTCTTAACTTACTCTATCATTTTTCATTACAATGCCCCCCCTCTCGGGGGGTGTCTCATGACCTGAGAATTTTTCTGTATCTCTCTTTGAGGGGAAGCTCCTCACCTGAGGAGAGGAGAAGGGTTTATAGTTAGGAAATCAAATTTTCTTGGGAATCAGGTGTGAGTCTGATTGAGGAAGGAGTGGGAATTGGCTTAATGCTTTCCTGCTGCATGGGACCCAGGACTAAGGAACAGGATTCAACTTCTGTGGTTTTCCTCTAGTACCAAGCACTTATAGAGAATATGAAATGTTTAGTAAGTGAGGTTGACAGAAACAAAGATAAATACAAAAGACCTGAGACAGCCTTTGGCAGAGGGAGACAAAAACAGACCAAGGTGACCCTGGAGGACACCCAGTGTTAGCATTTTGTCTAAGCTCTGCCCCACGGTTACCTGGTGTACTGGCTAGTTTTGTGTGTCAACTTGACCCAAGCTGGAGTTATCACAGAGAAAGGAGTTTCAGTTGAGAAAATGCCTCCATGAGATCCAGAGGTAAGGCATTTTCTCAATTAGTGATCAAGGGGGGAGGGCCCCTTGTGAGTGGTACCATCTGTGGGCTGGTAGTCTTGGGTTCTATAAGAAAGCAGGCTGAGCAAGTCAGGAGAAGCAAGCCAGTATGCAGCATTCATCCATGGCCTCTGCATCAGCTCCTGCTTCCTGACCTGCTTGAGTTCCAGTCCTGACTTCCTTTCATGATGAACAGCAGCATGGAAGTGTAAGCCGAATAAACCCTTTCCTCCCCAACTTGCATCTTGGTCATGATGTTTGTGCAGGAATAGAAACCCTGACTAAGACACCTGGCAACAGTCAGGTATGCCTGACTCACTATAAAAGGGGCTGCTTGCCCCTCTGCTTTCTCTTGCTCTTGCTCTTGCCTTCCTGCTCCCTCTCTCTCCCCATTCCCTATCCCTCTCTCTCCAGGTGTTCATGGCTGGCCTCTACTCCTCTACTGTCTGTCTCTGTATCTCTCTGTCTCTCTCTGTCTCTGTAACTCTCTGTCTCTCTCTCTGTGTCTCTCTCTCTCTCTGTCTCTCTCTGTCTCTTTCCTTTCCCTTTCTCTGTCTCTACTACCCTCTCAACTCCCCTCCCTGTGCCCTAAATAAACTCTATCCTATCCTATACTGTCCTATGGCTGGTCCCTCAGGGGGAGGGGATGACTCAGCATGGGCCCCGCCCAGGCACGCCCTTCCCCACACCTCACCACACATCCACCAAAACATATTCCTCCTCAATTTATCTTTTTATAAACACATCACCCAGTACCAGCTACCTTAGGGCTCCTCTAGCCTCTGACCCAGGAGCTGCTATGGCAGGGTCAGACTGTGCACAGTCTGTTGCATCCACTGGACTGGTGATCAGTGTGAGCGCCATGGGAACTCCAGGGGCTGCAACCCACAGGAACCAGAAATCCTGCTCCAGATGAGATGTAGGATCCCACAGCTGCAAATGTCACCAAACTGCAGCCAGGAAGCATTCACATGAAGAAAGATGAAAGATCTGGAGGACCACTGATAGACACTGGCTTCCTTATACAGCCAAGTAAGATATTCTTTCAGTGGCCCCTATGTACAGACCAGCAAGTCCAAGAATACAGTAAATGCAAAGGAGTGGAGAGATGGGTCCTTGCCCTGCTCAGGTTTCCACTGCAGTCAGTAAATGCAGACATGATTGTTTCAGTTCCAGTCCTCAGCAGAAGGACTCGCCCAGTCGTATTTCCCCACTAGGATGTGTAGTGCATCTCTGCAGATTTTAGTGTCATTTTACCAAGAATAAGAGAGGAAAGAGGTGCTAGCTGTGAAACTGTACCAACTTAAAGAAAGCCACTTAAAAGAAATAGCTATTTAAATTATTAGCTCAACTGTCTCCTTCTCCAAGTTTGAAAACTAGTTTGAATGGTTTTTTGGAATGACGTTTAGAGTAGTTAAAACCAAATGAACAAATTATGTCTGAGGGAACTGGGCCCAAGGCCGCAGCACTAAGAAGACAACATTACAAATCTAAGTTGTCAACTTAACTTTGCACTTGCTACCTTGCTATGACTTTGAGAAACAGTGAAAATGTAAAAGCGCCCCTATCCTTAGTCATTGTGGGGTGATGTATATGAAGCTGGGGTTACGGGCATTTGCTGCTTTCACCCACTATCTCAGTAGGATTACTGCTCTCAGATGCTTAAGGAATACTACTTTCATTCATTTTGCTGTAAGGATAAAGCTGCTATAAATCACAGACTCTGCTTTAAAAAAAAAAAAATTATTCCCACCAAGCCTTGTTACAGCCTCCAGCATGGAAATGGTCACAGGTGAGCAAGGCATAAAATGTGTCCTTCTCAAACCCTGGTTTTTCTATTTCTTTTTCCCACTACCCTTTCAACACTTTAAGGGATGCTTCTCCCTCTCATTGTTATGTCTCTAATGTAAAGCAGCGGTTACTTAGCTCTACAGCAAAATCTGAGGTCAGGCAGTAATTTAATCTGTGAAAAACAGAGGCACTGTCTGGTTAGTGCAGTGACAACAGAGTATAGCGTAGGGCATTGTTTCCTGTTCAGACTCATTCGGGGGTCCTTATTGGTTATTGCTCCCTTCATTTGTTCTTCCTCCTCCTCAGTCTCCTCTTTACCCTCCTCCCCTTCTTGTCTAACACACACACACACACACACACACACACACACACACACACACACACACACAAACACACACAGGACATGCACACCAGGATTCCCATTTAAAAGAAAACCAATTCAAAGGATAAAGCAATCTTGTAAAATTTCCAAGTTAATTTGAAATTTTCCTAAAAGCTAAGTGTGTGAACCATACCTCATACCTATGCATTCAAAGAACCCCTTGGAACAGCAAGATTCAAATGGAAGCCAGACAACTTGCAACAGCATAATACTTCTGTTTTATTCAGTTACTATTACAGGTTAAGAGCACTACATTTTTATCCTGTTGAGATGATAATGATGAAGATTTCAGTTTATAAAGTTCACTCTTCTTAACGATTAAAAAAAACTAACAGAAAAGTATATATATATATATATATATATATATATATATATATCTTAGGAAAAGATCTAAACTTTCTCACTTGTGATCAAAAGCATATTTGTTCATTTATTTAAACAAAACACAAGAGACAGTTTAACTCTTGGTTACTGCTTTTAGAAAAGCATGGTGTTCTTGAAGCAAATGTACACAAAACATCTTTTTCATTAGTGCATTCAACCACTGTATGTCAGGTCAGTGTAAACCTGAGAACCCCAGGTTCATTGATCCACGACCTCTGATAGACACTGGCTTGCTTAAACAGCCAAGCAAGATGTTCTTTCAACTGCCCCTATGTACAGACCAGCAAACCCAAGAATACAGCAAATGCAAAGGAGTGGAGAGATGGGTCCTTGCCCTGCTCAGGTTTCCACTGCAGTCAGTAAATGCAGACATAATTGTTTCAGTTCCATTCCTCAGTAGAAGTTACTATGATTACTGGGTATATGTAAGAATCACTTCTGCTGGGATAGAAAAAGGCAGCAGTATCTTCAGCAGTGACTCTAACATTTCTAAGATCTGAGTTTGAGTGCTACAGCTCAGGTCACACTTGTCACTTTGTGGGTGTCCTTATAATTGTTTCATGGACTAGTGACAGTTTGTTAAGATTAACAAATCTATCTTTATATATGTGTATATACATATATATGATATATATGTGGCAGGTACATAGCAGCACATATACATACACACACACCACAGACTGTGTGATTTGTTCCCCTATGTTTCCTGGGATGCCAGGGATTCAGTCCTTACACTCTGCACTGACAAAAGTTAACCCAAATTGCCATTTATTTATTTGAACAAGACAAAAAACTACAGTAAAAATATTTTTTTACAACCTCCACACTTCACTGGACACAAGCAAAACCAGGCAGGATTGAGAAAAGGCTAATGGAGCAGCGCAAGCGAGGGGGACTTCTGAGGAGGTATTGGGGTAAGGAGAGAACATTCTCCACCCCTGCTCCTTTCCACACTGCCAAGCCCCCAGGAGTCCCAAGAACAGCCCTGTTAGGCAAATACAGAAAAAGAAAGTGGAAACACACTTTTTTCAACACCACAAATAAATAAATAAATATGTTAAACACGAAATAACTTATTAGGCACCGCTTGAAAGGCAGAGAACTCCAGGGACCAGACAAGCTGAAGCAGCCCATCCAGCATCAGCAAAGGCTCTGCAGTTTGTCACCTGAACGTGAGCTGGACTAGGAATTTAGACTGGAGCAGGCAACCCAATCTTTTGTTATTCTAGCAGGACTCCAAGAGGAACTGCTTTGCAATTCAGGTCCACCCACTAGGGTGCCTAAGTTATTCACCAGCGGGGAGCCCCCCCTAGCCAGGACTTTGAAGCCTAGTGCTCAGGTCCTGAGCTCTGAGGGAAGGTGGCTTCGATGATACCCACATCCACAACCCTTACAAACTTGCCCTTCTGCTGGCTCTTATCTCCATTTTTGCCCCAAAGGAGGATGTGGGTGGGACTATACCAAGTCTGGCGATCTGGGCACAGGACTTTTTCTTAAGCACCTAGCTCTGATCTGGAGTGGAGCAGAGGAAGGGCCCAGGGGAAGATGTGCCTTCTTTGAGAGTAGAAAAGACCAGTTGGCCGCTCATCCTCGAGCTGGGCTTCCTTGAGAGTAAGGCTGTGCGAAAGGAGAGCGGTGATTGGGGACAGTCTAGTAGCCACTCTGAAACGAGTCTGGCCCGCTGACCTGCGCAGCGAACAGGGTTCAGCGCAAGGTGGGGACTCAGCCCAAAGGAAACACATGATAGTAACCGTGGCTCAGCTTAAAGAAACAGAAATATCAGCTTGAGAGGGTAAGGGTCAAACTGAGTTGGCGATGAGGTTAAGTTTGCAGTTTGTACTAGCAAAACTGGGAGGGAGGATGGAAGTTACCGGGTTTGGAGAACAGAGTTGTTCAGAATACCAGATGGCCCGAAAGCATTCGCAGTTTATCCACAAACCTCTCCCTTCTACCTTAATCACATAGCTTTCCTAGGTCCATCTAAGCAGGCGCGCTGCATCGCTGTCACACACAACTACCACAGCACCTAGTGTCCCGTTATCATTCCCTCCCACCTGCTTCCCAGCTCCACCTTTCTGACCACTCTCCCCCTCCCGACAGTGCCCGGCCTCAAAGCGTGCTGATCCTGGAAGCGCAGGTGCCATTACGGAACACGCCTCCAGACTCCAGATTCTCGGGCTGGAAGTCCTCCACGCTGTAGGCACGACTCTTCAGGGCAGTGGCGTAGTAGTCGACTGGCTCCTCCGCAGCGTTATCCATCCAGCTGAGGCACAGGATGCGCTGGAAAGAGCGCTTGAAGTTGTCCGACAGGAAGCCATAGAGGATGGGGTTGGCACAGCTGTTGGCATAGCCGAGGATGACAGACAACTGGCTCACGGTGGCGTCGTCTTGCTCGGCGAACACGTTGACCAGCTGTACCACATAGAAAGGCATCCAGCAGATGACAAAAACCATCACCACCATCATCACCATTAAAGTGATCTTGCGCTCTGAGCGCTTGCGCTGCTGCCAGCCGGCCTTGAGGGCCACCATGCGCATCTTGGCAATGATGAGCACGTAACACAGGCAGATGGCCCCGACAGGCAGCAGGAAGCCCATGAGAAATGTGTATAAGACGAAGCCCACCAACCAGCGCTGGGCGGGCTCGGGCATGAGCATGTTGCAGGCCACCGTGCCATCGCTGTTGGCCGCGGTGCGTGAGAAGACCACGATGGGCAAGATAACCAGTAGGGACAGCACCCACACGCCCAGGTTCACTACTTTAGCCACAGTGGGCCGACGGTAACGCGCTGCCTTGATCGGGTGCACCACAGCCACATAGCGGTCCACACTAAGCACAGTCAGACAGTAGATGCTGGTGAACATGTTGACCGCATCCACGCTGAGCACCAGGCGGCAAAGTAGCGCGCCGAAGGGCCAGTGGCGCAACAGCGTGGAAGTGACCAGAAAGGGCACACTGAGCATCAACAGCTCATCAGCAATGGCCAGGTTTAGAATGTAGATGTTGGTTGCGGTCTTCATCTTGGCGTAGCGCAGGATCACATAGATGACCATGGAGTTCCCACACAGTCCCACCAAGCATACCACGGAGTAGATGAAAGAGATGAGAATGGCGCTACCCTGGCCCTCGCTTAAGGTCCCGTTCTGGGAAGCGTTTCGTCCAGGCTCCTCCATGCCGTCCGCAGCGCCGGACCCCGGGCCCCTGCTGCAGGCTCCTTCCCCGCAGCTGCCTGGGCTGGGGCTTGGAGAAGAGGAGGGAGAGGAGGCGGTGCCATTGGGGAACATCCCAGCTAAAGTGGGCCGGTGCGACTGCGGGCTGGGGCGCTCACCTAGCGCCCTTGCTGCCAGCACCCTTCCTAGACTCAAGGCTCCAAGCTCTCAGCTCACCGCCGCCTGGCACCTCCCGGCAGAGCGCAGCAGCTGTGGGCGAGCGCGGCTCCTACTGAAGCCGCCCGGAGCATCGCCCAGCGGCTGCTTGCTTGAGCGCTGTCTCTTGCAGCTCTGGGGGTCCTGAGCACACTGAAGCGTGGACTGGAGAGAAGAGACCAAGAGGCTTGAGCCCAGCGCCGCACATCCATTAAGTGGAAAGGCTCTGGACTGATGAATGATTAATAAGCAGCACGATCGCGTCAGCAGCTACGAAAAAGCGGGGGGGGGGGGGAGCACATAGGTGGTTTATTCCCCCGTCATCGCTCCCCCTCCCATTTCTAGCCCCCTCTGAGCTCAACTCAAAGATTGCTTCAGATTTCTCTCAGCATCTTCAGGCATTCATAGAACAGATCTGAGGAGTTTCTTTACCTTTTTAAAGGGTAGATGTCCGTCAAGAATGTAGATTCTGTCCCATTCCGCCCGACTCCTATTCTAAGTAAAGACTAAAGCAAACCCCAGACATATATGTCTGGAGTTCCTCTTCATTTCTTTCTGCTGCTGCTCTCTTCTGGTAATGGGGGTGACTCCACCTGTCCCTAAGCCACTTTCCAGGATGGGACCCCAAACACTTACCTCCTCTCCTGCTTGCCAGTTCTTCAAACCTGTATCTGGAGATTTCAGGCCTTCAGATCCTCAAGTCGATGTCTCCAGATGGCCCCTGTAAAGTGCTTGTGAGGTCTGGCGGCTCTCTGACGTTCTTTGCGAGGTCCAACTCCCTTCGGGGCTGGCCTCTGCACAAGTGCCCACGCAAACACTGAGCGGTGGAAACCAGACCTAAGCCAATAGCATTATGAGCACGAAGGACCACAGTGGTGTGTTAAGGGATGCTGAGTTACAACATCCGTCGCCCTCCACTCTGCAGCAGGGAGTGTTCAGGAAAACTGAGTGAACCATTGTGACTCTCTAACAAAGCTTGTAGGTAGGTCCCTAAGTCCCCTCCACCTCCCCTGGAAATATCGACAGCAAAAATCAGGATGCCGGGCAGAGAGCTCAGGAGGAGGCTGGCCCTCCCTCCGGAACCGGCCAGGCGCGGTATTGGAAATCCATGTAGGTGTTCACTAGGGAAAGATTAGGCTGCGCGGCTTGGAACAGCTGCGCCCGCGCGTCCCGGCTGTACTTTGTACCCAGGAGAGTTGGCGAGGTAGGGGATGGAGGTGGAGAGCTCTAAGGCCTGAACAGGCAGGCGTGCCAGCTCTTAATCCATGCGTGGCTGGCTGAGCAACTGATGGACTGTCACCAAGCCTGGGATCAGTGGCAAGCCATTCAAGCTTCCCCCAGTGGAATACTAAGGGATACTGGAGCCTTGAGGTATGACCCCTCTGTGTCCCAAGTGCTAAAACCATTAAGATGTGGTTATTAAGATCCCAGGCCCAAAGCTCATCAACCTGCACTTCCCATCTCAAGTCTGACAACTGCAGGCTTTTGCTTAAGAAAGAACAGGATGTGGATTTTTAAAAGACCCTGGGAGTTCCCAGGACTCTGAACCTAGGGTTTCTTTGGCTTTACAGCCATTCAGTCAAAAGATTCAACCACCCACTCCTTTTCATGAACATTGTTTCCTTTCACGAAATCCCTGCAAGTCTTTACCTGAAGCATGCCAAGTCCCAGGAAAACTAGCCTGCTACAGTCACACT
Source organism: Uromys caudimaculatus (assembly GCA_028551405.1). Lineage (NCBI taxonomy): Eukaryota > Metazoa > Chordata > Mammalia > Rodentia > Muridae > Uromys > Uromys caudimaculatus. Next base: position 64,929,636 of record CM052705.1, on the reverse strand, counting down.
GGAGCTTTGCTGCTTGCGATTGCTTATCTTCCTCAGTCTCCCTCTCACAGCTCCACCAAGAGGGGCAAATTTGGAGCTAAAATTACAGAAGCTATTCCTACCAGACAGTCTAGAATGTGCAAAACTGGAACACCGCATTAAAAGCAAAACATTTATACTTAATGACTTGTTGTTTGTTCTCAGCAATTGCCTACACATGGGTGCTTCGGTCTCCCAAACTAAGTGCTGCTCGGAGAGAAAGAATCACGGGTACTGTTCATGACCATGAGGGCAGAGGCAGTCAGATTAAAATCAATGACCACAGACTCCAAGGAGTGTGTGCAACAGATGCTGAATTATTCATGAGAAAAAAATGTTGGAGAGGAATTCGAGATTTGATAGGCGTGGGGCTGTTTAATGCATTGCTTTACCTAAAAAAAATCACCTTACCTGAAGTAGAATGTGAATTGGAGGGTAATTGTGTATCTATAAATAAATAAGTAAATAAATAAATAGCAAATAAATAATACAGCATACATAGAGGGGGCAGGGAACGTACATTGGGTTTAAAAAACAGAACTGATATTTTTCGGAGAGGAGTGTTTTCCTTGCCGATCCTGGACGCGGTTTCAGTGCCTTTGCCAGCCACTAACTTAAGGCACCTGGCTGTATTTGTGGGCTGGTTTTTCAAAGGTCACCATTTAGAGGCATTGGCTTTGATCATGGTGGCTGGGGTGTGTGTGTGGGGAGTTTATGAAAGGCAGCTTTGTTGTTAGAATTTCATTAAATTCACTCTGCAACTCATCTTAGAAGAAAAAACTTCTTTCAATTAAGTTATGACTTTACATACAAATGAAGAAAAGCAGACAAGTATGTCTGCTCCTGATTGTGAAGAGGTTCTGATGATGAACTATTTATTCTTAAAAGACCTTGACAATAGGACAGCTATAATTTTTAAAAAAGAAATGCAAACAAGAAGGTGGAAACATTTGATCACTCATACACGCTCACCGACATAAAATCACGAGGCCTACTTTTACAAACAAGTTTGATGGTTTTTCACAAGCATCATGACTCGGTATCTCCACCTCTGTCCTTTACCCCTCAAAACTGAAATCAAGTATTGGGGTGGGAAGAGACAAATAAATAAAAGAAACAGCCCAAGTACCTACCAATTGATGAATGTGTGAACAAAAATACAGTACATTAATCAGTAAAATATTACTTACTCTGTAAAAAGAATGAAGTGTTGACAATATGCTATTGATGCACTTTGAAGACAATTTAAAAATAAAAGAAGCCAGACTCCAAAGGCAACAACTGCTTGGTTCAGTTCATAATGAGTAGTCTAGAAAAGGCAGACATGTAGGGACAGGAAGTAGATGAATGATCTTCAGTGGCTGGAGGAGGGACTACGTGGTGGGTATAAGGTTTCTTCTGAGGCAGGGGGAGCATTTTAGCATTTAACAAAGCTTTAGAAAGCGGGCCTATACCAAACCCACTCGAATGATACACTTACATGACAAAATAGTGAATTTTACATCAACAAAAAGACTGAGCTGTATATAAGTCCAGTTGTTTATCCAATCTCTTCAGTCACCTGTGTCTTACCGTGATATCTGTAACTCCTACTTCACAAGGAGATAACATGGTCCTTCTGGACTAAGCCACAGAACATGAAGTTAGGACCCGAGAGCCCTCTTGTCTAATACTTTAACTGATGTGTGTAAGGCCTTGAAAAGCTACTGGTCCTCAAGTTCTCAGGTCTCTAGTGACCACCCTTCCTGTGTCTCTGTCACACTATAAACATCTGTAAAGGGATGAAAAGGGTGTTTTTTGGGAAGACAAGAAAGAAAAGGCCCAAGCAGGAAGTTGTAGGATCTCAAGCAGATTCTTTTCCTCCATCATTATAACTTTCCCCTGGTACCCATTTGATTATTAAACCCAGAACACTGTACTGTGAGTTTGTGTCTATGTGTCTGTGCCTTGCTAGAGAATCTTTTTGAGAAGAGAAACGATTTTACTGAGCTTTCTGTTTCCAGAACCTAACACAATACTCAGGAAATTACTCCAAGCCTCCTTGTCTCTATTTTAAAGCCTTAAAAAAAAATCTTGTTCTTTATTTTAACAAGCCTTTTCTGTACTGGCCTATACATTGTCGATAAATAAGTGTGGCTCTTTCGAAGAAGAATGTCAATGTCTGCTTAATATCACGATCATTAACAATTCTGCATATAGCTAAATCATTCTGGTGATGTCCTGTGTCAACAATTATAATGCTGATGATTCTTCATTGATCATTTTTGGTCTTAAATTTCTTGGCAGAGAAAGGGATTTGAGAAAGGAATGGTACATGCTTTAGTAGCTAATGATGGTTATTTAATAGTATCATGCAGTGTGGAAGCCATTATACATGGAAGATCATTTCTTTTTAATTGCAGCCCCTAGTCTCAGTTGGTTTGGTGAAATAGTAATTATCAGAAGCTCAAACTCAGTGTCTGTCAAAAAAATTTGCTAATGTGGTATTTTCAGTTGGAACCTGTGTTCTGATCCATTCCAGAGGCCAAGGTACTTCCTGGAACAGACTTTGTGCTCACATCCTCAGAGTCATGTTTGTAAACACCTGTCTGGGCAGATGGGCACAAGCTGAGTGTAAGGGTGAGCACCACTCAGCAATATGGCCCAAAGCAGAGCATGTGGCACTTGGGGACCATCTGCCATGCAGCAGTTAATGAGATGACAGTCTAATAAGAAAGTTACTAGGGTACAAAATGGCTATCTGGCTAAGCAGAAACCATAGACTTCATCTCCTAGGGATGCCCAATCACTTCCCAGCAGCCTGGGTAGCCTGTGGTGAAGTTCATCACCAATCTTAGCAAACTCACTCGGCCTGCTGATTTTCCTATTGCCTCTTCTGTGAATCAGTGTGGCAGAGTCTCTTTTGTGCTTTCAGAAAAGACACATGTGGTGTAACAGTTCACATTTTTCTTATGGATTCTCTGTTGCTAAATAATGTTTTTAAAACCACAATTCAGTATATATAGGGAAGTACTCATTATTATTAATGGATAAATAATGGAATAGAAATAGCCACATGCTACCTGTATTACTTTGAATAGTCCTTACCAACAATACATTTTCTTTTCCTGTAATAAAGCTTTTGTTATTTAAAGGTTTTAAGATGGGTAACATTAGTTTCAGACAATTGTATTCAAACCTTTCCTTTTTTTTTATTATTTGTCACTCTCCCCCCCCAGTAGCAACCACAAAAGAAAAATGCTTTCAAAGTAACAAAGCCACATTTTTATTTCCTTTGATACCTTAAATGATGTTTGATTCTTCTCAGAGTGCTTAAATACTTACAGCCATTAGCCATTCCTTAAGAAATGGCTGTGCTTTTGGAGCAGGCCACAGGTGTCAATCAGTTTCACCAGCCACATGAAGGAGCACAAAGCCCAGCAAAGGGCTGAGTGTGGAAGAAAAACCAATTTTGCAGAGGAAAGCTTACATTGCCAGCACTTTTCTGGTACAGCCACTTTGTTCCCATCTTAAATATGTTAAAACAGGAGTCTGGTCAGTTTCTGCCAGCCAACTCACTACAATACCTCTGCCCTGCTTTCCCACACAGCACAGGGTGACGAGAGACAGCAGCTCCTGGGACAGTCTCGCTTTCTCTGTATCCAGAGGTAGGTCAGAAGACAAGAAAGCTGAGTGGAGTCACCTGGCTAGATCAGTAAAACAACTTTTTGTTTACTCTCTAGATAGCCAAGTTTTTAAGGCGTGTGTCCTTGGTCTAGGACCTGGCTTCTTATACTAACTTATTTTTATGTTTTAATATTTTTATAGACACAAAATTCAGACTAGAGCAGAATAGACTTAACTTCATAGTTGTATTAGGTATGCTCATATTTTTGTCCCCATTTCTTTGTTAGATGTAACTGGAAGCAAAGTCCTAAGTTCCATTATGTATGATAAATGTACTTGGAAATATAACTTGATAATTGATTCAATAATGTGAGAAATTTTCATGGGGTACTCTCCAGGTGATGTGCACTATTTGAGTTACTGGAGACACTGTGGCAAAAAAAGGTAACCAAATTTTTATTCTTATAAAGAAGAAAGCAAACAGGTAGAGAAGCAGGTACTGCAGGTGCATTTAGTAATATGTCGAAGGAAAAAGAGATCAGTAGTGGAGAGTGGTGTAGGTGTGGGCATATTTGACAGGGTTAGACCAAAAAGGAAATAGAGAGGGTGATGTTTGACTGCTCTCAAAAGGTAAAATGAACACACATTTTGGGGGGCGGGATGCTGCTCTAGCCAGAAGCTTTGCATGGGTGTAGCAACTGTGCAGATGTATTTTCATTAACTGCTGATTGCTCCAGCACTCCTCTTCGGACCTTAGCATCTCTAGGCAGGTGGGCCTGGGCTTTGTGAGAAAGAAAGCTGAATGTCAGCCTGAAACAAGCCAGCAAGCAGCACTCCTTAGTGGTCTCTGCTTCAGTTCCTGCTCCAAGTTCTTGCCTCAGTTTCACTCAATGGTGGAGGCTAAGCCAAATGAGCCCTTTCACCCCCCCCCCCCCAAGTCGTTTTTGGTTCAGGCATATTGAAGTAAGGCCCTATCCACCCTCTTGCATCTTTTTTTGTTTTGTCTCACTACAGTCATAACTTAAAAGATACTGCTGGAGTATTGGAGGATTGGCTTAGCAGTTAAGAGTACTTGTTGCTCTTGTAGAAGACCAGGGCTTAATTCTCAGCACCCACCTTGTGCTCATAACCATCCGTAACTCCAGGGGACCTGCTTTTTTTGTTTTTCATGGGCACACATGGTTTACAGATGTACATGAAGGAAATACTCATACAATAAAATAATAATACACCTTTTTAATTAAAAAGAAAACATTTATGGGTTCAAAGAATTAATGATTAATCCATTTTAAGCACTATCTCTACTAAAGGATTCATGAAGCTCTTGATCTATCTGATCATAAGAATACAAGTTCCCAGGCACTACTACAGATCCCCATACTGAACCTGGAAGCCCCCATCTAAACTATGTTCTAAATGACATCCTTACTGACCCAAGAATTCCTTGTCTGTAGAGCTTAATTGTTTTTCCAAAGCTAGAGTGAGCTGACTACATGGTAGGTCCAGAAATTCTATGCCAAATCAAGACCAAGTGGTAACTACTCAGGAAAGGATGATGCAGATGAGGCTTGGGTGTCACCATGAGCTAGGATTCAACCTATGTTGAATTGCTTACTGGGGATGGCTGAGCCTAGGGTGGAAATTGAAATCAAATGGGGTGCAGGTGGGTCAGGTCCCAGGTTACAGCTCCTGAAAAGGCTACTTTGGACTTTTGCCTCCTAGGTCATAACAAATATATAGTGATATATATGTTGTATTTAACAATTTATAAACTCGATTTTATATCATGAAAGGGTAATCAAACAGGCAAAACAAACAAAAGACCTTAATCACCAGTGCTTACTCAGGCTAGTTAGGGGCTAGAGAGAGGAAACCACACCAGCACTGTGGCTTGGTGCTGATTTCACACCAGGATATTGCTCTTCATTCAGATAGGAAGCAGGAGACACTCAACAATGCAAACAGCTCCCCCACCCAGGTATGCATAGGCCTGGAAGGACAGTTACAAAGATGACAGTAGTGCTTTTCATTAGATGATTAGATCATGAGTGCTTTCATTTCCTCTTCATAGAGATTTTCTATGTGTTCAGATAGGACTATGTATTCCATTTTAAATAAGGTGAAAGATAAAAAACAAAAACAAACAAAAACCAAACAAAACAAAAAACCCAAAACCCCAGGTCATAAGTGTCTGCCCTGTTTAACAAAGCGTTTGCTAATTTATTTCCTCCTTAATTATTTTGACTGTCAGAAAAAATAACTCTAATAAATTTATTCTAGAAATTAACATATTACAATGCAAATTGAATAACAAACAAATATACCCAACAGAAAGCGGTAGATGGAACAGAAGCAAGGACTGAAGAATTCACTCAGCTCTATGGTGAACTGGCCCCTTGAATACTTGTCAGTCTGAAGCATCCACCTCAGAAGATGGCTGTGGTTATGAACCACATGAAGATATTTATGAAAGCATTGTGTTGCAAGTGCTGGGCTACAGTACTGGGTTTAAGTCTCATGCTCCTATCTATTTATCCTGTGCAGGGGGCTGATCTCTCTGTGCTCCAGTTTTGTCATTCATAAATTGAAGATATGTTATGCAACTACTTGGTAGAGTACTTTCAAAGAATAAACATTGTATGTTTAGAACATTGACATGGTCTGGGTATCATAAAAGTATTTAATTATTATAAAGTAATATTTATAAAGTATAGATAACAGTGTAACATTATAATTGAGCTGCCCAAAAGAATTTAAGAAATCCACTTTTCCACTGGCTCAGAAATTTAATAATAGTATATCTGGCATTTTATTTCTTTAATCTTTGAGCAATTTTTCAAAAATTATTGAGCAATTACTGTAGATAAGTGACCTCCTTTAATTTCCCTCTCTCTTATGAAACTGGGTCTATATAATTCAACACAGTGGCCTATGTTCCGTTCAGAGGTGTTTGGACATGCTGTACCTTCGTCTAAAATAACTACATGTTTATCACCCTTATCAACATCACATTTCAGTCTGCCAACTTGGTACTGACAATTGTCTAAGAGGCCAATTGGCCACAGAGTTTCGGAAACCCTTTAGTCTTTGCATCAAAGTCAGTTTAGTCTAGTCACATCATAAGAATTCCGTCTAACCACCATGCTCACCAATTCGACCTAACTGTGTGAATATTACAAACACACAATTTGCCTTTGCTTTCAGTGAAGCCTTCAGGCTGATCCTCATAGCTGGGAAAAGCATTCACTTTCTGGAGATGTTATTCTACCTCTCTCTACCGCTTACCTACCTCCAGTCCACCTGTAAGAATAGAAAGGAAGACTGAAAGGCAAACTATTTTTCAGAGAGTCTGAAAACACTGTGTTTTTTTCTCCTAGGAAGGAAGATGGCAGTCACTGCTTATATTACCACTGAAGTATGAGGGCTTCCAGAAAATCGCCTCTAGATAGTGACTGTGCTTTCTGAGGTGGGAGAAGACCCAGAACATGAAATTTCACTCTTTCCCAGAGAATTTAAAGGTAAGCAAGAGACTCATTGATCACTTGATCCCAGAGAGAGCAGGAAGAGGCCATGTTCCTCTTCCTCAACTTGAGTGGAATAAAGTGGAACCCCAGCATTCCAGGCAGACAGGTGGCAGCTCTTGATGTGGCTTATAGGCAGATGGAAGGGGGCATTGGAGAAGGGATGGAAGGCAGAATGTTTCCCAACTCAGAGCAGAATAGAGGAGAGAACATGTCAAAACCAGAGGGTGCCAGTGCAGACAGGATAATAACTGCTTGGCTCAAAGAAGGATTGTCCCATCCGCCAGTGTTCTTCTCCCTCCTTTGCAGAGTGGAAGACAGTTAACACATAAGATGTGATAAAAAAAAAAAATTCGACAAAGAAATGAAGAATTAACCTCTGCCTTCTTTCTTACTAGACAGAGACAAAGACTTTCGGTGGAATGAGAAATTAGTTCAATTTAGTAAGGAGTTTTAAAATAATGTCTGAAAATGATACTGTTAGCATATGAAAGTGAACAAAAGGTGCCGTGATCTGCGTGAGCAGTTTTAGCATCTATCCTGGTGATTTTTTTGTCAACATGACACAAGTTTGAGTTGTCTGGGAAGAGAAACCTCAAAGGAAAAAAAAATGCCTCTACCAGATTGCCTGTAGGCAAGTAGTAGATGAGAAACTGCAACCCAGAGAGGCTAAGTAACTGGTCGAAGTTACAAAGCCAGCGGTCAGAGTTTGGCTTTGACTTTCCGCTGTCTACCCCTGAGCATGTAATCAGATGACCTTGCCACACTGATGATTTCTGATCTCTCACAAAACTCACACCACTAAATGATAGGTCCTATGCCAAGAATTACATAAACAACAAAATTCAATCACTCTCATGTTTCTCGTATTTCCCAGTGAATCCAACAGTCATCTCTATTTATCCTAATCATGAAAGGTAACAAATAATCTTTTAATTAGAAGATTGAATAAATTTTGGAAAAATTAACTATATTAGAATATTTTAAGGATTATAAGACTGATGAACTCTTGGAATGTGTCTGCCAAAGAAAACTCATTCCTATAGGCTACTGATCTGTTTCCCAAGTCTGCCTCTGTGGTGGTCAGAGCAGGAGACAGCTTCATATCATCTGTGTTCAAGTCCCTGACGTTGCTACCTGTTTGCTCTTGTAAGAGAATTTCTGCCTAGCTTTCTCTAACAAATTCTTGTGCTCATTTCATGTCTTATCTTTGTCCTTTCTTCGGCAAATGTATTTTTCATAATGAGTTAGCTGAGACACCAGACAGAAGGCAAAATACCAGACAGTGCTTTGAAATAAATGATTTGTCTGGACTTCACCAAATCCTAGCCAAAATGTATGCCCAGTAATAAAGAAAGCATCACTCCTGAAACTCAATCAGTGAACACAATGAATTTCCCTAGAGCAATGGTTCCAGGCTTTCCTAAAGCCGCCAACTCTTTAGTAGAGTTCCTCATGTTGTGGTGACCCCCCAGCCATAAGATTACTTTCTGCTACTTGATAACTGTAATTTTGCTAGTTAAGAATCATAATATAAACATCTGTGTTTTCCTGTGGTTTTAGCCACCCCTGTGCAATATTGAGAACCACTGTACTAGAGCAATCATGTGCATGTTATAGGTGGCTTATGGACTTTGCCCTTGGACTTTCATTGATTTGACTGACAGTTGCAGCCCTGATGATGATAGACAGATGGCAGAGTCACTGGAGAAGGAATACACTTTTCCCTGATTGAAACATTGTGCCTCGGTTCACTAACTGGGAAATTAGCATGTTTAGTTCATCAGAATGCTAAAATTCACTAAAGAGTAGTAATTTAAGTGGGAATTATTAGAAATTCTGTATTCACAGTTGCATGCAAAAGTAATGTAAACTCAAATTACCCTATTTTCCTTTTACAATGCTTTTGATGACAAGCTTTTAAACAACTACAATGAGTTAGAGATGGATAGAATCAATTTTCACACCCGTAATGTTTCAGCTTTTATTATCTTGGAAAGGTCTAACTCTACTTAGGAAAACACATACTCTTGAAATCCACCAGGGGGAGATTTCAACACTGAGAACTTGAATAGGAAAGACTTTATTCAGCTGTGTTTCAGATGACAGTTTCTTGAACTAAGCCTACATTTTAAATTATGTCTTGATAGGCTACTGAAACAATTCTTGATATGCTGAGCTCTGGACTGAATGGCTGTGGGAACTGATGACATATTACTGGGTCGTGTTAGAGAATGCAGGTGGTAGCTGTGTGTCTCAGGGAGAAGGTGTATTTGGTTGTGGATGAGATGAGGGCTTATGTCTTCAGGGAAACGACCAGAGAAAAGAGTAATTGGAGGCCATTTTCACTATATATAATCTCAACAATTTCTGGTTTTGAGCGATGCATAAAAGTTTAATCTTCTTCCTTGGGAGACTTTAAGACTTAGAATACCATTGAAATACTTTTTAAGGTGATAAAAGAAGAAACAAAATGTTTATGAGGAATATTTTTATGGCAAACTGATTTATTCGTGAAGAAATGGCATTATTGCAGAAATCCTTGGATAGCCAACACAGATGAGGTGCAATTGCTTGTATGTATCAAATTCTAATATAAATTTTATAAACAGAGAAAAAAGATTTGAAGCCCAAGGTCATTTTCAAGATTCAGTTAGCCCCTGTTACCATGTAGACATTTCTCCAATACAGAGCAAAGCTGCAGTTTCATGGATTTCCCACCCTAGAATGTAGACATGACATGAAAAGGTCACAGGCACTGACCCCTTCTAGCCCCCTCCCTATCTGCCACATGGAGAGGTGATTTTTTTTTTTTTTAAATAAAATGATGCAGTATCTTCTACCAATAAATCAAAGGATTTGTTCTCAAGTCACATACATATATCTCTGCTCTGGTGTAGTGTAGCATACAAACTAATCATGCCCTCTAAGATACCATGCGAGGAAGATGCTTGCCTTCACTTTTCTTTTTCTTACATAACCCATATATACCCCAGATTGGTTCCTTGCTTCTGGGAGACATGCAACTAACTTCCTGGCTGTTTTCCCCTTGTAGGACTTCAATTCACAGAGACAATATAGTTTGAAAAGAAATAGTTAAGTCAGAATGAAAACATATATTTGGAACATGATGAAGTTGAGGCAAAGGAGAATGTTATGGGGTCCCAAGAATAGCACAGATATGTGCAATGCTCCCTTTTAGAATTCTGAGAACACAGCAGCAAATCAATGGACATTTGGACCCAGTTCCACTGATGAGCTCTGGACATGCAACAAACTGTGGATGGAACCCAGCAGGAAGGTGGATTTTGAAAGCTGGCACAAGGGTGTTCTAGCACTGACAGTGTAGATAAACGACCAACATCCAGAAGAGCCTCTGGATGGATTGACACTGAGCAGGAAGCACTACTGAAGCTTGATGTGACCTGGGAGAAAAGGGAGCATAACGAATAGCAATAGAAATTTCTCATTAATCAAAAAAATATTGATACTTTGGACATAAGTATTGATTTTTTAAAATCACACCATTGCTCTCCTACCACACATGCTCCTCGGAAATCCGATGCAGAAATGAGCACTTCCTAACTCCTGTTCTCCCTTCTGACTATACTCAGGCTTCCAGGTTTCAGACACACTTCTGCCTGTGCTCTTCACCAGTTTATATTCTATTTTCTATAATTGTCTGGAAAACTTTAACCATTCACCAATTTGCCACCCACTTTCGCCATTCTAAATGGGAGGTGACACTTAAGAGATTCCATAACAGTATGAGATCATTTCTACCACAGTCATTTTAGTTCATCTCAAACCAGTTCCAGGCCCTGTTGACAATCCCTGGATATATCCATTACAGTCCCTGTGTCTCTTCCCTCCAACTGCTAGTTAAAATCTCATGCCACTCTTTAAGTATGCTACTTCATTTGGACATTTCCACTCAACTCACAGTGGTTGAACCATTTACTTAATTTTAGAAGAAGTAAAGTCACTGTCTTAGTCAGGGTTTCTATTCCTGCACAAACATCATGACCAAGATGAAGTTGGGGAGGAAAGGGTTTATTGAGCTTACATTTCCATGCTGCTGTTCATCAAGAAAGGAAGTCAGGACTGGAACTCAAGCAGGTCAGGAAGCAGGAGCTGATGGAGGGATATAACTTACTGGCTGGCTTCTCCTGGCTTGCTCAGTCTGCTTTCTTATAGAACCCAAGACTACCAGCCCACAGATGGTAGTAATCAAAAGGGGACCTCCCCCTTGACCACTAATGGAGAAAATGCCTTACAGCTGGATCTTATGGAGGCATTTTCTCAACTGAAGCTCCTTTCTCTGTGATAACTCCAGTTTGTGTCAAGTTGACATACAAAACTAGCCAGTACAATTGACCCCTTGTCAACCTGGCACACAAATACGTCACTATTAAGCCTCAACCCTTACCTTCTTATTCATCCCAAAGATCTAAATAACTTTAAAAGTCCCATAGTCTTTGCAAATTCTTACATATCAAAATTTCAATCCCTTTAAAAATATCCAATCTCTTAGAATTCAAAGTCTTTTTACCAGTAAAAGTCTCTTAACTGTGGGCTCCACTAAAATACCTTCTTCCTTCTGGAGGGAAAATCTATCAGGGCACAGTCACAATCAAAAGCAAAATCAAACTCTAACCGTCCAATGACTGGGATTCACTCACAATCTTCTGGATTCTTCCAAGGGCTTGAGTCACTTCTCCAGCTCTGCCCTTAGTAGCACACACCTTGTCTTCTAGGCTCCAGATGCCTGTACTCCACTGCTGCTGCTGTTCTTGGTGGTCATCTCATGGTACTGGCATCTCCAAAACACTGCTGTCTTCTGCTGCAACTAGGCTTTACCAATAGCCTCTCATAGGCTCTCTTCATGGTGACAAGCCTCACCTCCTTTGCATGATCCCTTCAGTCCTGGGCCATCAATTGCAACTGAGGCTGCACCTTCAACAATGGCCTTCCTCAGCCTCTCACAGTACCTAGTCTCCAATCCTTTGCATGATCCTTCAGTCCTGGGCCATCAATTGCAACTGAGACTGCACCTTCACCAATGGCCTTCCTAGGCCTCTTGAAGTGCCCAGGCCTCAGCTGCTCTTCATGATTCCTTCATGCCTTCAAAACTAGTACCACCTGGTGACTCTTACACATTACCAAGTCCAGCCACAGTGCAAGGTACAACCCTGGCTGTCACTGGAACTCAGACTCTGTACTCTCAGAAAACACTTCTCAGAAGATTTCACCTCAATGATGCTGGTCTCTTCCCAATTTCCTAGCTCCAGCTAGCCAGCATCAATAGTCTCAGTAATGCAATAGTTTTGCTTTAATAGTTTGTTATCTTGTTAATCACAGCTGATTTCTTCAGCCCCAGCTAAGCAAAACCACAGAATCTTTACAATCAAAATAGCAACGGCTCTGATAAGAGTCTTTAATCTTCCCTCTGAAATTTCACAAGCCAGGCCTCCATCTTCTGCACTGTTCTTAACATTATCTTCCAAGCTCCTACAGAACATTCCACAGAGCTCTTAACATCCCAATGACTCTTCTAGCTCAAAGTTCCAAAGTCCTCCCACAATCCTCCCCAAAACATGGTCAGGTTATCACAGGAATTATCCCACTACGCTGGTACCAATTTGTCTTAGTCAGGATTTCTATTCCTGCACAAATATCATGACCAATATGCAAGTTGGGGACCATGCTGCTGTTCATCACCAAAGGAAGTCTGGACTGAAACTCAAGCAGGTCAGGAAGCAGGAGCTGATGCAGAGGCCATGGAGGGATATAACTTACTGGCTTGCTTGCTTCTCCTGGCTTGCTCAGCCTGCTTCTTATAGAACCCAAGACTACCAGCCCACAGATGGTAGCAATCAAAAGGGCCCCTCCCCCCGTGATCACTAATTGAGAAAATGCCTTACAGCTGGATCTCATAGAGGCATTTTTCTCAACTGAAACTCCTTTCTCTGTGGTAACTCCAGCTTGTGTTAAGTTGACACACAAAACTAGCCAGTACAGTCACCTATGAAGTAGAAGCTCCCTCACTTTGACTTTTGTATCCCAGAAGCTTGTTTCTATATACACTCCCTTTTCTTTCTCTCTCCTTGGAGAAAAGACACTTCTTCTTCAAGTATCCTCTCCATGTGATACACACACAATTTGGCTGGTATATGCTTGATTGTCTCTAAAATTCATGCTGAAATGTGATATTCACTGTGACACTGTTAGAAGGTGTTGACTTTAAAAGATAATTTCACTGTTTAAAAGGACTAATGCTTTACTTGAGGCTTGTTTATTTGTTCTAGAGAAGATTTGTATAAAGTGAGGCTGCCTACATATTTCTTCTCTCTTGCAAGTACTGCTTGTCTGCCCACATTCTGTCATGATTTAAGTAGCACGAGTCATTGACCAGTACCATGCTTGTGGACTTCGAAGACTCTAGACCCAGGTGCCAACATAAACTCCTTTCCTCATGAATTACCCAATCTTAGGAATAGGAGCAGATATCAAAGCTGGGAATTTAGGCCCACACCCATAAGCCCAAAACTTGGAAGCCTCAAACAAAGGTGGTAGATGTTTGAGTCACAATGTTATCTCAAAATACTTGTTGAGAAAGAAAGGGGGGTAGAGACAGAGAGAGACACACACATAGAGACAGAGACAGAGAGAGACATCGAAATGGAGAACTGACAGTTGATAAATAACACAAACATATTTTAGATTTTGTATTCTCTACTTTTAATGAGCATTCAACTGTATTCATATTCTCTTCTTCTGAATGATCTTCCCTATTTGGCTTCCTTGACATTTGTTTACCTGAATTGTTCTTTATCTCTGAACACCACTTAGGTTGATGGTCCCAACACTCTGCCCTCATTTTATCCACTATCCAGAAGAACCTCATGTGTTATTGCAGTCAGAGCACTATTTTTACATTCACATATCTGGCACACCTACCTCAGGTCTCTTTCTGAGGGCCTGCTATCTCAAAGACATACTTAGATTGTTTAAATAGATCCAAGTTCAGCACTTGCAAAACTGTGTCACTCCTCAAATCTGCTTTATATTACTTATTCATTTAAGTTATATTTATCACGTAGCATATGCTATATGTCACTGATAACAGTTCTAGGAGCATAGTAATGAGTTAAAAGATTATTAGAATATTCCCTGTAGAATTTATATTTTAGTGGGAACTGCTGTCTTTCTCTATATATCAGTCAAGGTTAAATTGAGATACATAAACATAACCCATTTAAATATAATGTGCTAAGGAACATATTAAAGGAACAATGCCTTATGTAATCATAGCAGAAGCTAGGAAAATCGAGGCTTGAAAGGGAAGCTGGAAGACTACAGAAAAGTTATTTAGTAGGCTTCTGAAACAAGAGCATTGAACTGTGAACATACAAATCTTGGATAGCTGATGGAGATGTCTCGGGACAGCTGTTCTCCATTGCCCCCTATGTCTAATCCCTTCAGAAACTAGCAGACACTGCTTCTGTTTCACCTTAGAACATACAGACAGTCCAAGGATGCAGTTCAAAACCACCACAGCCACATGAAAAACTGATAATAAAATTTTCCTTTGATATTTTAATCTACTTTGGAAATTTGTCTTTGAATAGATGAGGAAGGAAGAGGATAAGATAATAATAATATAAGAGATACCCATATTATGAGCATCCGAGGGTGTTGTGTGGTACTGGGAGCCCTGAACCATCAGATGTGTTTGACAGGGAGATTTGCAGTTCTCAGGATAAAATCATGGAACCATGTTTCAGTTTCACAAAAGGATTGAAGAGAATAAAATCTCCCCAAATTTATATCCACCCAGAACCCCAGAATGTGATCTTATCTGGAAATAGGGTTTTGTTAGATGTAATTAATCAAATATTCAAAAACCAAATCCTTAAGGATATTTAAGGGACTTATTTCTAATGATTGGTATCCTTATAAGACAGAGAGAAGACACACAGGAGCAGAGGGTGGGAGGCCACGGGAAGCCAGAGGCAGAGACTAAAATGAATCATTGCAGTCACCAAGTACCAGAAAGGGCAAGAAAAATTCTCTTTTCTTTATAGCTTTTAAAAGGAGCATGGCTCAAGGCCACCTTGAGTGTGAACTCAGGGTGTCTAGAATTGTGAGAGAACCAATTTCCAATATCTTAGCTGCAATATTTGTGCTAATTCACTGTATTAGTCATGATAAATGAATAACGCTAGACTATCTTCAAATACATTACAGCTTGGTTTTAAAGATTTTTTTAAAAATCTTTAAAACTCTCTCAATTCTATCCATATTGTCTACTTGGACTACTTTTAAGAATTGTAGTTTTCTATTTAGATGAGGAAGAGACGATTCTGTGACAGCCACTCAAAGTTGACAATACAGAAGAGATGCCAAAAACAGGAGAGAGTGAAAAGGCCCAGTCAGCAAGAAACGTCCATTCTTTAAATCTCTCCTGTGCTAATTAACTAATATCTAACTGGGAACTTAAACCTACCAACTTTATTTTTCAATACATTTTCTACATGGTACTAAAATAGCTCTATATTTCAAACGTGCCAGTGGCACATGATTTTGTAGACTGGAGAACAAAAACCAAAAGAGAGGCAAAATAAAAGCCCTGGCACACCAATTCTGGACCATCTACAATAGTATTCCTAACCTCATTTATTTTGGGGGCCATGCCAGATGACATATAAGCCATAAACATAAAGAATAAGCAAGTATCCTCGACCCTGTCCTGCCTGGCCACTGCCTTGGGACCTTGCTCTAGCAACCCTGAGTAAGATTCCTCATCCCGACCTGCTGTCTGCCCCAAGTTGTTGGCCCAGCTGTCATATACATGGCTGTAGCCACCAAGGACAATATCTATTGCTCAATCCCACTTTACTCCATAGCTTCTCAAAGAATTTGAGTAAATAGCCACACAAGTAACAGTCAGTGGTAAGACTCTGTGGTCCCGTTTTATTGCCAGCACATGGACTTTGCACAAAAAGTCTCATAAGTTTAACCACCAGTGATAAATCTCCCTCAGCCTCACTTTGTTAAGCTACTTGCTTTGTACGTGGTTCAAGCAACCACACATGAGACTATTAAGACACTAATAATCCCTTGGTAGCCACTAACCTGGTTGGAACCATCCCAGCATTTATGTTCATGAATAAGTACTAAGTGTCTAAAAGCAAAAACAAAAACAACAACAATAACAAAAAACAAGGCAATGTACTTTGTGCCTAAGATCATTAAGCCTATAGTAATAGTCCCCAAGAAAACAGTTTAGATGAATATCAATATGTAGAATTTAAATGAACAGTCACAAACATGTTCAAAAAGTTCAATGAGTTTAAAAAGGACACCAATAATGACTTTGAATGAACTTAAGGTGACAGCAGATGCTGGCGAGGATGTGGAAAAAGAGAAACAGTCTTTAATTGCTGGTGGGATTGCAAGCTGGTAAAACCACTCTGGAAATCAATCTGGAAGTTCCTCAGAAAATTGGAAATAGTTCTACCTGAAGACTCAGCTGTACCACTCCTGGGCATATATCCAGAAGATGCTCCAACATATAACAAGGACACATGCTCCACTATGTTCATAGCAATCTTATTTATAATAGCCAGGAGCTAGAAACAACCCAGCTGTCCCTCAACAGAAGAATGGATACAGAAAATGTGGTACATTTACACAATGAAATACTACTCAGCTATTAAAAACAATGACTTTTTTCGGTTTCCATCTGTGGCAGGAGAACTCTGCCTGGACCACCAGAGCTCCATAGCCAAATAGCACTGAGAGAAAGCTAGCCTCCCAGGAGTGTGGAAAAGCCCATGACAAGGGGAAGACGAGCACCACTGCTCAGCAAGACTCACCCAGAATCCTTGGAACACAGGGACTGAGGAATAGCCAGGGGACAGAGCCTTCCAGTTTCTATCTGTGGCTAGAGACCTCTGCCTGGGCCACCAGAGCTCCATAGCCAAATAGTGCTGGGAGAAAGCTAGACTCCCAGGAATGTGGGCAAGCCTGTTTGCTCAGAGGGACCCACCTGGAATCCCCAGGACACAGGGACTGAGGAGTGGTCTTCTGGATTCTTTTGGTGGCCAGGGAGTGGATCCTGTGACACAGGGCTTCATACTCAAATAGTGCCAGGAGAGAGCTGGTATCCCAGGAGTGCCAACACACCTTCAAGCACAGGCAAGACCACCACTTCTGTCCAAATTGACTAGATCAAGAGCGACCCTTGCAGAGCCATCAGGACATAGGAACCAAGCAAGAACTGGGAACTAGATCCTTCTGGTTTCTGTCTGCACCCCAGAGCTGACCCTGTACCACAGCTCTCCAAACCCAAATTCCTCTCAGAGAGAACTGGTCTTCAAGGAGTATTGACCCTGAGGCTTGCAGGAAGGACAAGTCACAGTCAGAGAGAGTAAGACCAGCTAACACCAGAGATAACCAGATGGTGAAACTGAAGGGCAAGAACATAAGGAACAGAAACCAAGGCAACTTGTCATCATCAGAACCCAGTTCTCTCACCACAGCAAGCCTTGGATACCCCAACACACTAGAAAAGCAAGACTCAGATTTAAAATCACATCTCATGATGACTATAGAAGATTTTAAGAAGGAAATAAATAACTCACTTAAAGAAATACAAGAGAACACAGGTAAACAACTGGAAGCCATTAAAGAAGAAACACAAAAATCCCTTAAAGATTTACAGGAAAACACAACCAAAAGAGTGGAATTATAGGAAAACACAATCAAACAGACAAAGGAAGTGAACAAAACCATCCAGGAACTAAAAATTGAAATAGAAACAATAAAGAAATCACAAAGGGAGACAACCCTGGAGTTAGAAAACCTAGGAAAGAGATCAGGAGTCATAGATGCAAGCATCACAAACAGAATACAAGAGATAGAAGAGAGAATCTCAGGAGCAGAAGATACCATAGATAACATCGACACAACAGTAAAAGAAAATGCAAAATGCAAAAAGCTCCTAACCCAAAACATCTAGGGTATCCAGGATACAATGGGAAGAGAGAACCTGAGGATGATAGGTATAGAAGAGAGTGAAGATTCCCAACTTAAAGGACCAGTAAATATCTTCAACAAAATTATAGAAGAAAACTTCCCTAACCCAAAGAAAGAGATGAACATAAATACACAAGAAGCCTACAGAACTCCAAATAGATTGGACCAGAAAAGAAATTCCTCCTGTCACATTATAGTCAAAACACCAAATGCACAAAACAAGGAAAGAACATTAAAAGCAGTAAGGAAAAAAGGTCAAGTAACATATTAAGGCAGACCTATCAGAACTACACCAGACTTCTCACCAGAGACTATGAAAGCTAGAAGATCCTGGGCACATCTCATACAGACCCTAAGAGAACACAAATGCCAGCCCAGGCTTCGATACCCAGCAAAACTCTGAATTATCATAGATGGTGAAACCAAAATATTCTATGACATAACCAAATTTGCACAGTATGTTTCCACAAACCCAGCCCGACAAAGAATAATAGATGGAAAATGCCAGCTCAAGGAGGGAAACTACACCCTAGAAAAAGCAAGAAAGTAATCTTTCAACAAACTCAAAAGAAGATAGCCACACAAACATAAAAATAACATCGAAAATATAACAGAAAGCAACATTCACTATTCCTTAATATCTCTTAACAGCAGTGGGCTCAATTCCCCAATAAAAAGACATAGACTAACAGACTGGATCCATAAACAGAGCCCAGCATTTTGCTGTATCCAGGAAATGCACCTCCATGTTAAAGACAAACACTACGTTGGAGTAAAGGGATGGACAACAATTTTCCAGGCAAATGGTCCCAAGAAACAGGCTGGAGTAGCCATTCTAATATCAGATAAAGTCAACTTTCACCCAAAAGTCATCAAAAAAGATAAAGAAGGGGACTTAATACTCATCAAAGGAAAACTCTACCAAGAAGAACTCTCAATTCTGAACATCTATGCCCCGAATACAAGAGCAACCACATTCATAAAAGGAACTTTACTAAAGCTCAAAGTACACATTGCACCTCACACAATAATAGTGGGAGACTTTAACATACCACTATCATCAATGGACAGATCTTGGAAATACAAACTAAAAAGAGATACAGCGAAACTAACAGATGTTATGAACCGAATGGATTTAACAGATATCTATAGAACATTTCATCCTAAATCCAAAGAATATACCTTTTTCTCAGCACCTCATGATACCTTCTCCAAAACTGACCATATAATCGGTCACAAAACAAACCTCCACAGATACAAGAAGATTGAAATAATTCCATGCCTCCTATCAGATCACTACGGATTAAGGCTGGTCTTCAATGGCAACAACAACAGAAAGCCCACATACACATGTAAGCTGAACAATGCTCTACTCAATGATAACTTGGTCAAAAAAGAAATAAAGAAAGAAATAAAAGACTTCATAGAATTTAATGAGAATGAAAGTACAACATACCCAAACCTATGGGACACAATGAAAGCAGTGTTTTGTTTGTTTGTTTGTTTGTTTGTTTTCTGTGACAGGGTTTCTCTGTGTAGGCCTGGCTGTCCTGGAACTCACTCTGTAGGCCAGGCTGGCCTCGAACTCAGGAATACATCTGCCTCTACCTCCCAAGTGCTGTGATTAAAGTCATGTGCCACTGCCCAGCTGAAAGCAGTGTTAAGAGGAAAACTCATAGCTCTGAATGCCTCCAAAAAGAAACTGGAGAGTACATATACTAGCAGCTTAATAGCACATCTGAAAGCTCTAGAACAAAAAGTAGCTAATACACCCAAGAGGAGTAGAAGGCAGGAAATAATCAAACTCAGGGCTGAAATCAACCAAGTAGAAACTAAAAGAACTATACAAAGAATCAACAAAACCAGGAGCTAGTTCTTTGAGAAAATCAACAAGATACATAAACCCTTAGCGAGACTAACCAGAGGACACAGAGACAGAATCCAAATTAACAAAATTAGAAATGAAAAGGGAGACATAACAACAGATTCTGAGGAAATTCAAAAAATTATCAGATCCTACTACAAAAGCCTATACCCAACAAAACTGCAAAATCTGGATGAAATGGACAATTTTCTAGACAGGTATCAAATACCAAAGTTAAGTCAGGATCAGATAAACCATCTAAACAGTCCCATAATGCCTAAAGAAATAGAGGCAGTCATTAAAAGTCTCCCAACCAAAAAAAGCCCAGGACCAGATGGGTTCACTGCAGAATTCTATCAGACCTTCAAAGAAGACCTAATACCAATACTCTTCAATCTATTCTGCAAAATTGAAACAGAAGGAACCCTACCCAATTACTTCCTTGAGGGCACAGTTACACTCATACCAAAACCTCACAAAGACCCAACAAAGAAAGAAAACTTCAGACCAATTTCCCTTATCAATATGGATGCAAAAATACTCAGTAAAATTCTTGCAAACCGAATCCAAAAACACATCAAAATGATCATTCACCAGGATCAAGTAGGCTTCATCCCAGGGATGCAGGGATGGTTCAATACCCGGAAATCCATCAATGTAATCCACTACATAAACAAGCTCACAGGAAAAAAACCACATGGTTATTTCACTAGATGCTGAAAAAGCATTCGACAAAATTCAATATCCCTTCATGATTAAAGTTTTGGAAAGATCAGGAATTCAAGGCCCATACCTAAACATAGTAAAAGCAATATAGAGCAAACCAGTGGCCAACATCAAACTGAATAGAGAGAAACTTGAAGCAATCCCACTAAAATCAGGGACTAGACAAGGCTGCCCTATCTCTCCCTATCTATTCAATATAGTAATTGAATTTCTAGCTAGAGCAATTAGACAACAAAAGGATGTCTAAAGGATACAAATTGTAAAGGAAGAAATCAAAATATCGCTATTTGCAGATGATATGATGGTATACTTAAGTGACCCAAAAAACTCCACCAGAGACCTGCTACAGCTGATAAACAACTTCAGCAATGTGGCTGGATACAAAATTAACTCAAGCAAATTAGTAGTTTTCCTATACACGAAGGATTACTGAGAAAGTAATTAGGGAAATGACACCCTTCACAATTGTCACAAACAATATAAAGTATCTTGGTGTGACTCTGACCAAACAAGGGAAAGATCTGTATGACAAGAACTTCAAGTCTCTGAAGAAAGAAATCGAAGAACACCTCAGAAGGTGGAAAGATCTCCCACGCTCATGGATTGGCAGGATTAATATGGTTAAAATGGCCATCCTGCCAAAAGTAATTTACAGATTCAATGCAATTCCCATCAAAATTCCAACTCAATTCTTCATAGACATAGAAAGAGCAATTCACAAATTCATATGGAATAACAAAAAACCCAGGATAGCAAAAGCTATTCTCAACAATACAAGGACTTCTGGGGGAATCAGCATCCCTGACCTCAAGCTGTACTACAGAGCAGTAGTGATAAAAACTGCATGGCATTTGTACAGCAACAAGCAGGTAGATCAATGGAATAGAATTGAAAATCCAGAAATGAACCCACACACTTATGGTCACTTGATCTTTGACAAAGGGGCTAAAACCATCCAGTTGAAAAAAAAAGACAGCATTTTCAACAAATGGTGCTGATTCAACTGGTGGTCTACATGTAGAAGAATGGGAATTGATCCATTCCTATCTCCCTGTACAAAGCTCAAGTCTAAGTGGATCAAGGACCTCCACATAAAACCAGATACACTGAATCTAATAGAAAAGAAAGTGGGGGAAAGTTTCAATACATGGGCACAGGGGAAAAGTTCCTTAACAGAACCCCAATGGCTTATGCTCTAAGATCAAGAATCAACAAATGGGACCTCATGAAATTGCAAAGCTTCTGTAAGGCAAAGGACACTGTAAATAGGACAAAATGGCAAGCAAAAGATTGGGAAAAGATCTTTAACAATCCTACATCCATTAGAGGGTTAATATCCAGTGTATACAAAGAACTCAAAAAGTTAGACTCCAGAGATCTAAATAACCCTTTCAAAAAAATGAGGAACAGAGTTAAATAGAGAATTCTCAACTGAGGAAACTCGAAGGGCTGAGAAGCACCTAAAGAAATGTTCAATATCCTTAGTGATCAGGGAAATGCAAATCAAAACAAATCTGAGATTCCACCTCACACCAGTCAGAATGGCTAAGATCATAATCTCAGGTGACAGCAGATGCTGGCAAGGATGTGGAGAAAGAGGAACACTCCTCCATTGCTGGTGGGATTGCAAGCTGATACAATCTCTCTGGAAGTCAGTTTGGCGGACCCCCAGAAAAATGAACATAATACTACCTGAGGACCCAGCTAATCCACTCCTGGGTATATACCCAGAAGATGCTCCAACATGTAATAAAGACATAGTGCTCCACTATGTTCATAGCAGCCTTATTTATAATAGCCAGAGGCTGGAAACAGCCCAGATGTCCCTCAACAGAGGAATGGATACAGATAATATGTTACATTTACACAATGGAATACTACTCAGCTATTAAAAAAAATGACTTCATGAAATTCTCAGGAAAATGGATGGAACTTGAAAATATCATCCTGAGCGAGGTAACTCAGTCACAAAAGAATGAACATGGTATGTACTCACTGATAAGTGGTTATTAGCCCAAAAGTTCAGAATACCCAAGATTCACTTCACGAAACCATTGGGCTGTGTGTGAGGTCCCAAATGGAGGAGTTGGAGAAGTGACTGAAGGATCTGAGGGATTTTGCAGCCCCATGGATGGAGCAACAGTGTCAATTGGCCTGACTCTGTGATGCTCCTGGAAACCGGATTACAAGCCAAAGAATACACATAGAGGGACCCATGGTACTGGCCACATATGTGGCAGAGGACGGTCTTGTTAGCCATCAGGGGGAGGAGAGACTCTTGGACCTGAAGGTGTTAGATGCCTCAGTATAGGGGAATGCCAAAGAGGGAAGACAGGAATGGGTGTGTGGGTGGGTGGGGGAATACCCTCATAGAGCCAGGGGGAGCGGGAGGGGATGGGGGGTTCCAAATGGGAGATCTGGAAAGGGGGAACATTTGAAATGTAAATAAAGTATCAAAACAACAACTACAAAAAAATATATTTTCACATTTGAAAAAAAAAGTTTGGGGTCATATCCTTAGCCCCAAACTCTGAGCAATGAATTGTTCTGATCAATCAGTCTTAGGGTGTGCATTCAATAAACCACCCCTGTCTAACTGAAAAAACAAACAAACAAAAAACAAACAAAAAAAAACCCAATGACTTCATGAAATTTGCAGGCAAATGGATGGGACTAGAAAATATCATTCTGAGTGAGGTAACCCAGGCATAAAAAAACACATATGATATGTACTCACTGATAAGTGGATATTAGCCCAAAAGCTCAGAATGCCCACGATACAACCCACAAACTACATGAAGCTTAAGAAGGTGGAAGTCCAAAGTGTGAATGCTTCAATACTATATAGAAGGGGGAATACAATAATCACAGGAGGTATAAGGAGGGAGGGAACTGGGAGGGAAAGAGGAGGGGGAGAGAAAAGGGGGGCCAGGATCAGGTATGGGAAGGGACAAGTGAGAAGTACAGAGGGTCAAGAAATTGAATAGAAATATTCAATTGGGGATGGGGAACATGGGAGCACTAGAAAATCCCAGCCTCCAGGGAAGCAAGAGGTTCCCAGAACCCAATGGGGATGACACTAGCTGAAATACCCAAAAAAGGGGAGAGAGAACCTGTAGAGACCACCTCCAATAGATAGTCATAGCACCCAGTTAAGGAATGGGGCCACCCACCTATCTCAAAAATTTTAACCCAGAATGGTTCCTGTCTAAAAAATGAAAATATGCAGGGATAAAAAATTGTGGGACTGTGAAAGGCAGCCTGGTTTCTGGTTGAGCTAAAGTTTAAAATCCCAGAGACCCAGTAGGGGGTCCCCAGCAGGAGACAACCGTACAAGGGATGGTAGGCGTTTTGCCTTGCTCCTGGGCCCCAGGCTCCTGATTGAGGCCACAGTTCTCCATTAGGTATGTGACCATTAGTCACATAGCCCCAAACCCCTCCACAAGTAGAGGTGTGGTCACAAAGCGTCAAGACATCTCCATTTTAATGAGGTCCCTAGAGGCTTATCCAATAAACTCCCCTTCCCCTTCCCCTTCCCTTCCCCTTCCCCTTCTCCTTCCCCTTCCCCTTCCCCTTCCCCTTCCCCTTCCCCGACACTCCCTCCCTACAAAAGGTAATCTCAGGTCTGCCCTGAGCTTGTGTGGTACGATTTCACTCACTGCCACTCTCCACCATGACAATAAATGCCCTAAAACGATAGACTGTCTCTCTTCATCAGGATCTGCTGTGGGGAACAGTGGAACAGGCCTTCCTCTAAAGAGCTACGTCTAGTCTCCTGCAGAAGGCTTCTCCACGCTCCCAGCCATGGCCTCTACCAAATCAACCCAGCTAGCCAGCAACAAGCCAAGGACTCAGTTCCTGCAGGGACCCAGCCAGGCTCCTCCCTGCTTTTTCCCCCTTGGCCCCAGGCTAGATCCTGAGAACTTTGTTCTCAGCTCTTCTGCAGCATCCAGCCGTACCTGGGATGCCCAAGAGCCTGAGAACCAGACAGAGCCAGCTCCATGTAGTTCTCGGGACCCCAGGTCGCACTCCCCCATCCCCGGGCAGTGTCCCATGGCTTCACACAGCCCGACACCTGCCCAGTGGTGCCACAGTCAAATTCCCGCACCTTACCTTTCCCAGAGGCCCAAACCCTGGGACGGACTTGGGACTCCCACCACCATTAACCCAACAAAAATGGAGCAGAGAATGAAGGAAAGGCCATTCAGAGACAGCCTCACCTAGAGATCCATCCCATCTGCAGACACCAAAGCCTTATACTATTGCTGATACCAAGAAGTATTTGTTGACAGGAGCCTGTGAAACCACCTGACTAATACAGATGAAGATACTCAGAGCCAACCATCGGACTGAGCCTGGGGATCCCAATGGGAAGAGCTAGGAGAAGAACTGAAGGAGTTGAAGAGAATTGGAACCCCATAGGAAGAACAATATCAACTAACCGGGCCACCTGGAACTCCCAGGGACTAAACCACCAACCACAGAATATATGTGGAGACATTCATGGCTCCAGTTACATATGTAGCTTATCTGGCATCAATGGGAAGAGAGGCCCTTGGGCCTTTGGAGGGTTGATGCCCCAGCATAGGGGGATGCTAGAGCTGTGAGGCGGGAGTGGGTGGGAGGAGGAGCCTCATAGAGGCAAAGGGGAGGGGGAGTGGGATGGGAGATTTGTGGAGGGGAAACTGGGAAGAGAGGATAACATTTGAAATGTAAACAAATAAAGTGATTAATATTTAAAAGACAGAAAAAAGAAAAAGAAAGTGTGTGTGTGTGTGTGTGTGTGTGTGTGTGTGTGAGAGAGAGAGAGAGAGAGAGAGAGAGAGAGAGAGAGAGAGAGAGAACAGAAATAAAGCCCTGACGGAAGTCCAAGAAAACACAAATGATTGGATGAAACAAGACATTTTAGGATACAAAATAAATTAAAGAGGTAGAAATACCAAAGAACATCCATGTTGAAGTGAAGTTGAAAGTTAAAAATTCAATAATTTAATGAAAAATTCATTAGAAAGCCTTACCAACTGAATGGATGAGGTAGAAATAGACTATGCATGCCTGAATAAAAGTAGAGGAATTGGATCAGTCAATGAAAGAAAATGATGAGTTAAAGAAAAAAATGACTTGTGAAGGTAATATGCAGGAAATCAGGTACCACACCATTTGATTAACACTGTGAATTATGGGCATAGAACAAGAGTACATTCAGTTCAAAGGCACAGAATACATAACCAATAAAATCATAGAAAAATTCCTTGAACTGTGGAAAGAGATACTTGTATGAGTAGAAGAAGCACAGAGAACACTAAACAGACAGGACCATAAAAGAAACTCCTCACATTGCATCATGGTTAAAACACAAAATAAAATATAGTTTAAGCACAGGAAAAGAAAATGTACTATTGAAAAAGGAAGAGAAAAGCCACAAATCAAATATAAAAACTAACATGTTAACAAAGCTGGAGGCTTCTCAATGGAAACTTTAAGTCAGAAGATCTTGGATTGATGCATTTCAAGTCTTTAAAGATCACTGATGCCAATCTAGGTTGTTATTCCTGGAAAAATCTGTAATCATTGAAGAAGAAAGAACACTTTTCATGATATAAACAAGCAAAATTCAGATCAGTAAAAGCAGGCCTACAGAGAATATTGGAAGGAACACTTCCAATGATCAAGTCCTTTATTAAAAGGTATATGAGCAGACTGAATTAAGAAACAAGATAATATTTTTTACAGGAGACACACATCACCTTGAAGGAAAACAACGAACATAGACTGAAGTGATGTGGGAAAAAGTACTCTAAGTAATGGGACTTGAAAGCAATCAGACATGGCTATCTTAATATCTGACAAAATAGATCAAATAAAAATGAATCAGAAAGATAAAGTCACTTCATTGTGATCAATATAACAACCCACCACAATCTTAAAAACATATGCACTGAACAGGTGCATCCAATATTATAAAACAACTACTTTTAGGTATTGAGCCAAAGATTAGTAAAAACACGATAATAATAGGTGGCTTCAGTACACCAGTTTCAGCAACTGAGAGGCCATTCAGATAAAAATAAACATAGAAACATTGGAGCTAAATGACATCATAGGTCAAAATCCCTAAAAGATATCTACAGAATAGTTATTTTCAGCAGCTCATGGAAGTCTCTCTAAAATAGAATATATATTAAAACACAAAGCAAATCCTAACAAATAGAGGAAAATAAAAATAAATTCTTGGATCCTATGTGACAATAGTGGAAAATCCCACAAAACTAATAACAAAATATAATTAGAAAATACACACATTCATGAAAATTAAACAACACACCACTGAATGTTAATAGGTCATTGAAGAAATCAATAAGGAAACCATAAATTTCCGGGAACTAGCTATAAATGAAAATACAGCAAACTCAAACCTCTCAGATACATTGAAAAAAATCCTAAAAGAGAAATGTATAGGGCTAAGTGCCTACATTTTTTAAAAAAGAAAGAAAGACTCCAAATAATTAACTTAATGCTTCACTTCAAGAACTTAGAATAGCATGAATAAACCAAACCCCCAAATAGAAAGGAAGAAATCATCAAAACAAATGCAGAAAATAATGAAATGGAAATAAAAGAATTTTGAAAAATCAATAAAATGAGGGGCTGGTTCTTTGAAAAAATAAACAAGATTGGCAAACACTTTAGCTAAATTAAGTAAAAGAAAGAACAGAATAAAATTCATTAAATTGGAGATGAACAGGAAAACACTACAACAGATTCCAATGCAATTCAGAAAAACCTAATGGACTACTTGAAAAACCAGCATTTGACTATATTAGAAAACCTAAAAGAAATGGATGTATTTGTAGATACCAATCACCAACAGTGGATTAAGATAGCATCAATAACTTTAAAAGACCTGTAACAGGCAAGGGGACTGAAACAGTAATAAGTCTCTTCTTTCTTTCTTTCTTTCTTTCTTTCTTTCTTTCTTTCTTTCTTTCTTTCTTTCTTTCTTTCTTTCTTTCTCTTTTCTTTTTTTAAAAAAGATTTATTTACTTTATTTATATGAGTATACTGTAGCTGTCAGACACACCAGAAGAGGACCGTGTGGTTGCTAGGAATTGAACTCAGGACCTCTGGAAGAGCAGTCAGTGCTCTTAACCACTGAGCCATCCCTTCAGTCCAAGTATCTTATTTCAAAAGACCATGTACAAATGAGCTCACTACAGAATTTGACCAGACTATTACAGAAGAATTACTAAAAACTCTTCTCATATTATTCCACAAATTATAAAGGGAACACCTCCAAAATTCTTGTGGTACCAGGATTACTGTAGTACCAAATCCATGTAAAGACACGCATAAAAGAGAGCTTTAAGCCAACACTATTGATGGAGATAGATGTAGAGCTTCTCTATAAAATGCTAACCAAATGCAGGACCTCTAGCACTACACTGAGTAGCAGTAAAACAGTAGAACTCCCGTCTGATCCTTGAGTTTAACGAGATTGAGTCACACTTACATCTCCTTAGGATGATGCTGGTTATGGGTTAATCACACATATTATCTAGAGATATGTTCTATCTAGTCCTATTCCTGCTTGGATTTTTATCATAAAACTATGTTGGATTTTGCCAAAGACTTGCACTGTATCTATTGAATGATCATGTGATTTCTCTTCTTTAATTTTATTTATATTATTTGCTATATTTATCATTTGTATATGTTGAAACATCCTAATGTCTCTGTCATAAATCCAACTTTACCATTCAGTGTAATCATCATACTTTATTAGTTATACTACAGGGCTTTGATAATAAATACAACATGTCATTTGGTACAGATCATACATATAGATCAATGGAATAGAATAGAAGACCCAGACTTCAGTCCACACAACTATAGTCACTGTTTCAACAAAGACATCAAAAAATAGATGTGGAACAAAAGAATATCTTCAATATATGCTGTTAAGAAAACTGGTAGTTCCGCAGGTAGCAGAATAAAATTAGCTCTCTCACAGTGTATGGTAATCACCACCAAATGGATCAAAGACCTCACTGTAAAAATAAAACACCGAAACTAGTAGAAAAAAAAGTGAGTGAGCATGTACTAACATATCTCAGGTGAGAACTTTCTAAGTAAGACTTCAGTAGCACAAGAAAAAAGACCAACAATTGATAAATGAACCTTTAGAAGTAAAAGCTTCTGTACATCAAAAACAGTGCTAGCTGGGAGTGGTCAAACAGGCAGAGACAGACAGATCTCTTTGAGTTCAACACCAGCCTCCTCTACAGAATGAGTTTTGAGAAAGCCAGGACACAGAGAAATCCTGTTTCAAAGAAACAAGTCAAAACCACAACAGTGGAGAGAAAGCCAACAGAATAGAATAAAATGGTATTTTTGGCTATGCAGCTGGTACAGGATTAATATTTAGAACATTGAAAGAACTCAAAAACAAAATATCAAAACAACAACCCAATAGCAATGAGTATTAGATATGAACAGAGAGTTCTCAGAAGAATACAAATGGCTAATAAGCATTTTAAAATTAGTCCAACATCACTATCAGAGGATTGCAAATTAAAACCATTTTGAGGTTCTATCTCCTCTCAATCATAATGGCTATCATTAGGAGATTAAAAACAAATATTGGTAAGAATGCTGGTGAAGAAGAACCTTTATTCGCTGCTGGCAGATGGATAGATGCAGTCATGGGTATCAGTATGGAGGTTCCTTAGAAAGCTGGAGATAAACCAACTATGGGATCCAATAGTTATACTAGTGTGGGGGATAAACCCCAGGTTTATGTCTATTTCCTTCTACAGAGATACTTGCTCATCTATGTTCCTTGTTATTCTGTTCACAGTAACTAGACTATGAGATCAGCCTTGATGTCCATCAGGTGATGAATAAGTAATGGAAATATCTTATTCAGTTGTGCAAACAAAAAAATGATCCAATGGTCAGGTAAGATGATGAAACTAGAAATAATTATACTGAGATAATGAAAACCTGGAAAGACAGGGGCTACATATTCTTCCTCATATGTGGATCCAAGCTCCACACTTCTAATTTACTGTTTAACAAGGAACACCTAGTCAGGAAGCTAAAAAAGGCTCATGAGACAGTGTGGCTGTAATGATGCAGGGTACAAGAATGTAGGCAATATGAAAGTAGACAGGGGGAATACTGGGGCGGGAAGGTTAAGAAGGGTAGTAAGTGGGGAGTCTAGGGGGGAGAAGGAAAGGGGAAGGGATAAGTGAATCAAAGGATAAATGGAAGAGTCATATTGAAACCTATTACCTTGTAAGCCAATTTAAAAATCACACACACACACACACACACACACACACACACACACACACACACACACACACGATATAATAGCTTAAGAAGTAATACTCTCAAAAGCTGAAAATGGTTTCCTTTAGAAGTCATGAATAATTAAACAATAATCCCAGTGTTTGGTGTGGGATACTTCCTTTTGACTTTGCCCCCTATACAATACAGGCTCTCTGCCCTTCCTATTGGTTGCCTAAAAAAGCTAGATGACAGACCCTATTGCTGAAGACACCTCATGTCTTGACTGCAAGCTCCATATCAAAAAAAGCTGGAACCAACATGGGAACTTCTGCCCTGCTAACTAGCTTTCACGGTTCTGTAAGGTACCATGCAGGCTGCTTGGGGAGAAAAGCACCAAAAGCCTTACAAAGCTGTATGAACTACAGTGCTGATATAGCAGATAACATGGCCCTGATTAAGCATTGTAGTATGAAGTTGAGGCCTGCTTACAAGAGAGAATCCATTTCTGGTACTGTAAATTCCCATAAAAAACCATAACTAGCTGGGCAGTGGTGGTGCACGCCTTTAGTCCCAGCACTCAGGAGGCAGAGGCAGGCGGATTTCTGAGTTCAAGGCCAGCCTAGTCTACAGAGTGAGTTCCAGGACAGCCAGGGCTACACAGAGAAACCCTGTCTCGAAAAAAACCACAAAAAAACAAAAACCATAACTAGACAAAAAAAAGACTCTAGGATAGAACCAACTATTTATTTGGTTAAGTAAACAGAATGTTAAACTACCTTCTAAATATTTAAGCTTATGAATGTATACAAGTGTTATTCTCAGCTTTTACCAGAGAAACCCCATTTTGCAGTGAAATACAATAAATATAGGAACACAGGACATCTCAAGATGTTGAGAAAAGGTGAATTTTGAATCCTTAAACAAGGCTATTTTTGGACCACCTCCTCTAAGGCTCAAAGAACATTGTGAGAGAAGGGGCAGAAAAGAACCTAAGAACCAAAAGATAGAATGGAGGGATACAGGATTACAGGAAAGCATGTTCTGAACAAGAGCCAACCTTTCCATTCATGGACTCACTGCAACCGCACTTGCCTGCACTGAAACGGATCCATCAGTAGCCAACTATAGATGAAGAGGTTCAAGAGCCCCCTCCTTATTGAACTGATGGCCACTGATAGATTCTGAAAATTGGGTAGTCACTGTCAGCTGAGTAGTTTCTAGCACACCAGGTCCCAATACAGAATTTCAAATCCAAGGTCACACAGGTGGCTATGGTTGAGCTCTTTGAATCTTTCAACAAACACACATGAATATGGAAAGGGGGACTTCTAGGGAAGAAAGGAGGTTCATAGTGGTGGGAGGGAAACAAAGGAAGGTAGGGAGTGAGATTGCATTGTTTGCAGGTATAATAATCAGAATGCATTGTTTACGTGTACAAAAATGTTAAGGAACATTTTTTAAGTATATAACTACAGAAAGAAGAGGGAATTTGTAAACCACAATGCCCAACCCCAAGTGATCGTTTGATGCTCTCCATAACATCCACTCAGTGATGTGTGTAAACTCTCTTCATGCCTCTCAAGTGACTGAGGACTTATTACCTCCAGAAGCAGCCAGTGTGATTTCAGGACATTCAATTAAATTGAAAGTTTCCTCTGGTGACTGAAAATCTGGTGGTTTTGATAGTTTTTGAATTTTGAAGCTACTAAGAATCAAATATATCTTCCTGAATAGTGGAATAACTTCCCTCTCAGGTTTATGGCTTCACTTTCTTATGCTGATATAATTGCATTTCATTACCCATACCTTTCAGGTTCTCCCCTTTTGGCTGTGTTCCAACCGTTGGGCTAGCTTTGTCTCACCCATATCCTTCTTTGATTTCCCTTAGTGATTCCATGCAAGATTTTGTTGACCTTCCCGACAAATGTTGTAGCAGAACTTCTTTCTCATGCTTCATAGCTTTAGCCTAGTATGCTTGACATTCTGGTACAATATTGTCTTCCCACAGGATCTACTGAGACCAGATTCTGGATCTCCATAGATAGCAAAGGCTTCAAACCACCTTTAGGAAACATATTAACATCTAACATAATGAAAATATATTTATATGACTGTTCTACTGAATTGTTTATAGAACAAATAAAAATAAAGTCTGTACATGTTTAGTATAGTCCATTAATTGTTTTTATCAAGTACATTTAAGCCACAGTTACTTGAAACCTGCAGATATGGAAGGCTCACTGGATGGTTAAGTTTTGCCCCATTTCTTGATGGAGGCTGATCTGACAGACGATAGAAATGATAACATTTATTTTGAATTATAAACAAAGGGTATATTTCTAGGCACGGAACAAGGTCTTAATTACTATTTGAATTATATCACCTTCCACAAAAGAATAAATCAGAAGTTTTTCCAAGAGAGAACTTTATCCGGGATAAGTCTAGGAAAATAAGAGAGGAAAAAAGAACAGTAGGCTCATATCAACAGAGCAGGGTAGTGAACTGTGGGATCAAGTGACTGGGAACAGTCAACAAAGCTCATAGCAGATAAAACAGTCCTTAGACCAGTGGAAAGTGAGCCAGGTTGAGGCAAACCCGAGTTTGACAGGAGTATAGATTGGTACATACTGAGTTCTAGGATCAGACCAGGTAGTCGCTTTCAGTGGGAAGGTAGTCAGACTCCTAGGTAGGTAGATGATTCTAATGATGGCAGGGGTGGTGTAAGGTGACTGAATGGGACCCAACAGTGACAATTTGGGCTGAAGAATTAAGGCTTAACAGAAGAATGCTTGCCTGGCATTCATGAGGCCCTGGATCCCATGATGATATTGAATATTTTCTTTTTCTTAAAGATGTGTTTTCAAATTATGTGCTATGAATGTGTGTGTAAGGGGGCATGTGTGCAGGTGCCCGAGGAGTCCAGAAGAGTGTTATATCCTCCAGAACTGAAATCACATGTGGTGATAAACTGCCCATTGTGGGCACTGGGTACGAAATCCAGGCGTCCTTCCAGGTGGGTATGAGCTCTTAACTCTGGAGCTATCTCTTAGACCCTGAGGATTTTCTTAAAGCTGCCAAGAGAATGATCCAGAACGACAGTGAGGAAAAACAACTATCTCTCTTCAAAGTCTAGAGGACTCAGGAATGTGGAAGAGAAAATGTCTATATTTTACAGGGCACTCAAGAAAGAAACATTGCTAGGAGAAAGGCAGGGTTATGTTTGGGCCAGGTGAATCTCTGAAATCATCGATGGTATATAGAGGATGTAGTGTTTAGAGGGAGCACATTCCCAAACAGTCCTCACATCTAAGGTCAGTGGGGAGCTTGGAGAGTTTCAGCTTTAATAATTCATTAAAAGCACTTGCAGAAAGTATGGAAAGATTACAGTTGTGGCTATGATTTGTTATAGGAAAAGGATAATGTAGGTTAAAAGCATCCAAGAAGAGAAGGACAGAAGGTAATATCCAGGAAAAGAACAGACTTGGAGTTTCATTTGTCCCTACCCCATTGGGTCACAGACAGTGTATCTTTCCCAGTGCTGCTGTCTGATGGCATGTATTCTATTTTCAACAGGATCTCACTGGAGCCCTGGTGTCCAGACATTTCCTGAAGCTCCATTATGTAAGCTTCCTGGACGGCACACACTAGATCTTTCTGAAGTACCTGGGAAAGAAGCAGATGCTGTGTGACTCAAAATCACCTCCCCAAGTCACGTTATTTATCTGGTTTGCCCAAGGCCAGATACACCGGCAAATAAATACTCTTAGCAGTCTTAATAAGGGTTTGCAGAATAAGCAGAAGTCAAGAGTAAAGGTCAAATCTCTCTCCATAGACTAGGTGAAATTCTTCAGGGGGATTTCTATGACAATTGATTTTTCACATTGCATTGAAAGTATCTGTTCAGGTATGCATGCATTTTCTACACTGGAAGTGAGATTATATGCAAGGTGAGATTACATATACAAGGTAAGAGTACATGCAACACGCAGTGTCTACATGTTAGATGAACCAAAAAGTATTTGAATTCTTCTGCATTAGTTAAGGATCTGCAAAATATAGCAGTCTAAAATGCCTTGGTCTGTGAAATGTAATTTTATGTATTCTTTTTGAGGGGAATGGTTGTATTTCCCAATGTCATTTATTCTTACAATGAACCCAAGTTTTCAGTTTCTATCAGAAAGTTCCTGAAAAAATACTCCTTTGGGGAATTTCTGATATTTAACTCAATGTAAAATACATTATAGAATTATTGGGATCCAGAAAGATGTAGTTCTCCAGAGTTATAGATTGTTGCCTAAACCAATGTGTCTAATATGTGGGAAGGAATAGACAATAATGAATGAATGGCTAAGAGAAAATGAAATTTCATGGCTCAACAGGTATCTGCTTTCCCTCAACACAGAAGAGAATCGTGTAGTTCTCAAAGACAGATGTTGTCTATTTGTTTGAGTAGAAGGATTATCCCACCACTCATCTTTCTCATCTGTGGAAAAATTAAAGAGCTAAAGTTGAAAACATAAAGAAGTATGGCTAAATGGCCAGAATTAAATTAATGGATAGGAACTTCTTTTAATATGTCGTAAGTTTCCAGACTTGAGTTGAATTATGTCAATACATTTTATAGGATAAAAACTGATGCTATAAAATCTATTAGAGAATATAAATAATGTTAGGTAACCAAAGAATATTTCAAAGTATTGAAAAATACCATTGAAAAAGAAATGATCAATTATCTATGAATTCCTTTAATAATCTATAATACATCATTTAGTCTACTACACAAAGTCTATTCAAAGCTATCTGCCCTTAGAACATGGTATAAGGACTAGAATCAATGTATTTTTCATCTAAAGAAAAGATCTATGTTACTCTTGTTTAACTCTTTTCTTTTTTAATTCTCAAGAAGATGAAAAGTTTGTAGAAATCATTAAGAAAATGATTGATTGGCTGGAATGGAAGCCGTTGCTGGAGTGATGGCTCTACTGAGTAGAGTTAAGAGCTCCAGAGGACTAGGGTTAGATTCTCGGTGCTCGCAAACTCCTTACAAGCGTCTGTAACTCTACCAGCTGAATCTTCTGGCCTCCATAGGCACTGCACATACATGGTACACAGATACACAGGCAGGTAAAACATCCACACAACATAAAATAAATAAAATATATGTATGTGTGTATGTACGTATGTATGGCAATACTTTAGATAAGAAACCACTGACCACTTCATGAAAACGCTCTGCCTTAAAGCACCTGTTTTAAGTACCTTAAAGTGCTTGACACATTACTGAGGCCATCTAACTTGATCTGCCAAGCTATATCTATAACACAATTTACTGTAAATGGATTTATCTGTAAATGTTGTCTTTTTACCTTCATTGTGATTTTTTTTCATTCTTTCTTTATATTTTTCTGGTTAGAACTTTATATATGTACACTTTCTTGGCAGATATAGATGCAGTTTATTTATTTATATTTAACCTGTGACTTCTATTTTACATATTTGTTTTCTATGGTTGGAAATTTGTAATGACAATGGATGATGTCAGTCTCCGTCAGTCTCCTCTTTACCCTGACCTAGGTTTCTTAAATCTTTTGGACCTATAAATCAATATTCCCATCAAGATTTTGGAACTTATATCATTTATTATTCTTTCTTCTCTACTAACTTTCTCTTTTCCTCCCAGAATGGCAGTTACACATCTTTCAAATATCTTGTTACTCTTCCTACAAATCCCTAAACTCTGACCACATTCTTCTAGGTCTTTTTCTCTATATTTTTGAGACAGCATAATTTCCACTGCTTTGTCTTCAACTCGTATTGACAGCATCCAATATGCAGTTAAGTCAATTATATAATATTCTTAATTAAATATAATATTCTTAATTAAATTTCTTAGTTTCCATTTCGCTTCTGATATTTCTCATATGTTTATTTTTGTATCTATCTTTCCTTTTGTGTCACTGAGTATTATTGTAACTCTCTAAGGTTCTTAGCCAATAAATCCAACCTCTAGTTTGTTTTATTGATTTCATTTTTATTGATTTTGAATCTTGTTTATTATTTGAAGCTTCACTAAAACAACAAGTTCATTTTATGCTGGACTTTGTGAGGATTATTGGTGTTTATTTTGCTACCTTTATTGAAAGTTAAGTTTTGGTTGGACACAGGTTATTGGGAAGTCCTTGACTTTCTTGCAGGCTTTGTTTGAAGGGTGGTAGTGATCAACTATTCCTTTCATTAGTCCTTCATCACATCCCCTGTGGAATAGTGGTTCTTGTTCTTTAGACCCAGTATTTCCAGAGTCCTACCAAGTGACTAAGTTACACAGGGAGAATGGAACAAGATTCAAACATGTTCTACTACTCAGAGCTTTTGTATCTGTGCTAGACAACATTTCTGAGACACACAACACTCAACTCCTGTTAGAGTCACCAGTTCTCTATTATAGGCAAGTATTCCCACTTTCCACATAGCTCCTTCATCTCATAGCCCAGGAATTCCAGCAGCTCTCTCTTCTAGTTTCAAATGTTTTCATCTCCCTTCTTTGCTACCTGAGACCACTGGACTCTACAATGACTCTATTCCACTGAGCTGTGGTATGGTAAATGTCTCCAAACAGAACGCCATCCCACTCTGGTAGGGATCCTGAGTTATTTTCAGTCACAAGATGTCTGTATTCAATACCTGAAAACAGTTGTCTCATACTTTAATTCCAGATTTATAGTTTCTTTAGGCTTGAGTGTAAGTCTGGTATCCAGATCTGAGCAAAATTCTTTTCCATTTATTTATGTAGACATGAATAAGGAAAGACTGTAAGTTTCAAAGCATTGGATGTTATACTCTGTGCTTCTGGTAGTACTTAGCATATAATTATTATCCACTGAATGCTAATAAAATTAATTGTATGACATTGATCAGCAGTTCTTGGGTGGGACTAAGGTTTTTTTGTTGCTAAGACTACTCTGTTCTTCCTTATGAACATACAGAGAATGATATTGAACCTAAGCCATATTTATAATTGGAGAAAAGATGTAATGTTGGATTTAATTAAAATGAAAATCCACTACCCCGAGTTCATTTTATTTTTATTTTTTAACTTTTTATTGATTCTTTGTGAGTTTCACATCATGCATCCAATTCCACTCATCTACCCTTCCCTCCATATCTGTCCTTTGCCCTTGCAAAGAAAACAAAACCAAAAACTAAAATAATAAATAAATAAATAAATAAATAAATAATAAATAAATCTATCTCGCCATGGAAGCTGTGGTGTGTATGATATATACCCCTATGTCTAAACAGCTTTATTTTCAAATATTCATTACAGTGAGTCATTGCTTTGCCCCACCCCCTCTCCTGAGTGCTGCAGTCAGCAAGAGGTGTGTCCATGTCTCATGCTGACATGCCCTGGGTGCCATCCCCAAAGAGTTCTTAGTATTAATCTATATATCACCAATATTTGTAGATAAAACATAAGCATTTAATCATTTAAGTTCAGACTGCACATTGCCACAAATACCCAACATGTTTTATATGCTATTTTAGTAAGCGGTAGTATTGTAAAAGTTAGAATATTCCCATAAATACATCATTCTTTTTTAAAACATTACTTGTTTCATATTTTGATTTTATAATATAACCACATCATTTCTCTCTCCCCTTTCTTTCTTCTTAGCCCTCTCATATATCCTTCTTTACTCTTCATCCTGAAATACTATTTTCTGTAATTTATTTAGGTTTGTTGTGTTTAAAATAAAGCTTTTATGTTGTTTGTGTCTTGAAAGTTTTTTTCTTCTTCAGTTATGGCAGATAGTTTTGCTGGGTATATTAGTCTAGCCTAGCATTCATAGTCTTTGAACATGCAATTCATTGCTTCAGGCTCTTCCAGCTTTCAACATTTCCATTGAGAAATAAGCTTTTATCCTGATTTTTTAAAAAAAATGTGAATTGTGATTTTTATCTTGGAGTTTTAAATATATTCTTTGTTATATATAATTATTGTTTTAACCACTTGTGTTATTTGTTGTGGGGATTTTTTTTTCTAGTCTTGTGTATTTGGTGTTCTATAAACTACTTATATTTGTATGGCTGTCTTTCTTTAGTCTGGAGAAGTTTTCTTCTATGAACTTTTTGAAGATCTGTTCTATGCCACTGAGTTGGGATTCTTCTCCCTCATCTATGCTTATAATATGAGGGTTTTATTTTTCCTGGTGCCCACATTTTCTGTATATTCCCATCTCTCTGTGTCTCTCTGTCTTTCTCCCTCTTCCCTCCTGCTCTCTGTTTCTGTCTCTGTCTCTGTCTCTCTCTGTCTCTCTCTTTGTGTGTGTGTGTGAGAGAGAGAGAGAGACAGAGACAGAGAGAGACAGAGACAGAGAGAGACAGAGACAGAGACAGACAGAGTTTAATTTTTCATATTCCTTGCTTATTGATCAATATCCTCTATTCTCCTTATGCTCCTTCTTCTTTTGTTACTTAAACTATTTCTTTGCATCTTCTTTAAATTCCTTGAATTCATTGATGATATTTATGATTTTTTTTTTTTTAAAAATCTGTGTTTTGGGGTCCATCCATGTAACTTCCATTGGTAAACATTTATACAGGACTAATATGTTTTAAAGAAAAGACGCTGGCTTGATAATTGTTGGCATGTTTGCTATGAGGTTTGTGCGTGCTGACTTCTCTTATTAGTTCTAAATTTGATATGGACAAAGCAGGTTGGTGTAGAAGAGAGGATGTGTAAGTGAGTTGAGTCTAGAAGTTGGGTTGGGTGGAATGAGGTCATGTGAACAAAAGGAAGTATATGGGTGTGTCTCCTGGTCTAAGCCTGGAGTCTGGAGGCATATTTGGCTGGATGAAAGGGTGCAGGTGGTGTGACAGTGGCTTGCAATTTGGAGGATAAGTAGGATGGGTTTTGGCAAAAGCCTAGAGATTGGTTTTGGTGGCCAGAGTAAGCTGAGGCACAGGAAGTGGAAACCAGACTTTATTTGACATGTTGGGGAGGGTTCATGAAGGGGAGGGTCAGGCAGACTCACAGAGCCAGACCCTGGAATCAGACCTGGGTGATCTGGTTTTGTCAAGAAGGTAGATGCAGCACTGAAGAGACTTGTGGGTAGTGGCAGTATCATATTTTTATACACACTGAACTTTGAAATACAAATTGAAAGAAGGGACGCCCTAGAGTAACTGTATGGGGAAGATGTCATCTACTGTGTCTTGGTATTTATGACTGTGTTTTATTTGTTAAGTTTTCAAATTATAAGCAAAATTATAGTTAGAAATTAGCCAGCTCCTTAAACATTTTATATTTTAGCCACTTATATCTCTATCAGCACCAGGAACTGATGCCCTCACCCAGTATACATTAACTTAGTTCAGTCTACAGATACTTATCAAGCACCTAAAATATTGGCTACATATGATTCACCGGGCGTTCATTAAGTTAGTTATAGAGAGTGGAGAAGAGGTGAGAATCTGTTTCTGGTACTGGCACAAGCCTTGCAATTCATGTTCAGAAACTTGCCAACCAAGGGACTAAACTGGGTAGCAAGTGTGCATTTCCTAAACAAAAAGAGCTTCTTTCAACTATGATCAAATCTCTGCCTCTAGGTTTTTCCTCACCTTTCCTCCACTCTGTTTCCAGTGTTTAGTCAGATATTTCTCAATATTATTGGTATTGTTTAACATAATCTCCCATTCTTTTCCTGCTACAATTTATTGTGTACCTACATTTTTTTTTTTAGAAAACAGACAAGCATAAGTGAGACTTTCATAAGGTAAGTAGTATTTCAGGAAAAAGCTAGAGGAAGTATGAAAACTGTAGTTCATATGAAGAATTACACTAGACTTTGATGAGATTAGCTGTATAGTCAAAGCTGTATAGAGATGAATACTGGTGGCAGAAAGAACTCTACTATGAGACACAGTCTGCTATACCCATGCAAAGCAATGGTTCATGGCAGAAAGTGGGCATGAAAGAAGGTATCATGTAGCATAGAAATCCAGTGGTGGGGGTCATAACTGGAGCATCTGTGTGGGACTTTCTAGACCAGTGTAATGGCTTCAGCTCTCACTCATGTGTGGGAAGCCATTGGAAGTCTTCAAAGAGACAATTGGTTTTAGAGGCTAAAAAGATGATGTTGACTGCTGTGTTAAAAATTGTTTGAATGGGGGAAAGAATCAGAGAAGAAAGATCAGGTAGTAGGCTACTTAGTAATCTGTGCAATCCATTATGGGAATAAGACTGATAGGAGAGGAGGTGGCATTAGGTGGAGACATTTGGAATGAGTTTTGAAGATAAAGCTGGCTGTTTTTGCTGACAAGTTGGTAGCACTGTATGAATAAAACAAAAAGGTAAGGATGATTTTGATGTTTTTGTGCCTGAGAAATTAGAGTGTGTCTCTAACAAGTGAGAAGACTGTGGTTTGATCATAGTTGGAAGAAGATAAAAATTTGTACTTTGATGTATTATTTTTGTAGTTTATTAGGCAAACTGAAATGTTCATAGGCAGAAGAGCTTGGTGTTCAGAGCAGAGGCAGAGGTTAGAGATGAAATCTGGGTGTCAACTCTGTATAAATGGTATTTAAAGTCATGAGACAGAACACAATCACCAAAACAATGAGTAATGTTCAGAATCAGGGATAAAGAAGAACATGGAAAGGAGACATAAAAGGAATAGCCAAAGATAGGAGTTAGAGGGCAAACCGAAGAAGGAGTGAGGTCTTGGAAGCCACATAGAAAATTCATTTCAAGCAAATGCTTCTGACAGATTTTTTAAACTGTGCAATGAAGAACTCAGTTTGGATTTACCATTGTGGAGGTTAACTGTGATCCTAATAAATTTATTTTTAGTGAGGACATAGACACCAAAAACATGATTGGTATGCTTTAAACCAATAGAAAAGGAGTTAAACTGAAGACATCAAGTGTGCATTAATACTCCAGGGACTGAACTAACTTTCTTCCTTCCTTCCATCCTTCCTTCCTTCCTTCCTTCCTTCCTTCCTTCCTTCCTTCCTTCCTTCTTTCCTTCCTTCCTATCTTCCTTTCTTCCTTCCTTTCTTCCTTCCTTCCTTCCTTCCTTCCTTCCTTCCTTCCTTCCTTCCTTTTATAAAATGGAGCAGAGAGTTGAAAAAGGATTTTTTTAATGGAAAAATTTAAGTTTATTTTCATGCTGATAAAAATGATCCTTGCCAAAGAAGAGAATAGAACAAATTAACAAAACATTTTTCTTGAATAAATGCTATAAGAACACTCAAAATTTAGGCTTTAACAAGGAGA
Source organism: Uromys caudimaculatus (assembly GCA_028551405.1). Lineage (NCBI taxonomy): Eukaryota > Metazoa > Chordata > Mammalia > Rodentia > Muridae > Uromys > Uromys caudimaculatus. The sequence continues at coordinate 64,888,286 of CM052705.1, read as the reverse complement.
ATAAACAGCTCATCCATAGTAATAAGAGTAGGAATAAATGGTTACAGATGTTTGTTGTGTGGGAGTTTGTAGAAATTCTTTCCTAAATGCTTTAATTTCCTCTGGCTGTTAATGTAGCCTTCAGCTGAAAACAAGAATGGGATGCACTTTTAGGATATTCAGGAGCATGGGGAAATAGGGAAATAATTATCTCAGCAACTCCTTTCTAACAAAATAGCAAAGACAAGTGCCAGGATCTAGAAGAGTGTAGGTACCCAGTGATGTGAAGGTCTTCATTGAATAAGATGATCATAAATCTAAAAATAAATCAATTTGCCTAATTATGTGTTTTATTTTTAACACAGAGAAATGGAGTAGGCAATCAGATGATTTAACCAGGTTTGTGGCTCACAGCCAACCATTGGACTAAGGACGGGGACCCCAATGGAAGAGTTAGAGAAAGCACTGAAGGAGCTGACTGACGGGGTTTGCAACCTCATAGGAAGAACAACAACATCAACTAACCAGACCCCCAGAGCTTTCAGGGACTATACTACTAACCAAAGAGTACACATGGAGGGACCCATGGCTCCAGCTGCATATGTAGCAGACAATGGCATTGTCTGGCATCAATAGTAGGAGAGACCCTTGGTATTGTGAAGGCTTGATGCCCCAGTGTAGGGGAATGGCAGGGTGGTGAGGTGGGAGTGAGTGGGTGGGTGGGAGAGCACCCTCATAGAAGCAGGGGGTGGGGAGATGGGATAAGGGGTTTTCCAAGGGGAAACCTGGAAAGGAGATAACATTTGAAATGTAAATAAATAAAATATTTAATAAAAAAAAGTAAGTAAAACCAAGATGTGGCAATGGAACTTAAGTTTGATGGTGTAGTTATGACTGACAAGATAAAGGAGGACAACGGTCAAGGGAAAAGGAAGGACAAAGAATGGAATCAATGGCTTGTAGGTCCTAACGGTGTTAGAGAATAGTCCACACTTTGGTATTTTGCTAGATATTTTCAGTTCATTGTTCATGTCCATCATTCTGTCGTGGTTATGGCAATATGAACAATATGAGATGTTAAATAAATGATTAAGCATACAGAAAATGTATACAACCAAAGATCATATAAGTAATAAGGCATAGAGGGCAGATATAGGATTAAGTGCATAAGATATGTACATGCTAAATCTTAATAATTACTTAGAAGAAACTTATAATACAGAGCAGGGGTTTTCAATCTGTGGGTTGCAACCCCTTTGGGGAGTTTGAATGACCTTTTTGGGCACATCAAATGATCCTTTCATAGGGGTCACTTAAGAACATTACAAAACAGATATTTAATTAAGCATAACAGTGGCAAACATACAGTTATGAAGTAGCACCATAAATAATTTTATGATTGGCGATCACCATGACATGAGGAATTGTATTAAAGGATCACAGCATTAGGACGTTGAGAAGCACTGATCCTGAGGAAATACAGATATGCAGGAGGAAATGTATGAACATGAATGGGTCTAGGAGCCTCACAGATGTGTGTTAAAACAGGAATTCTGGACTGTATTGTCGCTCCTTCTCACAGCTGTTTGTATGCTGAGGAGGTCACCCAGTATGCTCATCCTTGTTTAGAGGAGTCCTTCTGAAATTCTGGTCCTGTTCTAGCTACCTCTCTGCTCTGGCACTAATTTCTTCATGGCTGCCTGTCATGCTTCTTCCATATTCAATTGCTCAGCCCCATTCTGTTCAATTGTAAGTGAAGGCCCCAATTTCTGCCTGCAATCTAAAAGAGATTGGCCCTGAGCCAATTAACTATCAATTAAACTATCAAGCAAAGATAATATATCAATCTAAGAGGCAAATAATAATATGAGTGGAGAATTGAGAGTAGGTATTATACTAGAGATAATCATAAATATGAATGAAACAGGTTTTATTACAGTATAATTTAGGGGTTATTATGATAAACACAGGGCTGCTACTCATGTATAATCATTTAGAGTAAATCAATAAGATTTTGTATTTCTAATAAAATAATAAATCATTTTATTTGGAGAATTATGATCTTATAATAAATCATAATCTATGGCTTTGTAATTTGACTTCATTAATACTTTATTTTACTTCAAATGAATAACACCAAAGACGAATGTGGCAAAGAAGAGGAAGTTTATGAAGTAAATATTACACATTTAAAAATCGATAAAAATGCATAGTTATAGTTATTCAGATACAGAACCATGGGCTATTAACAGTGTATGTTAGAAATAGCACTTGCTCCGGGCTGGAATGATGTGGCCACTGATAAATTCTTTACCTACAGCCTTATCTCTATCCCCTACTTTTCAGTCTGAATTCTTGGAAATGTTCTTTTTGTGCTTTAGTGAATTATTTAGCACAGGTAAATGAGCTAAATAGTAATTGTTAAGAGTAAACACAATACTAAAAACAAAACTAAGACCAACCAAACAACCAAACAATTAAAACAACAACAAGAAAACAGTACAAGAAAACCACAATAACCTCTCATGAAAAACAGAATATTTTGTAGCAGTATAAAAACTAATGAAGACATAATCCTAATCAAAGGAAGCAAGAGAAGCTGGCAAGTTCCTTGAATGGAGCATCTCCCCAACTCAAAGGCAGTCAGATTAAACATTTTATACGTCCTTCCTTTGCCTTGCTCACCTCACACAAATTGAAACTATTTGCTGCTTAAATGCTTCTCTGCAGGTTACATCCTCTTGGCACCAAATCCTCAAAGTATTTCATTATCAAATATTTCATCGTATCTGCAAGAAAATGAATATAAGATATAGTTCTTGCATTCAGTGGGGAGGGCAGCTGCTGCACATTTTCTATGTTAAATCTTTAGCGTGAGTAAGATACTAACCTTCTCACTTTTTTCTCTTGTCTCTTAAATACGGCATGGTGTCCTGCCATGCAGATTGCAACAGATAACAATGCCTTTGTGACTTGGTTTCATAATATTATGAAAAAAAAAATGTGACTAGAAGAAACTGAGTTGGTTGTGAGACCAAATGAGAAACTTTGAGAAACCAAAGTGTTGGGAGCTTCAACTGTTGTGTTTCTAAGTCATTTGCTTGAGAAGCTCTGAGGTTTCTGAGGTCTCTGAGATTTTGTTCTAATGAACAAAGAAGTACAAGTTGTCACTACCTGACTTTCTGCTTATAAGCAAGGAACAAAACTATGATGACAGAGTCTAGGATCTAGAAGTTTAACTACAATTTCTATAAACTTATTCCTTGTTGACACCAAATGATTACCATATCAGTTCACCACCTATAAAACATTTCAGAAATTAGCCCAAGACAATAAGTGAGCAAATTTGGAGTTGAATCAGAGAGTCACTGTATGTTGAGGAGCATTGACATTATTCACACAAAGAACTGAGAGATTGGATAAGAATAGAGCCTTTGGTGCTTCAAGGCAAAAGGTAAGAACCACAATTTTCTTAACCTATTAATTAACAATTCTACTACTTAGAGAAGTATGCTGCCCAGTTTTATGTCAACTTGACACAACCTATAGTCATCTGGGAGGAGGGAGCCTCAATTTAGAAAAATGCCCCCATAAGTTCAGGCTGTAGGCAAGACTGTAGGTCATTTTCTTCATTAGTGATTAATGTGGGAGGGCCCAGCCCATTGTGAGTGGTGCTGGCTGCATATGTGGTAGAGGAGGGCCTTTGTTGGACATTAGCATTAACATCCTTGGGCCTGAGGATGTTAGATGATCCAGTGTAGGAAAATGCTAGGGAGGGAAGACTGGAGTGGGTGGATGGGTGGGTGAGCACCTTCATAGAGGCAGGGGGAGGGGGATGGGATAGGGGGTTTGCGGAGGGGAGACCTAGAAAGGGGAAAACATTTGAAATGTAAATAAAGAAAATATCCAATAAAGGGGGGGGGAGAAATCAGTCTGAGCAAGCCATGAGGAACAAGCCAGTAAACTGTATCCTTCTATGTCCTCTGTATCAGCTCTTTCCCGACCTGTTTAAGCCCCTGCCCTGACTTTGCTCAGCAAAAATGTATGATGAAAGCTGAAACCTTCCCTCCCCAAGTTGTTTATGGTCATGATGCTTTATCACAGCAATAGAAACCTTTACCTTAACTAATACAAGATAGGAAAACGATTATTTAGAGAGTCAAGTATATGCTTGATTTTCTATAAGGAACATTATAGAAGAGCCATGTACCAGTAGGATCAGTCCATGAATCTGTAGCTCAGAAAAAGAAAGTCTTATGCAGTTGGTCTTGGTAAGCAAGGGTTATTAGTTCCAGGAATCCCTTTTGATGCCCAAATATACAGAAGCAGAAGGCCTCTGTATATAGTAGGTCAGTATTTCCACATATCCTTCTATACACTTCAAATCATCATAGGCTACATATAATAGCTAATATAATGTAAATGTTATGCAAATAGTACTTATACAGTACTGTTTATGGAATGATGGTGAGAAGAAATGTCTGAATATGCTAAGAATTGTAAGAAGAAAATAAAAGGTTTAGCACAATTCTTCAAAACTTAATCAGTAATAATAGTTTAGTAGACTATGCACCAGTGTGAAACTTATGACCATCAATTTGTCATGTAAGCTGCCTCCTCAAACACCTTATTTCCTAGCGCTGTCTATAAATGTATAAAGGTAAAAGGCTGAGTTGAACCAAGGTTACACTATAACTGGATGAAATGCCAGAGGATATTTAATTTGAATGTGCTATCAAGTCAAATATTGAAGTCACGCATGATGAAATCTTGACTTTATTTCACATCAAGAAGTGAAAGTGGTAAAAACCAATTAACTACTAGAAAAAGAAGTTTTCCAAAGACAGTAAGTGTCAATGAGGTGACACTTACATGAAAGAAGCATAAAGATACAGGGCTACAGAGAGAAGAATACAGGAGTTTAAGACTTCAAAGGTAAAAAACTTGTAAGAGTGATGTCTGTCAAATGATTCAGGATAAATACAGCAAGAGTCATTAATGAAGATTTAGTGAGTTTCATCCTCATGGTCACCAAAAGTGTTGGCAAACAGTGTAAAGGTTGGAAGCAGTCAATTGCCCAAGTCTTTAATGCTCACCAATGGGTGCTTCTGTGGGTTATCAAGTTGGGTCTTGAAGGTGAAGTCCTGTCTATGAGGGTCCTAGGGCAGACCTTGAGAACAGGGCAAACCGTCCCAGAATGAGAAGTCTCGAGATCACAGTGCTTTCACTGGGAGAATATACCCACAGAGAATTGTCCTCTTCCCATGACTAGTTGCTGTGATATGTTTTGAAGGGAAGAGCTTGTAATCTTGACTGAGATAAAAAGTCTACATTGTTTGCCTATTTTATGTCTTGGTCTCTTAGTACTCCAGCTATAAAATTAATTCCATGTCATATCACATCTGTTCAGACAGACTTGGCATTAAATTGACTTCGGTCATACTCAGTGTGGACAATTTGTAAGTTAGAATTAATGTGGTAGGATTCTGCTCTTATTTCATTCAGCCATACAGTATATTTTCTTTTCTACAAATGGTTTATGTCTTAACTACACATAAATATTTTCATTTAGCATTTTATATGAATAAGCAGATACATGCTTTCAACTTTTATTCAGAGGAATTATAATCCAGTTCATTTCTGGGAAGTGTAGTCAAAAGAAGACACATTTTCTTTAATTGTAGAACCTTTTCTATAGAGCTTTTCTTCTTTTTCTGTGTCAAGTCAGCATTACAAATGAGAAAAACATTATTATTCGACTACTAAGTTATAATCAATTTAACAATTTCGAAATACTATTAGCAAATTTTAAAAGCTATTTTTCAAAGTGACAGAAATATGTGCAGCATCTTATACATAGTAAAAAATGCTGACTTACTTCCCATGTTCTCTGTTTATCTCAATTTGTTTCTGACTCAGTAAACAAACATTCCTTTCTGTCCTCGTGCATAATTCTACCTAATTTTTATTCTATGTAATAAACCTTTCAGTTCACTGGAAGTATGCTCCTAAGTCAGACAAACACGATTTTGTGAGGTTTTAAAATGTGATGCAATAAAGAGAAGTACCATGGGAAGACCAATGAGAATGCACATTAAGAAAATCCAAGAGCGCCGGGACAAAGATCCCTCTCAGGAGATCACAAGACCCAGCAGAGGGCCAAAGACACACCCCACAGCTCACCAGGTACTGCCCCGAACCCGCCAAACACAGGGGCCGAGGTAGGCGGGCCTAGAAACCCCCCTGGATCCCAAAAGCGGGAGGCTGTGGCAGGA
>CM052705.1:64852267-64881532 GCA_028551405.1 Uromys caudimaculatus | reverse complement strand
GAGGCGGGGAGGGGGAAGGGACACGGGGTTTCCAAAGAAAAGGGGAATCATCGGAAATGTAAATAAAGTATCAAAATAAATAAATAAATAAATAAATAAATAAATAAATAAATAAATAAATAAATAAATTTAAAAAAAAAAAAGAAAATCCAAGCCTGCTGTGACTCTTCATTAACAAGGTCTTTGTGTGACAAGCTAAAAATATCTGGCATTTTGGTCACCTTCAATCAGTAAATGTAAAGTATGTGAGATAATGAAGTCACAGATCAACCTGAGGAAAAGAACACTCAAAGCACATTGTAGGTGGGGATTTAAGGGTACCTTTATTTTTTTATTTTATTTTTTTAGTAATTATTTTATTCGTTTACATTTCAAATGTTGTCCCCTTCCTGGTTGGTCTTTCCTCCGAAAACACCCCCAACCATTCCCCTTTCCTCTTTGCCTCTAAGAGGGTGCTCTCCATCTACTCACCTACTCCCATCTCACCACTCTAGCATCCTCCTATGCTGGGGTATCAAACCTCCACAGGACCAAGGGCCTGCCCTTCCACTGATGGCAGATAAGGCCATCCTCTGCTACATATGTAGCTGGAGCCATGGGTCCCTCCATGTGTAATCCTTGGTTGATGTTTTTTTCCCCCTGGGAGCTCTGGGTACTCCAGTTAGTTGATATTGTTGTTCTTCCTATGGGGTTGCAATCCCCTTCAGCTCCTTCAGTCCTTCCCCTAGCTCTTCAATTGGGGTTCCCCAGCTCAGTTTGATGGTTGACTGTGAGTATCTGTGTCTGTATTAGTCAGATGCTGATATAACCTCTCAGGGAACAGCCATACCAAGCTCCTGTCACCAATCACTTCTTAGTATCAGCAATAGTGTCAGTGTTTGGTGTCTGCAGATGGGATGGATCCCTAAGTGGGGTGGTCTCTTATTAGTTCTATATATATTATTTTCTTATGAGGTCAGCCTGGTATATGCAGAACATTTGACATCAGCCGCATTTACATAAGGAGGCACTCTCAAAACAAACAAATGAACAAACAAATAAGAAAGAATATGATAGAAAATGTCTGCCCTAGGGGATCTCAAGTCTTCTCTTGGTCGGTACTCACTTGCTGATTATTTGTTTATCATATAGACATATGGGCTTTGTGTTCTGCTTTTCTCTAACTTGGATAATCTCTTATGGTTATTTCCTGACTAAAGCATCAAATGCTTATTCTAGAAATTTAAAATTTTAAACTGTAACTGATTGAAGAACTAATAAATACTCATGGGGAGAGTATAGAGTTGCCAATGGATAGAAGTCAGATTTTAAAGTTTAGAACACTATGCTAGAAACTCTTCAAATTTCCAAGTAATGGAGAAATGCCATTTCAGAGAATTCAAATTTCATGAGAATTTTGTTCCATATAAAATTAAAAATAGAACTGAGATTGAATACACAAAAAAATGAACTTTTTTTTCCTGACAGAGTATCAAGTAAAAATCACATAACATGAATCTTGTCTGTGATAGGGATAATAAAATAAATAATTTAAAATGGGGTACTTACAATACTAATACTTGTTATTTGTATTTTCATAGAAATTACTTTACTTAGTTATCCAGTGTTCTCCAAAGAAACAGAACCAACAGGAAATATATACAAATGATATATTATATGCACATATTTTCTATACACATATACAAATATGTTTATACCAGTTTATGGGTCATAAACTAGTAAATAGTAAATAAAACAAACAGTGAGATTTATGTCAAGGAATTGGTTCACATGATCACGGAACCTGAGAAGTCTCAAGGTTTAATTGTCATACTTGAAACCAGTGGGCTGACAGTGTTGTTTCCAGCTACATCTAAAGGACAGAGAGGCAAGAAAGTCAGCCAAATCAGAGCTCCCATGAACAAGATCTGAGAAGTCTAAAGATAGTAAAAGACAGATGTCCCAGCTCAAGTAACCAGAGCCAAAATGAATTTATTCTTCTACTTAGCCTTTATGTTTTATTGGATGATACACCCACCCATACACACACCAACAGCAATCTACTTTTCTCTGTCTACTGATTCAAATGTTAATCTCAAGCAGAAAAACCCACAGATATACTCAGAATAGTGAGTGTTACACCAAATGCTTGGCCACGCAATTCCTCAGCGAAGCTGACATGTAAAATTAACCCTCACACTTATGAAGAACATATAAGCAAGTAATCTTTCTTAGTATGACCAGATGCTACTTAAAGATAATATAGAAGATGATATTTTTGCTAATTGACTTGTTTTAAATTGATTGGGAACCTTATTGTTTGCCTGCTATTCTTTTTTAAAAACAGGGTATCATGTGTGTCCCTGCCCTGGATCCCACTATGTAGAACTGGCTGGTCTCCAGCTAACAGAGACCCACCTCTCTTTACTTCCCGAATGACAGAATCAAAGGTGTGAACTAACCAAGCCAGGGCTTGAAAAGAAATACCATTCTTTTAGAACTTAAGGATTTGGAGAAATGATCCAGTGGTTAAGAACACTTTCTGCCTTTGTAAAGTCTCTAGTTTAGGTTCCCAGCACCTACTTGGCAGTTCACAAGCACCTGTAATTACAGCTCCAGGGAATCTGATGGCATTTTCTGGTATCCACAGGCATCAGATATCCATGTTGTACACATACATATATGGAGGCACTCACACATACAAATAAAAATTAAAAACCTTGTTAATTAAAATATTTTGTTACTTAGGTACCAACCCATTCATTGATAGAAAATATTTGAATGTTAGCACCTACCAGAAATACATTTATAATCCTAAATTAGCCTAGCCTTAACTATGACAAATTGGTTGTTTCATTTAGCATGCTCTGGGTTCATGTTTATTTTAATAACAAAGACTGAGGGTAGAGTTAAATTAGAGATCAGAACTGTGCTTCATTTAACAGTTCCATGCCAACAGTTTCTACCTGGTAATTATAAGACATTCATGTTCAAGTTTGAAACAAAATTCAAATGTCACACATATCCAAATGCATTAGCTTATATTTTGAGTAAAAGTTAGACGCAATGTTCTTACATCAAAGTAAGTCACTAATAATTTTTCAATAGCATGATTTATTACGATGTAATTTGAAGTTGCCTTTGTATAATTGTACAAAACAAGAAAGCAAGGTCATACTTAGTTGATTTTTGCTGCTACAAAAGCATAAGACCGGACAATTAAAAAGAGTAGGAATGTGTTTCTTAGTCACAGAGTCTGGGAAGTTTAAGGCCAAGGGGACCTGCTCCTTCATCCAATGATGGGAGGTAAAAGGAAAGCAAGAGGGTGGAAGCAAACAGGAGAAGGAGGCAAAGGGAGAGGGAATAAGAAGGGGAGAGAGATGGAGAAGCATTTCGTGAATGATCACCCCACTCCCGAGATAGCCAACCAGCTCCTGTGATAACCTCTCATTCACTCCCATGAGCGTACCCGCAAGACTTAGCAACTTCCTACAAGTCCTACCTCTCATGAATATTGCAGTGAAGGAGTAAGACTTACATACATGAAATTCAGGATATACATCCAAACGGCAGTGAGTCTAAAACTGCTGATTGATTCAAAATCTCTTTATTCAACACTAATTCCATGAACAATAATGGATTATATGTCTGTTGATTGCTTCTACCTTGTGCATGAGAGTGATTTATTAACAAATCATCTTGATAGTTGTCTAAAGTGGATACCTTTAAGAGGCATAGAACATCATTGTCACCAAATAAAACAAATGGCATTTGATGAGGTCCTAAGATTATACTCAATACCTATTCTGAAGCAAATTCAACTAAAAGGAGTTTTGTTTTTAAAACTGATAATTAAAGAAAATATCAGGCTTGCAATTAATCTATCATGTGGCAAGCACCAACTACAGCATTCAAATATTATTTCAAGTTCATATTCCTTAGTGTCATAGTCCCCCAGGGAATGTTATAAAGACTGTCTTACTTACTGTACAGATTGTATCTTGTGTCTCCTTTGATGGCAGCAAGAAAATGTAGGACTCCAATTTTCACAATATGATGGAGGGGAAATGAAAGGTGTCAAGGACAGAAAGGGGCATTTTCCTGGGGGTTGCATCTGAGACCCAGTGAAGAGAGAGGAGTTTCTTAAAGAAGGTTCTTTAAAATGCTGAGTTCCAAAAGATATTCCAACAGAAAATGACTTCTGTCGGCAATTTGGAAACTGACCATTCTATGTCCCATCATGAATGCAATTAGCATACTGTATGCAAATTAGCATAGTGGAGGCTCTGAATAGCATGGGAGGGGGACAAACTGATTACCCTTAAGTTCAAGACTCCACAAGTGCCTTGCTTTTGTAAGCAACTCATCTTGTGCAGACAAAACACACCATCCTACAGTAACATCGTTCAAAGAAAACCAACTTGGCAAATTCTACTTGCTCACACACACAGTAGGTTTGGATTAGTTCCCTCTAGACCAGAGTCTAGTTACTTAGAATTAGTGAAACATTTCATTAATTTACAGTAGATTTTTGCTAGGTGTCCATCACTGAAAATGAACAAATGGGTAAATTAACTGGAGATAAGTTCTTTATCTATTAACCATTGAAGCAAAACCTTGTGGAGATTTTCTTTTCCAAATACCATATTAAAAGCTATGGTCTAGTGTCCAGTATAGTGGTAAAGACTTTGGCTTTTTCAGGAGAGAAGGTGTGCTGAGGCACAGGTGTCTCGGTACAAATCATGGCAACATCTTTACGGTCACACACTTAAAGTAAATGCAAGCACCGTCTGACTGTACAGTCTCCCACAGTGGCGCTCTGCTTTCCGCAGACCCCACTGCGTAGATAGTTCAACCAGCCTCGTACCTTCCCATGAGCATCCGCTCTCTTATCCGAATTAGCAGAAGAGAGGACCATGTTCAGCACGGGGCATGTTTTGGTGACATTTGCTTCTAAGAGTAATGGTAAGCATATTTTTGCGTCTGTTCCTATAGATGTCACAGGTCAGAGAAGATGTGCAGGACAAATGTCCTCTTTAACAGAAGGAGTTTATTATCGCTACAAGATCAGCCGGTTTAACATCTTAGAGGACACTTACCGGAGCTTCACTATAAACAAGTCAAATGCTTCTCACGGGTCTTATTTTTTTTATGTGGAAAGTGGGAAATATAATTGTTTTCAAGTAAAAGAATCATTTTAAGTAAATAAAAAGCCTTCCCTTCTTTTCCAGTGATTTGCCAAGTTAGACACTGAGTATAGGCACTGAGGGGCACATGGAATGTAGGGATCTTTAAAACAACAATCCAGCCAAAAGCTGGCCTGGTTTATATATATATATATCAAAGCAATCACTGTTATCAGGGAAAGTACATGCATATAAATTTTAAGTTTATGTTAAAACAAATACGGTCATAATTGAGTTTACTAATATATCTATAAATTTCAAACAAAACATCAGTACTCTCTGTTATTATAACAAAACTATGTGGTTCCACACGGAAGTTAATCTGGAGCAATTTAGTTAATTTAGTAGATTGTCCCCTAACCTACACTTCACCAAAGCAACCAAATGTGCCCCCAAACCCGAATAGTGCACAAATAAGATGTTAAAAACTCCAAGCAGTAAGTTTGAGAGTGTCAGGATTATTCACATGTGCTCCAGACTGTGTTTCCCTCTCCTGCGATGCGGACTACATATGGCTACATTTTTACAACAGCTGAAATCTAGGTGGTGGTACCACAGTGAGGGCACAGCTGAGCAAATAAACGTGTTCACCTTGGCCCAGTTCTGCCATTCCATCTTAAAAGCATTCACTGGGTCTACAACTTCACTTTTTAAAAAGACATTTGCTTTTCTGCTACCTCACATAGTCTTTCTTCATAAAAGACTCCACCGTAATTAAATAGCATTGATCTATCACCTTTCCTTTTCTTTTGGAATTATTTACTTAATTATTTTTGCCCTGCTGTATGTGGATTTTTTTTCTGGCCACTATTGTTAATAAGTGTTTAATTTTATAATTTCTGTTTCTAATTATTTTGCCAAAGAGTCAAATGTTTTTAAAAAATTAAAAAAAAAAAAAAAAAATGGACGCGAAGGTCGGCGAGTCGGTTCAGTGCTCACGTCGGCCCGCATGGTTGAGTCTGGATGGAGTCCTCCTCGTCCTCTTCAGGCTTGGCTCTGGGCACCGTGGAGCCTCAGTTGCAGCATTTCATCGAGGTGGGGATGCAGAAGCAGCACTTCCAGCAGCTGGTGCACCAGATGACGGAACTTTGCTGCGAGAAGTGCCCGGATAAGCCTGGGCCTAAGTGGACAGTTGGGCTGAGGCCTATTTTGTGAACTGCGCTGAACGCTTCATTGTTACCGGAGATTAACTCCCAATTTTCTTTATCATCTTGGGACATCTTGTCACCTGAGAATGAACAAAGACCAATTTTTATGTATGGGACTTGAGAGTCACGTGCATTTGGTTGTGTTTTTAAAGCTAACCACGTGAAATAATTGACAGATAAATGAAAGTATGAGATGCATATTACTGTATATGGGACTATGCTTTCTCAAGGTCCCTTAACTGCTTGATATAATTTTGATAGTGGAACTGCTTTCTAGAATTTGATAGTGGAACCACATAGGGTAAATCTCGGTATGTAGGGGTTCATTTCTGATTTTTTAAGGGAGATCTTTGTGTCAGAAAAATTGGCAGTGGGGAACTACTCTGGCACTGCTTAACTGTGAGCTTTCTTTCAAGTTTGACTTGGAGCTGAAAAAAAGGTCTCACGGAGTGTTCACACAATCCAGCTTCTTAGGTTGTCTCTCCCCGATACTGGGACTTACTTAAATATCAAATTGAAAACACGGTCCCAAGGTAAAACAGGAAGCCTGAGAATCCAAATGGCTTTAGTCATAAAGGAATCTAGCTCATGAGTATTATTCTTATTACCAGACAGCCACAAGAAGTTAACTTACTTTGTATATCGGGATGCAAAACATTCACAGATGTGCCTAAAGGAATAACGATTTAGGCCAGTTCAAAACCAACAACAGTCTCAGGTAGAGCTGCATGCCTGATGGTCGTCATAAATTCCATTAACTGTATTCTTTTGGTCACTGAAATAAACTCTCCCAAGATCAAAAATAAAATGATTTTGGGCTGTCAACTATAGCGTGTGTGCTCTTCTACTCCCTGCTTTGGGGAGATCTTTTTATAAGATGGTGTGAGATAACTTGTCTCTTATTCATGGACAGCTCTCTCTTTCTAAGCTTTATCATTCAATGGGAGACGCACCCAGGAAGGAATAAAAATTTAAAGATTTTTAACACATTTTAAAGATGTGGAAATAATGTATGTGCTATTAATTATTCATTGCTACATTTGTATTTATTTTGGTAAAGTATTTTGTTTCTAAAATTTAAGCATTGGACATCTCTGATCAGGGCAACATCTTCTGCTTGGGAGGCTCAAGTTAGATGAAAGGAGAATAGATTCTCAGTACATACTAACTGCTATTATAAATTTGTGCCGTTATATTAGGAAGTTCACCCAATCCTTCTAGAATCAAGAAACCTGAGACTGGAGCCATGTTTTCTCTGTACACATGCATAGAATTCACAACTAATTGCTGACAAAAGAGCTCCCCAACACAGCACATATGCATCCCAGTCTCAGCCTCCTCTAAAACCTTTATTCCACTTCACTCCAGCCCACAAGGACAAAGCTAACCTTGACCTCAATATTTATGTGTTTCTGTCCTTGAACTTCTATGAGTTGCACTTTTGATTGTTTTACTGTATGTACCTAACCAACTCTGGTGTGTGTGTGGGGGGTGGGGGGGAGTGTGTTTTCTTACTCATTTCTCTGGATTTCTTGATCACTTGTCACTGAATAATCTGCAGGAACTAATTGCAGATGTCTAAATCAAACTTTCCCTGCTATGACATTGTCTCTTGTAAACTGAATTGATTAATTTTTCTACCTTTACCAGAAAAATGAAACAAATCAAAATGGTAAAACAAATTAAGTCAAGGTGCTACTATACTTTGTGTACCTTATGTCTTCTCACTTTTATTAGGAATGGAGAGATTTGGAAATTTCTGTGAAACTGTACAACAAAGGCAACATGTGTTCTTCCTAATCTACAGGTGTTTTCCTTAAAGTAAAGTAAGGCTAACAACAGTCTGAAGAATGTTCTAGAAGGTTGGTCTCAACTGTGTTTAAAAAGATAGCAGGGGCTGAGTAGAGCTGACAGAAGGAATACTGGAATATGATTGCCAGTTTTCAGTCTACCTTCAGCAATGGGAGAACTGACTTTTTTCTCCTTTGCCACTCCATAGCCTAGGGATTCTTCTTGCTCAATGACCCATTATAATCAAGCAGGTGAACATGAATACACACAGAATGCAAACACAGCAGAGGCAGCCACCAGGGGCAATGCCTTGGTAATATTAAGCCTGAGTCCTGCGGATTCTTTCTCACCAGGTAGAAATGCTGCCCTGCCAAAAAACTTTGCCCTTCTAGAAATGTTGCAGGTAGATTTTCCTTGAGCTGTCCTTCATTTGACATATTCCAAAACCATGATAGAGAAGTATTCTGAACTCTGCGCCACTCCCCCAGCTAAAATGGAAATCCCTGCTGTGTTTTCACAGCTTGATGCAGTCACAGGTGGTGGAAGGTTGGTTTATGGCCTGATCACTATCAGGTACATGTTCCTAGATACTCAGTCATGTAAGTCAAATAATATTAAAAAAAAAAAACCAAAAAACAAACAAAAAAAAACCCCTAAATTTCCTGGGTGCTGTGGATAATTACTAAGTCCTCTATATACTTAATGCATGAGTGAATGAATGAATGATACCCTGAACTACACCGACATTTAAAACTGAGTGAAAAATCCAATTTCCTATTTGAAATCCTATTTCTTTAAAGTGGTTAAAACAGAATGGGCAATCCATATGCTTATACATACGGAAAAATGTTTAAAAAATGAAATTGGATTCTTCATGTATTCTCGAGATAGAAGAATTATATTAAGAAATTTAAAAATTAACTCTTGGAATGGAATAAAATGTAAACCCTGGTTCTTTTGTAGTTATGGTGATACTACAGACCATAAAATTATATTCCTGGGAATGTAGTCCAGAGACATTTTTTTCCTTCTTATTTAATTCTGCCAAACAATGGTCTCCCTTGTGCATGTGTAATGACATGACTTGGCATGTTGACATAGCTTCCTGGCAGGCAGTAATTGTGTGTGTGTGTGTCTAACTCTTGTTGCCAGTCATGTTTACAATTGTACACCTATTTGCAGTTATTTGATGCTCACGGACACAATTTGCTATGAAAACATTTTCCACTTTTCATTTTAAATAGCTGATTCAAAGCACTTCAGGGTAGGAGACAATACTTCAATCATTCCTCTCAACAATGATGATATAGCCATTTAATTATTTTTCTTGTTAAAAAAAAACTGCATCAAGAAGTCAGCCTTCTATTTATCACTAGACAACTAGTCGACATACAATAGTAATATAACTTGTCTTTTATTAATTTTATTTATAATTAAAATTTCATTTGAAAGTACCTAATTAAAAAGATAAAAGTTGAATCCAGAAAGAATTTGAATGGGATAATAGTTATACTTCCAGTTTCCTCTGGGCTGCATTAGAAAGCTAACTACTGTCTCCAAGATTTCATTAAATCAAGCTGTAAATGAAAAATACAAGATTTGATGAAAATAAAGAGGAACCCCAAAGAAATGCCAAATACTCGAGCAGCTGATGGGCAAATATTCAGTGGGAAATGAATAGAATTCATACATTTAATGCAAATCTTGCCCACCACTGTTCTTTGTTTTGCTTCTTATATGGCAGGTAATTATGCTCATGCTTTTTATTATTGGCACTACAAAATGTAATTGCATTTTAGAAAATTTAATATTAAGTGAATTATTAAAAAATGTTGATAACTTTCAATTTTGTAATGAAAATATTTACCACTTACATTCTTTATTGGCTTTGAGATAAGGAGTTGATGTACTACACCTCATCAATACTAATCTGGACTTACGTGAGTTTCATAGTTTGTGTGGATAAATATGAAAAGACAAATTTCATCTTTTCATTCAGTTAGACTTACTGAATCAGATTATTGGTCCCTAAGAGGTGAGGTGCTTTTAAAGCTGCATTAACATTTAAAATTACTAAGGTCTGATTAGAGAGTTAGGACAGCATTTCTTGTAGACAGATGGATGGCCAGTGTGTGTGTCTTTACCCAAACCCATGCTGTCAATACCTGCCTTCATTTTGGTTGTCTGGAAGCAGTCATCCACCTGTTTGAATAATAAAACCCAGGGCTCCAAACAATGATGGCATTGATTCTTCCTCAGATGAATTTACATTTTAAGTTATACTGGCCTGGTTTCTACAACAAATGGAATAAGTTGTTGTCTCTGAGAGATCTAGGACTACACCTAGGTCAACAATGTAACATTTCTAAATGTAGAGTGATAATAAAATATGTAATAACACATGTCTGTGACACACACATGACAAACACACACACATAGCACACACCACACACACACACACACACACACACACACACACACACACACACACACACCCCTATGTTTTTCACTTCAGCAGAATTCAGCCTCAGTTTGGTTTGGTTTAGTTTATTTCATACCAAAAGAGAAAAGAGACTGACCATTGGTGTTATTGGGGAAATGCTACAATTAGCATGGAAATAGTTTATTAAGATAAATTTGAGAAATCAAAAAGATAGAATCTGTTTCTGAAATCCTAAACCGTGATGCCCTGTCCTTATATGTGTGAATAAGAATGTCTTCCGTCAGTGCCCAATAAAAATTTTCATACTAATGTGAGCTTTGCCCCAATTATTAGGTAAGTACTAAAATAATGATTGAAAGAATAGAGGCAAATGTTCAACAACATACATAAGACAGTTGTTGCCTCAAGTATTAAAAATTAACCAGCAAATATGTGTAAGGTAAAGAATAAGGAAAGAAACATCAAGTCAGAGGGAGGTGGTGACCAGACCCCTCCACTAATGTCCTCTGTCTCTCATTTGGATCAGCCCTGCTAGGCTTTATCTTGATAAACAGAATAGGAATAGGTCCATCTCCCATAATGCACCCCAAGTAGGGGTTGGTTTCATGAATGTCTACAGTTTATTTTGGCCATCAAATTAGATACAATTTTAAACAGTTATATCAATATAAAGTGCTATAAATAAAATTTTACAGTTGAGTTTCTCACTGTGAATACACTGAAGTAATTTCTTGTAATCTCTCTCTATGAAATGCTATAAATTTTATTCATTATTGAGCTCATAAAGACTGAAGAGTGTACTGTACAAGCTAGAAGGGGGAGAAGGGCATAGCAAGGAGAGAGGAGTCAGTCCAGCTTAAAAAGAACATAACAAAGTTTCCAATAATGATGCCTTTCAGAGGAGAAAGGATTTACCAAGTTATATGTGTATGTGCTTAGTGTGTGCTTAGTGTGTGTGTGTGTGTGTGTGTGTGTGTGTGTGTGTGTGTGTGTGTATGCATGCATCCAATGTTCATGCTTGTATGTTTATTTAGGGGTATATTCAAAGCTAATAGTATTATTTTCTGTAGGAAAAAGAAAAAAATAATCTTATGTATGAATAAACCAAACCCATTCTCTTTGTGTCCTATATTTCACCTATAATGAAAGCAGAAATAAAAACACTTTAGAAATTCAAGACATAAATTTAAGAATTAGTGACATATTAATGAACATAGAACAGAGAACTGTTAAGAGAAACATCAAGATAACAGATTTTTAGATATGGAGAATAAAATGAAAAAGCTTGACATATATTTAATTAGAGTTCCTCATGTTTAATTAAAGTTCCTTGTGGAGAAGGAAGTAAGAGCAAAGCTAATGTTCAAAAATAGCTGCAAACTTTTTTCCAGGAGAAATGAAAAGTATCAATCTAGGACATTAGATTTCTATCACTGTGGAAACAGTTTTCAAAATGTAATAACTAAAATGACATAATATTTTTTACCTCGCAGTTGTAACTTTCAGTAATTTAGTTAAAAGGGAAACAAGTGTGTGTGTGTGAGTGTGTGTGTGTGTGTGTGTGTGTGTGTGTGTGTGAGTAAAATGACTTTAGCTTTTTAATGTATAAACTGAATACATATATTCATGCATATATGTATATATGCATTCATGTCCTACACAATGACAGTTTGGTAAATGGACATATGTCCCATAATACTATAATTGAGCTGAAACTTACTACAGCATACAACACACATTCCTCATGATGTGGTGAGAGTGGCATGTGCAAACTAACTGCTAGTTGTATGAAATTTCAAGCCATGAACCTGCGTGCAGTTATCATGCCTGATAACTAATATTATCTTCTGAATTTCATGCCTTTTGGCATTTTCTAATGAATTCCTTCTACTTTTTACAATAAATTTTAATTAGCATATAGAATATTGTATTTCCTTATGATATTTTTATACATACACATTATTAGACCTTGCTTATATCCACACACTCCTACTGCACTCACCATCTTCTTTTCTTGTACTATCTGGTCTCCTTCTCCTCAAGCTGTCCAGATTCTAATTTCATGTCGAATATGCATGGACATACACATAGATAAATCTCTAGTCTACATATGACAAAAAACCTATGATATTTGTATTTCTTCCTTGGCCATGGATATTAGAGAGGGTAGAGGAAGTGCTGTTTCTTATCATAGATGGAGAGCTTATTCCTGTTCTATTTATTAAGTCATATTTCATCTATAGTTAATATATTTCTACCAGTGGGATTAATGTTAGGTTTATTCTAAAGTATAAGGCCTAGTTTTCTGTAATCTTAGAATATAAGTAAGCAAGACATTCAGCTAAAAAGATCTAATCTTTAAGGTCAAGCAGACAAAGACTCTACTAGATGTCTACAGCAGATGCAGGACATTTGATGGTCTCCTACGACAGTATCGAGAAACCCATATAAATAGTTCATTTCATTAATTTTGGAGTTTCCAACATTAATGTATGTTCTTAGTCATGTAAGTAAGTTCCCTGAGTGCTGCTGAACAGAGAAATCACAGGATGAAAAACTTAAGATAACATTGAAGGGTTAGGGCAATTTTTCAAGTTTTTTTTTTTCAAAATCCAATTTTCTTAAAAAGAATTTATCATGTTTATAAAATGTATGACAAGAGTTCCCTGGGAATAATTTATAATTTCATGAGAGAAAGAGAGAGAGAGAGAGAGAGAGAGAGAGAGAGAGAGAGAGAGAGAGAGGCTGCACATTCAGAATGAGTACACAGGCAATGCGGTTCTCATATGTTCACAACTCTAGGAGATGTTCTGACAGTATAAAATAAATATGACTTCTGAATGATTACAAATAAAAATGTATGTTTCTATGTATGTTTCTTACAGAAATATGCTTGTATTTGTATGCACATGCAATTGTATTATGCACATAGAGATCAAAGTCTGTGAGTACACACACACACACACACACACACACACACATATATATATACATACACATACATTCCTATGTATATATACATATACATAACAAGACAAATAATGGCTGCCATCCCTTTGAGTGCATACTCTGTAGCACAGATTATGTTAAATGCTCTATTGTGACCAAGTCCTCTAAACCAAGCAGATATTATTGTTATTCTTATCTATAAATGAGAAAACTCAAGTGGAGCCAAGATGTTAGTTTGCTCCAGATGAATAGTTTGGTAACAACATTGCACTAAATGATTTTCATATAATAATAAAGGTAAAAGGGTAGTTTTACCTTTAGAGCTTATGTCTTCTGATAATCCCATTGTCATGCATGTTGATTTTAGTACTTTGCCAATCTATTCTAGCCAAGGGATAGACATTTCCTTAAGGCTCTTCCAACCATGGCAGCCATTGTCTTATGACCAGAAACCAGTAGAAGAATGAGCAGGTAGAGCAGTGGGAGCAGTCAGGGCTCTTGACATAGAGAGATGCTGGTAGAAAGTCAGTCTCCTTCCTGAAACTGCTATGGAAACAAGTGGGAGACTAGAGGTGGGATGACTTGTGAATCATAGACTTCCAGCAACCATAGTGTGCAGAGGATGCTCAACTGACAGAGAATAAGGCTTGCACACTGGAGAAGGAGATAGAGGCAGGAAGAAAGCAGCCCATAAATGCCATTTAAGTCAGTCAAAATTAAAGTCCCAGGATGTTCCAGGTAAGTAAGTTAATAGATTACATTTTCTTTTGAGCTTAGACTCTTTTTCCAACAGCAAAAATAGAGCCCAGAGGGGATCTGCCACTCTCTCTGTGCTTCCAGGTCAAAGGGCAAAATTATAATGTGCTTGGTTAGAGATAAATCATTCATTAAGGTAATCATCCATTCTATCTTGAAAACTATATGAGCTTGATATCAATCAAAGTCTAGAAGAAGTACAAATAATTCCATACTCTCTCTTGACCTAACATAACACCCAACAAGACTGTAATTTAGCATAGTACAGGAAAGAGTGTGATTACTGTTTCCATGAAAGGCAAGGCAACATTACTGCAAGCTTGGGAGGTGTGTGATGTAGTAAACAAGAAGAATACATATTGTTTAGAAGCTGGAAGATGCAGCTAAGCTAAGCTTAAGCCATCTGGTATAACACTTTACATTTGTTAAAGAAACAGGGTCAAAATGCAAAGCAGTATAGCTTAAATGTAAGTAACTTACAGTCAAGTAACTGACCTAGAGAAAAATAATTTTGGGGATAGGGGGAATGATTTGTCAGTGGAAAGATGATTGTAAAAAATTCAGTTCTAAGGGTTAAGGGTGCTAAGCAGACCTTTTTTAGCTAAACAGAATTTTTTAGCCGTAACTTCATACTTGTGCTTATTCACACTGCAGATTTTGTCTAAATGATAATAGTAACCCAATACATTTTATGAACTGAAGCTCATTTTATTTGAGACAGCAGATCTGTTTTCAACAAAATAAGTAGGATAACGATGGATTTTTGATTTCCACCCTTTGGCTTGTTCACTAGAAGATGTGTAATAATGCTAAGCCCCCCTTTCTGATTGTTCACATTTCTTCTTTGTCCTTTCTTTTGTTGAAAATAGATTATTTTCATGTAATCTGATTATGCTTGCCCTATTTCTGAGGGCCACCCAACGCATTGGATTTCATACACTTCCTATCTCTCATTAGAAAAGAGGCATCTAAAGAATAATAATAAAATAAAATAAGATAGTATAAAACATAAACAAACTGGAATAGAACAAAACAAATCAACAGAAGAAAAAGGAGCCAAAGAAACACAAGAAACAAATGTAGACACATGTTTGCACAAACAGGAATACCATAAAAGCACCAAGTTGGGAGCCATAATATATATAGAGAAGACCTGTAAGATTAAAAACATAAAGCTCTGACAAAATAGTATGAGACAAAGAACCTCCAAGATGCTATTGAGGTTGTTTTGAATAATTGTTCTTGTTTCTTAACACATCCCCACAAGATAAATTGCTGGCATTACATGGTAGAAGACAGCTCTAATCTCAGGAGGGAGAGGCAGGCAGATATCTATGAGTTTGAGGCCAACCTGGTCTTTATAGTTTTGAGACATAGTATGTGATAGTTTGTATATGCTCAGCCCAGAGTTTGGCACTTTTAGAAAGTATATCACTGTGGGTGTGTGGTTTAAGACCCACTCCTAGCTGCTTGGAGCTTCCACTAGCAGCCTTCAGATGAAGATGCAGAGTTCTCAGCTCCTCTACATCATGCCTGCCTAGATGCTTCCCTGCTCCCACCTTTTTGATGATGGACTGAACCTCTGAACCTGTAAGCCAGCTCAGTTAAATGCTATCTTTTACAACATTTGTCTTGGTCATAATGTCTGTTCACAGCAGAAACTCTAAGAAAGAAGTTGATTCCAGGAACTGGGTTATTGCTGTGATAAGCCTGACCATGCTTTTATTTGGAGGAATGTGGATTTGGGGACTCTGGAAAGCAGTGGAATGCTTTAAGTTGGGCTTAATGGTCTGTCCTAGTAGGAACATGGAAGACTTGGTTGCTGAGTATGATTTGAACTGTGCAGACCTGGCCCAAGAGGTTTCAGTAGAGAAGAATTTCAGAATGTGGCCTAGAAGACTGTTTTTGTGGTATTTTGGTGAAGAATGTGTCTGCTTTTTGCCCTTGTCTGAAGAGTCTACCTGAGGCTAAGGTAAAGAGATTTATATTAATTGCATTGACAAAGGAAGTCTCAAAAAAGCCCAGAAGAGATTTTGTTCTCTGGTTAAGTCTCATGAAGAGTGTTTTGAACAAGCATAGCAAACTTAGAAAGGAGGTTCAAGTATTAAAGGGGCACCAGGAAGTAAAATGGAACTGAATCTTATGTTCTAGGAGATAACAGATTAAGGGACTTTAAGGCAAGAACCTACCCAGCTAAATTTAGATCCAGGCATGGTGGTACACACCTTTAATCCCCGGAGATAAAGCCAAGCAGATCTCTCAGCAACTCAAAGTCAGCCTGAGTCAGAGCAAGTTCTAGGTGAAGAAAAGTTCAAATTCAGGCATGGTGGTACACAACTATAATCCCAGGAGACTGGCATGCATACCTCTGAGTTCAAGGTTAATATGCAGAGCAATTTCCAGGACAGCCAAGCTTAGGCAGCAAAGGAGTTGGAAAACAGAAAGCTAATGATAATGTACTAGAACAAGGAGGCCAAGTTCCAGTCCCAGGAAGGAGCAGAACTCAGCAGCTTTGGTCATTTGGCTCTGGCTTTATAGTCAAGAGGAAAAGGAGACTACTTGGAGAATTGGTGCTAGTTAACTGGAGGTAAGAAATTAGCAGTATTTAAGAAAATACAAGCATCACTGAGGTGAAGTCTTCTGGGATGTGTTTTCTGAGAGCACAAAAAAGCTGTGTTCCAGAGATAGCCAAGGTTGTACCTCATGTTGCAGCTGGACTTGGTAATGTATAAGAATCACCCAGGTCATACTAGTTTTGAAGGGGTCATGGAGAGTTGCTGAGACTTGGCACTGTGAGAGGCCATGGAAGGCCATTGATGAAGGTACAGCCCCAGTTACAATTGAAGGTCCAGGACTGAAGGTGTCATGCAAAGGATTTGAGGCTTGGCACCATGAAAAGAGCCTATGAGAGGCTATTGGTAAAGCCTAGTTGCAGCAGAAGACCCCAGTGTACTGGAGATGCCAGTACCATGGATGATCACCAGGAACAGGAGCAGCAGTGGAGTGGATCAACCTGAGCTTAGGGTGCTACAGAGGGCAGTGCTGGAGAAGTGACTCAAGCCCTCTGATGGAGCCCAGATCCTAGACATTGGAACAAGAAGCTGTAACACTGAAGTTGCCTTGGAGACCCCAAGATGTTTAAGATGCCAGAGCCGTAGGCTATCTGCTGAGGAAAGCTGCTAACAGGGAGTGGAAACAGCCCAGGAGAAAGAAGTTTGTTGTACTCAACAAAGATGAAAAAGGAGTTGGAGATCTGAAGACTACTTTGACATCATCTATGGAGATTGCAGAGTTTGAAGTTTGCCCAGCTGGTTTGCTGTCTTTCCTTGGGGATTAAAGTTAAGGGATCAGTGAATCTCGGAAGAGACTTTCAACTTTGGACTTTTAACATTGTTGAGACTGCTATAGACTATGGGGACATTGGAAGTTGGACTAAATGTATTTTGCATTATGCTATATTTAGGTATGGCCCCTATAGACTCATGTTTGGACAAGCCTATGGGGGACAGGGAGTGGAATGTGATGGTTTGTATATGTTCAGCTCAGGGTGTGGCACTATTAGAAAGTGTATCACTGTGGGTGTGGGCTTTAAGACCCACTCCTAGCTGCCTGGAGCTTCCACTAGCAGCTGTCAGATGAAGATGCAGAGTTCTCAGCTCCTCCTACATCATGCCTGCCTAGATGCTTCCTTGCTTCCACCTTTTTGATGATGGACTAAACCTCTGAACCTGTAAACCAGCCCAATTAAATGTTCTTTATAAGACTTGTCTTGGTCATGGTGTCTGTTCACAGCAGTAAAACCCTAAATAAGACAGAAGTAAGACCTTCTCTCAAAACAAATCAAATAAAAACAAAACAAACAAAATAAACCTCTGGAAAGACTAAGACTTGAGTAGACACAGAAGACGGATCCAGAGAATAGTTTAAGATGTAGAGCGCAAAACTGAGCCAGAATTAGCAGAGGTGTGTTGGTGCAAGTGCCTATTGAAGTCCTTTCCAAGTGATTTAGGACAAATTGCTCTTAAGTTACACAAATGTAATTTTATAGTTATGCAGTTTAGATAATCTAGAACTGAAGAGCTAGGTAAGGTATGTTCCAGTATTGGGTAGTGGGGGAGAATTAATATTTTTGTTTTTTCCCCTGAAAAGGGTCATAAGGACCCTTGTGACTACATTGGGACAAGCTGGACGGTGACCTTATGGGCTCATAATACCATGGAAGATAATATAGTCTTGAGTTTTGTAGATAAATATATGTAAATCAGAAGGGGTGCATTTAAGCTAGAACTGGCACCCTGAGAGACCTGGTTTGTGGTTATAAAAATAAGTAGAAGCCAGACAAAACTAGAGACCAACTAAACTCAATGAGTATAGCTGCAAATTCCATAAGTTGCATTTTGCTTCAAGCATGTTAAAATGGGTAACGAGCTCTGCTGTATTAATGTTTTAGACAAAATTATATGGAGCCAGTTTTACTGTCCAGCCAATATATACTGACTTTCACTTTGTGGCATATTAGGGGAAATGGCAATAGTAATTTCTGCCTCGTAGGATCGTTCTAAGAATTATATGTAAGAATTACAAAAGTGTTTGTACAGCACACTGCCAGGAGGTTTCAGGCATGGAGATTCAGTCTTGCTTGTGTGGAGGCTTCTGAGGCCTCCACTTAGTTGGCAGGACGCTACACTGCGGACACAGTCTGGACATTGATGGCAGTCACACTTCCGTTTCCTTTTTCATGTAAATGTCCTCATTTTCCTAAAACTGGGGGAAGTTGTAAATTTCTGTTTACTTGAAATTCTCTTTCACCTCATCAGTCAGTGAAGCTTTAGCTTCAAAATCACTGGTGCAACTCAGAGAATGAATTTGAATAATTTATTTAAATACAAATGTCGTATTTGTTTTCTTTTCTTTTTCTGTACTTTTTTCTTACAAAAATCAAATTTTAGCATCCCCTAGGTGTAATGACTATATGTAATCACTGGCTGCAATGATACTGGTTCACTGTTACAGCAGGCAGACATTTTTTCTTTTTTAATGTTGGGAAATACGTCAACAATTCCTGCAGTCTGATTTTTTTTCCCTGGCATGAATAAGTGCCTTGCACTCTCTCAGTGATCTGGAAAATCTTTGTTATTCCCTTATTCTCAGAAGCCTTTTGTAGTGTTATTTGTTTTTAATAAATTTTAGTAGGTTCCTTGTGAAGAAAAGATGTTGTATGTTCATAGTGGAGCCCCTTAACTTCTTGGAGGTATTAATCTCACAAAAAATATGGGGTTTGGACCAATGTTAATGATTTTGGAGGGTGGGAGAGCTTGAGATGAGGCCTTGTTTTGAATATAAATTCTTCTGAGGCTCACTATATAACGGCTACATTGTGTTGCCTAAGGTTATCTTATATTGGTATTCTTCTGCCTCAGCCTCGTACTAAGATAGCAGTTATGAGCCCCAAGGAGCCCCTGTCACAACTATTTTGAAAGTAAAATTATAAAAGCTGTTTTAGTTGTTAACTTACTGTGCTCTCTTTTAGGTTCAGTGTTTCGGCCATTGTTGAATATTGTTGCAGAATATTGATACATCTTATGGAGATCTATTGCTTTTTATTGCAATATAAGCAGTAACTGCCAAGTTTAGGATGTGAATATCCATTCTACTGAATTTGGAATTTCCTGCTTCTCTACCAGCTGTCTTTTGCTTCCAGGATTCTTCAAGCAGAACACCAGCATCATCTCTCTAAAGCAATCCAGGTTTACTTAGTCTGAATGAACTGTTGCTTTTCTCAAAGGAGCTCAGCTCAGCTTTACTAAAGAAAATGCTAAGAGCAATGCTACATCTTATAAACTGCTCCTTTGCTTTGAGATAATTAGCAGTGTGGTTTCCTGTGCTAGATCCTTTCCTTGGGTAATTCAAAATGACCAAATACAGCTTAACTGAGAGGCAAATACAACCCTGTATGGGAAATGCCATGTCACAGAAGTCTGCAATGACTATAACATAATAATAATGAAAAACTCAAATGTTGATCATTGAGCCAGAGGGTAAAACTATTGAGGGCACATGTCCCTAGTTCTAATGCTTAAATATCTGAACAGAGATCAATGAGCTCTTTAGTAGGAGGATTATTTTACCCAAAGTCTTGTTGCTAAACAAGAAGTGAATTTAGATTGTCATATTTGTGCCCCTTACATAGTTAATACTGCCATACTCAAAAAGTCTTTTCTTTATCATTTCACTGTAAAACAACAAAATCCTTACAACATACAAATCCTGGAAAGAGTACTTTGGAGCATCAATTTTTTTCAGTGAGCCCAATACAGACATCTGAGGTCTGCTCAAGTTATTATGGAGGTTGGATTCAATTGTTTGCCAAGACTATTTGAAAATTAATTTACACTGCCAGCTGCTGTCCAGCTTTTATTGCCAAATAAAGCACATTACCTTATTATAACAAAAAAAAATCAACACAAATAACTTCTCCCTTTCCAATGCAGCCTAATCAATTTCTAGAGGGAACAAACTGATACAAGAATTCAAAGAAAGCCTAAAGTTCACAAGATAGTGTAAAGTTTGAAGTACTGTAAATAATTTGTTCTTCCAGGAATCAGGCTAAAGAATATAAAACAATTCATCATTTATTGTCAAATAATAATTACAATGAAGTTTTATTATTATTAATATTTATTTGCTTTATATCTGTGATGGCATCTCACAATGTTGCTCAGGCTGGTTTTGAACTCTTGGACTCAAGTAATCCTCCCACCTCAGCTTGGAATTACAAGTGTGAAGCTTTAAAGAGGATTTCTAAAGAAACACAAGAAAATGTTTCAGTATTTATTTCTGTTTCTCTTCTACTTAAAAAAAAATAAATTGTAATCATTGCTATCATGGTTGACTGTTCATTGGCATGTAATCCCTGCGCTGGCCTGTCAGGCAAAGGTGAGATGCTTGTCTTTTAAAAGACCAAATGTTTTTTCACTGTAGTCCAGTCCAGCTTTCAGTCTTTCAGAATGAAAAACTAAATTTCTCACTTCATTGCAGCTGCCTCTTGAGTTAACAAGTATTCAGAGATTGACTGACAACAACTGCACGATTATCCAGACTTAGAAAAATTATATTTGTAAGACAAATTTATGATGAATAAAATTATAATGAAATAGCTATTAATTAATTAATTAAAGATGATTAAATAGCTGTTAAAGGGATAATGACTTTTAGAATGTTAATTCTTCCTCTCTTGGAAAAATATTGGCAATCAATAAATTATTAAAACATGACTATTAATTACTTGCAATAGTTAAGGTACAGGCCAGTAATTTACTCACTATCTGAGACTACTATGGCTTTTACCTAACACATCAAACCTTGTATCCCTATGAATTTGGTTAGGAACCTTGGTCCCTTTTGCTCTGGCATTCTATTATCCGTGAAGGGTTGCCTTTGTCCATTTGATTGGAGCTTTCTCCTATCTGTGAACATCTTCCAGCCAAAAGCAAGAAGACAAGAAACAGAATGTGGAGGTGAGATGGAGGAAGAGATACCCTTTTTACATGACATAATACTCTGCTCAAATCCCATTAGCAGCAGCATAATATACAGGCACATAGATGAAAGGGAGCTTAAAAGACATAGTCACTAGGGAGACAGTCATGCATCCTACTCAAAGCATTCTGGGCCCAGGGCTATGATTTTGTTATTCAGGGGACCATTTTCAGTCTCTGCCCAGAGTAACAGTGGCACAAGGAGTGTGAGACTATGAGCTTGATAGGATGAGCTCATGGCTGACCATTTCAGCTATAGTAGGGACTCAGCCTCCTTTCTTTCAGAATTTATTTGTAATTCTTTTTTGTCATATGAGCATAATATATAAAAATCAGCAAAATCAATGGTTGCTTACTTCTTAAAATTATTTCAAGGATTAAATTAATTAACGCATGCCTTGTAGTTAAAATACTACTTGGCACAGAGAAAGATAAAATACCCACTAGTATTACATTACTACAACTATCATCAGCATGTGTGTGTGTGTGTGTGTGTGTGTGTGTGTGTGTGTGTGTGTGTGTGTTTCAGACATGCAGCTGGTTCAGTCACCAGAATGTCAGGTTTTAGTGATCTCACTTCCTGTTTTTATTTCAGGAACTATGGCTTTATATTTGCTGTTCATTTTTAAAGCCTATAGTTATTCTTATGTGGTTGTTTTGTCTTTTAAAATTAATTTTTCTTAAAACTATAAAATAAGTTGATGAAAATTATTTTTAATTAAATCCTATGTTATTAAATGGCTTATTTGGGGCAAGCAGAAGACACCTAGAGATGAAGAAGATGGGTCCATAAGGACTCATAATATAAATCCACAACATATTTCAGTTAGTACTTGGTCTTAGATAACTATTTATATGCTCAGTTTTCTGCACAATAAAGTGGGATAGAAATGGCAATGTTTGTGCTGCTCACAAGGACATCAAAGGTCAATGCCTCGAAGTATTGGCCTGTAGGATAGAGTGGTTCTATTTAGCATGGATAAAATGGTCCTGTTTCCAGCCCCCACCCAGTGTTTCCCATTCTGTCCCCCTTTCTCTTCTCATGTCTATTTATACTGTTTGGTTTCCCTCACTTGTATTTGTAGTGTTTTCTTTTCCTGGTTGTGTCCTGCAGCATGCCAATATGCTCACAAGCATTTTCTACATAATGGATGTAGTAGAAGATCATAAATTAAGGAAAATAAATCAAGTGCCAAAAGACAAATATCGTATGTTTTCTCTCATTTGTGGCACCAGAAGTCTTTGTAGATACATTATACACATAATTATGAAAGAAGTGAGACTTGGGTAAAGGAAGAGACTGTGAGAATGGAAGGTAGCAGTTCTAAATGAAGAATGGCAGCAGAGCAGATGGACTTGTGCTATTTTTAGAAGATACTTTATCTTTGAACACTTACCCTATGTACAATGTCCTGTGAAGGTTCGATGCCCCAGTGTAGGGGAATGCCAGGGTGGGGAGGCAGGAGTGAGTGGGTGGGTGGGGAGCTCTCTCACAGAAGCAGAGGGAGGGGGGATGGGATAGGTTTCCAGAGGGGAACCCAGGAAAGGGGCTAACATTTGAAATGTAAATAAATAAAATATCCAATAAAAAACTTCATGTATAGAGCAAAAAGAAGTAAATACAAACTTAAAATTTAAATATTTAAAGTAAAATTTGAAAGCCTTTCTGGAATGGTTTACGTGTTTGGGTTCTCCAAACTTCATGCTAAATTTTTTATTATAGCAGTATTAAGGTGTTGAGAACGTTATAGCTTCGGTGATTTACTCAGGAGGAGTCTACCCTTGGGGTGATTAGCTGCTCTTCACAGTTTTCCATGAATGAATCTTTTCCTTCCCATCTGACATGATACAAGTTGAAGAATAATGTTTCTGTCCTCCAGGATGCATACCATTCAGTCTAGGCTGTTGGAAGTGAAAGTGAGGCCTTAGCAGACTGTGGGCTTTTGGATTCCTCTGTTACAAATGCATTTCTGTTTGTTATAAATTGTTTGGTCTGAGATTCTCTTTGAAATCAACACAGAATGCCCAACACTGTCCTTCAGCATTCTCCCTCCTTACAATTCCCATTCCGAGATTAGATTCTCCTCCCTTCCAATCTAGAATTCACTTTCCCAGTTCACGAAGCTTCATCGTTGTTTTTATTGTATTTGTCTCTTCTTGCAGGTACAGAAAATATTCTTTGTCTACATGACATCACTCCTCTGGGTTTTCTGTCTCCCATCACTAGCGAGTATAACTCCAACTCCTATGCAAAGTCCCCTTGCTATGGCTTAACTGTTTCTGTGTTACACCCAGATCTCTACTGCACAGCATCTCTAGTGGTCTGGAATAATCCCTCAAGGGTCAATTACAACTAAAACTATAAGATCTTTACAGAAGAACTGAGGTCTTATTCTTCTATGAACCTTGCAGCTATATGCTGAGCTACTGGCTCTGTACTGTCTTAAACATCCAAGTCATTTCCCATTTGGATAACTGTAAACCACACTCCTAACATCCCTCCCTTGAGTGTGCTTTCTTTTGTCTTCTCCACTTTACTTCCTCCTTCTTGCAGATTTTCAAGTCAGAGTCTGCTGGTTAACTTCAGTTACTTTTTCTGTACTACCCTCAGCTTTAAACCAAGCTCTCTGTTTTCTGACTCTATTGCTTAAATGTATCTCCAATCCAACTACCTCCCTCCCTCTCTACCATGATCACCATGTCTCTCTGGGTGAGTCCTACACTTTATACTAGCTTTTTGGGTATGATTCTGATACTTAAAACATTTTTATATCAAAGAATCCAGTGTTATGCTACCATATCTCATGCTACCACCTGCTCAAAGCCTTTTAATAAGAAATCATTGTTATTTGCTCAAAGCCCAGACTCCTTACTTAATGTAGCTCTAAGGGCTCTGTGAGCTGCCTCCTGCTTATCTATGCTGCATCAACCCTCACTTCTTGACACCCCCATTTCACATTCTAATCATGAGCAATGTCTTTGTCTCCGGATATAGTCTGCTCTCTCATCTCTGCCTTATAAAGCACACTGCCTGTGTTGTTCTGTCTGCATGCAAAGCCCCAGGCAGTTTACGCCTGCCCACCCTCAGTCTCAGCCTTTTCGTCTGGAAAGCCATCCAGAGCAACTCTTTTGTATGGGTCCTTACAGCACTCTGCATGGTTCCTGAACACAGATCAAACTCTCTCAAAATTATTTATTTATAAGTCTACATCATTTGACTATTTAGTAGTGTGAAAGCAAAAAAAAAAAAATTATTTTACTTTCTTGTTTACTCTTGTACTCTAGTTAAATGTGTGGCACCCTATGTAAATTTGCATAGTAGCTCACTGAGGAACTATTCTGACCCTGGAAATAGCTGGAAGTTAGTGAGGGAGAAGCAGGTGCAGTTCTGAGCAGCAGGAAGGAGAGAAGTCCCGGAGCTGGGTCATGCTTTGTTAATCCTATCTACTCAGGAAGATGAAGCAGGAGGATCACAAGTTTGAGGTCAGTCTGAAGGACAAAACAAGGAAATAGAGGCAGGAGGAAGCAAAGAGGGAGAGGGGGAGGAAAGGAGAGGAGAGGAGAAGAGACAAGAATTCAGAGTGAGAACCAGAGTTTGAAAAGAGTGGAACACGGCCGGGTAGTGGTGGCGTACGCCTTTAATCCCAGCACTTGGGAGGCAGAGACAGGTGGATTTCTGAGTTCGAGGCCAGCCTGGTCTACAGAGTGAGTTCCAGGACAGCCAGGGCTACACAGAGAAACCCTGTCTCAAAAACAAACAAACAAACGAACAAACAAACAAACAAACGAAAAGAGTTGAACACAAACACTTCATAAATGTAGATGCTCTATGGCTATGCATGGGAGAAAAATAAGAGCCTCTTCATGTTAGTTAGCCTTAGGAGAATACGAGAAGTAGTTGTGTTTATTCCAGTTCTTTCACTGTGATCACAACTTAAGAGACACTCTTCTTTTTGCTGTCACAGAAGGAAAAGGCAAGTGCGGACGGCCTCCTCTCTTATCCTTGGAAGAGCTTTGCAATATTTTTGCTTATATCTCAAATTATTGAAAGTGGACCTCAGGGTAGGCCTAAAGCTATCTGTGTGTCATTTAAGGACACTCCCTTTGAATTTATAAATGTATCAGAACACCATCACCATGGATGCAGGCATGACTGCAGGCTGGAAGTTTTCTGGAAGAAAACTAATGATATGGTACATGTCGGGAACTTTCTTCCTATAGCTGAGATTTTAAAGGCTGAAACTGTCTGAAGATCTATTTTTCTACTCCTTCTTCTTATGTCAAATAGAATCCCATGGCATGAAAAATGAGAGCAGTTTTTTTATCCCATCTCCTCAGAAACTCCCTGTGGGAGGAAATGATCCTCACGGAAGATTTCAGTGCGACATATGGAGACTTTTACACCTTCAGAGCTATATAAAATGAGAGCTGCCTCATAAGTATGGATTCAACTCACTTTCAGCAGAAAAGGAGACGTGGGACTTAGTTTGAGGTTGTGATTTTGGGGGAGAAGAGACAGGACAATCTCTGAGTTCTAGTCTGATTATAAAATTCTATGATGTAATCTTTCTTGATGACTCAGAGGAGCCTGGTGAATGCAAATTGATACAGTGTACAGCGTATTGAAGCAGTAAGATCCATAGGGTCATGAGCTGAGTTCAGCTGTATTTTCTTATGTGACATTGCTTCTCACAGCCTGGCCTTTGTTGTTAGTTTTCTGTCTTGTCTGCTGGTTCTGTTCATATCTATACCCAGGTTGGTCAAGTAGCACATTAAACATCTCTCTTCATCTGAGTGGAAATCTTTAGAACACAAGAAACTATGTACATTACAGCTTGTGTAGACTGTATTCAATACAGTTTTAACTTAAGAATTCTGTAAGCACAGTAACTAATGAAAGCTCGGTGAAGCACGGCAAGTTACTTCCGACAGGGAATTAGAGGAGGGAAATCAGCAAAAACAAAGTATACATAAAAATGCCATAATAAAACTCTTTACTTTGTGTGCTAATTAAAAGCAAATTTTCAAAAGAAATGCTGGCACTCATATACTATAACAATATAGTAAGGATTCCTGCCCTGGGAACTCACCTAACCCGACCCACAGAGAATGCCCTCCTTTAAGCACAGAATCTCATGCTATATTCCTCCTGTAGTTTGAAATTTAACTTAGAAATGCTTCATCATCAGTTAAACCTTCATTTAAATTTCTCTTCTATGAGACTTTCCTAGGGTATCATTAACCATTCCTCTCATGAGTTCTTCAATTTTATGCATACTTTTTATACAACTTTAATATATTAGCACAAATACTTGTACCCATATTCTTAGATAACTCTGAGAGTTTTCTGGATCCTAACTTTGTTCTAGGTCTCAAACCACAAATGTGCCATAGATTACTACTGTGGATACATGTAGACCCTCACAGAACATACCCTCCAACATCCAGAGTAAGCTTTAAATATTTTATACTGTGACCTATTTTAGAAAGCCATTAAAGGCCATATTTTAATGACAGAAATGTGCTACACTTATTAGATTTCACTGCCAACAGAATCATACAAAGTAATAGCAGAGCGCTTTAGGCTCTAAATGCAAAATAATGTGTAACTACAGAGGAAATTTGTGTACTAGATATGGGCCACCATTAGCATGTCAATCAGAACATAGGTGTAATTTTTCCTTCATCAGACTTCTCAATTATTATTCAAAGAGCAGTTTAACACAGAACAACTATTAATTTGAGTCTGTACATTTAACCCTGTCTGTGGAGACAGTTTTCTCCTGTATCTAGGTTGACTTGTTGACAGATGAACTTTCAACCCTCCTGCTTTAGCAATCTGACATGTGGATTCTAGGCAAGTTTTTTTCTAACTGTTTAAAGTCACTTATACAAAATGAGTATATTGTTCAGGGTACATTACTGGGTTATAGACAAAGATTAAGGGGGGGTGCTCTTTGCAGAAAGACTCTTACTGATAACTGGACAGAGTGAAGAGGCAGCTAAGAAATACACTTTTTTTTAAGGAGACAATTCTCCGAATGTCTCCTATTTCTGCATGGAGAGATTTTATCTTCCAAATCTGCTTACTGTAAAGATATCCTTGGAGAACAGAAGAAGGAATAACAGCAACCAGTGTCTCTGTACAGACTATGTAAGTCTTGGCAAGTCTTAATTATTCAGCTCTAAAAATTATTGAAGATAAACCAGGAGCTGAAACCATAAGAAATAGTTCTCTGAACTCACTTTATCAGCTTTTAAACAATATATCTGACCGTATACGATTGCACATTTTCATGCCTTACAAAGTCATGGCTGAAAATTCATGTTTTATTTAGTTATTGGCACCTAAAATATCTTTGACCCTCTTTTTATAGGCAGAAAGACCAGATAAAAGCAGTTTGTGCCACATTGCACCCACCCTTGCTATGCCTAAGACACTTCTACACGTGCTTTTAGACCAAAAGAGATATGCTATACAAACCTTGTATCATTATTTGAAGACCTAAATAACTGCAAGCTGATTCAATGTCACTCAGGTTAATGGAACCCCTCCCCACAAAAAAAGCTGCTCACATCTAACCTTGACCTTGAGTTTGCAGTATCATAAAGCATTTCCAGTTACATCAAAGAATAGTTTCCAAAAAAAACCCTGCAATGAATTTTAATAGAACTTTTGAAGCCCTATTTGTGAACAAAAAGGCTTTTGGACCTGTGGGTGGAGACCTCTGCTTGGGCCACCAGGAGTCCATAGCCAACCAGCTCCGGAGAAAGATACCCTCCCAGGAGCTTGGAAAAGCCGTGAGTGGGGTTAAGGGGAGCAACACCTCTCACCCAGACCCACCCGGATCTGCCAGGATCCAGGGCCTGAGAACCCGGGGACAGAAAAACTCAGAACCTTCCGGTTTTCACCTGTGGGCAGAGACCTCTGCCTGGGCCACCAGGGGCCTGTGCCTGGGGACCTCAGCCTGGGCCACAAGGCTCCACGAGAGAGCGGGGAATCCCAGGAGTGCTGACACACATTTGAGCACAGGCAAAGCTACCACTTCTGTTCAAACTCACTGGATCAAGAGGAACCCTTGCAGAGCCTTCAGGGCATAGGAACCAAGGGACAGCTGGGAACAAGATCCTTCTGATTTCTTTCTGCACCCCAGAGTGGACCCTGTGGGACAGCTCTCCAAACCCAAACACCTCTCAGAGAGAGCTGGTCTTCAAGGAGTACTGACACAGAGACCTGCAGGAGGGGCGAGCCACAACCAGACAAAGATCAGTTAAAATCAGAGTCAACAAGATGGCAAAAGGCAAGGGTAAGAACACAAAGAACAGAACCAAGAGTACTCGGAACCATCAGAACCCAGCTCTCCCACCACAGCAAGCCCTGGATACCCCAACACACCAGAAAAACAATACTCAGATTTTAAATCATTTCTCATGATGATGATAGAAGACTTTAAGAAAGAAATGAATAACACCCT
>CM052705.1:64816157-64851767 GCA_028551405.1 Uromys caudimaculatus | reverse complement strand
CTATACCTCTCCTGGGCATATACCCAGAAGATGCTCCAACATGTAATAAAGACACATGCTCCACTATGTTCATAGCAGCCATATTTATAATAGCCAGAAGCTGGAAACAACCCAGATGTCCCTCATCAGAGGAACGGATACAGAAAATGTGGTACATTTACACAATGGAGTACTACTCAGCTATTAAAAACAATGACTTAATGAAATTTGCAGGCAAATGGATAGAACTTAAAAATATCATCCTGAGCTAGGTAACTCAGTCACAAAAGAAGGAACATGGTATGTACTCACTGATAAGCGGATATTAGCCCAAAAGTTCAGAATGCCCAAGTTTCACTTTACAGTAACCGCCGGACTGAGAGTGAGGTCCCAGATGGAGGAGTTGGAGAAAGGACTGAAGGAGTTGAGGGAGTTCACAGCCCCATGGAAGGAGCAACAGCGCCAATGGGCCTGACACCCCCCCCCCCCCAGTCATTCTGCAGTTTGGACCACCAACCAAAGAATACACATCTATGGAACCATGGTTCGGACCACATATGAGACAGAGGACGACTTTGATGGCCATCAGGGAGAGAGGAGAGGCACTTGGGCCTGAGGGTGTTAGAGGCCCCAGTAAAGGGGAATGTCAAGGTGGGAATAGGGGTGGGCAGGTGGGTGTTGTGTTTATAAAATATATAGAGAGATATATGTTATATGGGGTTATGGGGAGGCAGGTGTGGGGGGAAGGGAGTGCCTCAGTAGGCCCGAGCCCAGGCATCCCTTCCCCCTGAGGAACCAGCCACACACAAAGGTATAGTATAGAAATAGAGTTTATTTGGGGCATGGGAAGGGGAGTTAAGAGGGTAGTAGAGGCAGAGAAAGGCAGAGAGAGAGAGAGAGTAGAGAAGTAGAGGAGTGGAGGCCGGCCATGAACATGTGGAGAGAGGGGGGAAGGGAACGGGGAGCGGTAAGGGAAGTAGGAGAGAGGCAAGAGAAAGAGGTAAGAGAGGGAGGAGGGGGCAAGCAGCCCCTTTTATAGTGGGCCAGGCCCACCTGGCTATTGCCAGGTAACTGTGGGGTGGAGTTTAGACAGAATGCCAACAGTGGGTGGGAGGTGCAATTCCCTTATAGAGGTAGGGATGGGGAGGGGATAGGGGGCTTCCAAAGAGGAGATCCAGCATTGGAAATGTAAATAAAGTATCAAAAATTAAAAAAAAAAAAAAAAAAAAAAAAAAGCTCAAGCCAGGCTTAGGTTCTCCAACAAGGCCGCACAAACTCGAGCCAGGCTCGGGTTTGTCCTCAAAGCCCAAACCAGGGCCAAAATGGGGCCCAACAGTGCCTGAATACCAATTTTCTTCAAGTTTTCTAGGTGATTTTATCATGATTGGGAAAATTAAGAAGCACTATTATAAATCACAGGTATTCAATATCAAGGATTTCTTTTTCTTTTCTGTTCTTTTTTTCTTTTAAAGAAAAATGAGCACTCTTAAAATGGCAGCTTTTTGACTTTGAGAATTTGTTTTTTAGGCACATTTACCAACAACCCCCCCCAAAAAAAAACCCCAAAAAACATAATAAAGGATCTTTGTAATTCAAGCTTCTCCCATTACACTCCAACATCAACACAAAGAAGAAGCATGCACACACAAATACACATGTGCTCACACGCACACACAATGCACACACATTCATACACACTAACACACACACGCACACACACACAAACATGCACACACACACATACACACATGGACACACACACACACACACTTTGAAGGGAGAGATGTTTTGGTCTTTCCTACTCATCACATAATTTAATTAAGGGATCCAGGAATAACGAGGAGAAATAAAGAGCAAAGCAAATGCACACCCTCCTAAAATTTACATTTAATTAAAATAAAATTCAGTACTAAGAAAAATAAATCACTTGCCTTTCCAGTGATTTATTTTTCTGAGATCAGCAACAGCACTATTTCCAGCAGGAGGGGTCAATTCAGGACTGCCCTTTAGAAGCAGGGAATTGGGTCCCAAACCCTAGCAAACAGCTGTCACTGCCTGGTTTTCAGGCAAAGACTTTTTTGCCTTCTAGTTCAACACTGAGTTGCTAAGAGAAGCTTTTTGTGCTAATAGCCTAACCTTTCTATAGCTACATTTACACCTTTGCAGAAGTAGAGCCATCACAAAGCTTTATTAAGACATAATCCAACAGCACACACCATTCAAGCACTCTATTCTACTTAGCAGAGTCGCCCCTGAGTTCACAGGTTAATAAACCCAGGCAATGTAAACCTCCAGGACAGTGGCAGTTGGAGGTGCTGAGACCTCCAGCTGTGTTAGGACTTCTATACACACTTTAACCTTAAGTAGGAACCAGGCTTCTTCCCTCAAGACAAACTTTCTGGAATAAGAAACTCTTATTCCTCCCAGAGCACCAGCTTTGCTTGTTTTCTTTAATGTGCTAGAAAACTGGAGACAAAAAATCCTTAAGTACGAAAACCCTTTCTTGTGAGCGTATATAAGTACCCTGAAAATTACACGCAACCGAAATAGAGAGAAAAATAGTTCCTTTTATTTCTCTCCCTTTCTCCTTTTATCTCAGAAGCATCATAATACACAGCGAGTACACAGCAGAATGAAGAGCTTGTATGCAAATCGACCGTCTGGTGTCTCTAACCAAGCCTGTGAAATCATCAGTCATTATTTCTCCTTCTTTGGAAAAAGCAGACTTCCCTCTTGAACGCCTGTTGTGGCAGCATTTTATTCAGTGATTCAGTGTGAGTTAAAATTGCTATTTCTTTTATTAAGCAATTTGTTGTTTGTTGAGCTATGACCTACAAAGCATTTTTTAAAAATCATGCTTTTAACCATTTTAATTGTGTGCTTACCTGTCACTAAGTACATCTGCTTTGTGCAAGCCCATCACGCCACCTGTTCACAGTTTTATCTCCCGTCTTCCTAAACTGGAACTCTTTTCCCATGAAGCAATAGCTTCTTATCAGTCCCACTATTCTACGTTCTACTCCATGGTTTGGCTACTCCAGTTACTTCTTGCAACTTGAGGTAAAATATCTGTTCCTCCTTCTGGCTCCTGACAGCATTTGTGAGAACTGCATTCCTTTGGGGAGGGGGTTAAATACTGTTCCATTGTTATGCATCTACAACATTTTGGGTACCTATGAGTTTCTCAATATTTAGATTATTTATTTATTTATTTTAAATAATGTTAATATTATTACTACAAACACGAGGATACAAATATTTAGTAAGATGATTGCTTCAGTTAGTTGATATATGACAGCTGCAAGTGGGATTACCAGATCTTATAAGTGTTTAGGGTAACTCCATTTATACAGTCCAGGAAAGCTGTGATAAACTGCATCATAATTCTAATTTACCCAGATTCACACCATCATTGACTATGTTTTTGGTGAATGTGTGGTTTTTTTTTTCATATGGATATGTTTATTTTATTATATACTTATTACTGCTATTTATGTGACTTAATCATGCAAGTATGCCACTGGTTACTTATTCATTCCATTATAGCACACATTTACGAGTGGGATCAGTGGTTCACTGTACATTGAAATTAGCATATAATGGCAAAAATGGCTTCCTCTGTGTAGCTGTCCTGGAACTCACTCTGTAGACCAGGCTGGTCTCCAACTCAGAAATCTACCTGCCTCTGCCTCCCAAGTGCTGGGATTAAAGGCGTGTGCCACCAATGACTAACTAAGGCACATCTTTTATCTCATTGTCTCAGCAGAATTCTTTGTTGCTTCTTGGTATAGAACAGGACCATGCCTGCCATGATATTTTTTTTTTTACTATTTTTTTCATACTTTATTTACATTTCAAA
This sequence comes from Uromys caudimaculatus, assembly GCA_028551405.1. Lineage (NCBI taxonomy): Eukaryota > Metazoa > Chordata > Mammalia > Rodentia > Muridae > Uromys > Uromys caudimaculatus. The sequence goes on along the minus strand of CM052705.1, from coordinate 64,847,929 downwards.
TGTTTCCCCCTTTCCAGCTCTCCACTTTGGAAACCCCCTATCCCAACCCCCCTCCCCCTGCCTCTATGAGGATATTCCCCCAACCACGGATACACCCATTCTCATCTTCCCTCCTTGGCATTCCCCTATACTGAGGCATCTAACACTCTCAGGCCCAAGGGCCTCTCCTCCCACTGATGGACAACAAGATCCTCCTCTGCCACATATGTAGCCAGCACCATGGGTCCCTCCATGTGTATTCTTTGGTTGGTGATCCAGTCTCCAGGAGCATCACAGGATCAGGCCAGTTGACACTGTTGCTCCCTCCATGAGGCTGCAAACTCCCGCAGCTCCTTCAGTCCCTTCTCCAACTCCTCCATCTGGGACCTTATGCAGAACCCAATGGTTTCTGTGAAGTGAATCTTGGGTATTCCGAAATTTTGGGCTAATAACCACTTCTCAGCCAGTAAATATTGTGTACACTCATTTGTGACTGAGTTACCTCGCTCAGGATGATATTTTCAAGTTCCATCCATTTGCCTGCAAATTTCATGAAGTCATTCTTTTTAATAGCTGAGTAGTACTCCATTGTGTAAATGTACCACATGTTCTGTATCCATTCCTCTGATGAGGGACATCTGGGTTGTTTCCAGCTTCTGGCTATTATAAATGTGGAGCATATGTCTTTATTACATGTTGGAGCATCTTCTGGGTATATGCCCAGGAGTGGTATAGCTGGGTCCTCAGGTAGTATTACGTTCATTTTTCTGAGGGTTCGCCAAACTGATTTCCAGAGTGATTGTATCAGCTCGCAATCTCACCAACAATGGAGGACTGTTCCTCTTTCTCCACATCCTTGCCAGCATCTGCTATCACTTGAGTTTTTGATCTTAGCCATTTTGACTGGTATGAGGTGGAATCTCAGGGTTGTTTTGATCTGCATTTCCCTGATGACTAAGGATGTTGAACATTTTTTTAGGTGCTTCTAAGCCCTACGAGTTTGCTCAGTTGAGAATTCTTGGTTTAGCTCTGTTCCCCATTTTTTGATAGGGTTATTTGGTTCTCTGAAGTCTAACTTCTTGAGTTCTTTGTATATATTGGATGTTAGCCCTCTATTGGACATAGGATTGGTTAAGATCTTTTCCCAATCTGTTGGTTGCCATGTTGTCCTATTGACAGTATCCTTTGCCTTACAAAAGCTTTGCAGTTTCATAAGGTCCCATTTGTCAATTCTTAGTCTTAGAGCATAAGCCATTGGGGTTCTGTTCAGGAACTTTCCCCCTATGACCATGTGTTTGAGAATTTTCCCCACTTTCTCTTCTATTAGATTCAGTGTATCTGGTTTTATGTAGACTTGACTTGAGCTTTGTACAGGGAGATAGGACTGGATCAATTCACATTCTTCTACATGTAGACCGCCAGTTGAACCAGCACCATTTGTTGAAAATGTTGTCTTTTTTTCCACTGGATGGTTTTAGCTCCTTTGTCAAAGATCAAGTGACTATAATTGTGTGGGTTCAATTCTGGGTCTTCAATTCTATTCCATTGATCTACCTGCCTGTTGCTATACCAATATCATGCAGTTTTTATCACTACTGCTGTGTAGTACAGCTTGAGGTCAGGGATGCTGGTTCCCCCAGAAGTCCTTTTATTGTTTAGGATAGTTTTTGCTTATCCTGGGTTTTTTGTTGTTCCATATGAATTTGAGAATTGCTTTTTCTAAGTCTATGAAGAATTGAGTTGCAATTTTGATGGGGATTGCATTGAATCTGTAGATTGCTTTCGGCAGAATGGCCTTTTTAATGATGTTAATCCTGCCAATCCATGAGCACGGGAGAGCTTTCCATCTTCTGAGGTCTTTTTGGATTTCTTTCTTCAGAGACTGGAAGTTCTTGCCATACATATCTTTCACTTGTTTGATTAGGGTCACACCAAGATACTTTATATTGTTTGTGACAATTGTGAAGGGTATCATTTCCCTAATTTCTCTCTCAGTCTGTTTATTCTTTGAGTATAGGAAGGCTACTGATTTGCTTGAGTTAATTTTATATCCGGCCACTTTGCTGAAGTTGTTTAACAGCTATAGCAGATTTCTGATGGAGTTTTTCGGGTCACTTAAGTATACCATCATATCATCTGCAAAGAGTGATATTTTGATTTCTTCATTTCCAATTTGTATCCCTTTGACTTTCTTTTGTTGTCTAATTGCTCTAGATAGAACTTCAAGTACTATATTGAAGAGATAGGGAGAGAGAGGGCAGCCTTGTCTAGTCCCTGATTTTAGTGGGATTGCTTCAAGTTTCTCTCCATTTAGTTTGATGTTGGACCCTGGTTTGCTGTATATTGCTTTTACTATGTTTAGGTATGGGCCTTGAATTCTTGATCTTTCCAAGACTTTTATCATGAAGGGATGTTGAATTTTGTCAAATGCTTTTTCAGCATCTAGTAAAATAACCATGTGATTTTTTTCTTTGAGTTTGTTTATGTAGTGTATTACATTGATGGATTTCTGAGTATTGAACCATCCCTGCATCCCTAGGATGAAGCCTACTTGATCATGGTGAATGATCGTTTTGAAGTGTTCTTAGATTTGGTTTGTGAGAATTTTATTGAGTATTTTTGCATCGATATTCATAAGGGAAATTGGTCTGAAGTTTTCTTTTATTGTTGGGTCTTTGGGAGGTTTTGGTATCAGTGTACCTGTGGCCTCATAGAAGGAATTGGGTAGCGTTCCTTCTGTTTCTATTTTGTGGAACAGATTGAAGATTATTAGTATTATGTCTTTCTTTACAGGTCTGATAGAATTCTGACCTGAACCCATCTGGTCCTGGGCTTTTTTTGTTTGGGAGACTTTTAATGACTGCTTCTATTTCTTTGGGGGTTATAAGACTGTTTAGATGGTTTATCTGATCCTTACTTAACTTTGGTATTTGGTATCTGTCTAGAAACGTGTCCATTTCATTCAGAATTTCTAATTTGTTGAGTATAGTCTTTTTTAGTAGAATCTGATGATTTTTTGAATTTCCTCAGAATCTGTTGTTATATCTCCCTTTTCATTTCTAATTTTGTTAATTTGGATACTGTCTCTGTGCCCTCTGGTTAGTCTGGCTAAGAGTGTATCTATCTTGTTGATTTTCTCGAAGAACCAGCTCATGGTTTTTTTTGATTCTTTGTATAGTTCTTTTTGTTTGTACTTGGTTGATTTCAGCCCTTAATTTGATTATTTCCTGCCTTCTCCTCCTCTTGGGTGTAATAGCTTCTTTTTGTTCTAGAGCTTTCAGGTGTGCTGTTAAGATACTAGTATATGCTCTTTCCAGTTTCTTTTTGGAGGAATTCAGAGCTATGAGTTTTCCTCTTAACACTGCTTTTATTATGTCTCATAGGTGTGGGTATGTTGTGCTTTCATTTTCATTAAATTCTAGAAAGTCTTTAATTTCTTTCTCTATTTCTTCCTTTACCAAGTTATCATTGAGTAGAGCATTGTTCAGCTTCCATGTGTATGTGGGCTTTCTGTTATTGTTGTTGCCATTGAAGACCAGCCTTAAACCGTAGTGATCTGATAGGAGGCATGGAATTATATCAATCTTCTTATATCTGTTGAGCTTTGTTTTGTGACCAATTATATGATCAGTTTTGGAGAAGGTAACATGAGGTGCTGAGAAGAAGGTATATTCTTTTGATTTATGGTAAAATGTTCTATAGATATCTGTTAAATCCATTTGGTTCTTAGCATCTGTTAGTTTCACTGTGTCTCTGTTTAGTTTGTTTCCAAGATCTGTCCACTGATGATAGTGGGGTGTTGAAGTCTCCCACTATTATTGTGTGAGGTGCAATGTGTGCTTTGAGCTTTAGTAAAGTTTTTTTTATGAATGTGGGTGCCCTTGCATTTAGGCATAGATGTCCAGAATTGAGAGTTCTTCTTGGTATATTTTTCCTTTGATGAGTATGAAGTGTCCATCCTTAACTTTTTTGATGACTTTTGGGTGAAAGTTGATGTTACCTGATATTAGAATGGCTACTCCAGCCTGTTTCTTGGGACCATTTGCCTGAAAACTTGTTTTCCAGCCCTTTACTCTGAGGTAGTGTTTGTCTTTATCACAGAGGTGAGTTTCCTGAATGCAGCAAAAATGCTGGGTCCTCTTTATGGATCCAGTCTGTCAGTCTATTCTTTTTATTGGGGAATTGAGACCATTGATGTTAAGAGATATTAAGGAATAGTGATTGTTGGTTCCTGTTATTTTCGATGTTACTTTTACATTTGTGTGGCTATCTTCTTTTAAGTTTTTGAAAGATTACTTTTTTGCTTTTTCTTGGGTGTAATTTCCCTCCTTGAGCTGACGTTTACCATCTATTATCCTTTGTAAGGCTGCGTTTGTGGAATCATATTGTGTAAATTTGGTTTTGTCATAGAATGTTTTGGTTTTACCATCTACAGTAATTGAGAGTTTTGCTGGGTATAGCATCCTGGGCTGGCAGTTGTGTTCTCTTAGGATCTGTATGAGTTCTGCCCAGAATCTTCTAGCTTTCATAGTCTCTGGTAAGAAGTCTCGTGTGATTCTGATAGGTCTGCCTTATATGTTACTTGACCTTTTTCCCTTACTGCTTTTAGTATTCTTTCCTTGTTTTGTGTATTTGGTATTTTCACTATAATGTGATGAGACGAATTTCTTTTCTGGTCCAATCTATTTGGAGGTCTGTAAGCTTCTTGTGTTTCCTCTTTAAGAGCTTCTAGTTATTTACCTGTGTTCTCTTCTATTTCTTTAAGGGAGTTATTTATTTCCTTCTTAAAATCTTCTATCATCATCATGAGATGTGATTTTAAATCTGATTCTTGCTTTTCTGGTGTGTTGGGGTATCCAGGGCTTGCTTTGGTGAGAGATCTGGGTTTTGATGATGCCAAGTAGCCTTGGTTTCTGTTACTTATGTTCTTGCCCTTGCCTTTCACCATCTGGTTATCTCTGGTGTTAGCTGGTCTTACTCTGTCTGGCTGTGGCTTGTCCCTCCTGCAAGCCTCAGTGTCAATACTCCTTGAAGACCAGTTCTCTCTGAGAGGAATTTGGGTTTGGAGAGCTGTGGAACAGGGTCAGCTCTGGGGTGCAGACAGACACCAGAAGAATCTAGTTCCCAGCTATACCTTGGTTCCTGTGTCCTAATGGCTCTGCAAGGATCCCTCTTGATCCAGTGAATTTGAACAGAAGTGATGGTCTTGCTTGTGCTTGAAGGTGTGTTGGCACTCCTGGGATACCAGCTCTCTCCTGGCACTATTTGAGTATGGAGCCCTGTGTCACAGGATCCACTCCCTGGCCACTGAAAGAAACCAGAAGACCACTTCTCAGTCCCTGTGTCCTGGGGATTCCAGGTGGGTCCCTCTGAGCAGACAGGCTCGCCCACACTCCTGGGAGTCTAGCTTTCTCCTGGCACTATTTGGCTATGGAGCCCTGGTGGCCCAGTCACAGGTCTCCAGCCACAGATGGGAACCAGAAAGCTCCTTCACCTGGCTGTTCCTCAGGCCTTGTGTCCCGAAGTTTCCAGTCGAATCCCGTTGAGCAGTGGTGCTCGTCTTCACCCCTCTCATGGGTTTTTCCACACTCCTAGGTGAATGTGTTTTTAATAGTTGCCCTCCTGATGAGTAGAAATGATATTTCATTATAGTTTTAATTTGTATTTTCCTATTGGTTAGAGATGCTCAAACTCTCTACATATGCTTAGTGGTCTGATACATCTATGTACATTTTGTGAAAACATGTACATTGAAATCATTATTAATTAGCTGTATTATTGTTTTTCTGTTGTATTTTTCAAATATTCTAATTATTAAACCCTCTTCAGATGCATGATTTGAAATTTGTTTCTCACTCTGTTAAGTATGACTTCTAATAGTCAGGTTGTAAATTTTATTAAATACAATGTATTTTTCTTTTTTTCTTTTTTTTTTTTCAATGTATTTTTCATTTTATTGCCTGTACAAGGAAGAAAGTTTTGTAAACTGAGTGTCAGGATGCTTTCTTCTAGGAATTTGATATTTTTGCTGTGATATTTATGGTGCATGCGTACTTCTTTATGTGCGTGCACATACAAAAAGCATGCACTTTTTATACCCACTATCTGTGTTGTCTCTTTACTTGTTGGCAAGTCTTTTCTAAAACTGACTGCCAGTTTGTTTGAAAGCCCATAATGGTTTAGTCTGAGATAGTTGTTCCATTGGTTGTCCTCTATGGTAAAGACCATTAGGACAGCATTGGTCACAACCTTACTTGCTGACATATGCACACATGTGCATTCATGTTTACATGTATGGTACAGGAGCACATTTGTGCACATACTTGTAGGCCAGAGGACAACTTCATGTGTAAACAACTTGTGCCCTTCAAGAGCTTATAGGCTAAGCTTGGTGGGAGGAAAATAAGATAAGCATGCATTTGTTTAAACAATTGTAGGCTCCAACACCAAGAACCAAGATGAACCATGTCTGTAAGTCCATTTCCTTATTCACTGTTAGCCCAACTTCTGTGCTTTACTGGCTGTCCCTCTTAATTCTTATTTCAAAAACTAATATTTGTAGTCATTTCCATTTTTACCTTGGAATTTCATATATACGTATCTTATATTTGGTTTTATATATAGTTTGCTGTGTGTGTGAGTGTTTGATTTTTTTCCCTGAAAACTGAGAAACTGGTAGGGTAGCTTGAGGTTTGGGTTAACCATGTTGTTGCAACTGTTGTGAGTTTACAACTCAAAAATGAGGGTGCATTATTCAAAGATAAATACTGTCTTGAACTTTTGTAGATTTATCTTCTAATACACATATAACTACGAATATTAAAATCTGCATAATAAAAACTACTTCTGGGCGATCCCTATAATTCTTCAGTGTTTTTATGTTGATCAACACAGACTTCATCCTTTGAATCGCATCGCAGGATGAAATGTTGCCGAAGCTCAGTATTTGATGTACAGTGACCACTTTTCATTATTATCTTAACTCCACATGCAGCTTAACACTAGTAATTCAGGAAACCCAATTACTTTTTATAGTTCATGGTATTTGGAAATCATTTTTGATGCCTGAGATTTCCAAAGCCATATAAAACTAAACCATATGTCCTTTTAAAATCCTAGCAATCTGTCATCTAACTGACTGGCTAGTTAGATTTTTTTTTTTTAATAGCAAAAAAGAATAAAATGATTTTTGAGTTCTCTGTACTATATTACACTCTGTATTAACATTTGAAAATGTGATTTTATATATCAGGGCACAGTATAGCTTTTAACTTCATATTTTACTTCTTGTAAAATTGAAGTATAGAACCGGTGCATAATTTAATGATATCTCCCTCTTTCCTCTATGGAATATCAAATTTGTTGACTTTACTCTTTAGCAAAGCAGACATTTGGCCTATAAAAGTTTGCCTAGAAACCAAATTATCATGAAACTGTGTTCCAGCTGACATGTATTTTGTACACAATTTGGATATTGTAGTTGGCCTTGTGATTTGGAGATATTCAGCTCTCCTCTGCTAAAATATCAATGAGTAAGCCTTCAGAACTGTGCTCAGCGCAAGACACTAGGAAAGGAAAGCGCTGAAGTTCTCCAAATCGACTCACTCCAAGAAGCCTATTTCTAAACTACTTCAGCAAAACAGATTTTGTATGTCCTGGACAGAGAAAATGACATAGAGTATTTTTTTAATCATTAAAAATGTTCAATCCATCAAATGTATAATGAATGTTCACTTTATGCCAGGAGTTAAAATAACAAGAATGACATAAAGATATCACAGAGCTTATTGTTTAGTGAAATAAGCAGCAAAATACATTTCTTATGTAGAGAGAATATCTTGTGTCTGTATGGTTGTGGCACCTGTCAATAATAAATCTGATGGTCTATAGGTAAGGCAAGAAGTAGGAGGTGGGACATTTGGGGAGCAGAAAGGATTCTGAAATAGTGCCAGGCAGGAGATGAGCCTGGGAAGATATAACGAGACAGACTCGAGGTAGCTGAGCACAGGTTACCAGCTACATGGCAGAAGGACTATTAGAATATAAGTTATGAACTAGTCAGAGAAGAGCCTAGCCATATGGCCAAGGTATTTGTAAATATATTTTGAGTCTGAGTCTTATTTATGGGATCATGGGTCTGGAGGAAGAACTAGACCTAACTTTTATGTTCTTATGAATAAAGAATATGTTATAAGTAATATAGATAAACTGTGTTGTAGCTGTCAAAGATATGAGTTTATTATCTCTACAACTGTAATCAAGCTCTATACTCAGGTTGTTTTATTAAGATAGGATCTCATTATACGTACTCTAGGAAGACCTCAAATATATGCTGCTTCTTTGGTTGTGAAATGATGAGCTCTGGAAATGTACATTCATATTGAAAATTCTATAGAAGGATGAGCTGACTGGAATACAGTAATTGAGAAAGGGTAGACTGTAGACTAAAAGACATCATTATTTTGGGTTTACCTTTAGTCTATTCAATAGCATTTGTCCCTAACCTCTGAATCTGATTCAATGCTTTTGTTACAACTAGGTAGAACTTTTGGAATGCATTAGCAGACCAGAAGTCTTCAACAACTGAAAAGCTAAGGATCATCATCAGAAGGCATCTGAGACATAGTGCAGAGATTCCCCTGCTTTGTATCACTGTCTATCTGATCTTATATTTGGTAACTGCATTGACTTATGCCCTTTCTTGCTGTGAGTATAGCGTTCATGTGACCTTTTCCATTGTGAATCTGTATGCTTTGGGAACAACAGCTGTGTATTAAATGGACAGTGTTGGTGACTTACTGTGAGACTCAGAGGATGATCCACTTTTAATGGGTACACATTGAGAATGGTGTCAGACACCAGCATCCCTGCACCCACCATCTGTGTTGTCTCTTTGCATGTTGGTAAGTCTTTTCTACAGCTGATTGTCCATGTTTGGTTGAAAGCCTATAAAGATTTAGTCTGAGGTGATTGTTGCAATGGTTTCCTCTACTCTAGAAGATGATTAAGAGAGCACTTGTTTGCTGACAATCCTTGCTTGCTGAAAGCCATTTTCTTTGGTCACCCCTCCAATATTTAATCTGAGTTTTTATTTTTCTCACTCCTTCTGCAGTGAATTACAGACTTCCCCCAGCTAGCTTAAAAATTAATAAGCAACAAAAAAAAAATACTGAAGATAAGAGGCACATTCTCCTTTCAACTCAACAGGGTAAATATGACTGGGAAAGTTCCCAGGATGTGTAATGCCATTACAGGGATGTCCCCAAACAATGTGTGTGATCCTTGGGTCTGGAGGAAGATTATTGGTTTAGCTCACACAGAGAAGGGGTGATCAGCTAGTTCCTTAAACTCTCTGGCATTCCTACAAGTGTGTAGGTTAAAATCAATATGGAGAAGGAACCAACTGCAGAGTGAGATTTAAGGGAGATTCTCCCAGAAGGAAACCATAATTCTGATTCCAATACAAATCCACCAGCTAACATAAAATGTTATAGTTTTCAGGAAAAGAAGACATTCCCACTAACATTGGAAACAAAATATAGAGAAGAAGGATCTATTTGGAAGAAAAAAAAGAAACATTTGGCAATGCAGTTGGATTTATATTTGATAACTATGGCTATTCAACCTATAAATATTTAAGGAAATAAGAAAAGTTTGAAACTTCCTAAATTAAAAGTACTAGGCAATAAAACAAAAGATGATGAATGGAGAGTTTGCCTCAATTATACTTTAGAACACCTAAGAGTAGAAATTTTAAAATTGCTAATTTATAGGTTAGTAAGATAGTTTTGGAATCAGAATTATGGAAAATTATTCTAAAGGACAAGAGATTAATAAGAAAATTTTACAAGCATCATCATAGCCAAGGATAAGTTCTAAGGAGTCCAACTCTGCTCAACTCGTTGCTCTTGGCTATACTTCTCTGCCTTTTGTTCCTCCACTAGGAACAAGGTGAGCTTCCGCCTTCATCATCACCCTGTCCCCACAGGGATTAAAAGTCTACATTAAAAGAAAAGATTGTCGTGGCAACTTTTAAGACACTCCTGAGGAGCAGAGATTGTGACACTGTCTATGTACTCCCTAGAAACTAAACTAAGAAGTTTTATTTTGGCATTTTCTAACCCATATTAGAACCCTCTGGGATTTACTAAGGGGTTTCATATCACCTTACTGACTTAGAAACATTTTTTTCTAACTTATGTCAATTAATTCAGCTATTGACTTCAGGGAGAAAAGCAAAAAGGTTGTTTCATTTAACATCTTTCCAGGACTTTAACAAAATAGATACTAATGCTAAAAGAATTAGTAAAACAACTCTTCTGGGATTCTAAAAACATCCCTGTGACTTGGTGATTGGGCTAAGTACAGCAACGTAAAGTAATAGAAGACCCAGAGAAAGCTAACCTCCAACTCTTACATTAGATTTGCAAAAGAAATATTTAAACAAAACTGAAGAGCTCTCCGTGAAACCATTTGAGATTACAGAAATAATTTAAATTCCACAATCATGTAAGTTTCAGAAGAGAAATTAACTGTTTCTTTCTTTCTTTTTTTTTTTTTTTTTTGTCAAATGAAGTGAGGTGACATGGGCTTCACTTCCCATGGATATCCTTATTATCCTGGAGGACCAACTTATAATAATTATTAAGAAAAAGATATTGCTACTCAAATTATGAACTTAAAAGGTTTATAGCAGTTAAAACATCTAAGTGTTCAACAAAGCCTTCTGTCTCCCAGGAGATGAGGCTTTCTGCAACTAGTGGAAAAATCTTAGCTATTTTTAGGTGATTAGAAGAAGCTTCCAAAAGGCCTCTCAGAGAAATCTTAAACAAAACTCAAAAGAGCTGCTCTGAGGAATCCACAAAGTTCTTCCTTTCCTACTTACAAATAGTTAACGAGAGATACAGATAATTAGAGGAAACTAAGGACTTAATACATACATAAACTATATGTTCTGGTTCCAAGCATAGCATGTTTAAATATTCTCTCAAAATAAAGATAAAATTCAAATATCAGAAATTTCTAACCTATGTATATCTTCTGTTAGTACAAACAGCATAAAATTTTATTGAACACACACACTATACACAATACATACTACACACACATACACATACACACCATACACAACATATATCATACACACACAATATATCATACACACAGATCATACACAATACATACCACACACACACACACACACACACACTATACACAATACATACCACACATACCATACACAACACATACCACACACACATACACACATATCCTTTACACACAATACGTACCATATACATACATACATACATATACACACACCATATGCAATACATACCACACACATGTACACACACATCCCATACACAATACATACCACATACACACACATACCATACATAATATATACCACACACACATGCACATGCACACACACACACATATACCATGCATAATACACACCACAAACACAAATACATACACACATATCATATACAATATATACCACACACAAATATGTGAACACACACACCATACACAATATATACATGCTTGCACACACACATACCATATACAAAGTATATCACATGCTTACACACACACACACCATATACAATGCATACCACACACACACAAATACGTATACACATACCATACATAATATATACCACACATACACACACACACACACAATACACAATACATACCACACACACACACATGCCATACACAATATATACCCCCCCACTCACTATACAAAATGCGTACTACACACACCATACATAATACATAACAGAGAGAGAGAGAGAGAGAGAGAGAGAGAGAGAGAGAGAGAGAGGAAAATTTACTCTTCTAAAGGTCCACAATAGCCCTGATCATTTATCAGTCTATAACATTGTGGAGGCAAATGCCAACTCCTTTGCTCCAAAGGTAAACATAGAGGAGACTATCACCATCTTCTCTATGCTTCTTATAAAAGATTCAGGAAATACCGCACAGGGTAAATTGAAAGCTTTCTTTCACAAGGAATAGGATGATAGGTGAATCCTAAATGAATGACAGGAAAATGAAACTAGTCACCTGATTTGTGATGACAGTAGAGAAAACAAGCTTTGTCAAGACACCTTGTCAGAACTCAAACTGGTCAGGCTACTGAGATGGCTTGGTGAGTAAAATTGGCACCTGCTGCCAAGGCTGGCAACCAGAATCTGATCCCTGGAACCCACACAGTAGAAATAGAGAACTGGCTCACACAAGTTGTCATCTGACTTCTCTATGTGTGTCCTCAAACACATAAAATAAAAAATTAAAAAGAAATCAAATCCAACATACAAGAGTCCTAGAAAATGACTTATGCAGCCCTTTGCACTAGCCTGTGCAATAACCAGTATTGCATAAAGAAGCCAAATGGACAAGGGTGGAGATGTGTGCATGACCTCTGAACCATAAAGACAGTATATTTCTTGTTACCCAGCAGTGCCTAATTCCCTGAATTTCTATATAATGTAATGCCTTATTTAGTATAGTTTATTCTTCAGTAAAAGAATTTGAAGTGCCTCTTTTAGCATCCCAGCAGAATCAGAATCAGTATCAATTTGGTTTTCATGTGAGCAGCAGCACTATGCTTGCTCATACTGTGCTGCCATGGGGATATACTAAAAGTCCAACATATTTTCTCAAGTACTAAAACCAGACCTACATAGTTTAATTTTCATGAATCTTCAAGTAAATATGCATATGACCTACTCTTATGTTCCCCTTCATATGATGCTGTCACAGAGGCACTATTTTCCTGCTGTAGCAAGCCAAGAATAGATCTAAAAATGCAATTCTATCATCAAGAAGTTAAATATCTAGGCAATATAGTAATTCCTTCAGTAACACTTGTAATCCTGACCAAATTTTATTTCCTTCTACTGAATGAAGCATTTAAGACTTGGCTTTATATGAATGCCTCTGACTCGAAGATATAAATGTGTCTTGGTGATAGCTTTTATGTTTTCCCCTTGGATGAGGACTTCCTTATTTGAATAGTCACTGTATTAGTGGGAGAAAAGGAAATCCACTTCAACAAATTATTCCTACTTAGAACATTCCTGCTGAATCGCATAGTGGTCCTGGAACTAATCTATCTGGACAAGTGTGTAAACCTATTAGTAAACGTTGGCCTATTATACTATGTTGTTGTGCCTTCCGTCCTCAGTTCTCTGGGCCAGCTGAACAAATGAATAGCACTACTAAAGAGTCAATATCAAAATGAACTAAAGTTTCTAGCCTTCCTTAGCCAAAGGCACTCCCATTAATTCTTCTAAATACAAGATATACTCCCTTTTAAAGTCATGAGTGATCTCCTCATTAAATCATGACTGAGTGTCTTGCAAGACCAGGTGAAGGACTACATGAGCCATCTCTTTTTAAAGGACTTTTGAAAATGATAAGTACATCTTCTGAATTGCTGTAGAGTCTATCCACAGTGAATGGAATGATTTTGAGCTAAAAGTAGATGACTTTTCCTCTTAGAAAAGACATCACATCAAAAAAAAAAAAAAAAAATCCCTCAGCTGCTGAGGAAAACAAAGCACCCACCAGATCCTTCTAGTTACCTCCTCCATTAGAAAACATTAGGAAATTAACTCTTGGACTCTGTTTTTCACTCCAAGTGTATGCTAACATTTTCTGAGGACACATTCACAAGACCGAAAAGTTTAAAATTCTGGGTTTTGGATATCTTTGAATAGGATGACAACTAAGAACCCAAGGAGTTGAACCCATCTGCCATGTCTACAAACTCACTCTTTTATGATATTTCTTAAATGCTTGTAGATTCACATATTAAAAAACTGTCGAAGATATTTGTAATTTGTCTTGTACCTTCGTTATTTCATTGTCCAAAGTAGTAGGATTCATAATGGCATTTTCCCAACTATATCACATACTTTGATCTTAGTAGTCCTCTTACTCTTTATATTCTGTAATGCATATGTATATATGCACACGTATGTGTGTGCATGTGTATATATACAATTTAGGTTCCATATTTAAGGAGAAACATTCCATGTTCACTTTTCTGCGTCTGGCTTCTCTTGTTTAGTTCATTTCTATTCATTTTACTGCAAGCGGCACAACTTTATTCTTCTTGCTGACTGAAATTTCAGTGTGTGTGCATGTGCACATGTGTGTGTTCATGAATGTGTAATATAGATATAGATATTCATCAGATTTTCCTTATTCATTCATCTGTTAACAGATACCTTTTATTATAGCTACTCATTCACTGATGTGATAAAATACTCTGACAGAAGCAACTTGAAGAAGGGGCTTATTTGGGGTTAAAGTCCCAGAGGAACAGTCCATCTCCGCAAGGAAGATATGTCTGCACATAGTGAAAGCATGCTGGAAACTGCAGGATCCTGAATGGTCACACTGCATATTCTCCCAGGAAATAGAAAAACAGCAAGAAGTGAAGCTAGGCAATAAAGTCTTAAGTGTCACAGCCAGCAAGGCTCTTAACTCCTTAAACCTTCACAACTTTCCCAAACATTGCTACCAGCTCAGTACCAAGTTCAAATACATAAGCCCATGTAACCACAACACTTGGCTGACTCCAGAATTTGGTTATTGTGAGTTGTAGCATAAGAAACACAGATTAGCAGATGTCTCTGTCCTATGCAAATCTGGACAGAGTTTTATTTTCAAGAGTTGTACAGCTGTACTGTTTGGTAGATTTATTTTGGTTTTTGAGGAATTCTTACACTAATTCTTAGAATGTCTGCACTAACATTTCCAACAGTGGTGAACATGGATGCCTTGCTCCTCATACCTTCACCATCATCTGTTGTTAGCTATATTGTCAAGAATGCCATATATATATATATATATATATATATATATATACATATATATATATGAACTTGTCAAAATAAAGTAATTAGAAGTCACTTTGACTGAGATAAATGTATTTTTTAAAAGAGGATAACAGAGGATAATTCTGACTGGGACGATTTTGATGAAACTATAAATGAGGATGCTAGCACTGTCTTCTCATCAGTCAAGCTCTTGTTATAACTGTGTGGGCCTCTATGCCTGCTATTTACTTGAACCAAGAGATCAGATTTTAAAGATTTAAAAAAATCACTGTGCTTATAAAAGAATGTTTTGATAGTTTAAAAGAAGTAACTTTCCCCCCTTTTTGAAAATGGATTCTTTTCTCACAAAATGTATCGTACTTACAGTTTCTTCTCTCTCTATTCCTCCCAGTTTCTCCCTTCATATCCAGATCCATTCCTCTTTTTTCTTTCATTAGAAAACAATAGGGTTCCATCAGCAAGCACTTCCCAGCATTCACAAGAACCTCCGGGTTTGGTGGCTATATATGGGATGGATCCCCAGGTGGGGCAGTCTCTGGATGGCTTTTCCTTGAGTCTCTGTTCCACACTTTGTCTCAATATTTCCTCCTGTGAGTATTTTGTTCACCCTTCTAAGAAACACTGAAGCATCCACATTTTGGTTTTCCTTCTTCTTAGGCTTCATAAGGTCTGTGAATTGAATCTTGGGTACTTTGACCTTTTGGGCTAATATACACTTATCAGTGAGTACATACCATGTTTGTTCTTTTGTGACTGAGTTACCTCACTCAGGATGATATTTTCAAGTTCCATCCATTTGCCTGCGAATTTCATGAAGTCGTGTTTTTAATAGCTGAGTAGTATTCTATTGTGTAAATATAGCACATTTTCTGTATCCATTCCTCTGTTGAGAGACATCTGGGTTGTTTCCAGCTTCTGGCTATTAGCAATATGGCTGCTATGAACAGAGTGGAGCATGTGTCCTTATTACATGTTGGAGCATCTTCTGGGTATATGCCCAGGAGTGATATAACTGGGTCCTCAGGTAGTACTATGTCTAATTTTCTAAGGATCCGCCAAACTTATTTCCAGAGTGGTTGTGCCAGCTTGCAATCCCAACAGTAGTGGATCTCCACATCCTTGCCAGCATCTGCTGCCAAGCTGTCTCCCAAGAGGCTCAGGCAGAGGCAGATGCTCACAACCAACCATTGGACTGAGAGTAGGGTCCCGGATGGAGGAGTTGGAGAAGGGACTGAACAAGCTGAGGAGGTTTGCAACCCCATAGATGGAGCAACAGTGTCAACTAGCCAGACCCCCTGGAGCTCCTGGAGACTGGACTACCAACCAAAGAATACAGGTGGAGGGACCCATGGTGCTGGCAACATATGTGGCAGAGGAGGGCCTTGTTGGACATCAGTGGGAGGAGAGGCCCTTGGGCCTGGGGGTGTTAGATGCCCCAGTGTAGGGGAATGCTAGGGAGGGAAGACAGGAGTGGGTGGGTGGATGGGTGAGTGAGCACCCTCATAGAGGCAGGGGAGGGGGGATGGGATAGGGGGTTTCCGAAGGGGAGACCTGGAAAAGGGAAAACATTTCAAATGTAAATAACGTAAATATCCAAGAAGAAAGAAAGAAAGAAAGAAAGAAAGAAAGAAAGAAAGAAAGAAAGAAAGAAAGAAAGAAAGAAAGAAAGAAAGAAAGAAAACAACTGGCTTCTTAGGGAGAACCATTAATTATAATATAATATGATATGATATGATTGATATAATATGATATGATATATGATATGATATAACAAAAGCTATTACATCAGAAGGAAAGGAGCCCAAAATAAGGCAAAGGAATCACAAACCCACTTATTCACACACTCAAAAAATCTCATAAACTCATAAATTGGAAGCCATAATATATACACAGAGAACCTACTGCAGACAGACCTGTGTAAGTCCTATGAATGCTGCTTTAGTCTTTGTGAGTTCATTTGAGCTTTTCTCATTTTGATTTAGAGGATCTTGTTTTCTTGGTGTTCTTTATCCCCTCTGGCTCTTAATCTTTCCACCTCTCTTCTGCAGAGTTACCTGAACCCTGGGGGGAGAGATTTAATAGAGACATCCCACTTAGGGCTAAGTGTGCCAAGGTTGTCAGAAGCCATCTAAGAAGGACTATGGCAAGCAAGTGAGTTTTCTGGAGTTGGCTTGCCATTTTGCATGGTGTACTCTGAGATGCAGGGTCCTCAGAGACTTTATCCCAGGATTGCATCTTACTAATGATATGTCTTTCTTGCCACTATTGCATAGCTAATGCATAATGATTCTGGACATCAGTAGAATCAATATGAAGATGTACTTTCATGTAGTAATGCTGTAAAGATGAATTGATAATTTCGTAATTCTTGATCATGATTTTATAGAACTCCTAAGTAGATACAAGTAATATCAAGCCCCATATAGAATAAAGGCTACAAATAGAACTCTGTAAACCTTCATGTGTTACAGGCTAATTGCACTATGAAAAGAAAAAAGGCTTGGAACAAATTTATGATCATGGAAAACATTCCTTCTAGGTTAGGAATGAGACTACTATCTAGTAACTAAAGATCATAAACTGGGAATGGACAATTTATTGTAGATACAAGGACAGAAAATAAATGATGGACTCGTCTATCTACACAAGACTTCAAAATAATAAGACAGAAGGCAGATGATTTATCTCGTGACAAAACTGTGCTAATATATAACATAAAAATTATTGGTTTAAACTTATAATGAACTTATGAAGCTAGAAAACAGATAATGAATGTTTAGGCAGGTACTAGTCTTAATTGAAAGACTAAATCAGTTTGCTCTAACTCCTTAAGCTTTATTGCTATATGTCATGAACTATTGTGTTAAACTTACTCTGAACTTATGGAGTATAAAAATACTTTAAAAACCATGTGATCAATTATTTTGAGAAGGTGCAAAAACTAAAACCAACAAAAAAACAGTGGTAAAGCCTTATCTGCTTTATCCAGTGTGCATTTGCCTCTATGTGTGGCTAGCTTTTTTTTCTTTTCTTTTCTTTTCTTTTCTTTTCTTTTCTTTTCTTTTCTTTTCTTTTCTTTTCTTTTCTTTTCTTTTCTTTTCTTTTTTCTCTGGTTCAGGAAGATTATGACCTTGAGTCTCTCACCTGACCAGTGAGGGGTCTCTGAGTCAAAGAGAAAAGAACTCAAGTAACTCAGTTTCTTTTCCCCTGCTGATATCAGCAGGAGTTAATAGTCAGAAGCCATAAGCTTTTGGCTTCAGAAAAGCAAGAAAAAGTTAAATTGCCAAAAAGCAGCTTTTGGCCCCAGTCAATTTCCAATGCCATACCCTCCACTGCCTTCACAGGAACCTAATTCTTAGGGCAGGACCCCGGTACAAGGTCTTTCTCTGCTTAATATCTGGCTGTGGGTCTTTGTATTTATTTCCATCTGCTGCAGAAGGAAGTGTCTCTGATGATGGCTGAACAAGACACTGGTCTATGAACATAGCAGAATATCATTAGGAGTCATTTATCACCATCGCTTTTTTTTCAGACCAGGAGTATTTGATTTCACCCTAGGGTCCCTAGACTATCTGGTTCTTGGTCAGCCAAGCAGTATTGGGTATGGATTCCATCTTGTGGAGTAGGTCTTAAGTAAAATTGAATATTGGTTGGTTACTCCCACAAACTTGGTACCACTAACATATCATACAGTCAGGACAGCATTGTAGACTAAAGGATTTGTAGCTGGTAATATGCAGAGTACCTTTCTCTATCAAAGATGTTAGATTATAAAGGTGAAGGTTCTATGTAGGCAACAGCTCAACTTTGGAAAAGTCTCTTTTAGCTCTGCCAAAAAGGAACTAGTTTTTGAAGTGCTTCTATGACCCCAAATATCTACATTTTAAAAATGGAACTTCCTACTAAGGATGTGGAAAGAAGACCCAGTTGGTTTAAACATTTGGACTATTGTGTTGCTTTGGTATTAGAAACAAGAAAAGACAATGCAATCCCCATCAAAATTCCAACTTAATTCTTCATAGACTTAGAAAGAGCAATTCTCAAAGTCATTTGGAACAACAAAAAACTCAGGATAGCAAAAGCTATTCTCGACAATAAATCTCTAGATATAATGGTCAGTTTATCACATTGTTTTGTTTCCTGCCACAGAATAACCTAAGCTAAAGACTATTGACTTATAAATGTGGATGGATATCCTGAAGTATGTTATATAACCATGCCTATCAGCCACATGAACTCCAATTTATAGGAATAACTTGATGGAGTCAAATGCAGATAATGTTAATAATAGCACTGGGCCTGGAAGGCTTTAGGAAGCCTGTAGTGTACCCAGGTGTCTGTTTCCTGAGAAATAACTTTTAATCTATTGACTTTCATGTGGGATACTCAATAATTTTATGTTGGTGCTTTTATCTAGACTTTATAAACACAATTAATTTTCAGTGGCAACAGTACTGAATTAAGTTTATAAATATTGACAAAAGGCTAGAGCAACAGAGACTTCATTGGAGATACAGATACTGGGCTAGGAATTCTAAAACCTCAAGTGGCTAAAAGTGAATAAAGATATTCCTTAAGGAAGAGTTTACATTATTAAAAGCAAAATGGGGTTATAAAGGGAATGTTTATTCAAAAAGAGAAAAATAGATGGGAAGCTCTTTTGAAAGGAAACTGTGAAGTACAAGAATTGATAAAATAATAGCAAACTAGACATGGTAATTCTATAATTCAAAAGAAGGAATAAAACCATGAAGCTATGATCATTAATAATGTTAATGTATATCATATCTGAAGTTGCTAAGATAAAATGGCCAACACTTCATAGTGCAAAGGTTGAGGGGTTAATTGTCTATAAAAATAATGATATAAAACCTTGGTCATAAAAATAAAAGGAACCTGCAACCCAAGATATTGTGTTCATGTTTCCCCAGTTAAGTGAGTAATCAAGGTGTATAACGACATAGTTATTTTGGATTGAAAAAATGCTAAACAACACTCACATGTTGCAGGTAGAAAGCATGTGAGGAGTATTGTGAGATGGTCACTACTGAGGCCTTATTTGGCTTTCTGATAGTGAAGAACTAGGACTTGATTGTATTCTCAAAATCTCTAGAATTCCACTTGCTTACAAGTCTGGCATTCTTGTTTTAACCCAGGTTGTTAATAATATTTAGTAAATAAGAAAAGACAGTGGTTCTTGGAAGGAATTCTAAATGGTACTCTTCTTGATTATTCTGACTGTAGGTATAAAGTTTCATATATATCACCTGTAAATGTTGTTTCAGGTGCAGAAGGCAGAAAAAGAGAATAACTAAAATCCTGATTATGGTGGCTACAGACATTAATATGATCCAGGAGTTTTTCATTAATGACTTTGACAACTATATCACCAGAAAATGTCTTTCTTGCTTGCTCTGTCTTATCAAGAGATGGATTCTAAGGATAAAACTTCTAGGTACCATGGGTCATAAAACATTTGATTACTGTGTTCATACAATGTGATGTCTGACCAACAGGTAGAACAGCAAAGAACAGTTGGAGAACAGGGATAACACAGACAGAATGTGGGGATTGGAACATGTATATTCACTTGTGACAAGTTGTCACTAATTGGTGACTATTGTGACGTTTACTGGAAAAGCTACAATTATGTGGCAGTTTGTGCAGACTGAGTAAAAGAAATGTCATGGCACTGGAGAAATGAAATGCCAGAGACTGAGAGTAAAGATGATTCTGGGCTGCCTTTAATCCCCATAATAGTCATTCGTCACCAGTCTCTGCATGTGACTTGACAATCTTTATAATTATTGTTAAGTTTTAGAAACATATTATCATTCACCATTCAAAAAACTAAGAATGTCATCAGATAACATCTAAAGCTCTTAGCAGAAATTTATCTACTTCACCACAATCTGATGTAAATCTGCTGTCCCTACCAATATATTTAGTAAGTGAATTGATTTGTGACTTTTTTTTTTTTTTGATTTGTCACTTTTTAGTTTTATGATTACAAAAGTGTGCGACATTTCACTCTGGGCCACCTGTGACTGTGTTCTTCAGCCATAATCACTCATAATGGATTTGGAATAAACTATTATTCCATTGAGCAAAAGCTATGCTTTGTATCAACACAGACCTGTACACTATTTCCCAGTACATTCTGTATTTTAAAATCATAATCATCTGAAATGTTATACAATAAGGAACATTTTCAAACTTACAATATGAAGGCTTGCATGTATACCCAAGTACACCAGCCAGTTTAAATGATTTATTTTGAGATAAATATCCAGGGAGCTTTTGAATAACCAATGCCACTGGTTGATGCTCTGGGTTCGACAACTCTTAGCAAATTAGATGACTAGACCATCACTTAAGTACTCCAGTTTCATGACAGCAAATACCTTGTATTCTAAACAATGTAGTATTTTAGAGAATATCTTGAAAAGCTGGTGGGGAAAAAGAGAGTAATCTTCATTTTAAGATTTACTTACAAGAATCAAGTATTGAATATTACCTATCTAGCAAATGAAGTTTTAAAAGTACAAGCAATTATCCTCAAGCAAGCTTGATTCCACTCTGACTCAGCTTTACAGAGTTCATTTCACATTTCTAATTATTTCATTTTCATTTCAAGTTGACACTCTCTACCTCCCAACAGCAACCTGCTGTTATACCTTCAGGTGATAGAATTTGATTAAGGACCCATTCAGACGCTGTCATTAGCATCCAGGATTAGCTTGGAGGCTTTTACAATTGAGTGAAAAAATGTTTCAATGTGTTCCTGACATTCTCCATTACCTTGATCCTAACAATTGTAGAGAATGGCATTTCTCGATTTGATCAGGAGAGACTATGGAACTAGAGGTAGATTAAGAGTCGCATAAGGAGATTCAGAGCAAAGTAAGTGAGTAGTGGTAGTTAGCATTTATCCAACACCAAACAGGTGCCAAACAGATACAGATATGTTTATAGAACACATCATATGAAAATCTTATTAGGTTATGGTTTTGTCTACATTTTAATAAAAGATAAACATTGAATCTCAGAAATCCACTGTGATGTTAAGTGTCCAACACAAGATTCAAGTTCAGAGGAAGCACTAAATGATACATTCAAAACTGAGGGACAGGGTCTGTGATAGCATTAACCATTGGGGTGCAAATCTTGAAGATGGTGTTGAGTACTTGAAGGTATAAGCTGAGAACTAAAGTCATACCGTTCATACAGTACAGTACTGTCTCTTGCTCTGTGGTCATTTTAATTACCAGAGTTTTAAGGATGTCAAACATATGGATGAAAAGCAAGGGTCAATGGACTAGAAATGGGGGCTTACATTTACACAATGCAGCATAAAGATGTTCATTAGAACAAAAAAAAGCTGTCACTAATTAGTGATTATTATGAAATCCCTATCGATGACTAGTGTTTATGCTCTGTGAGTAACCAAAGTGAGCTTTACCAACAGATAAGAAGTAGCCATGCACATCAAGATTTAATGGAAATGGGTCACCTTGATAACCTGTATTGTGAAGTAAAAGTTGGGTTCTTCTTTATCTTTAGATTAGTTCATTGTTAACAAGCTGAATTACAATTGCTAGTAATTTCAATTCAATCGTTCAAACGCCAAAGATTTATGTTGTTATCTACTCTTAGCTGTACAACAGTATGGTAATGTCATCACTAATTTATCATGAAAAAGTTCATGTAAATAATCAATAGTTTCACAGGATGCTAAGGTTAAAAAAAGTTTCAGTGGGAGATCTTTTTATAGATTAATAAATATGTATTGCAATGGTCATATTTCGCATCAGTTTAGCTAGACTATGATAATCTTCTTGGTCAAACACTCTAGATGCCACAGTAAAGATCTTTATCAGGAATGATTAACAGCTATGATAACTTTCTTTTAAGCTTTTAACTGAAAAATATTATATTCTGTGTTTTGAGCATTTGTCCTCTAATCACTTTGATACTTTATAAGCAAATATAGTTGCTTCCTAAAGAAGAATTAGCATTATTTTCAAACTATTTGAATTTTCAGCAACTAGATTCAAGAATACCCAGTCATGAACTTCAGTTCCCAGCACATAGCTTGCTCTTGTGATTTCAATCTTGGCATCACTCACAATCTCTTTACACATATATGACATAGAAAATGTGTGTGTGTGTGTGTGTGTGTGTGTGTGTGTGTGTGTGTGTGTGTATAGGTAGGTAGGTAGATAGTTACATTCATAGCTGGATGAATAGAATGGTTATAGATTGACTGATAAAAGCGTACCTATTGATATTTTATATTTTTAATTTTTGTGGAGATTTTCAACTCATGAGTCTCTAAAATGTTAACATATTGTCCCTGTTCTAAATGCTCAGCTTCTGGCATTTATTTTTTCAGTGCTTAGTGATTGTTAGGACTGCATCTCATACCCAAGAAAGCATATAGAAACATATGGATCAAAATGGATAAACATGAATTTATTAATCTGTGAAATAATAAAATTCAAATTTGCAAAAAATATATTAAATAAATACTTTATCAATTAAGAAGAGAGAAGTTTGAAGACTTTGTTATCTACTCAACAATAATATGTAAATAATAATTTCCATTTGGGCAAGTAAAATACTTCATAAAGTTGAAATGCAAACAACTTCTAAGTTTTATAGAATCGTACATCAAATCCAGCTAGACGTTTGAATTACGGGTGCCTCGGGTGAACCAGCAAACCTTTTCCTCCCTCAAATATTTACATCAACTTGATCAACTTTACTTTCAGCTCAATTTTTCTTTGAGTTGGCATATGAAAGGAAAACATTATTTTATTTGGTTTAAACAAGAATTGATCTCATTCTTTTCTATCTCTAGAAAGGAAAACTGAAATGAGCTTTTATCTTTGCTCATATTATCCATTCATTAACCCATTCATTTAAAATCATAATATTAAGCCTGTTCTACATAAAGTGAATCAAGAGAATTCTAAGTACCAATATCTGAATCCAAAGTTCTAAGCCTTGATATCTACAGTAAAGGTGCCTATTGCCTTTTTGAGGAGAAAGCCACAAAAGAGTTCAATATCAAGGAAGTTGGATTTAACTAAATGTCACAATACCTGGAAGCAGTAACAATATCTAAAGTATTTCCAAGAAGAAATGAGAGGACAATGAACATACTAATTAATGTTTGGTACAGAAATAAGAACTTCTAGTATCCATGAGATAGCCTGGTGGGGTCATTTGGGGGGCTGACTTCATTGCTAACTAACCTTGGTAGTTCACAGTGAGATCTTGCTGTTTTAACTATGAACAATGTCTTGGGCATTGTGTTAGACAGTGTTCTATTGCTGTGAAGAGACAGCATAACCACAGCAACTCTTATAAAGGAAAACATTTAATTGGAGCTTATTTACAGTTTCAGAGATTTAGTCCATTGTTGGGAGAATAGTGTCGTATGGACAGACCTGGCCCAGGAGAAGTAGCTGAGAGTTCTACATCTGAAATTACGGGAAGCAAGTAGAGAGAGATCTGGGTTTGGAATAGGCTTTTTGGAGACTCCAAAGCCCATTCCCAGTGACACACTTCCTTTCACAAGGACATAACTACTAATCCTTTCAAATAGTGCTACTCCCTGATGACCAAATAGTGTCACTTCCTGGTCTATGAAGGCCTTTCTCATTCAAACCACCACAGACACTAACATCAGACAAGGCTATTCTGTGGCTATGATGAATCAAGATGAAGAGAAAACAACAAGTGTAAGCATGTCTGAACACAGACAAGGTGTGTTTGGACAACAATATAAGTAAAGAGCCCCCTATCCTTGCCTGTTAGTAGCTCTGCTTCCCCATCCCCATTCTTCCCAAGTTTTCTTAGTGAAGAAGCTGCTTTTGTTCTTGGAGTTTCCCATTCTTGCCTATGCTACGGACCTAGCTTGGATTAAGGGCCCTACTCTTAGATGAAATTTGTCACTTATTTAATCCTGTAAGTCTTTTCCAAAATCTTTTCTGAGAGAGTCCATGCTCTCTCAGACAATTATCCCACATTGTTAGTTAAAATAATTAAGTCAATCACTAACTCTACAAATATGTTTATAGAGAGTCTTGTGGAGAAGAAATCACAAGTGGTAGTTTGAGTGGAAGTTAAGCTTCAAACAGGTAAGAAAACATGAGATCGAAGTGGACAAATCCACATGTGTCAAAAATGGTGTCGAAAGGAATTGCAAGTTGTATAAACAATTTAGAAAATTAAGTCATATACCATGGGCTTCAGGACATGTGGACCTGCTTTGAGAAAATGATGAATTTCTGAGCAGCAGATGAGAGATTTTGAAGGTATAGAAGGTAAAACTTCCATCACTAATCTGGAAGCGCCAGACAGGAAGTGTATCAAGTATACAGGATGAAGTACAAATCACAAGTAGCTGCCAAGGATGACACTGGCAGAGGCTGAAAAGATCAAAATGGAGGCACTCACAGAATCAGTGTTTAATGAAGACCCTCTTCCTAGGACACTGTAAGCTCAGACACATAATTGTGTCCTTTAATATCAATAGAGACAGATTCCCATCCCTGGTTGGAGGCCCCACCTTCCTGTCTTAATCTCTTTCTAAAGGCCCCACTGATTAACACTATAAAGAAACAAATTATAGAAAAGAGCATAAACAGACAAAAACATTGTGAGAATAGAATCACATAAGAAGCTGTTCAAATAAATGACAAGTGTGGTTGTTCTGGTCTACACACAGCCTTCCGGTCTCTCACTTCAAATGCTGACCACTCCAGTGTTGTAACTAAATATACCTATGTTATTCTCATCTGTATCTGTTTAATCAAATTCATCAGCTCAGGCTTGTGTTTATGAAATATTTATTAAGCATCTACTGTGTACCAGGTAGTCTGGTCATAGGTACAAAGTTATGACTGTAAAACACGTTTTGCTCAATGCCAGTCACCACTACATTCCTTACTAAGTCCTAAATCATGACCAGCCTTTAGAACTGGTTTTCCTGCCTCAAACTTCTGTTTCCCTTCTCAATTATTTTTGCATATTGACTTTTATGCTGCAAGTTTATTGAATTTGTCAGTCAGTTCTAAGATTTTAGTTGGCATCTTCGCGATTTCTCCATGTAAGACCCTGTCATTATCTGCCAGCAGAAGTTAATCACTTTCTTTCCATCCAACTCAAATGCATTTAATTCTTTCTCTTCTGTAACTCCTGTGGTTAGGTATTTCTGCTCTAGGTCAAGAGTATACTTTTGGCTCTAAGTGAAAAGTGGGTATCCTTGACACATCTCTGATTTTAATGAAAAACTTTCAGCTTCTCACAATTGAGGGTGATAGCTATACAACTGTCCTAATAATAAGAGAATTTTTCCTCCTATATCTAATTTTAGGTATGAAAAACATTGAATCTTATCAAATTCTTTTCCTGCATCAATTGAAATGATTATAATTTTTATTATCCATTCTGTTAATATGTTAAGTCATATTAACTGATTTTCTGCATTGAATCAAAATTATCTCAGAGAATAATTCTTCTTGTTGATGGTGAGGGATACTTCAGTGTTTTCTTGAAACAGTTTGCTGATATTTTCATTAAATTTACTGCACTTATGTTTCTCAGGAATAGTAGTCTGAGATTTTCTTCTCTAGTAGCATCTTTCTGAGTTCTTGTATGAGCACAATGCTGGGACTATTAAATGCATTTGAGGTTTTTTTCTTCATCTATATTTTATAAAAATGAGCTTAAGAAAAATTTACATCAAAAAATTTTTAAAGTATTTGAGAGAATCCAGCCATGAATCCATTTACTTGTACAAATTCTAACTAGTAAATGCTGTGGTCTGAATATGTGTTTGCCTTCACTGATTCTAAAATTAGTACATTGAAATCATAATCTGGGAGACCTCTGCCTAGGCCACTAGGGGTCCACAGCCAATGAGCACCAGGAGAAAGTTACCCACCCAGGAGCGTGGAAAAGCCATGAGTGGGGTTAAGGCGAGCACCACTGCTCATCACGACATGCCTGGAACCAGTGGGATACAGCCTGAGGAAAACTCAGGGATAGGAAACCTCTGAACCTTCTGGTTCCCATCTGTGGGTAGAAATCTCTGCCTGGGCCACCAGGGGTCCATAGCCAATGAGTGCCAGAAGAAAGCTACCCTCCCAGGAGTGTGGAAAAGCCGTGAGTGGGGTTAAGGGGAGCAACACTCTCACCAGGACAGGCCCAGAACCCTCAGGACACAGGGACTGAGGTAAAGTCGGGGACAGGAACTTTCCAGTTTCTATCTCTGCCAGGAGACCTCAGTCTGGGCCACAGGGCTCCAGAAGAGAGCCGGTATCCCAAGAGTGCTGACACACCTTTGAGCACAGACAAAACCACAACATCTGTTCAAACTCACTGGATCAAGTGGGACCCTTGCAGAGCCATCAGGACATAGGAACCAAGGGACAGCTGGGGACAAGATTCTTCTGGTTTCTGTCTGCACCCCAGAGCTGACCCTGTGCCACAGCTCTCCAAACCCAAATACCTCTCAGAGAGAGCTGGTCTTCAAGGAGTATTGACACAGAGGCCTGAAGGAGGGGCAAGCCACAGCCAGACAGAGTAAGACCAGCAACATCAGAGTTAACAAGATGGCAAAAGGCAAGGATAAGAACATAAGGAACAGAAACCAAGGCTGCTTGGCATCATAAGAACCCAGCTCTCCCACCACAGCAAGCCCTGCATACCCCAACACACCATAAAAACAAGACTCAAATTTAAAATCATTTCTCATGATGATGATAGAAGACTTTAAGAAAGAAATTAATAACACCCTTAAAGAAATATAAGAGAACAGAGATAAACAACTAGAGGCCCTTAAAGAAGAAACACAAAAATCCATTAAAGAATTACAGGAAAACACAATCAAACAGACAAAGGAAATGCACAAAATGATCCAGGAGCTAAAAATAGAAATAGAAACAATAAAGAAATCACAAAGGGAGACAACCCTGGAGTTAGAAAACCTAGGAAAGAGATCAGGAGTCATTGAACAACAGAATACAAGAGATAGAAGAGAGAATCTCAGGAGCAGAAGATACCATAGATAACATCAACACAACAGTAAAAGAAAATGCAAAATGCAAAAAACTTCTAACCCAAAACATCCATGAAATCTAGGACACAATGAGAAAACAGAACATAACGATAATAGGTATAGAAGAGAGTGAAGATTTCCAACTTGAAGGACCAGTAAATATCTTCAACAAAATTATAGAAGAAAACTTCCCTAACCTAAAGAATGAGATGAACATAAATATACAAGGAGCGAGCAGAACTCCAAACAGATTGGACCAGAAAAGAAATTCATCCTGTCACATTATACTGAAAACACCAAATACATAAAACAAGGAATGAATATTAAAAGCAGTAAGGGAAAAAGGTCAAGTAACATATAAAGGCAGACCTATCAGAATTACACCTGACTTCTCAACAGAGACTATGAAAGCTAGAAGATCCTAGACAGAACTCATACAGACCCTAAGAGAACACAACTGCCAACCCAGGCTTCTAGACCCAGCAAAACTCTCAATTACCATAGATGGTGAAACCAAAATATTCTATGACAAAACCAAATTTATACAATATGTTTCCACAAACCCAGCCCTACAAAGGATAATGAATGGTAAGCATCAACTCAAAGAGGGAACCTACACCCTAGAAAAAGCAAGAAAGTAATCTTTCAACAAACTCAAAAGAAAATAGCCACAGAAAAGTAAAAATAACATCGAAAATAACAGGAACCAACAATCACTATTCATTAATATCTCTTAACATCAATGGACTCAATTCCCCAATAAAAATACATAGACTGACAGACTGGATCCATAAAGAGGACCCAGCATTTTGCTGCATTAAAGAAACACATCTTCATGATAAAGACAAACACTACCTCAGAGAATAGGGTTGGAAACAATTTGCCAGGCAAATGGTTCCATGGCAAATGGAGTAGCCATTCTAATACCAGATAAAATCGACTTCACACAAAAGTCATCATAAAAGATAAGGAAGGACACTTCATACTCATCAAAGAAAAATTCTACCAAGAAGAACTCTAAACTCTGAACATCTGTGCTCCAAATGCAAAGGCACCCACATTCAAAGAAACTTTACTAAAGCTCAAAGCACACATTGCACCTCACACAATAATAGTAGGCGACTTCAACACCCCATTATCATCAATGGACAGATCTTGGAAACACAAACTAAACAGAGACACAGTGAAACTAACAGATGTTATAGACCAAATGGATTTAACAGATATCTATAGAACATTTCATTCTAAATCAAAAGGATATACCTTCTTCTCAGCATCTCATGGTACATTCTCCAAAATTGACCATATAATGGGTCACAAAACAAACCTCAACAGATACAAGATGATTGAAATAATTCCATGCCTCCTATCAGATCACTACGGATTAAGGCTGATCTTCAATGGCAACAGTAACAACAGAAAGCCCACATACACATGAAAGCTGAACAATGCTCTACTCTATGATAACTTAGTCAAGGAAGAAATAAAGAAAGAAATTAAAGACTTCCTAGAACTTAATGAAACTGAAAGTACATCATACCCAAACTTATGGGACACAATGAAAGCAGTGTTAAGAGGAAAACTCATAGCTTTAAGGGCCTCCAAAAAGAAGCTGGGAAGAGCATACACTGGCAGCTGAACAGCACACCTGAATGCTCTAGAACAAAAAAGAAGCTAATGCACCCAAGAGGAGTAGAAGGCAGGAAATAATCAAACTCAGGGCTGAAATCAACCAAGTAGAAACAAAAAGAACTATACAAAGAATCAACAAAACCAAGAATTGGTTCTTTGAGAAAATCAACAAGATAGATAAACCCTTAGCCAGACTAACCAGAGGGCACAGAAACAGTATCCAAATTAACAAAATTAGAAATGAAAAGGGAGACATAACAACAGATTCTGAGGAAAATCAAAAAATCATCAGATCCTACTACAAAAGGCTATAATCAGCAAAACTGGAAAAACTCGATGAAATGGACAATTTTCTAGACAGATGTCAAATATCAAACTTAAGTCAGGATCAGATAAACCATCTAAACAGTCCCATAATGCCTAAAGAAATAGAGGCAGTCATTAAAAGTCTCCCAAACAAAAAAAGCCCAGGTCCAGATGGGTTCACTGCAGAATTTTGTCAGACCTTCAAAGAAGAACTAATACCAATACTCTTCAATCTATTCCACAAAATAGAAACAGAAGAAACACTACCCAATTCCCTCTAGGAGGCCACAGTTACACTGATACCAAAACCTCAAAAAGACCCAACAAAGAAAGAAAACTTGAGACGAATTTCCCTTATGAATATCGATGCAAAAATACTCAATAAAATTCTCAAAAACCAAATCCAAGAACAGGTCAAAACGATCATTCATCATGATCAAGTAGACTTCATCCAAGGAATGCAAGGATGGTTCAATACCTGGAAATCCATCAATGTAATCCACTACATAAACAAACTAAAAGAAAAAAACCACAAATATCATTTCATTAGATGCTGAAAAAGCATTTGACAAAATTCAACATCCCATCATGATAAAAGTCCTGGAAAGATCAGGAATTTAAGGCCCATACCCAAACATAGTAAAAGCAATATACAGCAAACCAGTAGCCAACATCAAACTAAATAGAGAGAACTCGAAGCTTTCCACTAAAATCAGGGACTAGGCAAGGCTGCCCTCTCTCTCCCTATCTATTCAATATAGTAATTGAAGTTCTAGCTAGAGCAATTAGACAACAAAAAGAGGTCAAAGGGATACAAATTGGAAAGGAAGAAATCAAAATATCACTATTTGCAGATGATATGATCGTATACTTAAGTGACCCAAAGACCTCCACCAGAGAACTGCTGCAGCTGATAAACAACTTCAGCAAAGTGGCCAGATAGAAAATTAACTCAAACAAATCAGTGGCCTTCCCATACTCGAAGGATAAACAGGCTGAGAAAGAAATTAGGGAAATGACACCCTTCACAATTGTCACAAACAATATAAAGTATCTTGGTGTGACTCTAACCAAACAAGTGAAAGATCTGTATGACAAGAACTTCAAGTCTCTGAAGAAAGAAATCCAAGAAGATCTCAGAAGATGGAAAGCTCTCCCGTGCTCATGGATTGGCAGGATTAATATAGTAATACACATGGAGGGACCCATGGTTCAGACCACATATGTGGCAGAGGAGGATCTTGTTGGCCATCAGGGGGAGGAGAGGCCCCAGTAAAGGGGAATGTCAAGGTGAGAATATGGGAGTGGGCAGGCGGGTACGTGGGAGGTGGAATTCCCTCATAGAGGTGGGGGAGGTAGAGGGGATAGGTGGTTCCAAAGAGGAGACCTAGAAAGTGATAAACATTGGAAATGTAAATAAAGTATCATCCTGCCAAAAGCAATCTACAGATTCAATGCAATCCCCATCAAAATTGCAACTCAGTTCTTCATAGACTTAGAAAGAGCAAGTCTCAAATTCATTTGGAACAACAAAAAAACCCAGGATAGCAAAAGCTATTCTCAACAACAAAAGAACTTCTGGGGGAATCATCATTCCTGACCTCAAGCTGTACCACAGAGCAGTAGTGATAAAAACTGCATGGTATTGGTACAGCGACAGGCAGGTAGATCAATGGAATAGAATTGAAGGCCTAGAAATGAACCCACACACACCTACAGTCAATTGATTTTCAGCAAAGGAGCTAAAACCACCCAGTGGAAAAAAGACAGCATCTTCAACAAATGGTGCTGGTTCAACTGGTGTTCTACATGCAGAAGAATGCAAATTGATCCATTCCTATCTCTCTGTACAAAGCTCAAGTCCAAGTGGATCAAGGACCTCCACATAAAACCAGATACACTGAATCTAACAGAAG
>CM052705.1:64735362-64815657 GCA_028551405.1 Uromys caudimaculatus | reverse complement strand
CAGAAAATGTGGTACATTTACACAATGGAATACTACTCAGCTATTAAAAACAATGACTTAATGAAATTTGCATGCAAATGGATGGAACTTGAAAATATCATCCTGAGAGAGGTAACTCAGTCACAAAAGAACGAATATGGTATGTACTCACTGATAAGTGGATATTAGCCGAAACGTTTGGAATACCCAAGTTTCACTTTACAGTAACTGCTGGACTGAGAGTGAGGTCCCAGATGGAGGAATTGGAGAAGGGACTGAAGGAGCTGAGGGAGTCTGCAGCTCCATGGAGGGAGCAACAGTGTCAACTGGCCTGTCCTCCCCCAGTCTTCCTGGAGGCTGAACCACCAACCAAAGAATACACATGGAGGGACCCATGGTTCAGACCACATATGTGGCAGAGGAGGGCCTTGTTGGCCATCAAGGGGAGGAGAGGCCCCAGTAAAGAGGAATGTCAAGGTGAGAATATGGGAGTGGGCGGGCGGGTAGGTGGGTGGTGGAATTCCCCATAGAGGTGGGGGAGGGGGAGGGTATAGGTGGTTCCAAAGAGGAGACCTAGAAAGTGGGAAACATTGGAAATGTAATTAAAGTATCAAAAAATAAAATAAAAATAAAATAAAATAAAATCATAATCCCCGAGATTATGGGAATAGTTTATTCATATGTAAGATTATTAATTCATAAAGTCAGAGACTCATAAAAGAGATTATCTCCTCATATAAGTAAGCACAGAGAGATAATTTACCCTTTCTACAAAGTAAACACATCTATGTATCAGTATGAGTGCTCACCAGATTCCAAAACTTCCCATGACCTGATCCCAAATTTTCAGCATACAGAATTATGAGATATAAATAGTTATTGTTTATAACTCATTTGGCACATATTTTTTCACAGCACCAAAACTAGATGAAAATACGGAATTTTTTGATTATAGACCAGACCTCTTCACATATTATAAATTTGTTAAGTTTTCCTGTTCCTTTATAACTTATTCTTAAAAGGTTGTTTGCTTCCAGGAATGCATCCAAATCTTATCCAATTCATTGGTAATTTTTCACCTCATAAATACTTTCATTTTTGCTATTCTTTCTAAACTGAAAATATTTTTCCATACAATATAGTCTGTTTATTGTTCCCCTCCCCCAACTCCTCCCAAATCCTCCTCACTTCCCCACCTAACCAAATCCATACCCATTCTTGCTCTCTCTCTGTCCTCAGGAAACAGCACAATTTGGTGAAAACTTTCCTGTTGATAATTAACTCAATCCTTCATGCACAATAAAGCAGACATAAATCTCCTTGAGGAGGAAAGTAAGCTAAACAAAGACCATATGCACTTTCTAAAGTACATATGACACTCTCCATAAAGATGGATTTTATAGATTGACTGAGAAAAACAAACTTAAAATAAGGGTATGGGAGAAGATCCTGTGCAGTCTAGGCCACGCTGATGGCAAAAAATTCACCAGATTATTAACCACATCTGCTCTCAACCTTTTGGGTGACTAACATCAACTAAAAATAATAACATAAAATAAAAACAAATAAACCTAAATAGAACAATACAATCAAAGGAACAGAAAAACAAAGAGCCAAAGAAAAAGCACAAGAAACACATACAGCAGAGACAAATACATTGGCACACACAGAAATACTCTTAACAACAAAATCAGAAAACATCAGCAAAAAGCCTTTAGGATAAGAAACAAACAAACAAAAATTGCCCAAACATTATAATTCCCCAGGTTAAGATGGAGTTCACTGTGTGTGGACCATCTACTGCTAGGCATGGGGCTGCCTGATGAGTGGTTTGTATATGCAGTGGGATTGCATTAGAGAAAAATAATTTTTCATTTGTGATTATCAATTGAAGATAGCTTCTAGAGACAGGAGCTTGTGTCCACTTCCACTGTCAGCACCTAGGCCCCCTCAGGCCTAGATCTCTGCAGGCCCTGTGCTGGCAATCACAGTTTGTGAGATTTTGTTTTTAAGTTTTTATTGGTTATTTTGTTTATTTAAATTTCAAACGTTATCCCCCTTCCTGGTTTCCTCTCTGAAAACCCCCATCCCACCCACCTCCCCCTGCTTCCACAAAGATGCTCCCCCACCCACATGCCCACTCCCGCCCCACCGCCTTAGCATTCCCCTACACTGGGTCATCAAGCCTCACAGGACCAAGGGCTTCTCTTTCATTTGATGCTAGACAAGGCCACCCCTTCTACATATGCAGCTGGAGCCATAGGTCCCTCCACGTATATTCTTTGGTTGGTGGTTTAGTCCCTGGGAGCTCTGCGGGGGAGGGGGTCTGGTTGGCTGATACTGTTGTTGTGGGATGACATTAGCTGAAATACCCAACAAAGGGGAAAGAGAACCTGTAGAGACCATATCCAGAGGTTAGGCACTGCCCCCAGTTGAGGGATGGGGCACCCACCCTTCTCAAAATTTTCTGTCTAAAGGAAATACAGAGACAAAGAGTGGAGCAGAGACCGAAGGCCATCCAGAGACTGCCCCACCTGGGGATCCATTCCATATGTAGGCACTAAACCCAGTCTGTGAGTTTTTAAGTCCATCACCCTGCTATTCAGAAGACCTTGTTTCTTTGGAGTCATATCCTCTGGCTCTTACAGTCTCTATGATGACACCTCCTCCCTTCAGAAAAGAGCAGGCTTCCACGAGAGGACAAAACAAGATACAATAAAACAAGGCAAACCTCCTCGTATTAAGGCTGGGCAAGGCAACCCAATAGGAAGAAAAGAGTCAGAGAAACACCCGCTCCCACTGTTAGGAGCTCCACAAGAACACCAAGCTAACAGCCAAAACATATATGCAGAGGACCTGGTGCAGACCCATGCTTGTTGTTTCAGTCTCTGTGAGCCCATATGAGTACGGCTAAGTTGATTCAGTGGGCCATATTCTCCTGGTGTCTTTTGTGCCCTCTGACTCCTACAATCTTTCTCTTCCATGGGGTTCTATGATCTCTGAAGGAAGAGACCAGATGGAGACCTCCAATTTAGACGCTCTCTCAATATAATGTCTGGCTGTGGGTCTCTGCACCCACTCCTATCTGCCGCTGAAGGAAGCCTCTCTGAGGATTTGACAAGACCATGATCTATGAGCATAACAGAACTGATGTGTTTTTTTATTATTTATTTCCTTCCTTTTGTTCTTCCTTCTCTACGAGATCTAAGGCTAGTTATCACTTGGAGATCTTTTTTCTTTTAAGTCCGTCTTTATCACAGCAAATGTCCCTTTTAAAATAGCTTTTGCAGCATTCTAGAACTCACTCAAGAGCAGTTATCAAAAGTGCTGCTGCAGCTGCCAGTTGACAGGTGATGATGATACGTGGTTTCTCTTTGGCTACTTTGCTTGCATCACGTTTTTATGTGTGTGTATGTGTGTGTGTGTCTGAGACAGCATATTTTCCAAAACTTCCTTTTATATCTCTGGATAGTTCTTCATGGCTTCTCCTGAAAATGAGTTTCCTTGGCCCCTTTCTCATCTTTAATATCTCTCCTTGGGTGCTGCCATCCACGCCACAACTTTGTTGTATCTACTAAAGATGAATCACCTATTTACTCCTAGACACTAGTAAATTCCCAATGTATGCAACTACTTTCTTGACATCCATATACACGTCTTAAAAGTACAGTGAACCAAAACTAGCTAAACATCTAAAGGTTTTTTCCTGCTCCCCAAACCTAATCCTCCTCTAATAGCTCTGAAAACAGTGAGATAATCATCGTTTGGATTGTGCTTTCAGAGGAGTGGCCACCTTGTGGTTTTTAGAAACAGGAGGCAGATATGAGATTTAGACCTCAGGAAGGTTATTCTTGCTTCACTTTGAAGAGAGAAGAGATTGCTTGGTGGGAGAGGTGAACCTGGAGTTGCACTAGTAAGACCTGCTCATGACTCTAGAGTCTTTATGGAAAATTTATATGTGGTTTTCTGTCTTCCTAGAGTACTTGTACATTTCCATTTTCAGTAGTCCCTAGTCTGTCTCAGTCTATAGTTTATTCTTCAGTTTCTTAAGGATGACCTCTTTCAACTTTGTTGAGTCAAAGGTGGGTTATGATTATATATTATGGTTAGTTTTATAATT
Organism: Uromys caudimaculatus; assembly: GCA_028551405.1. Lineage (NCBI taxonomy): Eukaryota > Metazoa > Chordata > Mammalia > Rodentia > Muridae > Uromys > Uromys caudimaculatus. The sequence continues at coordinate 64,811,558 of CM052705.1, read as the reverse complement.
CTTTTGACATGTCTGCCATTAAAACAGAAAAGTCTACCTTTCCTCAAAGGAGACTATATCTTCTTTTTCCCAAAGGTGTATAGTATCTAGCAACATATGCACAAAGGATTTTTTCATAAATATTTGTTGAAAAGTTAAACATTAACAAAGTGAAAAGACATGGAGTACATAAAGTCTTCTAAGCAAGCTGTCTAAGTCAGTAAAAAATTATGTAACTTTCACCCTATTTTCATAACAATTTACCAAGTAGAAATTCAGATTCTAGTTCAAATACAGATTCAAAATACTAATATATAGCAACATAGACACAAAGAATTTTAGCTATATGAGTCAGTAAAAAATTATGGAACTTTCCCCTACTTTCATAAGAACTTACAAGTAGAAATTCAAATTCTGGTTCAAATACAGATTCAAAATACTTTCATTTATTTAGGTTCTTTACATGGTCCAGGCATTTCTAGATAACTTTAGTACATAATATAACATATTTTCAAAGTTAAAATTGAACTAAGGATGTTATCTATTATTTTGAACAATTATTGACAACTTCTCTTCAAAACATATCTCAAATTCTATTTCTCCCTTCTTCTTGTGTTACTGTTTTAATTCAGGCTACTGTTACCTCTTGTTTTGACTATTGGTTGGATATTCCTGGTTATAAGTTAATTCCCTCAGAAGTCCAGATCATACTTAGAAGCTAGAATAGAATGTTTAGGAAATATATCAGGTATAAATGTTCCTTCTTTCAAGCATCCAGTTGCAAACAACCAATCACTCACTGTATAAATTAGCAAATTGATTATGCTTATGACACTGTGGTTCAAGAATATGTGACGAGAAATCACCAATTCTCCCAGTGACTCTCACTCAGGTTAGATCATTTAAATGACCAGATGTGGCTGGATCAGCGCTATGAAGGCCTGATCTGATGCCATTGCTCCTCCAAGTGATGTCTGACGCAGATGGGTGGTCTAAGACATCTTCCTCACATAGGTCAGTCGCCAGGGTACAATGAATTGAACAGATCGCTCTGTATAGACAGTCTGTTTCTTAGCACATGCAGCTCTCTGAATGGTTTTCTTGAATTCCCTAATATCATGGTTCCGGGGGCAGATATGTTTCTTACATGATCACTGCTAGGTTCCAAGGTATCTGATGGGCAGAAGCTACAAGGCTTTTTATGACCTTTTCTTATTAAAGAGCATCACTTCTGAACATAAAAGAAAAACAAGACACCACAGCCATCTTAGAATCAAGGGATGGGAGGTTAGACTCACTGTTCAATAGAATACAGAAGTATTTTTGGCATTTCAATTCTTGATGATTCTCATAAACCCCGGATCATTGTTTCATTCATATCTCTAAGTGCATGCTGTTATCTTTGACGACATCATCACTGACATGTTTATCAATCCTGTTGCCTTACTCATCTTGATTTCTCTGCATTGAATTTATTTATCTCATATACTTGCTTTTCTATACATTTTATGCCTCACTCCTTACAAATTAAGATCCAAGAGCAGCTGTCAGTTTTCACCTTTTTAACATTTTTTTCTTGTACTGTCTATAAACATAGATTAGCACCTCGTATTTACTAGATGCTTTCTTCATGAAATAAGACAATAATTCCTAAACCACCCAATAAAGTTGATTGATAAAATGCTGCCTCTAGAAAGCATTCCTGGAGTATCTTTAAGTCATTACAGACTTATTATAGCTGAGACTATCAAGAGTTGAGGATAAATTGGCATCTCTCAAGTGGCCACCTAGAGCTGACTCAATTTCACAATTGGTTCTGAACATAAAAATGTATGTCTTGATTCTTTATCTGGTTCATTCAATAGATATAATAAACCTAGTTTTGTATGATGAAAGATGTAAATTGGTTAAGACAGGTCTAAAATATTAAATCTGATATGTTTTCAAAGGATCACATGTCAAAGGTCCTGATTGTCCATGATATCAGCTGTTAAAGAGCCTTTATGTAGCAAGAAAACCATTCATGACATGAGTCACCTTTACAGAAGGCACAGATACAAAAAGCCAGCTGGATGATAGCTTCTACACTGAAAAATGTTCTTCATAATATGATTCCAAACTATAATTATAGTGCTGATTTTTATAATGATTTATAATCACAGCATATCTTACTGGCTATTGTTATTGCCCTTTGAATAACCACTTGCATAGACTAGTAATTATTTTGTATGAGCTTAGTAGCAAAGACGTTTGATTAACCTTCATCTATTATTTACCTCTTTGTAAGTATTTTCTGTATTATAAAACCATCTCCAAGAGAGTTATTGGGTAATAATTATTTGAGTCTTACATGTAACCATGTATTAATATTGGAAAGGCAATATTATATCCTACACAGCTGGAAAAATACTTCTACTATTAATCTGCATGAAATGTTTACTTCACATTGGAACTAATCGGTAATGAAATTGTTTAAATAATTATTTTTGGTTTCTTTACCAAAGAAAGATACCAAATTGATTATCCGTGTATTGTGTTATATTGTACTGGGAAGAGAAGTCTCCCAAAAATATAGAGGCTATTAAACTCTAGGTTTACTTACAATAGAGGGTTTCAAATGCTGATAAACTTAACAGAATAGATACGTCCAAGACATCATACAACTATTGCGATAGTATGTAAAAGTTTTCACCAGAAACCAGTGTTTCACAAAGTGTATCACCTGCTGCAGGAACTCTCCTGTGCTTATCCACACCCTAACTCAGGTGAAGTGAAATCAAAGTCTCTGGGGGTGGGGATCTCTCTTGCATTTGCATTATGGACAAAAATTATTCTTATATTTTTGGTTGTGAGCTTAGCCTTTAACGGCTAAGCCATCTCTCCAGAGCACAAAAATTATTCTTTTACTAGACGCTTCATATACCATGAAAACTCACTTTAGTTATGTACTATGAGCTGATGTGACAGTCATGTGAAATTATGTCCAAGAAAGAAGAGAAGAAAAAAGAATGAAAATTTGGAATTAATGCCTACTTCATTTTCCATTTCTTTATGAAAATCTTGGATTATGTGGCAATGACATAGTCTAACAAAAAACGAAGTGGTAATCACTGAGAGAGGACACTATGGGATTTGGTCTATGGACCACTGATGTCTATGGACCACTGATGTCTGGTAAGACAACCAATGGCTCCTGACTGCAGAGCTACACAATGAGCAACAGTGTCACAGTGTTACATCCTAAAAGCTTTGACTTCATAGTCACAAAGACTTTAAATTAAACCCAGAATTAATGACTTAATTTTTTCACTTTTTACTCTATGTTTCATATAGGAAATAGATCAGTACTTCTTAAATGTAAACAGAATATCATTATTTCTGTTTATACAATTTCATCAGTTCTCCTAAAGTTGATACCTAAATCCTTCCTTGCTTTGAAAGTCTGTGATCTGGTTCCCATGTATTTTTTAAACTCCTCCAAATCTATTGCTAACTCAACCTGTTTTTGTTGTTGTTTAATCCTTAAAAAAAGCCAACTGCTTTCCTGCCGAGGGACCTTTACATACGCAATTTCACAGTATCCCTGAATCTGTGTATACAGTGTCAGTTTAAGCATCATTTTCTTACACAAATATTTCCTGACTACACTGCAGTTGTTACAACATCAAGACTTCTCAGGAGTTTCTCCTTCAGTTCCCACAAAAATGTTTGTTAAACCGAGTATTTTCTGCTTTACCCCATCTCTCTGTTCCTTGCTTCACTGCCAGTAAGCAAGGCAGAAATCCTCCTTGACTTCTTAGGATCTTGTAGAGTTTTCTGACTGCCTGACTGGTCTCACAGTCACTCTCCCTGCTTTTCTTCATATTACCACCAGAACCCACATGCTTGAATGAATGCTTCTTTGCCTGCATCTTTGGTAACTACTGTATTAACTGTCTCTTTTCTCAGAAATCTACAGTGTAATCAGGCATAATCCTATCACTGCATAATTAAATAACCCCCCCTTGTAAAAATACAAATATGGAAGGCTTACAAGCTGAGGTCCTTTGGACAATGAGTAAATCCATTGGCAGAGGTGAGCTGGGCTAGGGGCTGACATTCACTGCAAGCTTGAGTTCAGATGGTAATCCTGGTACTGGAAAAGCAGAGCCAGGGGATTCTCTGGGGAAACCTAAGTTGCTTGAATAGCCAGACCTGATGAGTTCTGGAGGCAGGAAGAGATTCTGCCTCAATAAACTGGAAAACAGAGGGGTAAGAAAGGCTTCTTCCTTTGCTAGAAGTCATGAGCAGGGGGATAGTATGGAAAGCAGGAGGTATCATTGGATAAACGAGCAAACAACCAGGAGAGATGTTTTTGGGACAGGAGAAAATGCATAGTAGATCTCTGCAAGAGATGAGGACGCAGAAGAAAACAGAGAGTCTAGATGGAACTGCTGAAGGCAGTGGAGTGGGCTGGTCTAACCTGGAGGATGATGAGGATGGTGACAACAAGGAAAGCTCCTGGATAGTTTAGGTCTGAAGAGCATGGATTACAGCAGGGATGAAAGGACAAGCCAATCTAATCTGCATTCAGGAAAAGCTATCTCAAGGTCCACTGTCAGATTTTCTAAAATAGGTCTGATGTGGGCTCAAAAACCTTCATAATGTGCTTATATGGGAGCCGGAAAAGTCGTTACCCTCACAAGGTCTTAATAAGAGTGTCATGATTCTCCTTGAACTAAATTGTGATCTTTAACTTTGGACTTCCACAGTTGTCTGTTTTTCGATCCCAATATACTTAGGTCTATTCTTACCCATCTCCACTCTGTACTTTATGCCTGCTTACATTCCCTGATTCCCTCGATGACATGTAGTGTCTCCCTACATCATTAGCCATCCAAGCTCTATGATTTTCTGAGGCACTCTTATTTATTCATGGTTCAGTTTTCTGTATTACTTCCTATAGTGAATATGCTAACAATGAAGCATGATTCTACATTCTAGCTATCTCATTCTTTCATGGGCACGCTTGCTGTCTCCGCAGCGTACTTACCTCCTCAAAGAGAAGTGATTATAGACCATAAGTTCCAAGAACACTTGTGTTCAAATAGTAGGTAATAAGAATAGACTTCTTGAATGCTCAAAGTAAACTCCTAGCTCTACAAGGTAATTGAGAAGAACCGGTAGGCAAACATGAATGCATCTGAATGCAGTTAAGTACTAATGATGGTTAACATGAATATTAGCATGGCTAGAACATATATATAAGAATAGAATCTAGAAAAACCAAAGAAAGTGAATTTGGATAAAAAAATCTAACGTGCAAGTTTTGTCTATAATTATTTTTTTATTTGAAATTATTTCAGTGTTCACAAAAGACCTTAGCATTCCCAGCTACCCCAGTTTGATATTTGAGATGATGCAATTAGATTTTAGCCCAAACGTCCACTCTTTAGTTTTATCACTCATTTGTGGACCTTGTCTGCTAAATTCTAATTAGTGGTTTCTATCCCCCTCATCCCATCTCTATTCACTAATGGGAATCCTTTTTCTGTGAGCTCTCTTTTCTCCTTTTCTTGTTCACTGTCAAGGAAAGAAGTCACAGTGGGTATTGTTACTCCTAAAAATTCATAGTCTACTTCTATGAATCACCCAGATATTATTCAAGTGTAAATTCATAGAAATTCTCCAGTCCTAAAATCAACACTCTTTCATTGTCTGATTGAATGCTCTCAGATGGCAAAGCAGTCACATGGCTTGCTTTGTGAGTGGCAAGTATTCTGTGGTATCACCGGGGTTTAATTGGTGTTTATGGATGATAGATGGTGCATCAGCACTGGGGCTGGGAATTTAAATTGGATAGGAGAGTAGTAGTTACAATGAATATATAACACTACAATGACCTTTCTCAGGTGTAGTCACTAGTAGAGGCAAATGGTATAGTGTCCTGCATGCTACAACTCTACTTGGGCTTGCTTGTGAAAATATGTTTTTGGTCTACTTTTTCGATTTGGTGTCTAATACACACACACACACACACACACACACACACACACACACACATCATCATCATCATCATCATCATCATCACCATCATCATCATCATCACCATCATCATCATCATCACCAATCAGCCACTAGGAGTATAGAGTAATAGAGAATTACTGTTCCCTTATCCTAGAGGTGACAAGACAAATACACTGATTTCCTGAATTTAAGCCTTTTGTCCTTTTGTTCCATCCTCAAAACCATTAGGTGAGTGCTTCATCCTCCCTATTCTTGGATTCACTGATCCCGTATTAATGAGTGGTTTCCTGACTTGTACTATTGACCTGGGTCATAGAGATCAAGATGGGTTCATTCAGTGCAAGTGAGTACTGAGCGTTTAGTGTTCCAAACTGCTCTGAGGTTCTCGTGTGCCCTGTGTCACTGATGGAGACATGCTGACATAGATGCATCTCTTAGCTGGAGTGCTCTATGGATGGTATACGGCTGCTTTGGAGGGTCGTGTATCAGAAGGATGTGAAGAGACTATTGTTAGGCTGCTCCTGAGGTGTGAGGGTCTCTAGTGCTCAGAGGGATGATTAGACATTAGTCAGTGCTGACCTTGCCACAACCTCAGTCCCATTCAAGACGAGAGTCCGACTCTTGTCTTTTTATTAATTTACCCCTTGATGTATAATATAACAGGAAGGGTAGATTGGAGAAAACGCGTCTATTTTTCTTAGCGTTTTATTTAAAGCATTTTAATTTACCATAGTTTCTTCCTTTCCTTCAGTGAATAAGCTTTGAAACTCAAAATTAGAAAAATATTTTTCCCCAACTCCCTGATTTCTGCACGCGTGTGTGTGTGTGTGTGTGTGTGTGTCCCTGAAGAAATGAGAACACAAGGAGTTAGATGCTCAGCCAGAAAGATGAAACAAAAATTAAAGGAATAGATAGACAAGGGAGAATTTGCTAATATTTTAGGAGTGCCTTCTGCACTTATTACTTTCTGTTTTTCTGAATGTCGATCTAAGAAAAATGACATTATCTAAATTGGGCTTATGTATTTGACCATAATTCTATAATCTTGAAGAAAATATTTGAGAAGTTAAAAAGCTACTTAAATATATTTGGAAAACAAAGAAAATATGATATAAGGTGGACATTTAAACCTATATAAAGTAGAACATATAATATTTTGTGCAGCTCAGTTATGAATAATATTTACACAGTATTATCAATGAAAACACCAAGTATAAATGATAATTAAATCAGAGTACTGATAGACATGAAGTGTAGTGGCTTGTAGTAGTTTGAATGAGAACTGTCTCCCACAGACTTATATATTTGAACACTTGGTCCCCAGCCATTGGCACTGCTTAGGAGGGCTGTGAAGCCTATGGAAAGAAGAGCACTGATGGTAGCATTACATCACTGGGAGTAGACGTCCTGGTCTCTATCGCTCCTTCCTGTATGCAGATGAAGTGATCTCTCAGTCCTGCTCACGATGCCATACCTCACCTACCACTATGGAATCTAACATTTTGGAACCATAAGCTGAAATAAAACCTCTCTTCCCAAGCTTCTTTGTGGTCATGGCATGTTTTCTATTATTTTATTTTTTTGATATCATATTACCTTATTTCCCCCTTTCTGTCTTTTAAATTTATATTCTCTTTTTGGATGTAATTTTTGTAGCATTTATATAAGCATATGCATGTATATTCCTAAAGGTAACCTGCTCAGTCTGTCTGTTGCATGCATGTATGTTTTGAAACTGACCTTTGGTATTGAACAGCAGCTGGCATGTATTCCCTGAAGAAGACTACTCTCACCCTCAGTATCCTTTTGTTATCTGTAGTTCTTGAGGCCTCATGGGCTTTCCCCTGTCCACTTTGTTATTATTGTTCTTGTTATTGCCATGCTAGCTCCTGTCTAGGCAGTCATGTTAATGAGACTTTATGTGTACAGCTTCTGACATTCCCAGGAAACACCGTTGACAGCAAAATCCTCAAGCCTTTGGCTCTTAGAATCTTTCTGCTCCCCTCTATGCAATGTTTGCTGAGCCTTAGGTGCGGGGTTTTCTCGTAGTTGTGTGCAGTGAGAGTGGGTTCTATAATGCAGCATTTTTATTGGTTATACTTTTCTGTAATGGTCTCCTTCTACTGCAAAGAGACATTTCTTTGATGAGGGATGAGACATAGAGTTATCTGTGGGTATAAGCACAAATATTTAGAATCGAGTTAGGGATTGTGTTAGTTTAGTAAATTGGTAGTTTGTGGTTCCACTATATGTTTTAAATAAAATTTAAAAATAGATAAAGGTGTAATATAAGTTAAAGCCTCTGGAATTCCACGTCTCAGAAAAGAGGTGTATGATAAGTTAATGTATAATTTTTCTAAAACTTATGCATCTGCAAAATAGTATAATCATATGATAAAAAATATTTTGTAAGTTGTATTTTGTCTTTCAGGTAAGCTAGAACATCTTTCCTTGTCAGTATGTATAGATTTCCTGCATTTTAATTGAATATATAACATTTTATAAATATATTTATATCCCATATAGAATATAAGGTATTTTTGGTATGTAATTATCAAACTTTTCATTTGGTGCCCCTCTTGCAATTAGTAGTACTGTAAGAGAGCTTCAGTAATATAAATTTCACTTTGTTTTCTAAAGACTTATTTTTATTTATATGTATGTGTAGGAGGGTACATGTGAGTGCAGGTGCCCATGAAGGCTAAAAATGGTCATCTGACCCCAGGTGCTGAGTTCACACTCACCATGTCACACATGGGTGCTGGGAATCTAACCTATCACCTGCAAGAACAACTAGAGCTCTTAACCACTGAGCAAATATCCAGTCCCAGGAGTATAAACTCTTAAAGAGCAAATATTGGCTCAAAGGGGTATGAGCATTTATTTTACTGGCTATGACTAAAGAGTCCACATATACAATACCTTTGGCTAGTTCCACTAACACTGAATATGTCTACTCAGTAGCTTGACGTGCTTTGGCTACTGTTATCTGCATGGTAATAGAAAATCAGATGTGTATGAAAATGTTTCATATGTGGTACTGTGGACAGGAATTTATCTGTTAAAACCCTAGGTCCAATGTGACTATTGACAGCAAGCCCTGTGAGGACATGATGAAGGTTGATCGTGGAAGAGTAGTACCAAATCGGATAGGGATGGTGAGCTTCATGAAAACAAACATGAAACAATAAGCCGAAGAACACAAAATACCTTATCTTTAACTTCTGTACACCATGTCTTATGGATAACTCTTCTGTGGCCCCAAATGAACTTTGCACGTATCAGTGTTAATTGAGTTAGCAGAGGTAACAAAAGCAACTTTGATTACATTTAACAGTAAGGGCTATATTTTCAAAAAGGCTGAGGAAATATAAGAGAAGATAGTCTCTCTCTGTCTCTCTCTGTCTCTCTCTCTGTCTCTCTCTCTCTCTGCCTCTCTCTCTCTCTCTCTCTCTCTCCATCAACATGAGCATGTAGAGATAAGGGTTCTATGTGCAGGCCAGGGGACTGTAACAGACCTTGGGCTAGGACACATAGCTGCAGAACTAGCAGAAATTTGCCTTACTTAAGCTGTTCTAGATGCGGTATTTGGGTATGATAGCTCAAGTACAGTGACATGTGTTCTGTTTCTTCTTTAACTGCCTTCAGTGCCATCAGATTGCACCTTTTCTAACTTAAAGATGAGGAAACAAAATGTCTGCAGTCTTGCTCAGATCACTAGGTTTTTTACAGCACCATGCGGCAGGTAGAACACATTTGACAATGGAGTTCCTTTCCTTCTGGAAGTGTGATCTCCATTACTGTGATTCCAACTCATTTGTTTTTACTATTGAAAAACCTAATGCCAGAAGATGATTGAGTTGGAAGTCGAAATGGAGGCCTGGAAAGATGAAATAATTGGCCAGGATCACACATCACATCTCGTTATTAGGGAAGCCAGGGTTGGATTTCAGTTTTATCTGAGTCTCACAATCTTTAGTTTTCAAACCTATTTTCAAAGGTAAAAATCCATCTTAGCTAAGGCTAAGTCTATACATATGGTTGTTTTCAGGTCAGGAATTTTATCTGACAAAATAGAAGCAGCCCTTTAAAAATCCCAAAGAGATTTTTATTCTGATACCCTTTGATAAAGTTCTATACCACCTAAATGGCCAGTGCTTGTCTCAGTCTTTCCTTTAAGCATGATTAGACCTAATTCTTTTACATATGATTACTGTATGACTAAGTAATTCAGTCTTTCACATCTCTCTTTTCTATGCTAATTAATACATTGTTTTTATGTCCTTTTTTATGAAAAAGGCCTGTGTAATAAAAGATTAGCATTGTAACTCTTTCCTGTGTACCAGCAAAATGGATTGCTCCCAGAAGACTTTCATTAGAGCCATGAGACCTAGAACACTACATTTGTCTTCAGCATGGAGCCTGATATTCAGGGGTTCCTGATGACAGTTTCCATACCTGGATAGAGAAAGTCAAAGGTATTTAGGAGAACCCACATCATTATTACTATCAAAAGGAGAGATGCTTTTTGAAAAGCAGTATTTTCTTTCTTTCAGACTTCATTTTGGCACTTTGTTGCTCAGAATAGAAGAGTTAAAGTGATATTACCAGAGAAATCACTCAAAAGCCATTGCCCTGCCACAGTGCATATTTCATCCTTGGTGACTTCTAAACAAACCAAAATGAATTAAAATCATAAGTAACATGTTAATAATACCATGTAAATTCAATATTTTTCCTTAAAACTCCTTATTCACTAAAATCCATGCCATACAACAGAGTCTATTACTAGAGAAACTGAAAAATCAACATTTATTTGCCAAATGTTTCACAGATTTGAGTGAACTTTTGACCAGAAAAGGTGTAAGGAAAGATGACTCATTTTTCCCTCCTATTCAAAATCATGTAGCTCTTAACATCAGCTCATAATTCCACAAGGATTCATCCAGCCAAGAGTAAGTACTTGTACTTGTCTTTCAATAAAAGAATTAAACAGATTTTAAGAATTACTCTTAGTTCCATTGTCTACAGGAAAGCTGAATTATCAACTATTTTATTATGTAGAGTATAATGCCTCCTCCAGTCAAAGGAGAACAGTGCAGAACAAAGGCAGTGTGTTCAGTAGAAAAATGAACTGCAAACTTCTCCACATCAGTGCACGGGGTGAGTGTCCAAAGCACAAATGCCCACAAACACCCTGAGGGTTTGACTCAGCTGCTCACGATGGAGGCGAGGCATGACTGTCATGCTAAGCCTGCATGGAAGGCTGCTATGATAAGAGGATGTAAAGATGACAGCAGGGGAGATGAGGGGACCTGGCAGCCTCGGGGCCTTGCAGAAAACACTCTTATAATCTGAAGTCTGGCACCCTGGGTCCATACTCCACTGTCCCCAAAGATAGATAGGGCTAGAATCCCAGCAAGAAAGCTATCAAAAATGCGCCCTGCTTCTTGTGTGTACCCAAGCAAGTAACTTAGTGTTTGCTGCTCCCAATTCCATTTCTCAGATGGGAATAGCTGTCCTATATCATGAGACTGTCAGGAGATTGGAATGAGATAATCCATATAACAATTCAGCTCGGTGTCTGAAACAGCAATGTTCTCAGTACATGCTAGCTGACTGCTTCATTGGTGATGGCGTGGGAGCATCTCTGCCTTTTAGGCACTTACTATGTTATTAACCTACACAAAGCAACAATAACAGAACTCAAAAGAGACATGATAAATATCGGATGAAGTGAGGAATAAGAATAGCATCTTCCTGGAAAGTGCACTGAGCTTGAAATCAGATGCCACCCTCGGTGATGCATCTTCTGCCATGGGTGCAAAGGTTTGCATGTTCTATAACTGGCTTTTCATGACAAAGGAGAGAAACTGAACACTGGCTCTGTCTGGGTGGTGTTGCGTTGTTATTGTTTAAATTGAAGAAACATGCTTCATTCATATATATATATATATGCATATATATGATATATATGTGTGTAGAGGAAGAGACAGAGAGGGAGAGAAAGAATAAGAGAGGGGGATGGAGAGAGAGACAGAGAGAGAGAGAGAGAGAGAGAGAGAGAGAGAGAGAGAGAGAGAACACTATCTGACAGACAGGAAGGGAAGCAGCCAGAGGTGTTCGGGAACACCGAAAAAGGCAATAGGGAAGGATAACTAACAAGAACCAAGCATGAGAATACCACGTGCTAATGATTTCTATCACTTTAATTAATTAAAAAAGTAATTAAAAATGAAAAATGTGAATATGCCTAAAGACTGAAAGAGACAAAAGGAAAGGAGGAAAGTAAAAAGGAAGACTATAAGAAGGAGGCAGAGAGAGAGAAAACAGTAAGAGTGTAAGAGAGGGAAATAGAGATTAGATAGATAGGTAGGTAGATGGATGGATGGATGGATGGATGGATGGATGGATGGATGGATGGATGGATGGATGGATGGGTGGGTGGGTGGATGGATGGATGGATGGGTGGGTGGATGGCCAGACAAAAAGACATTCAGACAGTCAGACAGATAGATAAGGAATAGCAACAAGGGGAAAGTCGGGAAGGATGCCTGTCAATCATCTTGTGAGGGAGTAGAGAAAGGTCCTCCCTCCATTGAGACTGACAGAGCAGACATTAGGAGTTTGGAAGCTTTAAGAGTGTAGTGTGTGACCTTGACAGGAAATGGAAAAGAATTAGCTGCATAGTCTGTATTTTTCTATGAATCATGAGCTGTGGTCATCTGCAGAGATTGCAGGGAAAACAGAGGGGAAGGGAGCTGAGACAAACCCAGAATTTCAATAGGTATAGAGGAGATCTCAAGAGCTCTAAAGAATCCCTTACTTCACAAATCATTTGGACGGTAATCCTGTTTTGTCTTTTTGGCAGATTATTGAAATTCAGCAGCCATTTGAACATAATTAGTTTTCAAAAGAGCTCACTCTGGAAGGACCAACATTGTATTATTTTGATGCAGACTTTTATAAATAGCAACAAAATATTCTTCCATTTAACCATAAAGAATACATTCATATAAAATCCTCTGTTCAATTAAAAATGGAGGTGTTATCGTCTAAAACTACATTCCAAAAGATAAAAATATCATGTCACTATAAAGGCAAAGCCATGAGCATAGCAATTGACTTTTCAATAGAAACTTTGAAATCCAGAAGGGCCTTGATTAATTTTCTACAAGTTCAGTGAGACCACAGATGACAGCATGGACTAGCAGTTTTACCTAGCAAAACTGCAAGTTATAATTAAAAAAAAAAAAAGGTTGTGATAAAAACAGATTTAACAAATTTATGTACATCAAACAAACTCTATAGAGAATATAAAAAGTTTGGTCTAAAGAAGATTAAACACAACCAGGATGATAAAAGAAATCTATAACCTCAGAACAGTTAACAAAAAGAGGGCTAATAAAACAACACCTCAGCAAATGTTGTTCAATAATAATTCTCAGTTTTCATTGCCTCAATTCTCCAATAAAAAGGCACCACCAACAGATGGGATTAGGAAAAAAAATCAATCTTTTGCTGCCTCCAAGAAATATGCCTTACCACCAACGTTCGACAACACTTTGGATAAAGGGTTGGAACGAGATACTCCAAGAAAATGGAATGGAGACACAAGCACATACAGGTATTTTAATATCTGACAAAATAGATTCAGACAAAAATTAGTCTAAAAAGATAGAGAAGGATACCTCATATTCGCTGAAGCAAAAATCTAAAAAGAAGCTATCACAATCCTAATCATTCACATAGCAAACACAAGGTATCCAATTTGATTAAAACAAGACGAAAACACTATTAGGTCTGGGATCACAAATCACAGGCAGGCTGACCCCAATACAGTGAGAGTGGGTTCTTACGTTCTCACTCTCACTGGAAGACAGATCATCAAGGCAAACGCTAACCAGAAATTCCAGAGTTAAGTGATACTAGCTAAATGGCTATAATAGTCATTTGCAGATCATTATACCCAAACACCAATGCACTTTTTTCTCTGTGATCATGGAACTTTCTAAAAAACTGACCATATAAGGTAAGCTTCAACAAATATAGGAAATTTGAAATACATCCTGAATTCTACCTGACCATTAAAAAATAAAGTTGGATATCAGGAACAATGGAAATGAAGAAGTAAACATCTAACAGAAAACTAAACAGCATACTACTGAATAAAATTTAGGTCACGGCGGGGAAAGAAGAGAACTTTTAAATTCTACAATTGAATAAAATTAAAAACACATCAGAAACTATGGGATACAATGAAACACAAGAACAACAACAAAACAAACTATCGACCAATATCCCTGATAAACATAGACCCAAAAATCTTCAATAAAATATTTACAAATTAACTACAAACATACATCAAAAAATCTACCAGGACCAAATTGGCTTTATTCTAGAGATTCAGGGATGGTTCAACACATGCAAGTCAGTAAATAAAACACATGAACTTATGTATAAAACTTACATGATCAAAATCAATACAGAAAATCCTTTGACAAACTCCAACATGATGTCATCATAAAAATTCTTAAGAATATAGGGCTAGAAGTAGCATAGCTCACCACAACAGAAGCTATGCATGAGAAACCTACAGCCCACATCATCCCAAATGGTTAAAAGCTTAAAGCACTTCCACTAAAGTCAGGAATGAGCTAGGGATGTTCGTTATACCCATTCCTTTACCATTGTGCTCCAAGTACTAGCGGGAACAATCTGGCAAGCAAAGGAAATTAAAGAAATGGAAACAGAAAAGATGCACAACCCATCCCTATCTGTGCACAATGTGATACTATACACTGAAGGTCACAAAAATTCTACTAAAAATGTTCTAGAAATGATCAGCAAATCCATCAGTGTGAAAGGATAAAAAAGTAACGTGCACAACTCAGTAGCTTTTCTATTCACTAACAATAATCATCGCTGGGCGGTGGTGGTGCACACCTTTAATCCCAGCACTTGGGAGGCAGAGGCAGGCGGATTTGTGAGTTCGAGGCCAGCCTGGTCTACAGAGTGAGTTCCAGGACAGCCAGGGCTACACAGAGAAACCCTGTCTCGAAAAAAAAAACAAAAACAAAAACAATAATCATAAAGATAAAATGTTTATGTACAGAATCTTGTTCACAATGATCTAACAAAATAAAATACCTAGGAATAAACCTGAACAAGGAAGTAAAAGTCCTTTATATTAAAAACTTGAAATCTCTGAAGGAAGAAAAGGAGGAAAGCTCTAGAAGACAGCCCATGCTCATGGAGTGGTAGAATTAATACTGTGAAGTGGCCATTATGCCAAAAGCCATTTACAGATTCAATGCAATCCCAATCAAAACCTCATCTTATGCTTCTCAGAAACAGAACAACACTACACTGAAATTAATATGAAACCATAAAGGAGCCTGTACAGCCAAAATGTCCTGAGTAAAAAGAAGGGGAAATTAGCATTCCTGATTTTAAGATAGATCACAAATCTATAGTAATAAAAGCAATAAGGTACTATCGCAAAAACAGATGTGTAGACCAATAAAACAAAATTGAAGGCCCAAACATGAGTATGCACAATTACAGTCATCTAATATTTTACAAAGATGCAAACAATAAAATAAAATAAAATAAAATAAAAATGAATGGTACTGGGAACAGAGAGTTTAGTGTGAGATTGCATTTCCTAGAAACGTCAGAGAAGCCACACCCATGATGTCTCATCAGCATGGCCGCCTAAACAAGACCTGAGTAAGACGGCATCAGGGAACATGCTGACATATAGGCAACTAAGGAATGCTAAGAGTGGTCCAGATTGTCTTTCCAGGGAAGAGCATTCTAGTTGCTTATCCAATACCAAGTGATCAGCCCTGAAATCACACACATACAGATAACATCATGTAGACTGAGCAGGTTGTGTTATATATCAAGGAACATTTTGCCTTTCTGTTTATCTCTCTCTTTCTCTGTCTCTCTGTCTCTGTCTCTCTCATACACACATACACACACATAGAAAGGGAGAGGAAAAGCACACAAAAATGAAAGAAATAGATAGTGGATTTAATTTGAGAGAAAGCAAAGTGAAATACATGGAAAGTTTGGAGGGGAAGGGTGTGTAAAATGATATAATAATTATGTTTGAAACTGCAAAAACATTTTTTTAAGACAGTACGTCTCTGTGTAGCCCTGGCTGTCCTGGAACTCTGTAGATCAAGCTGGCCTTAAACTAAGAAATCCCCCTGTGCCTGCCTCCGGCGTCCTGGGATTAAAGACGTGCACCATCACTGCCCGGCTTGTGCCATGACCTCACTGTACAGTATATCTTAAATTTGTATTATTTTAAAATCTATGAGACTCTTGGGGCAGAATGACGCTCTAAGACATGCTTCGTGGTTGATAAAACCCTGGGCCTTTAAAGTTACCTCACATTTGCTATTCCTCTTGGGTGAGTTTTATATATGACACAAAACTACAATCCTCCCAGCAAGACTTGCTGATATACATAGCCAAGGAAGGTCTTGGGCAACCCAGAATTGTTTCTCTTTATAACAAAATAGTTCCATTATCTCTGTTCTAAGGAAAACCACTAAAATTATTTATCCTAATCTCAAAAAAGAAAAAAAATCCATAAAACAAAAACCAAAACAAACAACATAAAAATAATCACTTGCCTTTTACTGAATGTACCTATGAAGTCACTTAAACTAACTGAGCAAAAAGTATGCTACAGAAAGATCTTGTTCACGATATTTATTCCTTCTTCCCTGAAAAAAAAAAAGTTAAATCACACATAAATTGGTTGTAAATAAAAAATACATGCAAATCTCCATCAGTCCTGGGTTCCCTAGAAATCTTAAGAAAAATTAAATAAATAAATAAATAAATAAATAAATAAATAAATAAATAGCCACGTGTGCTATTGATCTATCACTCTCTAAACATGGCCAGATTACCAAAAGCTATGCCGTGAATCGTCTTAATTTTTAAAGTCCAATAAATCTATTTTGTTCATAGAGGCAAGGCTTAACTTTCTCCTCCTCCAGGGGAGTCATAATCTTGATCTATTTCTAACCATATTTAGGGCTAGATGAGAATGTGTGCTGGAGATAAGTATCCACCTTTTCCAGAGGCTTATCCAGAATAAATCCTCAATAGCTCTCTAAACTTTTACTGGATTCCCTGAGAGCTAATCCTTTAAGCTTAGAATCAGGTGATTATGAGCACTAAAATGGGAATTTGACACATTCCTAGACAGGAAAATGCAAAGAAAAATCATGAATTTTAGGCAGGATTCCCCTATACTGAGAATGACTCCCTCTCTCTCTCTCTCTCTCTCTCTCTCTCTCTCTCTCTCTCTCTCTCTCTCTCTCTCTCTGTGTGTGTGTATGAGTGTGTGTAAGCAGGGGAATAATATGACCTTTGTCCAAATCGATGCCCTCTGCCTAAAACAGTGATTCTCAACCTTCCTAATGCTGAAACACTTTAATTCAATTTTTCTTGTTGTAGTGACTTCGCCAATCATAAAATTATTTTTGCTGCTACTTCATAACTGCAAAGTTGCCACTGTTATGAGTTGTAATGTACATATCAGATGTGCAGGATATCTGATATGTGACCCCTGTGAAAGGGACATTTAACGCCCAAATGGGTCACGACCCACAGGTTGAGAACCACTGATCCAGAAGTACAGTGTGGCTCACCCTCTGTAGCAGAGGTTTGTAAGCTGCCACCATAATCTTTGGGTAAAACAACCAGAGAATAAATTTCCATGTTATTCTAATCCTACATTATCTAAACCGTCTTGATTATCCTACAAATCACTTTCCTCTGCTGTCCTGTCATCTCTCATCCTAACAAATCTGTAATTACTGAGTACTGTCTCTGAGCATATTCTCCACTAAGCAGCTCACAGCCAAGGCAACGAGATCATAGAGCACATCGGTTCTTGGCAAGTTTTTTTTTTTTAATCAATTACACTGCAGGAAAATTAAGTCACCAGTTCTTAAAGGAAGATATGATTTAAAGTCATATAATCAGAAAATCTGATATCTGGTGAGACTGGTGGCAATAACTCTCCCTCACAGGATGCAATGTACCGCCAGTAACTCAGCAGAATTAGACAGGGTGACAACAAGAGGAAATCAAGATGATTTGTAAATCAAGAATGTATCGCATTTTCAGGGAAAACTGCACAGTGCCCTGCAATGGGAGCCATTACAGGGAAAGCGCATTTCATTAGCCTCATTTTCTTAGGGCAGTTGAGTTATAAAACCAGTTTGCCTTCTTTGAACCCTTCCATCACGCTCTTCCATTAATCGTCCTGTTGTCATGGGTGTGCCATGACCAACTTGGAATGTTTATGAGGACAGAGAAAAATGAAACTGAAACATATTTGGGAATATTGTTATGTATGATGGATTATATTTGACCTTTCATTTTCTGTCCTAGGGGAATTTCAACAGACCCAAATTTCCATTGACCTCACAGACACAATTTTTGCCTATATAGTTAAAATTTCCTTGAATGTATCTTGAGTGTGAGGAAATATAAGTAAAAGCCTGAGAAGCTCAAATATTTCAAGAGAAAAAATGTTTTCAATCAATTTTGGGCAGTTACATGCAAATTCTTTCGTGATAATTTTAATTCTCAAAATGTCTCCTTGCTCATGATATAAACAAGGAAAGTTGATCACTTATGTGTGTGTGTGTGTGAATGTGTCTGCATGCGTAGACATCTTTTTTTGTGTGCATGCATGCCTGGAGAAGGAACATGAAAAGGAGAGAGACGGGGAGAGAAAAGAAGATAGGAAAACAAGAGAGACAAATGGGGAGAAATATGGACTAAGACAAAACAACAACAAATTCTGGACAAATTAGTATGTAGCAATCAACTTTTATGGTAGAATTTGTGAGGTGAGAATACAATAACGTCCTTTAAAATAAATGAGCCAAACCGAGTGAGAATCGACAGTGTTTTTCATGGGAAAAATAGTTGTAAATCTATTTATAAGAGATAGGCCTAAGTAAGGGGGTAAGGTTTATATGCACTGTGTGAAGGTGTGTCTCTGTCCTTCCTTGCCTGCCTAAGGCACCTTCTGATTGGTTAAAATAAAAAGCCTCTGACCTATAGCAAAAGGTAGAATACAAGGTGGGCCATGCAGCAGAGAGAGAGAGAGGAACTCTGGGAAAGAGCCTGAAGTGGGAAAATTCGCCAACTGGAGGAAGTCGGAAGTATAAACTGAGGAGAGGTAGGCCAGCCACGTGGTAGAACTTAGATTAGTATGAACAGGATAACTGAGTTACAAAGTAGTTGGGAACAGGCCTAGCATAAGGCTAAAAGCTATTAAATAAATATGAGTCTCTGTGCCATTCGGAGCAAGGGTGGCTATAGAAAGACCCATGGTTACATTTATGAATTCAGAGGCTTAGGTGATGGTATTAACATATATTCTGAAACAATGATGTAATCAGTAGAAAGAAGATTCTTAGGCTGTTCTTTTCCAAGGCCAAGTCACCTTATGATTATTTCAAATACATCTGAATCCTGGAAATCGGTGCCTTTCTGCTACATCATCTAAACAAGAAATCCTAGGAAGAAAATCCCAAAATCATCAAATCGATGGGGCACATATGTGCTGGTGGAAAAAAAATATTGGCACAAAATGAGTTATGGTGCATTTAGTGACGTTCCTAGCCTCTGCTACCCATGGTGAACAATAAGCTACCAAATAAGAGATACGCACAGGCTGACCTGGAATATTAATAGAGACCTTCACATTTTAGATGACAAGAAACATTTTACATTTATTTATGTGTATTTTTAGTCCATAGAAACATCTAAAGGGTATGCACCTATGCTTTTAATTATATTTATTGTTTTTTGAAGGTCAGACTGATATTTCAATTTTCTTTTGCCTACTTTTTATTTTCTAATATTCCACAATGTATGTACTGCTTTGTTGTGATAAAAATATTATTAAAGTAACAAATATCAAAGGCATAAAAAAGATAAGGGGACAGTACTCTAAAAGAAAGTACCCAATATACATAAAAGAGTTATTGTAATAGGTCATCATCTTAACAAAAAATAGAATTGTTTTAACCCAACAAAATAATAATTGACTAAAAACAGTTTTAAATGAGTTGAAGTAAGCAGTGTATAAATATGAAAATGAATAAGATGTTGTTAAGCATAGATAGAGTGCAAGAACATCATCATTATAAAGAAAAATATTGAATATACTTTCTGAAAAAAAAACACATAGGAAGTGATCTGAAAGATAGAACAGTAGTGTTTGCTCATGAATAGAAGCAGTATCTATGGAAACCTATAATAGGAAAGCAATTAATACAATATGCTGTAACAACAGAGATGCTTATCAAGTCTGTAGATAAGAAAAGAATATCGTTTAATAAGAGTCAAAGCTTTCAGTTCTGTGAAGACATGTTCTAGTGATGTACATTTGATGAATGGTACCTGTTGCAAGTTTACAGAAAAATCTCATCTTTGTCAAAAATCAATACAAAACAAGCTTTAAAATTTTTATTTACATAAACATTATTTTAATGAGAAAAAATATATAATGTGTACTCTATCCTTAAGTTTTCATAGTACTAAATAATGAATAAATTTAAAATAATTCTTTGGTAGGCATAATTTTATACTTATTAAAGACTAAAACAAGTTTATATACTAAAAAAAAAAATCAGACTTTCTCATCAATGTTATAAAAGTACCAGTCAAATCCATTTTCTACAAGAAAAGGTGTATATTTTAGAAAAAAGAAGTTGGCAAAATGATGGTATGATTATGTGGTTGTGCAATTGGAGCCAATCAATAAAGCATCATGTAGAGAGGGGAGCGTGGGAAGGGGCGTGGGGAGCCACAAAATATTCCAAACAGCTAATACTTTCAAAATTAATATTCCAACATTTGAATTACTTTTCTATATTTTGTTAAAATATGTCTACAATTGTGTCCCAGCACTAAGGTCTGTGAGCATACACGTAACCACTCATAAGAAGTGCTGGGAACACAAGTTCAGACATTGTTCTTAATCACTTGAAAAATATGAAGTACTAAAAATGTATGCTTTATCCTTAGTAAAGCTTGTCTATATTGGTATCCTATGTATTGGTCCAAAATATTTAGTGTGATATCAAAAATAGCACTTTAAAGAAGGCAAATAATTTTTACATTAAATTGGAAAAATGTATGAGAATATGTTCTTCAGTAATTTCTATAGCAGAACAGAAATGCATGAGGTTGCAGAGCAGAGGGAGGTATTGATATCAGACTACGGAGCCATCAGAGTTTAGAATATATACAACTAGATACCAGAACTTAATCTTCACAAAAGACTGAGTTTGCTTAGTCTTGTGGATAGAGAGATTATTCAATAAATCTTAATGATGCATCCAGTTAGACATATTCATTAACTCCTCATTAATTAACCCTTCCCATGTATCCTTCTCAAGTTCTGAGCCCTTTTACCTTTGATCTTTACAGTTAAATGCATGTCTCTATATGTATGTGTGTTGGTGGTGTATGTTTGGTTTCAGGGCTGACCACTCTGCACTGAACAACCAAAAGGAGGTGTATTCCTGGAATAAGCCAATTCTCCTGCTCACAGAAGTCATTATTTTTTAGTCTATAGTCCTTAGTCTACATTTTTGTGGGGGATGGGGCCCCACAAAATGTTGATATTGGTTGCCATTTTTCTGGTCGTGTTTATGCAACCATGTCTAGAAGAGCCTTTTTCACAGCAAACTTCTGGAATGTTGTCTCTTAGAATCTTTCCAGCCCCCTTCTCTGTGATGTTCCCTTAGCTATGATATAGATGTTTCCACCAGAGCTGGGCTCCCGATGATCCATTCATCTGTGTTGTGACTCATTCTCATTTTCTGTGGTGGTCTCCATTTGCTGTACAGAGAGGCTTCTTTGATTAAGGGTTATAGCTACTCTTATCTGTGGGTATAAAATAAGATTTAGAACATAGGAAGGAGGTTTGCTGACCTAGCAAAATAGTAGTAGTAGTTTTTTTTTCTTCTGATCCATGACCTCATTAACCCTGAAAAGACAGCTAGTTCTTCAGTACCAGTGTGATTTCTCTGTTGTTGAGGGGGCCTTAAGTTCAATTAGATATAAATTCGTATGGACATTTTTAAAGCATTGTCTTAGTCAGGGTTTCTTTTCCTGCACAAACATTGTGACCAAGAGGCAAGTTGGGGAGGAAAGGGTTTATTCAGCTTACACTTCCACACTGCTGTTCATCACCACAGGAAGTCTGAACTGGAACTCAAGCAGGTCAGGAAGCAGGAGCTGATACAGAGGCCATGGAGGGATGTTACTTACTGGCTTGCTTCCCCTGGCTTGCTCAGCCTGCTTTCTTATAGAACCCAAGACTACCAGCCCACAGATGGTACCACCCACAAGGGGCCCTCCCCCCTTGATCACTAACTGAGAAAATGCCTTACCGCTGGATCTTATGGAGGCATTTTCTCAACAGAAACTCCTTTCTCTGTGATAACTCCAGCTCGTGTCAAGTTGACACACAAAACCAGCCAGTACAAGCATATACACCCCAAGCTCACATTTCCAGAAAATTTCTGATATCTAGAACAACAACAACAACAACAACAACAAAATTCAAACCTAACATTTGGACATAATCCCTCAGGGGAGTTCATGGTGTTGAGGTTGTTCATAATGATATTTCCTGAAACCTGACAGTCAAAAGTAAGACAGCCACGTGTTCATATCAAGTCAAGGAGATAATGTTAGAGGGTATAAATGTTTACAGGGGCTGACGCTCCTCATCCCTCCCTCATTTCCCTTGCAGTTACTTCTAGAGATATCTTTAATTTAGTCACTGTAAGTTCATCTGAGCCCTGAAGCACCTGACTAGCTACAGAACACTTCTAATTCAGAGTTTTGCTCAGAATATGGAGGGGTGAGATAATTAAATTCACTTATTTCCATACTTTCTTCATGAACATTTTAGAGGGTAGTAGATAATTTGTATTAATTTATGAATATGATTTAAGCACTGCATAGATTCCCTTGAAAATTACAGAAACTGAAGTAGTCATGGCAATTCAAATAGAGATCCAAAAGGAATACACAGAGGTTGCAGTGAGAAAACACTTTCCCCACCAGCTGTAGACGGAAATCCATAGATTAGGGAAGTGGATACAGACCTTCCCTTGCAAATGCAAGAGCCTGAGCTGAGATCCACTGAGCCCATGGTAAAAACCCGGCACAATGGACACGTGATAATTCCATTGGACAGGGAGCAGAGGAAGCATTCAGATCCCTGAAAGCTCAGCAACCAGGTAGCCTCTGGTGAAGTTTCAGATCAGTGAAAGACCCTTTGTCAGTCACAACGTAAAAGGCTCCTAAGGACTAACATACACGGTTTATACTCTAATATCCACACACATGTACCCACACACATGAACCCAGACACATGCAGATATGTACACACACATACACACACACACACACACACACACACACACACACACACACACACACACACACACATACACAGTTGTTCAGTTCAGAAGACTGTACAAAATCTAAGAGGGGAAGGATATTAAAAGACCCCAGAACATTTGGTTACTCAGATCTATTCTACAGAAGACTGACTGCAGTGCTTAGAAATGTAATTAGACTTAGAGTGCTACTCTAAGACATAGCTAAGATACCTGCAAAAAGTTCTAGATTGCCTATTCCTGCCTGATCCAGCAGGGCCTAAAAACATCATTTACTGTGAATTTACTTCATGAATTCCTTCCTGTACTACCAATTTACAAAGCCTCAACTATTCCTTTATTAAAGCAAGTTAATTAACTCCTCAAAGTCTCAATTTATGCATCTGTAATATGAGGTAACTATACAACCTATGAAGTTATCCAAACTTAGTGAGACATTGCCTGCAACTGATTTTAACATTGTTCTTTGTACTACTTAAATGATATTACTACTAACACCATGCTGCAAATCTGTTTAGTTACTATCAGGTACTGACAAGTTTCTATGCTGTTTGTATTGGCTAGTTTTGTGTGTCAACTTGACACAAGCTGAAGTTATCACACAGAAAGGAGTTTCAGTTGAGAAAATGCCTCCATGAGATCCAGCGGTAAGGCATTTTTTCAATTAGTGATCAAGGGGGGAGGGCCCCTTGTGGGTGGTACCATCTGTGGACTGGTAGTCTTGGGCTCTATAAGAAAGCCAGCTGAGCAAGCCAGGAGAAGCAAGCAAGTCAGTAAGCAGCATCCCTCCATGGCCTCTGCATCAGCTCCTGCTCCTTGACCTGCTTGAGTCCCAGTCCTGACTTCCTTTGGTGATGAACAGCAGCATGGAAGTGTAAGCTCAATAAACCTTTTCCTCCCCAGCTTGCATCTTGGTCATGATGTTTGTGCAGGAATAGAAACCCTGACTAAGACAATAGCCAAGTACGCAGTTGAGCCACATTGTAAGCCCTCGGGTGTAGGATGCTACCCTTTCTCAGGAGTACCGAGTACCTGAGCATTACTGGGTTAGGAGCCAGGGTGCCCTGTACCAGTGGGCCCTCCACTTGCGCAGCACTCAGGGCTTACACTCTTTTGTAAGAGTTCCAGTCATGTCAGCACATTGTAAACAGGTAATCTGGTAGGTGGATAGTACCTCCAACTTGTCATTTCTTTTTATGCTGTGTCTACTCAGAATTGATTTGGATTGATCTGGGTTAAAGAGATTTATTTTTAAAGTTATTAGTTCATCATTACTCAGCAAAAATATAGGTACCACCCCGAGGTTTCACCACTACATGGATATAAAACCAAGATAGAAACATGGACTAAGACTGAGCTTTCTATATTATTTGACAATAACTCACCTTATTATCAAAGGGAACATTTAACAGAGAATTTTGACCGAAAATCATTCTCCTTTTTAGACAATGCTTTCCTCTCCCTAGCAGTTTGACAAGCAGGCATTATGCTAGGTTAGTCTGAGCTATCTGCTTCAGTTCACAAGGCTCGTCCACCTTTTCATCATTGTAGAGATATCTTTACTTTTCTTCATAGCTATAATCAGACCCTGAGTCTATATGACCACCTGCAACACACAGTCTTTTCTCAGGAGCTCACTACTATGTGCAGTCTCCAGGCAGGTCAGAAAATAATAAACTACCATTCATGACTTTATTCCTGCACCTGTTGCCCCCTAGGGAAACCATGTCACAGTGTCGAAATTGAAATCTGTTGGGTGAGAAGCAAGGGTTCCATCTGTGTATGTGGAAGAGGGGGTCATTAACTCCAATGCCCAGTGCTACTAGAGAGCAGCATCAGCTTAGCAACACCACACGCTGTGAGCACTCACCACAGTCAAATGCTGAGCAGCTATCTATAGCCCCATTGGAGTTCCCCGAATCTCTGATGTACTACCTCAGAACAAAGAAGGGACTGTGCTAGTTTATGAAACATAAGATACCACCAATGAGTTTTTCTTAGGAGGTTGCACCAGTATCTTTATTATTTGCTGAATAATAATAGGTTAGAAATATATTTGTAATTTAAAATGATGCATATGCCTGCTAGGAGATCCATTTTTCCTCATATGTAAACTACATATTAAACATTCGGCACAATGGTACAATGAATTGGGCACCAACATTTTTTAATGTGATATTTGTCATGGTTGGTGTGTGAGAAGATAGCCTGGGAAATAGGAGCTTGGGAGTTGAGAGGTCACTTGAAAGTGAGGTAATCAGGTACAGACATTAAACTGGCATGTCTTAGCTTACTCTATCATTTTTCATTACAATGCCCCCCTCTCAAGGGGGTGTCTCATGACCTGAGAATTTTTCTCTATCTCTCTTTGAGGGGAAGCTCCTCACCTGAGTAGAGGAGAAGGGTTTATAGTTAGGAAATCAAAATTTCTTGGGAATCAGGTGTGAGTCTGATTGAGGAAGGAGTGGGAATTGGCTTAATGCTCTCCTGCTGCATGGGACCCAGGGCTAAGGAACAGAATTCAACTTCTGTGGTTTTCCTCTAGTACCAAGCACTTATAGAGAATATGAAATGTTTAGTAAGTGAGGTTGACAGAAACAAAGATAAATACAAAAGACCTGAGATAGCCTTTGGCAGAGGGAGACAAAAACAAACCAAGGTGATCCTGGAGGACACCCAGTGTTAACATTTTGTCTAAGCTCAGCCCCACAGTTACCTGCTGTACTGGCTAGTTTTGTGTGTCAACTTGACCCAAGCTGAAGTTATCACAGAGAAAGGAGTTTCAGTTGAGAAAATGCCTCCATGAGATCCAGAGGTAAGGCATTTTCTCAATTAGTGATCAAGGGGGCATGGCCCCTTGTGAGTGGTACCATCTGTGGGCTGGTAGTCTTGAGGTCTATAAGAAAGCAGGCTGAGCAAGCCAGGAGAAGCAAGCCAGTATGCAGCATTCATCCATGGCCTCTGCATCAGCTCCTGCTCCTTGACCTGCTTGAGTTCCAGTCCTGACTTCCTTTCAGATGAACAGCAGCATGGAAGTGTAAGCTGAATAAACCCTTTCCTCCCCAACTTGCATCTTGGTCATGATGTTTGTGCAGGAACAGAAACCCTGACTAAGACACTATCTTATTAGCAGGGTATATGTAAGGTTCTTTGTGGTGGTGGTGGTGGGCATTTTGAATCTTGAACTAATATAATGCTACTAGATGTGAGCAGCTCCTTGTGTGTTCTAGCTGTGGTGCTGGTGCTTTTTTATAAAGCTACCTGTGACTTCACGGAACCTCATGGCAGGGAAATGTTTTTCTGAAGTTTCACTTATCATCATTGAAAGAGGAACCAAAGAGATTTTTTAAAAATGCCATTTTCTGAATCAGAATAGAAAAAGCACATGTAGCCACTTCTCACTCCTGGGGAGAAAATTCTAGCATTCTAGCTGTTATGGGAATCGTATGATTCACTGTCTTCTTAATCCCATTTTGCATTGTTTGAGATGTTGTCAGATGAAGTGAGTCTCTGTCCCAGTCTCTCACTGTCTCTGTCTCTCTCTTTGTCTCTATATGTCTCTTTGTCTGTTTCTGTCTCTGTCTCTCTGTCTCTCTCTCTCTCTCTTTCTGGTTCTCTGACTCTCTCTCTCCTCTTTCTTAATCCTCATGGATTTGATCATCTCATTATTAAAAGACTTTGTCCTTTGTTCACATCTAAGGGAAATATTAACATTTTTATTGGAAGCTAAAGTAATTTGCTTACCCTGTGAATTTTACACCACTGTAAATGACAAAAGAGACCCTCTCACTGAGTGCAGTTGCTTCAGAGGCTTTATTACATTCAAGAGGAAAAGGTCTAGGTTAAAATGAACTTAACAGATTTGCTGAAGGGCATGTTTCAACACAGCAGAAAGTGTCTCCCCTTTCAACATATTCTGTTGTTGAACTCTCTCATCTCCCTTCGCAGGGCTGCCTGTCATGAGGGGCTCAATACTCTCTTGGCTGCAAACTCTACATGTAAACACTTGATGCCTTGGAGCCACAGTTCATGAAAGCCAAACCATTCGACACACAATGGCAAAGGTAGTGACTAATTCTTAATTTATTTCAGTTGGATGTTTTACTGAAACATTTACCTAAAAATGAACAAGTAAGTCACATGCTAAGCTGCAAACCAAAGGGCAAAACCACAGGATATGAGTTGACTTCTTGGAGTGAACAGATAGCTCACCTAGGAAACCTCTGAAATCAGTTTTACTGGTCTCAATTAAATAGTGCCAACAGCAAAGAGGCTCTCAGTCATTTTGATTTTAAGAGGTTTGGGGCCTTTCTAAAATGGCCTTTGTCTGCTAGGAGACCCTGGATTTTAGATCTGTCTTGGGGGGACCACCATTAAACATCAGCTAAAACATCTTAACACTATTTTTTGATCTCAGTAGACTCCTCTATGTAGTGTGAAGAGGACATAATGAGTAGTCAAAAGACCTGAGTTCTAATATTGTCACATACTTGCCTCCCTTTCAACTTTGCCTCTTCTAACACTGAAGGTCAGTGGAAGTGTAACTGGCATTATAGAGTCAAACCAATAACTAAGTAGATAATTAGCAATTGTTTGATGCTGAGTGTCCAAGAGAATTTATTAGACAGAATGCTGACAGAATCATCATCTTTTCTACTTTTCTTTCATCTCCCCTCTGTTCCTGCAGACAAATATATGCATTGTAACAGTTAAACTTCATTCTCAACTTGATGGGATTTTTTGAATCATTAACAGATACACCACTGGACATATCTGTGACCATGGTTCTAGAACAGTTTAACTAAGGAGACAAGATTCACCCTCAGTGTTGGCTTTACCCGTTATGTGCTGGAGTCCCAAACTGAATGGGAGACAAAATGAGAAAATTATAGAAGCACCAGAGTTTCTCCCTTCTCTGCTTCCTGAAGACAAATGCAATGTGACCTGTTGTCTCAGCTTCTGCTGCCACAGCTACCTTATCCCTTTCCACCATGCTTTCTCTGACATGACTGGCTATGCCTCCAAACTGTAAGCCAAAATAAATTCTTTCTCCCTAAGTTGCTTTTTGTGATTATTAGGTCACAGCAATGAGATGGTAACTAATAATACATCAGTCTTTGTCTTTGATATGGCAAAAATAAGACTGAATAATTTCTCTTAAATTTAGGTTCTAGAACCCAGGTGGGCTGAGTACACATTTGATGTTTTCATAAGAATCTCTAAAACAAAAAATTGGAGTTTTTTTACTGGAAGTCTGAAAGCATAGAGAAGGTGAAACTGTCAATATTGGAGTCATACTCTAACAGGACAGGAACATGACAGTAAGATACAATGGCCTTCACACAGAAGCTGTAGCCTGGCAGCCCAGGTGTTATTACTTTATGAGTTTTCATTAGGAAGTGAACATCCCAGAAGAGCCTATTTCTTCATTCAGAAGTTTATTTGTAAACAGATCTGTAATATAACCACTAATGGGAAGTTGACTGTGGTAGTGGTGTGTACCTATAACCCTATAACCCCAGGACTCAGCAGCCTAAACCAGGAGGATATCAATGTCCAGGCTTAATTTTAGTCTGAGCTATATAGTGAGTTCAAAACCAACTTGGCCAATAGTACAAGACTCAGTCTCAAAACAACAACAATAAAAAAAAAGCAAATATCAGCATTTTACAACTTGGATGGTCGTCAGAAACTTCACATGTAACCAACTGAATTCAATGGGCTCCCTTGACCCCAAAAGATTAGAACAAATTGCCAGAGTTAGTTTGAGGCCAAGCAGAGCAATTCAGTGAGAAGCCAAGAGAAGGCAGATTGAATCGGTCAGGTTAGAGAGGAGTTTGGGCCAGAATAGCTGAGTTGA
Source organism: Uromys caudimaculatus (assembly GCA_028551405.1). Classification (NCBI taxonomy): domain Eukaryota; kingdom Metazoa; phylum Chordata; class Mammalia; order Rodentia; family Muridae; genus Uromys; species Uromys caudimaculatus. The sequence continues at coordinate 64,782,236 of CM052705.1, read as the reverse complement.
ACCAGCCAGCCAGAGTTCAGAAAGAACTAGAAAAGATGACTTATTCAACAGTAAGCCTCAAAGATGTCAGTTACATCTTGTGTATAAAGGTTACATTTACAGTGTAGCTTTCACCTCCCCCCCTCCAACTATGATCTCTGCACTTTTCCCCATTTCTTCACATTGCATCTAGAATGTTCTTTGTATAACACAATAACAATTCTGTATCCTAAGATACTTCAACTTATTCTGTATATGTTCATAATAAAATCAAAATTTAACACAACAAAAAAGGACCCACTGCCACCTCCAGATCATCATATCCTTACCTCAGCCTAGGCTCCAGTCCTGAGTAAGCTATTTTAAATTGTTGAAAGAAAGAAAAATTATCTTTCTAATTTAATTTTTTGTACAGTCTCTTTCTTTGTTAAAATGATTCTTCTAACCTCTACTCATCCTTCAGGTCTCAACGAGATCAAATTGTAATTTCCTATAGAATAATCTCCTGCCCTCTAACAAGGTTTATATATCTCTTCTGGGTTGCCATAGCACCTTGTTTTTAACACACACCGCACTATGAAAATCCCTTCTTTATCTGCTGTCTCTCCTGCACGTAAAAGGTCCTTGACATCCAGAATTATTTCTTATATCCTGATATCCAAGTGCTGACTATGGTGGCTGACAGCTAAATATCAAGGACCAATGGAGACTTATAAGTCAAGGAATTACAGGAGACATGGCATCATGACATTTTTCTTTAAAGAACTTATAATTTCTTTACTATCTGCCAGCTCTGATGACAGATCACCATCATTGATTTTATATCAGTGAATTACACACATTTTAAATTATAACAATGTTCCCAACTAGATTTAGGTATGGCTGTGTCTTAGGAATACCAGCTTCAAGTTAGAATACAAAACTAGTATTCTATGAAGCAAGTCTGAAATCAGATAATTAGATGAAAATCAATACAGAATGGATCTAAAAATAGCTGTGTGGTAAAATGTGAACATTATTGGTGTTCTTAAGAGAGAACATTGAAAACTGCAGGAATAATAGGATTGTTGATGGCATTAAATGTAAACCATGTCTTATGGGGAGGGGAGATTTTATACTATTCACATTTAGAAGGAGGTACCTATAGGCCATTTAAACAGGCCACCTCTGGCATTTTGTCTAACTTGCACCATCTTTGTGGATTTAAAATAAAAATATTTGTATCTTAAACTTTGAAAAGTGGATTGGCCTGGATAAATTGAAATCCATTCTTAAGCTCTGATGATGCTCAGTCTGCTCTTTAATTTCACACTATCATTAGGTCCTGCTACCATGTGTGGTCAGTCTGCTAGGAAAAGTGTAGATACAGAAATCCTTATGAGTTGTAAAGATAATTGCTGTGAAAATAGAAATGTCAGCAACACAATAACAATGTACATGATGCCAGCTGTCCCCTGTTTGGGCCAATGTTAGCAACCCATCAATTTCTCTGATAAGTCACAGTAACCTATGCTTGAAGAGAAGTCACTCTGTACCACTTAGACAAAATGACAGACATGTCACTGATGATGCAACATTTGAATGGTCAATCACAGGTCTGTAGGGTGATGGCCTTTAGGACTAATTGAAGCTTCAATTTCTTCCAACAAGCTGTTAAAGGCTGCCACCATTGCTGCCTTCTCTATTTCTCAAAGTATTTTTATTTTAATAGTAGTGAATTAAATCAATGATATGGACATCTGTTTTTATATTAACTTGTCAAGCTTACCACTCCTTGGATAGTAGTCACGGGAAGTCAAAATTGGAAGATGGCTAACTATTGACCTTGACCCTGAAACAGAACAAAAATCACACAGGAAAAAAAATGTAGCCAGAACAAAGAACCTGCATGGTAGATAATAGGCGTAAAATTGCAAAAGGAGAGTGGGCGGGTGCTGCTTCTTTTCTTTCAAAGTAGAATCACATCTCTGTGAATCTCTGTGTCTCTGTTGTGTGTCATTTCTTCGAGCACTATTTTAACAGAAATTCCACTTTTATGGTGCTAGACCGTGAACTTGCTCATTATCAGCAGCTATGGATCCTTCAATGGTGTTGTTTCACACATGGCCTTTCCACCCAACTCTAGACTACAATCTTATAAAAGCATCTAGGTAATCTAATGGCTACCAGATTCCACCTTTATCCTGAACCTGTGACAGCATACTGTATTCAGGCCCATCACTGTGATCTCCTTTTGGAATACACTATCTGAGAAATTGTTTTGCTCATGTTAAGCAAGCCTGTTGGTGACAAAATCGCTCTCAGCTTCTATTTATAGGAACATGATGCTGCTTTTCTTTTACATATAAAATACATAGACATAACATTAGATTAAACAAAATTCACTTTGAAAATGTAAAGATGCCACTTTAGTATTCTGTGGTTTATGTTACTTCTCTGCTGGGAAATCTATAACAATGCATTGTTCTTCTATAATTATTTTGTATTTTTTTTTATTTTTTGCTTTCATTTATTCCAGGTTCTTAGCAATTGGACATTGATGTCCCTTATCTCCATTATCTTTGTGTATATCCTCGGAGTTCAGTGAGTTTATTGTGTTTCATTCACTAAAAATTTTCATCATATTTTAAGATGTTATATGTTTAATACTTTGAACAAAATATTGTTTTATCATCACCAATTAGTTTTTCAATCATTTTTGCCTACTTGAGTCTTTCTTTAAACATCTTAGTCTTCTAATTTTATATCTCTAATGATTCTGCCTGTATGTAGCAACTGACTTCCCATGGTAATGAGATGTTTTCTTGCTTCTTTACATCTATATTTTCAAATCATTTGCAAGACAGTATGGATTCTATGTTGCTGATTACCTGTTTGTTTCCTTTCCTCCTTTATAACCTGATCAGCATTTTCTGTCAGATAGTTAAGTTACTTGCAAATCACCTTGGTCATTCTAAAGTCTGTGAGACCTAGTACTACAATATCATTCTTCTTGAGTCTCTTCTGAATACCTGAGAGTTCAGGGAAGACTCTGCCATGCCTGACTGGAACATAGATGTCCCTCAAGCTGGGATGAGCCTGTGGAAATGGCTTCAGCAGAAACCTCCTTCCAATTCCTAGTTCTTCTCTTTCTCTTCCCCCCTCCTCCTTCTCCCCCTCCTCTTCCTCCCCCTCCTCCTTCTCCCCCTCCTCCTTCTCCCCCTCCTCCTTCTCCCCCTCCTCCTCCCCCTCTTCCTCCTCCTCCTCCTCCTCCTCTTCTTCTTAATATGGTTTAATATTTAGCAACAAAAACAGAGGGATCATGATACAAATTTATAAACTTTTTAAAATTTTTAGCCTTTCAAATTTTAGCACCATAACCTTCCTCAACATTTTCTTATCTTACCAAAATGTTTTCTGCATATGAACCAGAAATGCCTCCAGAAAGACATCACAGGGTTCATTTCATTTATCTCTCCTTTTGTGAATCATAGGCCTATCTGTCTGTTGTTTAGTGTTTGAAAACATTCTTAAGCATTTATTTCACTTTTCTAGTTATTAAGGAAATAAATAATCAGAGATAACCATTGCCTTTCTGCTTCTGGTAATTAAAATTTTTGTAAGTAGCAAGTTAGTTAATTCCCACCTCTGATCCCCAGATTCAGATACACTCTCTTCCAACATTCTGAACCAGTATTATTTTTTCCTTTGGTGACCCTATGGTGATTTCTACAGCATTGGTAATGCAGAGAAACTGAGACTGTTACTCTGTCAGCTACTTGAATGACTCATTAACCATTGTGTCAAAATTCTGCACTACTGCAAATAGGGTATTGATCTTGTGAGCCGAGATACACTCAAAACTTACATAGATTTCTTGCTTTTTCTTTTTAAATACCAGGTAATACATTTCTTTTCTTCTTATTCTCAGAAAAGCAAATATAAAAGTGAGTGTCTACAATTTTTAAAAGCTTGACACCTTCAAAATGCCCCCATTGATAGAGTTACTTTGCCATGCAATCCTGATGACATGAGTTCAGTTTCTGGAACCCATGGTGGAAAGATAAAACCAACTCCTGAATGTCAGCATCTGGTATCCACATGTGTGCTGTGGCAAGCACATACTCACAGACACCCCTATCCATCTCTCTCAGATAAATAAAACAAACATAATTTTGCTACTTTGTAAGTAATTCTTTTCCAATCCCCTTTGGTAGGGAGTGATTCCCCTTACTCAAACCTCACTTTCTTTTTTAAAAATACTAAAATAATTTTCATACAATATATTTTGATCATGTTCCTCCCTCCATTTCCTTTCAGATCTTCCCTACTACTCTCAACTCAACTTTATGTTCTTTCTCCTCTTTTCAAAACACTGGTCTGGGGGACTTTGATAAAGACATCCCATTTAGGACTGAGTGTTCCAAAGTCTCTCTTTGCACTATCCAGTTGTAGGTATCTGTATTAGTTCTCATCTACTGCAAGAAGTTTCTCTAATATGGTTTGGGATAGAAAGAGCGAGAGCGAGAGTGAGAGTGAGAGCAAGAAAGAGAGAGAGACTAGGTTCTTGAGCACCCTAGCTGTGTCATCTGTGGGCTCCATCTCATGGAGAAGTAAGCCACAATTCCAATCAGAAAATGGCTGGTTATTCTTATAACATTTATAGCACTATTGGGCCAGTATAGCCTCCAGGCAGACCAGTATTATAAGTCATATAGTGGGCGGGAGGTATTAGTGATTACCTTTCTTCTCTAATAGCATGCAGAGTAACTTCCAGTACCAAGAAAACTAGTCAGTAAAGGTGAAGCTTCTAATTTTGTACCAGCTCAATTTTTTCATTTTCAATATTCAACATAATATAGTCTTCAACAATGGGACTCTATTAGTCAGTGTTCTCCAGAGGAACAAAACTTATAGAATGAGTTTATAATTTACATACATTTTATATTTTGTTCTGACATATCTTATGTGTAACAGTATCTGGCAAATAAATAAATAAGCAGGCTGAAAACAAATCTGTTAAATGAATGCATACAATCTATATAGCTTTCCAGAGTCCCTGCTAAGAAGATGAGTTTAGGCCACCAGCATGGCAGCCCTACTACTGCTCTCCAGATTTTATGTTGATCGTTGTCATTTCATCTTTCCGGGATTTGGGGCTCATTTGCTTCTAGAAATTCCTAGTAATTTCCAGGCATTTTTCTTAATCACATATGCTGAGAACATATACTCAGCTATCTATGTCTAGGAGTCCTATACCTGTGACTTCAACCAACCCAAAATGAAAACATAATGTTATCAAAAGTTCTGTATTGTACTTTTTATTATTTGGCTAAACAACAAAGTATGATAAATAATTTTGTACTAATGACATTAAACTTGCTACTAAATAAAATCGCGTAATGATCTAAAATATGCAGGAAGTTATACATGGGTCACAAGTCAATAATATACCATTTTATATAAAATACTGTCCATCTGTTCATTTAGGTGTCCATAAGGGCCCCATGAAGTGATCTCTTCCCACAGATATCTGTCTTAGGAAAACCACAAATTAAATGACTAGTTTATAATATTGGGATAGTTTTATTATTGTTGTATTTTGCCTTATTTATCAATATTTGGGCTATTGTAGACCCCTAATCAAAGTTCTTATCAGAGCTTCTAAATTTAGGGTCCTAAGAATATAATATATTTAAAACATATTATAATATAATGTAACAGATTTTAAGTAACTTATTTTGTGTATGTGTGCGTGTGTGTGTGTGTGTGTGTGTGTGTGTGTTTTCTTCTCACCTGCTATTTTTAAATGCACCATGACTTTAAGTTAAACTGTTTTTCTGAAAGCAGGAAAATATTTTACTCATATCCATGTCACTAATTCCCCTCATAATATCCAGAAAAAAAAATATTCAACATCAACTTCTTGAATGAAAATAAATATATCAAAACTCATTTACTAAAGACTCCCTAAGAATGTAATCTTTTAAAATAGGCAACATACATATGCATAATAATAAAATATTGTGAAGTAGCAAGACAGGAGATACGGAAATTATTCCCAGAGAAGGGAAGCTGTCCCAGGGAGCTATGCTCTCCAAACAAAGGATCCAAACAAAGTATGTGCCACAAACCTTCATACATGGTCACTAGTGCGTACACACACACACACACACACACACGCACACACACTATTAATAAATAAAATATTTTAAATATACAGGACAAAATATTACTATGAACATCCATAAGCTAACCAAAACAATGTAGAAAAACTGATAAATTTATCAAATGCTATTCAGCAAAGCTGAAAGATGGAGAAATTGAAAATAAGAACAGATAAGTAGTGAATAAGGAGGTAAATTTGTAAGTAAAAGAAAGCCTAGACCAGATAGCTTTATAGCTGGATTCAAATAAACACTTACAAAAGAACTATTATCACAATTCTTAGATGGCTTCAAAAAAAAAGAAGATGAACAGATACTTTCAAAATCATTCTGTAAAGTCACCATTTACCTACACTAAAGCCAGCCTAGGGCAATATAAGAAAAATATAGGCCAATATCACTACTGATGATAGATAAAAAAATCCTCAACAAAACACTGACAAAGTCTATTGAGCGGCACATAAAAAGGACCATTCAACATGATCAAGTAGTATTTACTACTGGATGCAAGTTTGGTTCAATAATATGTAAATCAATAAATGTGATTTTCCATATGACAGATGAAGGATAAATATATAGTCATTTCAATAAGTGAAAAAAGTACTTGATAAAATACACATTTCCTTGATTAAAAACCATCATTGGGGCCAGCAAGGTTGCTCAGTGAGTAATGTGTCAGCCCTGAAAGCACAAGGACCTGAGATCAGATTCCCAGGACCCACATGACAAAGCTGGGTATGTTACCCATGCTTATTATTCCAGTGTTGGGGAGGTCAGCACAGAAGAACCCTGGACTTGGCACCATGATCTCCTAGTCTAGCCAAATTGGTGAGCTTCAGGTTCAGTGACGCCTTAGTTCAAAAGTGTTGGTGAGAAATCATAGAGGAAGGCGTTCAAACTGCACACACTCATTTAAAAGCTCTGAAAAACTATGTATAGGGTGTATATAACTAACTAAAATATGGGACACATCAAACACTCCCACAGCTATGTTAAACTCAGTGGTAAGAAGGTAAAGGCTTTTCTTATTAAATCAGGAATAAGACAAAAATGTCTGTTCCTACCATGACTATCTGACACAGACCTTGTCCAGCCACAGTAATTATATCAGACAAAGAAACAAAAAAATCCTAATTATAAAAATAAAATAAAATTATTATCTGATTCCATGATCTTATACAGAGAAAATATTCCACTAAAATTATAATAGTAGATAAATTTGGTAAATTTGCTCTTCATTAAGTTGCATTCTATATATTAAAAAAAGTTACTCTGAAAAAAATTAAAAATAGCAAGAAAACAAATTAATAAAATTAAATAAAATAAATTATAGGTGTAAATTTAACGAGGAAAGTCAAAGACCTATATTCTAAAACACTGAAAATATTGAGGGAAGAAATGGAAGATGACACAAATAAGTAGGAAAATAAATCTAGTGTATAAATTGTAAAAACTGATACTATTAAAATGTCATATCACTAATCAAAGAAGTACAAATTAAAACCACAATGAATTATAACACCCATTAGAATATCCATTTCAAAAAATGTTTTTTTTTAAGAAAAGATGAGTTGTTAGGGGTATGGGATAAATAAAACTCTTACATACTATTAGTTACAGTTCTGTATGTCCATTATGGAAATCTGTATGAAGTTTCACCCAAAAATTAAAATTTAATTAACTTATGATCCAACACTCCTACTACAAATACATTGAAACCTCTGTACTCATGTAACTACACCTCCACATTTAATGAAGCATTATGCACAACAGCCAAGATACGAAAACAACGGAGGTCTCCATCAATAGATACATGGATTTAAGAATATGACAAATAAAGAAAGTGGAATCTTGCACCAACATGGATGAACCTAGGGAGCACTGTGCTAAATGACTTAGCTGGACCTAGAGAGTGAGATATCACATGACTGCACTTACTGAATTTATGACAGTTGAACTCTTCAAAGTAGGTAATAGGATGGTCGTTACCATGAGGTAATATAGGAGGTACGTAGCATGTATAAAAGAGCAATGATGGTGAATGGGTGCAAATTACAGCCAGCCAGGAGGGGTACACTCTATGCTAAGTCACATGCAAGGGTACTATTTTTAATAATAATACATTACTTATTTAAGAGGAATCACAGAAGGAGTTTCTAAAGTTCTCACCACAAAATAACAAATATTAGAAATATGTTAATTAGCTTGATGTAATCATTACAAAGTGTGCATGTAGATCAAAGCAGTATATGCCATAAATAAATACACTAACTTAGTAATAAGAGAAAACAAAACATTGCAGATTCCAGCAGCAGGTAAGTCACATGTCTTGTTAGGTGTTATCTAGCCACATTCTAAAAGGAGTTATTATCTATTGTCATGTTCAAGGCAAAGTGGCTTTTCAGCTTTATTCTTCAATGTTATAAAATCTTTGAACTAGGAGCCACAGGTCTTGCTTTTAAGGCACAATTCTTTCTTTAAATAGTTGTGATCTGGGGTAAAATTTTCAACTACATGTAGCTTCCATTTTATACTTAGAAATGAAAGCATGTTGTCCAGGATTACTGAGTTCCCTCCAGGGATGAAATTCAGAGGCAATCATCCCATAGAGACACAATTCACCACTGTAAATCAAGCTACAAACAGAATTGTTTAAAAGACTCAAACTCCAGTTGGAAAATAACTCAATTCATTATATCTGTAAGAGTTCTGTTCTATCTCCATGCAACAAGGAGTGAAAGCAGTCCGGGCATGCAGAGGAGCAATTTAGCATCACTACTATGGTAAAACAAGGAGAGCCACACCTGATTCAGTACTACAAAAGCCACAAATTAAATGTGGTTGTAGTGTTCCCTTAGGATGTCCCTAGTGGCTGTTGTTCATCTAAGAATTGTATTACTCAGTTCTTGGGTATGAGCAACATTAGTATACTCAACTGTCTAAAGCAAAACAGGAACATTTTATAAGGAAATGGGGTCTTTCAGAATTGGCTGGATACAATACAAAGATGTTGGAGGCTGCCAAGTGGAAGCAGGATTTCTGTTCTACTGCATGACAAATCTGGCCATTGAACTACTCTGTGTCCAGTGTAATGTCAAAATGTTCTTTCCAAACAGATACTTACATAAGAGTCCCAGAAACAAGCACTACCCACTTCTCCTTGAGTTAAGAACTTAGACTACGGAAGTAGCATCTAAAATCAAAGAACATACATGATTTCTAGATTTTCTTAACTGGAAAAGTTCCACACAGCAGAAACGGAGGGATTGAGGGGAAAGGAAGTGATGTGAGGAGGAGGAAAGGTGACTTGGTGATGGAAAGAGAAGGGCGAGATATTGTTGGGTCCTTAACATAAGAAGGTAAATTGTATGTCAATATTTTTGTTTAATGCATTAGGTGGGAAGTGATTATCACAGGGCTCAAGCAGTGATAAATATTTTAAATATTTTAACATGACCTTGAATTCTGTTTTTTTAGTTATGTAGGTAGTACATGAGTAAATTCATTCAGTAACTTCATATATTATTTAAATACCATAATAAAATCTTAAAATACTCTTCTACATTCCCAATCTTTATCCTATTCTCAAAAGTAATATCAGGTTTTGAATTTGTTTCATTCTTAAAGGCATATATGTGAGCCTTTGACAAGTCTGCTCTCTCTCTCTCTCTCTCTCTCTCTCTCTCTCTGTATGTGTGTGTGTGTGTGTGTGTGTGTGTGTGTGTGTGTGTGTGTGTTTTCATACATTTATACACAGAATTGTGAACTTATGTATTGTTTGGTTTTTCCTGGGGAAATACATATTAATGTTATTTTAAGGTAACATCATATAGTTCTCCCTCATTGATTTTAGTTGTATGGAAATCCATTATCTCTCTATACATACAGAGAGAGAGACAGAGACAGAGACAGAGAGAGACAAAGAGAAAGGGGAGGGAGGGAGAGACAGAGAAATTAAAAGGATAAAAGGAGACTATGGGGTGGTTTCGTGGGTAAAGTCATGTGCTACTGAGACTGAAAACCTGAGTTCAATTCACATGGTGAATGAATAGAAGAGAATCCCTTAAATTGTCCCCTAGTCTCCATGCACACACTATGGCACGATGCATGATATTAACTGGAACTATGAGGGATAAAGACATGCTGCTCAGCTGCAATCTACAATCCAGAGAAGGCTGTCATCAAAGAAACAACAGCAACAAGTCATCCTCATAGTTGCAGAGGCCAGGACATTACTGGGGCTTGACTGATGACAAATTGTGTAACTAAAATATGCCCAAAATACTGTTTTTGTCTTTTCCTTTCATACATATACACCAACACCACCACTGCTACACAGCCGCTGCCACCGCCACTACATGCATGCATGAGTGCATACACACACACTCTTAAATGTGATTTTTTTATTGGTTATTTTATTTACATTTCAAATGTTATCCCCTTTCCCGGTTTCCCCTCCATCTTAAAATCATTTTTTACTATGCTTATAACTTTAATATGTATTTTCCCAGGAAAAAACAAAAAATACATAAGTTCACAATTCTGTGTATAAATGTATGATTACACAAACATACTTTCATTTATATGAAATATATATGATATGAATGATTCAAAAATACTGTTTAGATATATATTCAAATTGATTCTATTTGTTATTAAAATTTGATCAAAACACTAAGTTGTTATTTTTAAAGCACTTGCACTAAGTATATGGCGTGTGCGTCCTCTTAAAATGCAGCAGTATACACACGAGCTAACAGTGGCAGTGGAGCTACCTCAGTAGTGGGATCATCCTCCTTCTGTACTATGACCCACAGAGAGGGGGAAACCTGACTTTGAAGTCTGATTGTAGTGTGACTTAGTTAAAATAAGTTCAGCTGTTTCAGACTCCAACAGAACAATGATTGTATAAATAAAAACCACCACCTCATGAAATTAAGGTGTAGAAATTTCAGAAACACAACAATTATCACCAGCACACCAACTTTTCCCATCATTCTCCCGTCTTTTCCAGGATGATTTTCTCCTTTATTCTCCAATGGTAACAAGATTACTTCAAAGATTTCAGGTTTTTCTTCCACATACACACACACACACACACACACACACACACACACACACACACACACACACACACGTGCATTTTGTGTCCTCTCCAGGTCTCTATTAACATCTTCATAGATGTGGTACAAATAAACTCATATGGTTATATACACATACACAATAAATAAATAAATAAATTTCTCAAGGCTCCTTTACATCAATGCTTGTTACTCCTGGAATAGCCATATATCAGTGGGCATATCTTTTTTTGGTAGGTCACTACTGTAGCACATAGGATCAACAGCTGAATTGGATTATTGAAGACTTTTCTTTCTCAACACATCACATAATAAGCATTTTGAACACTAATTGTCAGGTAGGAAGCTTCTAGATTAGTCATCAAATTTTTCTTTGTAACTTGTATCCAAAGTGTACGTTGTCTTCATTAATAAGATTTCTAAAATATGAAAATATCTTTGTTATAAAAATATCAAAATTAGAAACTACAAAATGTCTAAATAAATTTGTCAAACTAATTTGTTTATGCAAAAAACCCTTATCACCAGCAAAGATAAACCCAGACTGAATACAAAATGAAGGGCAATGATATAGCAACAAGCTGGAATTTTAAAGCAAGTAGAAATAAGTACATTTATATCTGACAGAGCAGATCTCAAGTCAAAATTAGAGGACAATTTTTAAAAAGTCACAACCTACAATAAGGATCAAGGCATCAAGATGATGTAATTTTAAATACATGTGCCCTGGATGTTAGTAGACTCAGTTTCATGAAATAAACACTCCTATACATACAAGGAAATAAGTCCAAATATAAAAGTAGTATTATTTTAACATATTACTTTCATCAAAAAACAGCTCATCCAGTCTTAAAAAACAAACACATACACAAATTTCAAAGTTAAATAGCACAAATCAAATCAAGATACCCATGTAGAGTATTCATTTCATCTATTATCTGTGTAATATACACCGGTCTTAGTTACTGTTCTATTGTTGGGATGAAATACCATGATCAAGGAAATTATAAAAGTATTTACTTAGGGTCTTGTTTTTTGTTTTTTGTTTTTTACAGTTTCAGAGTTTTAGCCTATGACCATCATAGCATGAGGTCACACAGGCAGGTATGACACTGAAGTAGTAGCTGAGAGCTAACATTCTGATCCACAATCAGCAGGCAAAATCAGACTGAGATTGGTGTAAGCTTTAAAAACCCCAAAATCCACAAATCCCCCCCCCCCGGTGACACACCTCCCCCAATGACACACCTCCCCCAACAAACCACACTTCCTAATTCTTTCCAAACAGTTCAGCTAACTGGGCCAAGCATTCAAACATGAACTTATGGAGGCCATTCTCATTAAAGTCATCATGATATCCTTTTGGTAGCTGATGGAACTTTCTTCAAAATATATCATATTTCAGGCTATATGGCATGATTTAACAAATTAAAAAAAGAAATAATTTCTTGTACTTTATCAGTTTATACTTCAAAAACCTAAAGATCATTAAAACAAGCAAACACAATCAGAGTGGAAGAAAGTATTTAAAAATTCTAGACTCAAAAGAAAATGTAGACACAATTCACCAGAGCCTTTAGGATACCGGGAAGGTTATTCTAAGAGGAAAGCCTATGGTTTTTAGTACTTAAATGAAAAAATCAGAAGGCCAGTAAATAAATAACCTAATGGTATATCTGAAACCCTCAGAAAAATGTAAGAACAAGCCAAACCTCCAATTCATATATGGAGTCAAAAGTAAAGAATAGGCATAAGTCAATGAAATAGAGATTAAAAGAAAAAGAAAATGGGTTGTTGAAACAAAGAAAGAGTTTTTGGAGAACTCCTCCAGTTGGTGGGAACCCAGCTTAGCCACACTCCCACTGACCCTCTCAGCCTTCACCTCTAACCCATTCCCAACCTTCGTGTCTGCTTCAGGTCTGCAGAAACACTGGCCACACTGAACTATAACTAAAGTAAAAACTTTTCACTATTCTTCTAGTCCTCCATTCTCATCTCTCCAGACCTATTCTTAGTCCTAAAGCAGCTTGCCTTAAGGGGCCACTGATTACACCATATCTCCACTTAATGAAGTCTGTGCCATTGTGCAGATTTCCTGTTACCTATAGCATATACAGCTCAGCTCATTCCTGAAGCCTCTCTTGGAGACTTTTCTCTTAGCCCATCTGCATTCTTTTGTGTCACTCACTGATCCAAAGAAGCATCGCTTCCAGGAACCCCACAGCTACCACACTTGCCTAGGATCTAGGGTGGGCAACATCCACCAAACAATGGAAAACCCACCAATTTAGCTAACATGCAAAACAAGGACTTACAAATAGCAATGATGAATATGTTCAAGGCCCTTAAATAGGATTTAAATAGATAACTTAATAAAAATTCAAACAAATGATTGAAATAATGAAAACAGTTCAAAGTATAAAAATAGAAATCATTAAAGAAAACCTAACCTCAAGTAAAACCAAAAATGACAAATTTAGGATTAGAAACAAAAATTTTAGTGCTAAGCCTCACAAACATATTATAACATGTAATTACATGTCTTGAAGACAAGATAGAAGAAATTGATAACTCAGTCAAAATGTTATATCTAAAACATGTAAAATCTAAAACTATCTAAGTACAAAACATTCAGCAAATCTGGGGTACTATGAAAAGAACAAAGCTTCAAGTAATGGGTAGAGAGAGGAGAAAAAAATACAGGTCAAAGGCACAGAAAATATTTGAAGATAGCCATAGAAAAAAATTCCCCAATCTAAAGAAAGGAGTACTTATCGAGGTATAAGGAGCATACAGAACACCAAATAGATAATACCAGTAAAGAAATTCGCATGACTCATAAAGTTCAAAATACTAAATGTATAGTACAAAGATATGACATTAAGGGCTGCAAAGGACAAAAGACCAAGTCACATACAAATGCAGATGTATTTGAATGGCATCTGATTTTTAGTGAAGATTCTAAAAGCTAGAAGGGCCTAGAAAGATGTTCTACAGACTCTAAGATACCAAAGATACAAGCCAGGACTACTATATCTGGGAAAACTATCAATCAGAATCTATAGAGAAGTGAACATCATAATAAAAGCAAATTTAAGTTGTAACTATCTATCAGTCTACTTCTACAGAAGGTGCTAGAAGGAAAACTTCAGCCTGAATATGTTAACACACTCAAGAAAGCATAGGGACTAAGTCATTCAACAACAGAAATCAGAAGAGCAGAGGAAAAAGCACACTCCATTACAACAAAATAACAGAAATCAATAAACATTCCTCATTGATAACTCTAAATATTAATGGTCTCAATTCACCACAAAAAGAAAAAGACAAAATTAACAGATTGTATTAGAAAACAGGATTCATCTTTCTTCTGTGTCAATCAAGAATAGACTTCTTCTCTGCTAAATGACATAAAAAGTTTTTCCAAGTTATCAAACCAAAGAAGCAAGCCAGTGAAACCATTTTAATATCTAACAAAATAAACTTCAAACCAAAACTAGTCAAAAGAGATAGGGAAGGACACTCCAAAGGAAAAATTTGCCAAGAGGATATCACAATTCTAAATATATATGCAAGAAAAACACAAGGGCACCCAGGTTCATAAAAGAAACACTACTACAGTTTAAAATTGCATATTGTTTTTACACCGTGATAATAGATGACTTCAGCAGCACAGTCCCACCAGAAGACTGGTAATCCAGGCAAAAACTAAACAGACAAATGCCAGATATAATGACATCATAAATCAAAGGGAAGTAGCAAACATCTGCAAAATATTATGCGCAATCACTAAAGAAAACACTTTCTTCTCAGCAGCTTCTGTAATGTTCTCCAAAATTGGCCACATACTAGAATACAAAGCAAGTATTAACAGAGATAAGAAATTTAAGCAACACTCTGCATTATCTGATCACCAAGGATTAAAGCTGGACATCAATAAGAACAGAAAGTATACAAACTTAGGGTAACGAACAACTCATTGCTAAGTGAAAGATGAATCAAGACAGAAATCCAAAGAAAATTTATAATTAAATGAAATAAAACATATATCCAAACCTATGGGACAAAATAAAGGCAGTTCTAAGAGGTAAGTTCATAGCATTAAATAACTACATCAAAAAATTAGAAAGATATAGTGTCAGTAACTTAATGATACACATAAAATCTCTGAGAGAGAGAGAGACAGAGAAAGACAGAGGAGGGGAAGAAGAAGAGAAATAATAATAATAATAATAATAATAATAATAATAATAATAATAACCAAAAAGGATATACAGCAAAAAATCAAACTCAGGGATGAAATAGAAACAAACAAACACAGACAAAAATTTGAAGAATGAAATGAAGAGTTGATTGTTTGGTTGTTTGGTTGGTTGAAAATTAATAGGATTAACAAACTCTTATCCAAATTAACTAAAATATGGAGAGAGAAGACCCAAACTAATAGAATTAGAGATGAAAAGAGAACATCACAATCAATACCAAAGAAATTCTAAGAATCATAAAAGCATACTTTCAAAATCTCTATTTCATTCTATTTGAAATCCTAAAAGAAATGAGTGACTTTGTTGATACATGATTACCACCAAACTTAAATCATGATCAAATAAGCAATTTAACAGGCTCATAATTCCTAATGAAATAGAAGTAAATACTTAAAAAGTCTCAAAACCAAAACCAAACAAACAAAAAAACAGCTTAGGGGAAGATGGATTCAACATAGAATATTACCAGACCTTCAGAGAATTGACTACATTACTCTGCCAAATCAAGACTGAAAGAAAATTTCCTAACTCTTTTTATGATACCACTATTACCCTAATACTAAAACCACACAGACACATAAACACAAAATTGTAGATCAATCTCCCTTATGTACATAGATGTAAAAATTCTCAATAAAACACGTGCAAACTGAATGTAAGAACACATCAAAAAGATCATTGACTATGATAACGTTGTCTTCAACTGAGAGATGCAGGGATGGCTCAACATACATAAATCAGTAAATGAAATCAACCCAATAAATAGACTGAAAATCCAAAACTGCAAGCTTATGTTATTAGGTGAAAAAAAATAGCCTTTGACAAAATCTAACACTCCTGGATGATGAAATTCCTGGAGACACAAGGGCTACAAAGAATATACCTCAACATAGTAAAGGCAATTATAGCAAGCCCACAGACAGCATCGACATAGAAACGCAAAGCATTTCCACTAAAATCAGGAATACTTATTCAACACAGTACTTGGAATCTTAGCTCTAGCAATAAGACAACTGAAGTAGATCAAAGGGATAAAAATAGGAAAGGAAGAAGTCAGAGAATCTTTATTTATATATGATGTATTTTTAAACATAAAGGATTCTAAAATGTCCACAAGGAAACTTTACAACTGATAAACACTTATAGAAAATTATCAGAATACAGAATCAACAAATAAAAAGGAAATTGAAAAAGTCTTCAACAAGAATTAACAAATTTTAATTAAATTATTCAAAAGACAGAATATCCAAATTAGTAAAATTAACATTAAAAAAAAAATGAAAGCCAATCATGGTGGTGCATATCTGTAATTTAAGCACCAAGGAGATAAAGACAAAAGGATCAAGAATTTACATTCATCCTGGGATGCATAGAAGTTAGAGGGAGGGGGGAGTGGAAGGAGAGACAGGTAGAGGGAAGGAGGAGGGAGGGAGGGAGGGAGACAGGGAGGTAGGAAGGAAAAGGAATACATAATGACAATCCAGGAGATCAATGGGAACAGTCACCAAACTTATATTTTTAAAAAAACAGACTTTCTAGAAGCAGTGGATATACAATATAATTTTTAGAGGAGTTAGAAGTATTTGGCTGGATAAAATATAATCATGAGTACATAGTCAATCTAAACAGAATGAGAGCAATGGCATTGAATCAGTAATAGTCTCCCAACAACAACAACAAAAGCCCATGATTGGATGAATTCACTATTTCTTGCTGAATTCTACTGTATCTTTAAAGAACTGGTATTCCTCAAATTAATTCATAAGATAAATAAGAAAAAAATGTTACTACACTCATTGTATGAAGCCATTATTACCCTAGGACCAATGCTGGATAAGGTGGAAATAAAAGAAAACTAAAGATTAATTTCTTTGATGAACATTGGCAGAATAATTTTAAATAAAATTCAAACTAAATCTGACAATACTTTTCATTGGCCACATATAGTCAAGTTACTCCAAGGATACAAAGATAATTTAGCATGTGCAAATGAGGGGGGAAGGATGTGTGATCACCTTCATAGAAGAGCAAACATATTTTGGCAAAATTAAACATCCTCTGAAGAAACTAGGGATAGGTCAATTCATACTAAAAGCCATATATAATAAACATGTTGTCAAGATTATACTGGTAGATGAAAACTAAAAGCATTGGAAACTGAGACTAAAAATTGTGAATAAGAAGTGTGTCTACTTCTCTCCACTGTATTTCTTGAATTTTAGGCAATATAAATAAGGCAAGATAAAGAAAGAAGTATTAGTCTAATAGGAATTTAAAAAATCAAAATAATCTCAGGTAAAGATGACTCTAGCAGAAAACTCATATCTGAGAAAAAAACACTGTCAGAGAAATAGCATCATATAAAACCTCCAAATAAAAACTAGCAGTTTTCTCTTAATCAATAATGAACATGTTGAGAAAAAAAAACTCAAGAACAATCTATCCATAGTAGCTTCAATTCATAAATAAATTAAATACTAAAGAATAAACTGAAATAACAGAAATCCTTTATAAGAAAATCTACAAAACAGTCAAGAAAAAACTGAAAAGGGCATTAGAAAGTAGAAGTGCTCCATGTACATGGATCAACAGAGTTATTACTGTGAAAGTGGCTGTCACAGTTACTTTTGATTGCTGTGACAAAACACCATGACCAAGGGAAACTTGGGAAAAAAAACTATGGAAAAAACCATTTAAAGGGGGCTTGCAGTTTCAAAGGGTTTGTCCATGCCCATCATGGATGAAAGCACAGTAGCAGGCAGGCATGGCACTAGAACAGCAGGTGAAGCTTAAATCCTGGTCCACACTCACAGGGAAGAAGAAGAAAAGGGGGGACGGAAAGGCAGGGCACGGAGGGAGGCAGGGAGAGATGACTGGGAATGGTGTGAACTTCTGAAACCTCAAAGCATAGCTCATGTGACACAGCTCCTCCAAGAAGGCCACACCTCCTAATCTTTCCCAAACAGTTTCACCAACTTGAGACCCAGCATTTAAACAAATGAGCCTATGGGGACCATTCTCATTCAAACCGCCATAATGGTTTGAAACTCATGAAATATATTCAACATTCTTAGCCATTCAGTAAATGCAAAACAAAACCACATTAATATTCCACCTCACTTAAAAGCAACCTATAGCAAAAACCCTATAAAAATTTTAATGACATGTAAAAAGAAATACAAAAATCAGTCCTAAATTTCTTGTGGAAGTGCAAAAGACCCTAAACAACCAAAGCAATCCTGAGAGAGACCAGTGGGTTATGTAAAGCAGTGCCTGACTTCAAACTCACTGTAAAGACACAGTCACAAAATACACAGTGGTAGTGCTACAAAAGCCCTAAATGAATGGATTAGAGAAGGATGTCCAGAGTGCTCTGACTTTTACCAAGAACATGCCTTGGAGAAAAGACAGTCTTTTTAACAAATAGTGTTTGGGGGAACAACAATCGTAGTAAAAGGTGGAAACTAGATTCCTATCTCTCCTTCTGACACACACACACACACACACACACACACACACACACAATTGTCCAAAATTGGTCAGACCTTAATGTAAGATTTCAAATTTAAAATCTGAAACTACAAAATAATAATAATAATTAATAAAGAAAATACTCTAAATTGTAGGTATAGTCAATAATCAGAACTTAAGTAGTTTAGAAAATACTCCCAAGAATATGCAAATGGAATTGTGTCAAATTATAACACTTGCACACAGCAAAGAAAACAATTTCACAGTGAAAAGGCAGCCTTTATAGCAGGAGAAAATCACTGGCAGCTACTCATACAACAAGGGATTAATATCTGGAATATGAAAAGAACAAAAAAAGTACAAAAAAAACCAATTCAACCAATAAATGGGTAAATGAAGCAGTGTTCAAAGAGAACATTTGTTCAATAAACACATGGTTCAACATCCTTAGCCATTCAGGAAAGGCAAAAGAAAACCACATGTAGAGTCCATCTCGCCTGGGTGAGAACAGCTCTAATGAAGAAAATAAACAAGTGTCCATGAAGATGAGGAAGACAGGAATGTAAATCAGGTCAGCCACTGTGGGAATCAGTTCTGAAAAAGACTGAAAATACAAGTACCTTATGATGGTCAGATGTAGTGACTGGTGGCTGTAGTTATCTAATTAAAATGTCACGATGCACAAAATCCTAACCCAAACTGATTTTAATTATTTATCAGCTCAATTTTTTTAAAAATTATTTTGCCACTTTCTACGTGGATGATGTGGAAAACATTATACTAATAAAGTAAGCCAGACACAGAAAGACAAATATTGTGTGACCTCACCTAGCTGAAATCCAAATACTGTGTCAATGAAGGAGGAAGTGAAATAGTGGTTGCCAGGGGAAAGGTGAGTGGAGAGCTGATAGGAGGTTTCAGTCTATGCTCTATGATGCATAAGTTGAGGGCTGGAGAGATGGCTCAGTACTTAAGAACACTGGGTGCTCTTCCACAGGACCCAGGTTCAATTCCCAGTATCCACAAGGTAGCTTACAGCCTAATTCCAGTTCCAGCGGCTCTGATACTCTCTTCGGTCTCTGAAACACCTGAACACACATGATATACATATACACACGTGTAGGAAAAGACTTATAGTCATAAAATACAAATACATTTTAGATTATTTAAAGATATATAAATACTATAGATCTAACATATAGAGATTATAATTAATATTACTGTATTATGCATTTAATTTACCAAGTGAACGTGTCTTAAATATACATACTCACACACAAAAAATCTATGTGAGGTGATGGATGTTTTAGTTTACTTGGTTGTAGTAATTATAATATACACATACATTAAATCATCACACATCATGGATCTTAAATATACATAATTATAATTTGCTAACTGTAGCTGAAAATATAGATTAAAAACTAGTTCTGTGGTTTGGGTTGTTTTTTTGTTTTTGTTTTGATTGTTCATTTGTTAGTTTTTTTGGTTTTTCGTTTTGTTTTTGTTTTTGTTTTTACTTTTTATTGATTCTTTGTGAGTTTCACATCGTGTATTCCAGTCTCACTCATTTCCCTGGGGCTTCATATCTGCCCTTTGCCTTTGCGACCTTCCCCACGCCAAAACACAGAGAGAGAGGGTGGGAGGGAGGGAGGGAGGGAGGGAGGGAGAGGAAGGGAGAGAGAGAGAGAGAGAGAGAGAGAGAGAGAGAGAGAGAGAGAGAGAGAGAGAGAGCACAAAGCATTAAACAATCTTATTATCTTGGAATCTGTAGGATGTCACAGTGTGTCCCACAGTATATTCCTGTGTTCACACATCTTCATTTGCAAAAGATCATTGCAAAGGTGTTGATCTGTTTCGAGATCTCATGCTTCTGGGACACCATCAATATTGGACCCCCTGTTTATCCTGTTGTTGCCCTGTGTCATAGAGATCTGCTTGGGATCGGCAGGACTGGCCTTTTCACGTACCCCCAACTATTAGATGGTATAGATTTTGGAGTGGACCAATTCACAGCCCTGCATCTGAGCCTGGGTGGTTAGTTCACCAGCTCTCCCTCGACCGCACCACCTGGGCAAGCTCCCCAGCACTGCTCTGGTAAGGCCACCCAGTGCCATCATGACAGGAGACTGGGTCAGCTCTCTCATGCCCTCGGGCTGACTCAAGCACAATTCTTCCTCCAGAACCCCCTCTAAAGTGCTGTTCAGTGAAGACACAAGGGCTCACTCTACCAAATGCTGAGTCTTGTGAGGGGCTGGACCAGCTTGTCTCGCTCTCATAACTTCTGAGCAAGCCCACACATGCCTTCACCATCAGGACCAGCTCCAGTCTGATGCCCAGGCCAGGTGCTGAGCCCACTCTCCCATGTGTTCCTGCTCTCAGACCCAGGAGGCCAGCTTATCTGAGTATCACAGGTGACAAGGTGTGCATCACCCCTGCACCCACACCAGCTCACATCAAACAAGTGGCAGAGTCAGCTCTACCATGCTCTCACCCTCGGGACACGATCACCATGCCCCCTTCACCAGAGCCAGTTCTACTGTGCTGCCCAGGCAAGGTGCAGGGCCTGCTTTCCCTGGTGCTGCAGCTGGTGAGGGACTGGCCAGCTCACCCACTCTCATGACCCCAGGCCCAACTCTTAGGTGGCCAGGGTCAAGGAGGCAGAGGGCACACATTAAACAAATCTATGTGATATGATAAATGTTTTAATTTACTTGATTGTAGCAATTATAGTATACAAATATATTAAATCATCTCACATTATGTATCTTAAGTATACATAATTGTAATTTGTCAATTGTAGCTGAAAATATAGATAAAAACTAGTTCTTTAGTTTCTTAAAGACAGAAAGGAGGTTTGTGTTGTCCAAGATCATGGGCTGCTGAGAAAAATAGACAAGATTTTAATAGACTTGAGGTTTCTTTGGAATGTAATGAAAGAATTACAGAATTACATGTCAGTGATGGTTGCATATCGCTGTGACTAAATACTACTATAAAATTTGTGATGCTGTGGCTGAAATTAAAATAAGAAATAAGAAAAACCTGGGGAAATGTCACCACCATGCAATAAAAAGAAAAAGAAATTAAAAGAAATCAGATGAAACCCAAATGCTTCCTTTGTGAGCAACCCTGACACCCCCCCCACACACACACACATACACACACACACCCACACACTCTAACACCGTGATAAGAAGTCATTTTGGAATACATGATAGTTTAAGTTCTGATTGGCTGGATTTTATCACACAATTTGCAAAGATAACAGCCTCCAGGAGAGCTGCTGTATCTCTAACCCAGATGTTCTGTTGCTTTGCCTTCTCTCTTGTATCCTCTGGTGTTGGCTGTTACCTTCCTTCTATCCCAGAGGCAATGAACTGACAACCCAGAACACCATGACATTAAACAAGAAGGATATCCAACAAATATTCTGCACAAGTCTTCACTGACTTAGAAAATCCAGGGCTAAAGACGAATGTTTTCTGCAATTTCCCTAATTAAACCAAGGACTAAACACACACCCACAGTCATTCTATTCAGGTTATTTGTTTTCCTATGAGGTAGCCCTAGTTAAAAGATAGCATTTGTCCTTTCACTCTTGGGCTCAAAAGTTAAATAGAAGAGCTCGGATCAAGACAAGCCATGTTCAATGCATGCCGAAGTCTAGGAAAAACAAGTATTTATGGTCATGTTGTGTTTCACATGTGTGAGCTGTAGAGAAACAAAGGACAGTACTGTGAAAGATCCCTTGTCTCTACCGTAACCTGAGAGATGGCATGAGCAGGTGTGCCCTCCTTGCGGCCCTTGCCGAGGTTGTACCAGGAGGACAATTAAAATAAACATATCTCGTCATGGTACTGTGGAGTCTCATGCTTTCTTCACTCAAATGCAATCTTTTGGATAATTTTGAAAGTTCTAATAAAAGAGGAATGGGTGGAATTAGAGAAATCTGATTCATTGATGGGATTAAAAAGACAAACACTTTAAAAATATATCCTTTACATCACAATCAATCACCATAGTATCAAAAGTAATAAATCATGACAATGTCTACTGTTGTTCACCATAAAAGAAGCTTTTAAAAGGAAGAGTTTGAATAATAATTACTCAATGTGTTTATGTAAAGACATTGCCCTTACTGTCAAATTTGACATGTGGTATTAAAGAATTGCCTATAATTCATGCCTCCCAGCAAAACAGGTCAGAAAACAAACACAGACTGCTTGTTCTTTAACATAAAAGCGTCTCCTTGGTATCTTAGTATAAAGTGTATGTCATTCTCTGTGATTCAACAACTTGATTATTCTTCAAGATAAATTTAAAATAAAAGGGAACTTGGCTGTGTTTAGAGTGGTCTGTAGTTGGGTACAGCACCCCAGAGAGTGCTCTGGCATGTGTTAAAAGAAGACAGAGCTTTTAAGGATCAGAAGGTCAGTGATAGCAGGTCCCTAAGAACTGCCAAGAATTGCTTCAGGATGTCATTGATTCCTGGAAGTTCTGGGTAGTGTCTTGACACAAGGGATGTCTTCCCAGACTCCTTGTCTAGAGATAAATCACAGTTTGTGTTCTTGTTCCTGTGTCCTTGCTGACTGTGGGATACTGGATAAAAAGACTATGTGCTTGATTTGATTTTTTTTTCAAGGGACTGAGTAACACTTCATTTAATTAGCAAATCATCCAATAAATATTAACTCAGCATTTCCAATATTCCCAACATTTTATTAAATACTCAAAGCACAATTTGGGGGTCAAACAAATAATCCCACTTCTTTTGAAGTTCAAAGGTTACTAAAAATGACTCCAATGACAAAATTATTTGAATAAGTACAGTTCTGTCAGTAAGATAAATGTTGCCAATGGAAATCTAGGCACTATCCAGCCAGTGCCTAGAAAAGGGAAATCCTACAGAACTTGGGGGAGAAGGAGGGGTTTCCTTGGAGTAGCAAGGAGATCTGAAGAATGAGAGTAGGTAGGAGATTATATAAATTTAATGAATGTTCATAAGCCTAACTATAGACTAGTTTAGCTATGCTGCAGGGGTTGGGAATCAGTTTGGCTAAAGCAGAGAGGAGACAGACCTGAAGGGGAAGGTAGAGATGCACTTTACGGGGTCTTGTACATCATTCTAAGGGCTTGTAGCTTTAGTACTGTGAAGAAAATTAGGTCAGCCCTACTTTAAAAGGGGTTAATAAATGCTTATAAAACAAAGTCACAATGCTAACTTTAAAAGATGATACCAAGTGAGCACAGTGTCCATGATTCATAGTCGAGTTGACTCACACTTGTAACCCTATCACTCAGAAGAGCGAGACAAGAGAATTACCAGGAGTCAAAGCCAGACGGGGCTACATGCAATGCTGAGGAACAGACTGAGATCTTGCCTAAAAAGAAGGGGGGTGGGGAGAGAGGAAGGAAGGTTGGTTGCATATGAAGGTCTACATGTGAATAAACAAATTTTCTTACCAATGGTGCATATTTAGTGTTGTATGTCTAAAATTTCACAACAAAATCTTTTAAATAATGTAGTATATGAACCTGATTTACTATCAAAGGAATTAACTGAAGTAGGAAAACACACAAAAGTAAAACTTTTAGTGTACTTAATGTGTACATTTTTAACATCCAGTGTTTAATGGAATGACATCAGCTTTGGTGGAAACTCTCTATTTTAAAGAAAACAGCTGGAAAAGTACCTTGAAAAGAATAGTTACCCTAAAAATAAATGATATAATGGTGACAAAAATGCAGTGACATTTGGAAATGTTATTTACATGGTATCACCTGCTGAGGATATATGAAATGTTAGTTACATGATATCACTTGATGAGGATATATGGAATGTTAGTTATGTGATGTCACTTGCTGAGGATATATGGAAACAGAATTTCCCATTCTGTTCTTTTTCCCACAGTGTCATCTTTGGATTTCAGCTACTGATGAAATTTCACTGACACATTTAATCATTTTCAAGTATCAAAGTTGAAAACATATAAGATATCGAATGTTGCTTATGTTTATATATTTTTTATTTATGCTTATATTATTTACTCCTAATTATTTGTATTAAGAATAATATAGTATGAAAAATATGTACTAAAATGTTTAGTGCTAAAATATGCCCACAATGGACGAAGTGCTTAAACAATAAAACTTCTCATAATCCTTATTACAATGCTAGTGTAATAAGGGGGAAGGGAACACAACTCACTTTTGGGTGGAGTCACGTGGAGGCTTGGAGTGGACTCAACTGAGGATAAATTCCTTGTACATGCCAGCCCCTGGGTTTGATAGCTATCCCTGAAAAACAGTACAAAAAGGGCTAATAAGCCAAAAGTCTTCAGTGAGATGAGAGACTCTAGACCAAAAAGTTGGCATGCTAACATCTTCTGTAGAATCTCCTAATAAGAAAGAAGATCAACACACCAAGTTCTGATGGCCTAGACTTTTAGACTGTAGGGGAACAGACTGGCAGGTGGAACCGTCAACAACATCTCACTTTTTCTGACACCCATCCCACCAAAAGTCAGACTTCTTTCTGCAGATACTAAAGCCCTAAACAACCACCAGGTCTAGCCTGAAACCTCTGAGACCTTGTGATCTTTATCTGTGTGAGAAGTTCAGGCACTCTTCGGGGGTTTTGTTGGTTTGCCACATAGACTCAGTTTAGGTCCTTTGTTTTATTTGCCTTCTTTTCTCTCTACAGATAACCAGAGAAGAGCATTTTGTCATTTGCCACACCATTATACCCACTGTTCACACATCTGGGCGAGGTCTGGGTTCAATCCGCAGAAACTTGAGATTGACAACCTCCATCCAGATCATGGGAGTCTTTAGGTTTTCTGCCTCTGGCTGGAACTGGGACCTATTCCAGCCTCCTGGTCACTCATTTCTGCCCACTTTCTGGTTGGAGGTGATAACTTATTACTAGAAACAAGCCTCACCCTTGCCTTACCCATAACAAGGTTCAAGATCTATATTCTTACACACCTTTGGCTTGCCCTAAAACAAATCCCAAAGCATTAATGAACCTAATTAGACACCTGAGGTCTGGACCCAATAGAAAGTATAAAATACTTTGAACTTCCAAATTCTCATTGACTACTGTTCTGGATTAGGCTGGGCCCCTGAATCTATGACATAGGAAATCAGAACAAAAGACTCCATGAAATAAAGACATTGTACCCTTAAGGACAGCTAAGAATTAAACTATTTCCAGCATAGGTTACCATTATTTGTCTCACAATATTGAAATATTTATAGTAAAAATAACTACTGTAAAAAGATACAAAAGTAACAACTAGCCCCCTGACTCTGACAAGGGGCTGTTGGCACCTTTCCCCATCTTGAACAGAGCTGGTCAAGTTATTTAGGAAGGTTTGGGGAGTTACTCTCTATCTGGAGATAAACCTTCAGACTTTTAAAAGCACCTTTATCTGTCCCTGTTTCTTCTGTAACTTTGAGAGAGACCTCAAGCTGTGATACCAGTGACTCTAACAGCTGCCTATGTGGACTCTGCTTCTTTGTGCTGTGTATTGGCTAGTTGGGGGTCAACTTGACACAAGCTAGAGTCATCTGAGAGAAGGAAATGCCTCCTTAAAATTGGGCCGTAAGAAAGCCTGTAGAGCAGTTTCTTAACTAGTGATTGATGTGGGAGATCTAACTAAAGTGTCTTTTAAAAGGCAACTTGTTTCCTAACATCTCTATGAAAATTATAAAAGTAATAATTGCAACAAACAATAACATTCAAAATCTTGGTTTATTAAAATATATCTTTTGTATGATAATGTATTTATGGACTGTCTATATGTGATTATGATTTGCTTTTACCATGTATTTAGTACTAATTTTACTAATGAGTAAGTGCATATGTAAACTAATGTAGTTAATTTGGACCAACTTTGTTTTTCACCCCCATAGAAAAATTAAAATTTTAAGAAATGAAATAATGATAAAAGACAAAAAAAATCATTTATTAAGTCTGACCACATGGTAAAACAAATAGAGATGGCAAATAGTACTGATTCTTTCTTTGGGACAATTGACGTAACTTTTTAAATTTTAAAATTTTAAATCTGCTTTTAAGGACAAGACATAATCATCCAGTTCTGGACAAGATGTTATACTTTTGATCCTTACTCCAGTTCTGGTTCTACAACATGGCCCTTGTTCCTTAAGGACATAAGAGATGATTACTCCTACCCCAGGATAAGTTGGATTTATTGGTTGTTGTTGTTGTTGTTTTTGTTGTTGTTTGGTTTGGTTTGTTTTCTTGTTGGACAATTGTCTTCCCTTAATGTAAGGATAACTTATATTTGTACTTTTAGATGTATTATGTATATAAATGAATATATATATAATTATATGCACATTTAAAAGACTTAAAGGATATTTTGATGACCATTGTCTCTTTAAAAACATACAAATGAACAAATGGGTTATTTCAAGGTCCCTATTTTAGCCAGATCTATAAAAAAAAAAAAAAAAAAAAAAAGCAAAGAAACAAGCAAAACTCCAAACTGGTGCATACATCCTTTAGAATCCAGGGTTCTGTCCTATTTTCTAAGTTAAGCCACTGCTGTAGTCGCACTTTCATTTGCACCAGCCTAAAATGATCACAGCAGGACTCATTAAATGTTAATACTCCTTCACAAAAGTAGACATAAACAGGCCATCCAGCCAATCTTAAATTTTGTCATTGAGGCCTGAAGAAGGGATAGACAGTGTTTAGTCCCCACTCTCCCAGGGAGAAAATTCTCCAACAGATAGTAAATTCAGTTGTCAATGCTATTATGGCTCATGCTATTAAGAAGATAATAGTTGTTTTAGTAAAGAAGGGGAGAAAAAGAAGGAAGGAAGGAAGGAAGGAAGGAAGGAAGGAAGGAAGGAAGGAAGGAAGGAAGGAAGGAAGGAAGGAAGGGAGGGAGGGAGGGAGGGAGGGAGGGAGGGAGGAAGGATGGAAGGAAAGAAGGAAAGAAGGAAAGGTAGACAGGCTAGAGGAGCTTGAAGTTTCTCACAAGTCCAAGTGACCCTTGAGGACTAAATTCACAATTGGCCTTGACAGTACAAAACAAAAAACTAATTTTGGGTACTTATGTGGCCTTAAGTACCTAGAAGAAAAGTATGACCAAGATTAAAATGATCAATATGTTCATTTATTAGTTCAGCAGACTTCAGTCCTCACACATTATACTTAGCATTATACTTAAGCATATGAAATGTTATTTGGACAACTATTTCTCACTAATGATTCTCTTGCTGCATATATATATATATATATATATATATATATATATATATATATATATATATATATATATATATATGGAGAGAGTCTGTGTGTGTGCATGTGTATGTGTGTGCATGTGTGATAAGACTTTGGCTTACTTCAGCATCACAGCATCTTTTCACAACTGAGAAAAAACAAAGCAAAACAAAAAAACAGGCCTATCTTCTTAAATAGTGAGGCTAAATCTAAAAGCAACACTTAACAATTAAAGGACACTGTCTCTTTCTGGTAGAGTACTTCTCACATCTGTAATGTGCCCTTCTGTACCCTGAGCACCCATGTCCTCTGAGAAAGGAGGTGGCCAGATTCTGTCTCCAGACTCACAGGTTTGGGAAATTATTCAGGATTGAATGAAATGAAAATATTCCACTCCATGAAAGATTTTATTATAGATATGAGGGGAGTACCAGGCCATGAGAAGAGACAAGACAGGGGGGTGCAGAGAGGAAGAGAAGAGAGGCAGAAAAGAGAGAGAGGCAAGCAACCAAGAGAAAGAGAAGCACCAAGAGAGCACAAGGCAGAAATGGCCGGGCTATATAGAAAAGAAAAGCTAGGTGAGGGGAAGCAAAGCCCCTGGGCCAGAGAGGCTTAGCGTAGGGGCAGCATTGGGAAAATCAGAGAGGAACCTAGTGCCTGCCTGGGCTTTGGTTTACTATTAGAAACCATGGTTAGCCATTTGTCCCTAGTTTCTATGGGACCTGACAAGAATATCTGAGTTAGTCTTGGGATGTTGCTAGATATTCTTATAGAAGTGACCCAATGGATTCTATTTCTCTTGTAAATTATTAACTAGATATCGATTTTCTTCCAAAGCTTCTGGGTGTTTGCTTCTTATGCAAGAGTCTTTTTTAAAAGAGTCTTTTTTTTTCCTTTGTCTCTCAGCCATGTGATCAGAAATCCGCACCCTAATCTTTCAATACCCCACATACAGATTCTCTGAGTAGCCAGAGAGTTTAAATCCCCACAACAACCTATGTTCAATCTACTCTTTCATTATCAAAGAGCATTCTTCAACTGTGCTCCATTCTGGCCAGGTTAGATATCTTATCAGCCTTGGGGATAGGCACAGCAGTAGTGTCTACCTCCAATTATTATTTTCAACATATAAAGTATTTCCTGACTCCCTAGCTGAGCTAGTAGCCACCATCAACACCCCCCCAAAACCAAATAAATTCCCTTGCAGGGATCATTCTCCAAAACAGATGAGTGAGTCATAGATCTTTTAGGGGCAGAAAACAGGCACCAAGTCACTTTCTCCAGGAGGAACGCTATTTCTACATCAACCAATCAGGAATCATCTGAGTTGCTGCAGGAAAAACTCCAAGACTGGCATGGGACTTGCGGAAGTATTTAGAAACCAAAGGAGCTGAACATAGCCCACAGCAAGACAACAGCTACATTGACTAGACCCCCTATTGTGTCCCTTCATCTTGGGTCTCATTTCACTCACTGGCACCCCCTGCCAAAAGAAGCTTTTTCAAATGATTTTCCAGGGCAGTTTAAGCAATTGCAAGATCCACTACCACCAATCCAGCCAAAACTCTCCTCTGTCTACATGAAGTCAACCTGACCTCTGCCCCCTAAATCCTGGGGACAGCCCAGTTCCTACTCAGCAGAAAGTAGGTAAATGGCACAACTCCTCCTTTGTCTTTTTATGTCTTAGGGTCTGGAATAAAGCGCTAGGAACACAAAAGCCTCAGATGAGCTGAGAAACTCTGGACAGTAAGGTTACCACACTGCTCACTCTTCAGAAGGACGTTAGGACCTGGGAAGCTCCTAATAGAAGTGATGCGTGAACCTCTATGGGTCTAACTTAGAGACGGCTCGGGAACAGATTCACCCTCTCATTGTTTCTCATTATATAAAACCCTGATCCACCCCGTGCAGAACCCCCACTTCCAGAGACTTCTGCCCTTCATTCTTCTAATTAAAGGACATTCTGCTCTGCAAAGATCAGGCTATTTCTTTAAACTTCACGTTGCCTCAATCAATCCAGACCTAACAGTGCATGGGGTAGCTAGCCTTTGAAATGAGCTTTATTAGCTCATTAAAAGCCTTCACCTGTGGTCACTTTAAAGTGCCTTGACCCCCCCCCCCCCGAGGAAAAAGTAACAAGCAATTCCACTGAACAAAGCAGAGACCCATCAGAGTTCACTGTAATGTTTCTCAGGAAAATTTGTTTTTATTAGGGTTTAGAAATCTTTTGAGTTATAAACATTACATTATAAAATATTTTGTTACTAAAACCTTTTTAGGGCTGGTGATAGTACTATTTAATAGTGTATAGGCAAGGCCTTATGTTTGAACCTCAGCACCACAAGAAAAAAATGTGTTTTTATTATTTTACTGTAATAAGATTTAACCTACTGGCCACAATCCACTTTCAGAGATTGAACTATACATTTGGAACAGCTGGCTATTAACTGTACAGTATAAGAGCTTTACTGCAATTTAGTGAACTCCTCATTCACATGTACGCACTAGAACTTAAAATAAGATTTGTTTTAAGAAAATGTGCCTTCTCAATGTAACATTAGAGGATCTGGGATTCCCTCATTATGGATCATGCTAGCTATGGTGGTACTCACGCCACCTCAGCACCTGCCCAGCAACCTGGCTTTGTCCTATCAAAGTCAAAAACTGCATTGAAAATTCATTGGGCACTAACAGACAAACAAATACGGAACTGCCTCAGCAAAATCCCAGTTTTATACAGGCTAGGACTGAACTTAGATTCCCTCTTGTTTGAGATGACAGCCCAGAAATATACCAGGTCAAGACTCCAATAAGAGCAAATAATGTACTGTCTAGTAAACACCACTGTTAGACAAACAAACCTATTTGCTTTCAGCATGTCATTCATTATATGAGAAATGCAAGTTAGTGCAAGTATGATAATCACAGTGGTAGCCACATATGGGCTTTTTTCTTCAGGCTGTGTATGGCTCCTTAGGCCCAGTCAGTGTATCTATTCATAGTGGGAATGGATTGTTCGGCCTGGAGCACATTGTCTCTATTGTGGAGAGCTATGAGCAAGAAAAGATTGGAGAAACCACACAACTTAAAGCTTTTGCTGACATATTGCTCACCTCACATACAAATGTTCTTGCTATTGGGCAAGGTGGTGGTACTGAAGGCAGAAGGGAGTTCAGAGGGGAGATGACACAAAGCCTCTGGGATGTTAGACAACACTGTTCACTTAACAATTTTAGACTTTTGCCACGGAGTTTTCCTTCATCTTTTGTGAAGTTTCATTAACTTAGAATGCCTATGAATTTCAGTAGCTAAGACAACTGATTCTTCTGATACAGTACATCTCTAGTAAAACGTATTAATGTCCCAGTGTATGTATGATTTTGCTCAGGTACAATGCTAAAAGAGGTTGAATTCACAGAATTTTTCCTTAGTGTAAACTGTAAATATTCTGAGTTAAGTACAGTATAAGTGGAGACACAGCCTGATAGGAGAGAAGGGCAATGGCTGTCTGTGGCTATTTACACAAGGTCAGCCATGTGAATCTTGTTAAGTTTTCTGCATTTGCTGAAGCCCTCCAGCTATTCATTTTCAAGGTGGAAGTGTGATTTTTTTATTTTTTACCTGTAGAACTATAGGACTCAACCAGAGTTAAACAAAATTCTATCAGTGGCCAATGATGAGACTTTATTCTTTACCAATATTAATGGATTTCTTGGCTTCCTTATAATTCCAATGATAAAATGATACCATGCCTCCGTTGGGTAACAGCCTCAGATGATGAGGAACTGAGTCAGGCTGTATAGGTCAGTAGCTCCTAGATATAAAGAATGGCTTATCCAGCCTGACCATTCAGCTCTACCTGCAGAAATAAAATGCCCAGTATCAAAAACAGCCCCTCTAAATGCTCTCAACCTTCATCCCGTGGGAAGGTTTGGTGCCCTGGAGTGTTTAAATAAAGTAGTCTTAGCCTGTTGAGTCTGGCTGCTTCTCTACCTCATTTTTCTTCTATCTGCTGTCAAAACCCAGGACACTTTTGGTATTCTCCAGGCAGAAATCTCTCCTATGTCCTCCCAGGGGTCATTCCTCTGGAGCATGGACACTCTGTAAGAGCTCACTATTAAGATAAACAACCACCAGTTCAATCTGATACCTCTGTGGCCTCGCCTTTGTGAGTGGTGCAAGTCCAGAGGATGGAACCCTGGTTCTTGGGACTTTATTGGTGCTCTATGTAAACCCAACCTGACCCCATCCTCTCTACTCTCCTCTGATTCCTCTCCACCCATCTTCTTAAGATTCTTTCCCTGACATCTTCTTCCCAGACTCTGATCTGCAGGCTGGGAGACTTTATCCAATGGATCACTCCTACCCATGCACCCAAATTCTGCAGGTTAAGGTAACCGCCCATCACGGTCTGACCCAGAGGTGCCCTAACCAGATACCAGAAGCTCCAGGTTTCTCGCTACTACGGATCACAAAGTCTTGAAGGCTCTTGGATCCTCCTACTTTTCACTGTCTTTGTGACTCCCCCAAGTCTTGAGAGTGTGAGGATACCCCCACCTAACACTGAGGTTCATTTTCATCTTTTCTCTAAACCTTAGGCTGTTGGATTGGATAAGACCTCACCAGTCCTGCCTGTCATCTCAAATTTAAACCAAATGTTAAAAATGAGCTCTAAAGGCTGTCTTAGCTAGCTATCGCCAGCCCATCATACTCATGCAATTATCCACTCACATTTAGTCACAAATAATGGCCATTGCCGATGTGGAGCTTTTAGTTTTGATACGCTTATAAACGTAGACCACTTATTCAAGTGAAACAGCAAAGGACTCGAGGCCCTCACTCCATAAGTCTCCCTCCCCCAGTTCATTTTAACCCTTCTCAACCCTGCCGTTCAGCTCCTCCTTACAACTATGCACACAGCTCAAACTTAATGCAGGTCAGAAAATAATTAAAAATAAATGTACATTGGGTCCTCACCATTGGGGGTTGGTCTGTTTGTTGCGTATACAAGTGCTAAATTCTGAACCTCAAGATCTGGTTGCCATCTAGGTGAGAACATTCTCACATGCATTTGCCTTTGTTGTGTAAAGCTTGTTCCCGAATTTAAAGATGATTGGCTAATGAAAAGGCGAGAGCCTGAGATTGGGCAGCGGAGAGAGGAAGGCAGGACTTGAGGATCAAGTGATAGATCTTGGGAGACACAAGGGAGAACAGCAAGGAAAGAGAAGATGGAGAGAGGAGGAGGCCACCATGAGGCTGGATGGATCATGAGCATGTGGCTAGAAGAAATGCATCCTACGGACAGGATGATGGAGTAGAATCAGACCAGGCAAGACTCAAACAAGTAACAGGGACATATGGTTTGGATTCAGGTGAGAATGGCACAGAATCTGCCCAATCTAGGCTTACAGCTTGTAAATAAAATACTAGGTTTCTGTGTCTTTTATAGAATAAATAATTCATTTACACCTAATGCCTATTGTCTTTATTGGGTCTCTAAGCCTGTCTCCCTTAACTGGGAGAGACTAGTCTCTATTCCTGGGACTTCTTCACCTTATGCTTTTGGCCTGCCTTTTATTTCTTCCCAATCAGGCCTGGATAGTCTTGCTTTTATGTCTTCTTTTCAGTTACTTGTTAGGATTTTCAAGTTGTCTCCTGCATCAGCGGACACACACAAACTGGTTATGGGTATATAGATCACTGGACTCAGCCTTAGACAGATTTATGTGCCTTTGGACTATGGATAATATTGGGAAATTGTCATAGACTGTTTTACTTCAACAGAAAGCTGGCTCTGGAGATGGGATTTGACCAGTCTGCTTCAGACTCAAGCATGTTTGTCTTGAAGTTTCCTTGAAAGCTTTGGTCCTGGGTTAGGCTGGCTCCCCAACTCTGTGACAGGGAGAGGAAAAAAAAACAAAAACAAAAACACAGAGAAGCCCAGGGGACAAAACATTATGTGCTTGAGAACTGCAAAGAAGTAAACTATTTCCAGTAGAGGCTACTATCGTTTATCTCATAATATGAAGGTGTCTAACAAGATGCTTACACAAGAAAAGGATAAAAGGAACCCTCTGTCTAAAATCTCTCATTCCTATCTCCAGCATCATAGTTTCAAAAGGGCTCACTCAGCTAAATTCTGTTAGATGGCATAAACATAAATTTAATGATAATTATAATAAAAAGATATTCCATATGCTACATATAGATTTTATAAAATTTATAAAACTGACTCATGCTTTCTATAAGGTTTATCTAGAAGCTTAAGAGGCCTAATGGCTTAACAATATGTACACAGGTGACAACAATTTACTATATCACTCTGTGTATGCAACTGGAATCAAGGTGACACTGCACAGTATCTTCTAAGCTAAACATTTGCCATCTTCAAACCTTTGACTGTGCCTGTTTAAAATAATTACAGCAGGCTAAACTTAATATTCCTTCAAGAAAGGAGGAGCGATGCAAGGTCATTGGTCCTGCACCTGAGTATCCAGTCACTCTTTCTAACTGGTTGTATGCAAATAAGAGCCCTCAAGGTTTTCTGGGTGAAAAGGCTAAACCTAAAACGTGGAGGATGTCCACCTACTCAGCGATGAAAAATCTGTTATGAATACAAAGTAAAGGCTCTAAGAATTGCCTAATGTCTTTTCTGAGAAAATTTTCTTACAAAAAAAAAATGATGAGTTTGTTACTGTTATGTATGTCTCATGGCATTTTAAAAGTTTTATTAAAGATATATATATATGTTAAAATGAATAAATATAATTACAGATGTTTAGCTCTATGAATTCTTCCCACCCCCCCTCCTTGGTTCCTTTTTAGAAAACTGTTCCCTCATTCAAGGTCATGGATATCTTTAAAGCCATTACTAAATGTGAACTTTCTTTCTCTCAAGATTTATAAGACCATTGGGCGGGGGTTAAAGGCTGTAAAATTTCAACCTCCCCCCAAAAATGTTAGCTTAATACATGTAATCTTAATTTTTCTACAACATGCCATGTATAAATTCCAAGATTATATTGT
Source organism: Uromys caudimaculatus (assembly GCA_028551405.1). NCBI lineage: Eukaryota > Metazoa > Chordata > Mammalia > Rodentia > Muridae > Uromys > Uromys caudimaculatus. The sequence goes on along the minus strand of CM052705.1, from coordinate 64,747,003 downwards.
CTATTCATGCTAAGAAGATTTAACTTAGAGATGTATATCTAATTACTTACATCTTTACTAACTTTGTTAAGCTTTGCTGTTTGGAAAAACTGAATCATATTTTAAAAACTGTGATATGTTGTAAACATACACTACTAAAAGTCTGGGAAAATGAGGTTTCCAGTCTCTCCACTAGTTGTATTAATGGTTTAAAGCTTATTTTGATACCAACAAAGCTTTAATTCAAAAATTGTAATTTTTAACACTCAAAATCCTCACATGGATAAAATTATAAAAACCTAATCTTACGAGAGTTGCTAACTTACTATAAACCGTTAAGGATAATTAAGACATACAAGTGAGTGGTCAGTCACTTTATAAATGATCAAGTTCTTTAATGTGCTTAGCACTATGTTTATAGTCATGCTAAAAATAAATGTAATGAATTTGCAGAGATAATCTTCATGGGAGTTATTAATTTATATCTCCAATCATAGTCTTCTGTGTATGTTATCAAAGTTAAGTCTAAAGTTAAGTAACTCAAAACAAGTTTAAAGTAAATTTAAAACTTATTTAATGTAAAACTACATTCAAAATCAGATATATCTAAAAACCTTGTTTATGAGGGCTGGAGAGAAGGCTCAGAGATTAAGAGCACTGGTTGCTCTTCCAGAGGACTCTGTTTCAATTCCCAGCACCCACATAGCAGCTCACAACTGTCCATAACTCTAGTTTCAGGGAATCTGACACTCTTACACGGACATACAAACAAAACACCACTGTGTATAATAAATAAAAATTAAATAAATGGGAACCATGTTTTAAAATTAAAAGAAAACTGTTTATAAAAATTGAATGTTTGAGTAAAATGAGTTAAAATTACAATTGCTTGTCATGACATCCTCTGGCCTAAGCAATACCCTTCTCCTTGGATGAGTCAGAGTCCCACCAGAATAAATTGCATGCTAGCCTCATTATAGGATAAAGATATATGAGAAAACAAGACCTGCCAGAAGTCAGTGCTCCTGCCTCTGTCTCTGTAAGCACAGCAAAAATACTTCCTTCTTATTTATAGGAAAGATGAATTACTCTTCATGTCTCACATGACAGGGGGATGGATTCTCTTGCCCTGTGGTGATGTTGTGGTAAATATTTAAAAGCTGCTCTATGCTCCTGGTAGGTGCACACCCAGTTCTACACCCGCCCAAGAACTCTGGATTCACTAATGAAAAACATGCATGTGACCTTTATATTTAATAGCCTTAACTAGCTCAATGGCTGAGGACTTCCAAACCTCCCTGCGGCTAGCATACACTCCTGTCTGGTATTCCTGAGTTAACACTTTCTAAATCTGTATTTTATCTTTGCTGCCCTGTTTCCTTCTAGGCAGCCCTCTCATGGGTCTGCTTTCCCTTTGCACCTACATTTCTGCCATCTCACTGTGAAATGGGAATCCTTGTGTCTAAGTCACCCAACTGCTTTTGGACCCATGTGTTAGTTCATTCGACCTTGTCCTTTACCCTGACTTTCAACTTCTCCTTTTAACAGTAACACATTTCAGGGTTAATATCCTAACTACTCGTATTCTCTGATTAAAGGTGGTTGATGATACTGTCATCAAACTCATAGTTTTGGTGTAATTATTCAGAATATCCATGTAGTGACTCTGGAAAATTTGCTTTACAATCCTATAAAAATGACTCAATTGGATTCTGTTGGAATAAGCCCAGAGCAGTGGAAAGAAGCCCCACGTGTCTGTCCCAGGCGCTGCGGCTCTGGGTGGGACAGGAGACATGAGGGAAGTGACAGCACGTCTTCCCACACAGTCTGATGGGCAGGTGGGGGCTGTGGGAAGCCTTTGCGGGAACGAGAGGCAGCAGTCTCTGTGGGTTCTCTAGCCTGGGAAACCACAGTCACTGCAGGGTGCTGCAGATAGGTTAGCCTGAGTGCAGCTGGGGTTCCCGCCCTGACCAGGTTTCTGTGGCTTGGGGGGCTGGCCTAGCTGCTTAGACTTGGGTGAATGGGTACCGTCTGGGAGCGATGGGAAGCCCTCGGCAAGAGATTGGATGCAGCAGGTCAAGATGAATAGACAGTGCATAATTCTAAGATGTTTATTTTTCATTATGGAGAGTGGAGTAGATGGAATTGTACCCCCGCCCCTCTGGGAGAGGGGAGGCAGATATAGTAACTGGGAAGGGATGTGGCTAAGTCTCCAGGTGTCTCATTAACCTGGGGATGGCTTGGGGCTGTGTAGCCATGCCTCTACCTTTGGTGGCTCTTGGGGGCATGACCATGCCTCTACCTGAGGAGGGGCTGGGGGCATGATCCTTTTTTATGTGACCAAATGTCACAGACCTATGGAGAGATGTAGTCACGTGTTGGAAGCTGTATTCTAGGAGCTTAGGCAAACAGTTGCCATCCCTTGTAGGCTGAGGACAGCCCATTGGGCCTGCAATGTTCAATCCTTAGCTCGACCAGAAACACAGACTTCCAATCATGGCCTGACAGGATTCGATTTCTCTTTTAAATTGCCAATTAGAAGCTAACTTTAGCTGGCTTCTTTTTACAGAACTTCCAGGTGCTTTTTCCTTATTCAGGCATCTGATGTAACAAACAGCTAATTAGAGTTACCTTATTCTTCTACAGAACAGTAGTACATGGTCTAGTTGGTTGTACAATTGCATTTAACTTTACTAAACAAAACTTAACTTTGTCTCTTAAGGTTCTCCACGAGGTTGTTCAATTACCTTCTGACTTTCATTCAAGATCTTTGCCATCTATGGAGGTTTACTGTGGCCCCTTGGCTAGCTCCAAATCTGAGACACTCTAGCTGCTGCCCTTTTTACCTTGTCCCTTTTGTCAGTTAAAATTGAAATCTGTTCCCCAAACTCCTCAAGGCAGTTTGAGTAAGCTCTAAATGGGGGAATCCACCCAACTCATCCCTCTTCTTGACACTCTGGGCATTGTTCTCAGGACTCAGAACTAAACAATAACTAAAACTAAACTAGACAATAACTAAACTTTCTGTCTCACCAGATCTCAAAAACCTTTAAAGAAATTTCAGATCAGCTTAGCATCCCTCAGGAACACGTGAATTCTTTGTGCTACAGTGCACTAAGACTAAATCTGACCACACTAAGGACACAATTTGTTGTGGTAAATCTCCAACCCAAATAAGCCCATGCAATGAAAACATGACTCAATTGAAATGAATACAAGCTGTGCACTAGATCGGGCAGATCTAGCACTACACTACTGTATTCCCAGCTATGAGATTCCGTGTAACTTGCGGTTTCTCCAGGCCACGTGCTTCTGCTCCATTTTCCTTCCACCTCTTTTTCTGTCCTCTTCTTTCTCCTTCCTCTCCTCACATTCTCCCTCAAACTTTTCAGCTCCACTTTGCCTTCCACTGCCCAATCACCAACTCTAGCCTTTATTTGACAAGTTAAAATGGGGAGAAGGTTCACATGAAGTCACCTGAGTATGTGATTTCTCCCAAATAGCCCCTCTTGGGGAAGCAGAATTAGCATCAAAATACAAAGAGCACCAGGGCCATCCACAGCAGTGATTTGTGCCCTGCTCCATTAGCAGTGCTGCTTCCGCACTAACCTATTTTTGTGCCCTCCCTGGGGAAGATGCTTATTCCACACCAATAAATCCTACCTTGTTTGAGAAGGGGCCCAAAGATACAGGGACCAGGCAAAAAATTCAGCCACAGGCCTTCTTCCATGAGTGGACTTTTAGTTCCCTCCCACTTTGGCTTCTCTGCCCAATCATGCCTTCCTCACTTCTTATCTTCATCCTCATATTTTTACCCTGCCTTTTAAATGTTTTACTTACTGAACTTCCCCTCACACCCAAGCAGAAGGTTTTACATAAGCTCTCTCCACAACTCTCACCATAAAACAGTCGCCAGAGCAACAGCATGACCACTCCAACAGATTAATGGAGACTTGCGCTTGCTACAACAAAGGATAGTCACCCAGCGAAGTCACATAGATCACCCGGCTGAGGCGGTCCTCCAAACTGCTGCGGACTAGACTTAATGATGGCTTGAAAGGGCATGGGGGACCTCTGCCTTCCTAGGGGGAAGAACTCATTTTTTAATGAAAAGAAATCTGGTCTAGGATGGAAAAATACTAAATAATTATTAGAAATAACTAAAAACTGAAAGAATAGACAATACTTTCTGGAAGGATACCTGACTGCTTGGGGACTGAGGATTACCCCCTTTGCAGTCCAAATCACTATGATTGTACAACTTTACTCTTTGGCCCTTGCCTTTCCACTGTCTCACAAGTTCTGTCAACAAAGACAGACGCTTTAACTACCCAGAGAGTCACTGAATTCTTCATGATCAAATCCTACCAGCCTGGAAAAGGCGTCAATATGCCCTTTCCACTATCAAAACTGCCGACCTGACCTTTGCCCTTCAGGAGGAAGCAGCATCCGTGAAACAGCCCCTCCATGACCCTTCCCCCTTTTCTTCTTATGTTTCCAGAGTTGGGATATGTTGGGTAATAACCCCAGGTCATGAGAAATTGAGTCAGGGAGTCAGGCTGTACTAAGAAATAGCCCCTAGCCATAAAAAAACAACGTATCCCAAGTCTAACAGTTCCGCTCCAACTGCAGAAACAATATTGAAAACAACCCACCCTGCTCCAAGTCAATCTATAAAAAAAAAAAAAAAAAAAACTGTAACTTTCTGGTGGCTACCTATGTGTGTATACACATTCCTCCAGCCCCTCTAAATATGTCCAAACATCCAGTGGAAAGGTTGGGGCTCCTCACTGTTCCAATAAAGCAGTCTCAGCCTATGGAGATCGAGTGTGTCTGCCTCTCCTCATTTTTCTTACCGTCACGAGATTAATAAAATGTATTCTTAGAGGTTTCCTATTCGTATATGTTCCATTATCTCAAAATCTTGATGAAGGAAAACCACACACCTCATTTCTTTCGTGCCCTTTTCTCTGGGTCGCTTGTCAAACCGTTATTGGAAATGAGCCTCTGACCTTTTTTTCTCCTGCACAATTTCTAGCAAAGATTCTGCCACATGGCCGTATCCTAGTAACGAGGTTTTACACTGAGAAGCATGATTAAGAAAGAGGCCAATATAGGCTGGTTCCCCCCATCAGCAAAGGTGATTTTCTGATCTTGCTCTCTTTCTCAGTTTCCTTAATTTAGATGAATAACTGATCTAAATTTAAAGTTCTTTATGGTGAAAAATACTGTCCGTTAGGCCCAAATTAGCAGATTTGCTTTTGATTACCTTGCAGAATTATATTTGCTCTTTTCTTAAACATGTAATAATTCATATAAGGCTCCAGAAGAATAAAATCACTGTGTGCCTGAACAGCCCCAGTTCCCCTGCTAAGGTTAAACTGCAGGCTTCAAGGAATTTTTAAAGATAAATAATCGAAAGTGATACTCCATCTTGTCTCTGATCTGCTGCATAAGCAGTGCCTTAGCCATCCCTAACTGCAAAGACATGAAGAATCAGCACTCACATGGGCAGTGCTAGACACCAAGCATATTCTCACTGAAAAGCCGAGACTGGAGCTATCACACAAAGGCGCTTGAGGCTGGGAATCCTCTACTTTCAGTGCAGTAGCTGGCCAACAGGAGAGCACAAAGTCACAGGAAAAAGATTTGCATACATCTCAGGTACAGCCCAAGTTTGAGGAGAAGATAGGGGGTACACAGCACCCTAAAGGAAGGCCCTCTGCCCTCAGAGTAGTCTGCATGGTAGAACAGGTAAGGGCAACATAGCAAGCAGAAATGAGCTCACCTATGGCTGCAGTATGGCAGAACATTTTTGCTTCCCAGGTCACAGAGGAAGCCAGGAGCCCACTGTGGACCATCCTTACCTCATCTCTGCTAAGCATGACACTCCTCGTCACCTGAGGTCATGGATTCGTGTTCAGACAGAACTCCGGTAGCATTAGGATGGGAATGCAAAAGGAGACTTTAAGACATGCTTCCTCCCATTCATCCAATGCCTTTACTAACTCAAGCATGTCTAGGGACAGTGACCCACTGAGAGGTCAGGGCTGCAGGAGTGAGTCTAGTCAGGCAGGCAGTTAGATTTGCTGAGCACAGGAATTGCATTTACCCAAAGCACTAATGGCTTTAATGTAAATTCAACTCCTCAGAAATGCAGCAAGTCATACTAGAGGTGTGTGTATTCACATCTATGGATTGAATCAACTGAAAATAATGTATTTTTTTAATGTTTAGGTGTGTCCATGTTTGTTGCTGTGTGCATATGTGTGGGGTATATGCATGCCTGTGTGTGTGGAAGTCATAGGTCAATCACTTTCCACCTTATTTTTTGAGGTAGAGCATCTCACTGAGTATGGGGCTTGTGGAGATTGACTTGATGGCAAATCCCAGGAATTCTGTTCCTGCTTCCCCAGTTCTGGAATTGCAGGCATACACTGCCTCTCTAGACTTGTAATGGAGAATGGGAAAGGGACTCAGGTTCTCATGTTGGTGTGGCTAACTCTACTGACTGAGTCATTTTTCTCAGACACTTATTTTTAAGAATTTATAATTTTGCTGTATTGAACAGGTTCAGAATTTTTTGTGTCACACTCAACCTAAATAATATAAGTGCTTCTATAAGTTTATATTGTACTAGATATTACAGATAATATAAAATGTATTTACACCATACAGCAGATGTGCCTAGGTAATATGCAAATATCACAGTATGGTGCATGGTGAGCTTGAACATCAAAACATTTGATATCTGTAGGGGCCCTGGAGCCAACTGAAAAACAAGTGTACATTTTAGTCCTCTAGCGCATTGTTCTTTCCATGAATCCAACCCAACCTACGACCTATATAACTCAGAGCTGTGAACACGACACTGGCCAGCATTTCAGCTATAGTAGTAGGGTTTCTTCCCTAAATACATCAAGCATCTGCTTCTTTCTTTCTTTTTTTCCCCTTTCTTTTGATGCCAAAGGGCTCCATATGTCTTATTTCATCACAGTCTGTTCACAGCCATGGCAGGTTAAACAATGCCAGTTGAGAATCGTATGGTGAAATATGAAAATCCTAGTGGAATTTCTTTCTCCTGAGTGTCTTATCTCTTGGACTTTATTTATTTGCTCATGTATCACCACCACAGTTTTCCACATCTACATTTCACTTGTGATATTTAATAGTTTTGCCTAAATTGATACATAATTTTATTACCATTAATTAATGTCAAAGGAAGGACTATCAATGTAGCCAATCATCATAGATTAAAAACCGAATATAAATTATATAATCACTAAAATAAAAAAAGTTCCATTGCCTCTAAAAATCATCTTGCAAACCTAATGCAGACTCTACATTTTGAAAACTTCTTTTATAGAAATTTATCCTTTAGATATATCTCAAACTTCTGGTCATTTATTTCACAAAGTTATATGAAATTTTCAAATTTGTGATAATCGTACTCATTTTTAAAATGTGAAAACACCTACTGGCTCCAAGAAAGTAGAATTCCATTTTGAAAATAAGATAACAGCCTATATCTGGCTTTAAGAAATATAGTCCTTGTGCTCAAAGAGACCCTAAAGTTAATTTCCTTTGAGAACCTTATTTCATATTTTGTATTGCTTTTTAATCCTTTTCATATGCATATGTGTGTGGTTTTGTGTGTGTGCATGTCTGTGTTTACATACATATGGAAGCACCTCTGTGTGTGTGTGTGTGTGTATGTGTGTGTAGACATGTGTACTCACCTGCTAACTTGCTCTAGGAGTCCCCTGTCTTCTCTTTCCAACCTTCTCCTTTGCAAGGCACGTGCTCTAACTGCTAAGCCAGCCCTACCCACCCACCACACCTCATGTATTTTCCACAGGTTATGTGACTTTTTCATAGTCCTGTGGGTTAGGAGTTTAAAACACCCAAGATTTTCCATTGCACTTCTTGTGTTTAAGACTCTGCTAACTTGTCACTAAGGGTTATCCTTGTAATTCCTGGATCTTCATTCCTCTATATGTTGTGCAAATTTTAATATATTTTCAATAACTGAAAATTATTGATTTCTGAGACTTTTATTTTCCATAAATATTTGTATTGATTGAGAATTTCATAAAATGAATTTTGATCACATTCACCTCAACTCCTCCCTTTTTATCCCCCCCAAGTTCATGTTCTCTCTTTTTAAAAAAAATTTTTTTAATCCATCACCTGCAGTTTGTGCTCTCAACATACCACTGGAATATGTTCAACACACTAAGAGCCATACATTTAAATTAAACTGACTCTCCCACCCCTAGAAGCCATCAGCTGTTCATGAGTCATTAGTTACAGGTAGGAGCCTACGAACTCCCCATTGCATTCTGGGATGTTGAATGGCTTGGTCTTGTGTGGGTCTGTACACAGCTGTCATGAGCTCATGGGCTCAATGGTCTTGTCATACCCAGGAGACCCTGTTCTGCTCCATTCTCTCTCACCTCTCGAACTTACAATCTTCCTTTCCCTCCTCTTGTACAATGGCTTCTGAGCTGAAACTTATATAACATAAAATTTTTTATTTGGTAAGGCAAATTACTTTGCACATTGTAATAAAAATATCTGTAAATCTGGCACCTTACATCATTGGCCACCCTGACAATCTATAAAGATATATTTAAATAACTATTATACAAACCTCCACAGAGAAGAAATAAACTGAAATATGTAAACATTTAATTAGGATTAAATGTCGGAATAATTTTTCGCTGATGAAATTGTAATCATTTAAAGCAAATGCTGGAATTTACATTGCAGACAGTTTTAAAACATGGTGTCATAATTGCTAGTATGCATCAAACCTTACACGAATTGAAGCTGAAAATAGCTATTCGTAAATTCCTCTTGCTTCTATGAATATTATTTTTCAGTTCTAAATTTACTATCTGAGCACTTTTCTCTGACAGAGAAGAAATAGTCATTTCTCTTCCTTTCCCTTCATCATTCCGCTCTTCAGTCTCACCTTATTTGTCGGAAGCATTTATTAGAAAAATTTCCATCAGAAAAAGTGTGGTGTGTGTGTGTGTGTGTGTGTGTGTGTGTGTGTGTGTGTGTGTGTGTGTCTGTGTGTCTGTGTCTGTGTCTGTCCGTCCATCTGTCTGTCTGTCTGTCTGTGTTCCTGTTGTCTTTAAGCAAATAGAATCCCCAAATATTTACATTCCCACTACTTTGAGTAGCTTTTCTTGATATTAGACACCTTTACATGCCACCATATGCATGTCTCCTATAGTCTTTCAATGACAAGAGTGCTCCACTGAATGTAGATGTAACTATCAATGTTGGGAGTTGGCGATTTTTTTCCTCCAAAAGCACACATGATGAATTTCTCAATCTTTCTTAATTATGCTGTCTCTGTCACAACCACTCTTCTCAGCCATAGCCAGCATGTAACTGATCAGTGTGACTGTATTCTAGTAAAACACGAGAGAGGTGGGCATCAGGCTGAGTCTATAGATCTTAGTTTGCTAACCCCTGATCTATAGAATCAACCATCTCTGCATGAAAGTGCAGGTTATTCCTGAGTGCTGTTGAAAACACAGTGCTATGGCGTTCTGTGATGGTGTTGCTTTGCTGGAACAAGGGAGAACAAATCTACCGTCGGGTGCTTGAAATGCTTCATTGACAGGGAGGAAAGAGGCACATATCATAGCTTCCATTCATCAAATCCTTACATACATGGGCTAGTGAATACTTCCTGTAGCAACTCTTCTATACTCTGATGTAACCCTTTTCTACTCTAATAGTGGTAAAAGAAAAAACTTCAGACTCAAACTACTCAAGAAAAGTTGGAAAGTTGAAGGAAATGTTGTACTTTTTTGTGCCCTACTCTTGCCCACCAGGCCGCACCCCACCTCCATTTTTGTTTGTTTTGCTGTTGTTGTTGCTGCTGTTGTTGTTGTTGATGATGCTATTGTTGCTGTTGTTGTTGGTTTGCTTTTTATTTGTTTTGAGACAGGGTCTTACTCATTATGCAGTTCAGGCAGGTTCAAACTCACACTCCCAACTCTTCAAAGTGCTGGGAGGCTAGGCATGTATGTGGCTTTTCTCTTCTGCTGTTCTCTAATATTCTTTGTGAAAAGTAGACCAAATAATGGCACATCTCTGAATCAGCTTTTAGCTATCTGCCACTTGTAATACAACAGAAGTGGATGCATCAGATCATCCCCTTGTGTGTTTTCAGAGGATTGGGTGTGGCTTCCTTCACCTCCTGTGTTAATTGTTTATAATTGTTTATGTCTGGCAAGACATACAGATGTAGATCTAAGCAGGATTCAGATCTAAGAGGTTCGTGGCACACCTCTACGAAAGGCCTAAAGATCAGACCCTGCAGACACACAACTCACTTTTGCTTCCTTTAGATCTAACGTGCTCATTGGAACGCCATTACTATCCAGAGGACCTTCATGTCTCATTTTACTAGCACTTAAAAAAATAAAGTCCCTTGTCCTTGATTCCATTGTCCCAGCAGATTTTCAGGCTGAGTTTCTTAAACAAATATCTTTGTGCTTGAGATTTATTGATTTTTATGACTGAATGCCTTGTCTTCAGAAGGGAGCACTTATCACCTGGATGAGAGTCCCAAAGTAGCAAAGGAGCTATAAACCCATAAAGACTTACTGATCTGGCAGTTAATATTAATATGGGTTCAAGATTGAGCTAGACTGAAATCTAATCAGACTCACTGGATTCTGGCTGTCATGGATGCATGGTTGAGCTTTTTCTCATGGCTAGCTCAATATTAGCAATAGCACCAGCTAAATCTCACCCCATAAAATAAGGCTATGTTCAAACTAACATTCAATTTGATCTACTTTGGGACACTCTTACTAATCTGGAGAAAGTCTTTTAAAAAAAAAAAAAAACTTGCATATTTCTTACTCCCTTTTCATAATGGCTATGAAGGCCAAGGGTGCTTGCTCAAATAAACAGAGTCAGGCTCAGCTACTTGTGGTTCAGAGAAAAAAAAAAGAATCAAAATCAAACCAAACAAACGAAGAAACCAAAAAGCTATATCAATCCCCCCAAATCATCATTCTTAAGTATATTTGCTTATAAGAGTCTAGCGGTGATCCAGGCATAAGCTATTAGAGTATCTGCTTCCTCAGGAGGGAGTAGACAGACAGACAGAAAGACCAACAGGTAATCAATAAATAGAATTTAAGAAGAAAAGGTCTTCCTTAGCATGGCCCCTGGGGATTAGAAGTCTCTTTAGGCGACTGAACTCCAACCTTGAAACAGGCTTAGGGAAGGGAATGAAGCTTGTCTGTCTAATTAGTATAACAAAGGAACAGAGCATGGGCAGTTTGTTCAGCCTGAAGCAGAACACCCCTAGTTCTCTCACCTCAGGGGTCCCACTGGCACTACCTTCATCTGGAAACAGGCGAGTGATTGCTCAGAACAACATAAAGGAATTTTTGCTAAGTCCCCATGTTGGCTCAAGAAATCAGTTTTGGGTATAGACTAGAAACATGTACTCTGACAATGGTTTCCCTCATCTCACAAACATACACTCACAGAAGTCCCCATCTATTATATACAACCCATGCTGACCTTGATATTTCCTGAAACTACAAGGGATAAAAGCATGCTGCTCAGCTGCTGTCCACAGCCAAAGAGGCCTGCCATCAAAGGAACAACAGCAACAAGT